>CM023623.1:8424352-9024352 GCA_013358685.1 Antennarius maculatus | reverse complement strand
AGCAAACATCAATCAGGACTGTAGTCTCTAGTGTCATTCAACTACAGTGAAACTAAATGCAACTGGCAAAGGCTGTCGTAAAAATACCCTGTAGATGCATCTACTGCAGTTAAATGCTACAAACAAACTATTTCACATATGACAGGATTTATGATCTTTGATCCAAGTCAGTTTAATGGAAGTAAAGGTGCATGATATGGACAAGAAGCTTAAACACAGAGAGAAGAAAAGTCATTTTGATAACTTTTCCACCAAGACAAAGAGAAGTACAAAAAGTCCAACAATTGGAGTAAACTGGTGAACAAGCACAGGAAAGCAGTGGATAGCAGAGTAGAATGGAAAAGAGAGGATTGGATAACTCGGACACAGATAGTGACCCTAAATCACATAACTGTCAGTTGAAATCACTTGGTCCATTTCTGAGAATGTCAGTTTTCTGAAAATTAATCTGCCTGTTTGAAGCTCTGAATGAGAACTCTTGTTTGAGCAGATTGGGAATGATTTGTAAATCAATTGGCTTTTTTTATTTTGTCATCCTAAAATTTTAATTAAGCCAAAATCTCTGTCAGATATAGTGTATGCATGGGTATTTATGCAAAATTTACAGATTTTAGACAAATATTTATCTCTGTATCATTGGTTATCTGTTCATATTCACAGTTTGCTGTTACATATGCACAATGTGGCATATTTCAAATCTGTGCATCTACAACAGCCACTAAAACAAACAGTACTGATCATAGTGAGAGACAACTGTATTGTTGACAAAACTGAGCTACAAGCCAGGAACAAATTCAACCGTGTTCATCTTTGTTAGTGTTAACTGTCATTTATAGCAAATGAGAAAAGAAATAGATGGATATTCATTTAACACACGACACTTGCATGCACATTAAACTAGGAATAAACATTTGTCCTATATGTGTGAGATCAAATTTTTAATTCTGATGTAAGTATCCACATAATTATGCAATTTGTAAAGAGATCATTGCAAAAAAAATCTCAGTATTTCGCATTTTTCCCTGAAATGTCAAATTTTGTGGGTGTGCGGACAATAACACAATACCAAGTACTCTGCATTATGCTGTGAACTGTAATTTAATATATCATGAAAAATGTTATTTTCTGGCTTTAACATGGACCACCGAAACAGAATATTGTTTAAAGTATAACATTGTTATATTTTCTTACTTGAGAGTGATACATTAAATTTTTGTGATTTTATTATGAATGTAAGCGTAATGTTTTGTATAAAACAAAAAAAATATACCAAAAATATAAGATTTTAGACCTATAATTTCCAGGCTGACTGGACATATTCCAATACAAGTTCATGTGTATTAAGGCCATGCACTTACATTACCTGTACTGATCTGTTAAGATTAATTTTTTTGACGAGTTTTACAAAATGCTATATATTTTTTCCTGCTCTTTTTATCTTAAAATGTATCAAAGCTATATCACAAGAGGAAAAGGGTGAAACAGTGAGAATAACTGCAATAAAATAAAGATTTTATCTTCGGTACAGTTGCTGTTGATGTATGAACTATTTATAGGAAATTATCTCTTCATGTGAACATATCATGTGAGCTTTGTGTGAAAGTAAAATATAGCTATTGTGTCAAATCTTTTAAACAAATAAATGAGTATCGTGTCCTGTCTCTGTGTTACAATGTTTCAGTGAGCAAATGTGTGTACACATTGTCTCAATTGTTCTTTCAGATTTGATTTAACTGTAGACGTCTTCTGGTCTGTGCCTTTATCATTTGAAGTGAATCTGCACTCTCATGCTTTTTACCTTACTTTGGCAGACTTTTAGAAAGATGGAAAATACATTTAACATAACAACCATCTGAGAAAAGTGAATCAAATGCTCGATGTATTCTTGAATTGAAATGACTCGTCAGAATTAATGGGTTGTCATGTGTTATCTTTCTGTCAACCATGTCCTTGTTAAAAAGTTTCTCTAACTTTCCAGGTGATATTTGTTGTGCTTCCCCCACTCAATGTTTCCACAGGGAATGTCCAGCGCTTGTTATTTCTGTTGTGTTCCTGCACATGAGTTTACTGCATCAGTTATACACTAATGTAAAGTGGTGTCTAGATGCATGTAGTCCAATAAAATCAAATAAATATAAATGAGCTTGAATATTTGTTGATTCTTTTTTAGTGGTTATAAGTCAGCGTAGGATTCTACATATCCTAGAGTGTGCATTTAGACCATACAGCTGATGCTATCATCAACTGCAGAGAGGGTGACAAAAAAGGGGGTATAGCAGATGGGGGAGAATAAAAGTCTTAATGTATTCCTCATTATACAACACAGAGATGTGATGGACCTGACGGTGCAGTATCCACCATATTAAGAAGACATTAGTGACAGAGCAGGACACAAACCAAAGACTTACCCTCTAGCTATGTAGTGGAGAACTT
Organism: Antennarius maculatus; assembly: GCA_013358685.1. NCBI lineage: Eukaryota > Metazoa > Chordata > Actinopteri > Lophiiformes > Antennariidae > Antennarius > Antennarius maculatus. The sequence continues at coordinate 9,021,919 of CM023623.1, read as the reverse complement.
TAGCAGTTGTAAAGACTAAGAGGAGACAATAGCAGTGAGATACAAGCAGAAAAACACAATAAAAGATATTTTTTGTATCTCGATTGATTCCTTAATGATTTTAATCAGGAAATGAACCAATTGAGTTTAGAGTGTATGATGTAGTGTTAAATAGCGTGGATACAATTAATTGGAGATTTACAAATGGGTACTATGGGTACGTGTGGGGGGGGGCTTGATCGAATTCCTATACAGTCCAGGGGGGTTAGGGTTGGGGGAATGATACAAAGGGGGATTAGAGGGTCATATGGAGCACCCAGCTATTAATAAACCTATAAATAAAGCATCGAGCTCTGAACTAAAATATCACTGAATATCAGTTATTGGATTGGCATTTTGAAGCCTAACCTTTCAGTTTTGTAACAGGTTTTCAGTGTGAATGTAAGCTTATCCTTAAGGTCACACAAAACTATTGTGTAGATTTGTTCCTTGTTGCATTTGGAAATCTCTACTTCACATTTTAAATGTATTTTTCCTTCCTGTCAATGCTGGGAAGCCATGCCCTTGTGAGTGATATAAACAAAATTGGACCTATATGAAAAACACTGCTCCATGGTGCCATTACTGGTACAAAAAAACACCGCAGGGTACCCTCAGCAAGAGTCAGCACGTAGTTTGGCAATGTCTCGTTGAAGTGAGAGAATCCTTAACACAGAAGACCTGTCCAAGACAGCAGGACAAGACTTAGATTATCTGATAGTGAAACCTTTAATGAGAATTCAGCTGGAAATATTGCTTTGGGTATGCAAAAGATGAAAAAAAAAGATTCAAGGGATACAGTACGCATGTGAATATCACACCAGTCCATAGAATGAACATAACAGAGTACTTCAAAAGGTTAATGATCTACTTTAAGAAAGCATTGACAACTTGAAAACATGCATTGTGAAAGTTCCAGATCCAGCTCATTAGATAGGCAGTTTCACTATTTAAAATGTATAATGGCATTTCCCAGTGACTGGATTGCAAATAAAATTTAGTCAGATCAGTGATACCCCTAGTAACACTGCACAGGATTAAAATAAAACCAAAAATTACTCCCTGCTGCTGAGCAACCCTATGGTCCATTTGGGATTGAACAATGTCAAAACGAGCTCCTCAGAAGAGTCTCGGCTTAAAGGCAAAATGTTATCTACATCCATCCACTTTCTATTACCGCTTTCTGTGCAGGACCGTAGGGTTGGAGCCCAGGCTAGCTGACTTTGTGCAAAATACAGGTTGCACCGTGGACAAGGCACGAGTTCATCACAAGGTCGTCACACAGAGTGACAAATATCCATTTTAGCATGGAAAAAGGGAGACATGGAAGGTACCGGTAGTTTGCTTTCTTAGATGGAATTGGTAATCACAGACTTACTGTGTTTTATGTCAACACAAACTTTTAGTTATTACAAAATCACTGTAACTGTAAAAAAAAAAAATTGTTAAACAGGGATGCTAAAACTTCAGGCAAATGTAATAAATTAGTATGTCTTCTTACATGACGTCTATTGTATATCAAACAAAGTATGACTGCTTTTTCTATTTTCAAAACTGGAAATGGCAACAGAGATTCTTCATATTAACTGAACACCCCACTGTCAAACCTCTTCAAGTACAAATCTGGCAGGTCTCTCAATAACAAAGGTATTCTGTTCTATTTCTCCTTATAATAATGTCACATATCCACTTAGCAACAATTTGAACTCTTTCAACCCCATTCTGTGTCCACACTGACTTTCCACCCATCAGGAGGGGGAGGCAGAAGAGAGGGTGGGAGGTCAGGAATGGAGAGGAGCTGCTGCGGTATGTAACTTTCTTCTTGCCCCACTTCACTGTTATCTGCAATTTTTAGATCTCTGCAAAGATAAATAATTGAAAAGCTGAATTCTAAATTAAACAGTATGACCATCAGCCACGCTAACCTTTATGACTTGGCAGTACACACAAAAATTAACATACATACCCTTTGATGCTGAGGGCAGTCTGCTTCTTTGCCCTTCTAGAGAGCCACTCCTCTATATTTCGCTCAGGCATAATTTTGTCGATAGAGTCTTCTCTGAGCCTCCTCTCCTCTGAAGGAAAGAAAGAAAATTTCACTCATACCAACACGAAAAAGATTCTGAGGCATCTCAGTAAAATGAATGAATAAATTTGTTTTCAAAAACTTACCTTCTATTTGTCTCCGCAAGTTAAAAATATCCTCTTCAGACATGTGAGAAAATCTACAGTTAAAGCCAAAATCACAAATTCCTAAAATAAAAAAAAAAATTAAAAAAAAGACACACACAAAAAAAGATTTTATGAGCAAGGTTAGTAATATCACAAAATCTCAAAAGTTTTATGGTGAAACTACCCTGTTACCTTTTTGAAGAAATTTCCTGCAGGGTTTCTTTGTTTGCTCATCATGCAGAACGGCTGAAGAGTCTGTAAAAAGAAATAGTGGTGGGGCCATTGTTGTTTTTGAATAACCAAGATGGCACAATAAAAAGTGAGCATTCTCCAATCAGAAAAAAACCTTTTAATTTCCTTTGAGTTGCTGTTGAGTTAAATGATGCATTGATACTAAAGCACCACTGCTCTAAAATGTAAAATCTACCGATTGCATCTACGAAGTTTAATGACCAACTGTTAGTCCCACCTCTAAAATGATCAAACCAGGCCTTCCTAGCTCTGTGATGCTGAACACCATTCAGATGTTTCTTCCTGTTATGCATGTTGTCCTGAAAGGATCGATCACAGTAGTCACAGTAATATCTCCTGCCCATGATGCAGGTTCTGTCCTCAGTGCAGCCCTATGTCACGTTTTGAATCTCTGGGAGAAAGTGAAATGAAAAGCAGGCAGGTTTGCATTATTTCTCTGTCAATACACGGTGTGCATCTGTTATACATATCAAACATGTGCATCATACCATTCAATATCATTAGCTGAGATAGAGAGAGAGAGACTTAATATGGATATTGCAATGAATTTTGTGTTTAGTCTGATTAATGGATTCATCGTTACAACACTGTTTGGAAAAATGTGTATGGCTAGTTAGCCTATTATAATTCTCATGGTTATGATTACTTATTGCTTGTTTTGGCCGTACAATCTGAAAATCAAATATTTGTAATTAACTATTAAGAAAGCAAACTCTCATCTTATAAGAAGCTGCATCTGATCTGTAAACATTGAGACGAAGATGAAACTGAAATCATTACTACTTCCACAATAAAGAGGATCTACATTTTTTTTAAAAATGGACAAAACATAAGTATTAAAATCGTCGTTATGCTGCCACCTACTGATTAAATAATGAAAATTCCTTTAAACGAAAGATGTTGAATTTAGTCTGATCACAGATACAATCATCCGGATGTTTGTGGTTACAAAGCCTTTGAGACACACGTCGAGCCAACTTGATCAATAACAAACAATAACAATACTTCTATATAGCGTTGGTTTAGCTAGATGTTTAACAAAGTTAGCTAGTAGATGTCACACTAAAGAACACTCGTGTTCACTCACGCAATGTACACTGAATCTCAGCTATTAATAGCAGAAAGCCATTGACGAAACAGTCAAATCCGTCGTGGTGTCTACTAAGATATATATAAATCTATTTTGAAATCATTTGGATTGATTAAATCATGTAAAACACCCTACCAGTGCTGTTGTGATCCTGTGGCCAATTGTTTATGTACGGTGTTTTTGCAGGGTCAGGAAGCTTCTTCCGCTGTCCGCGGCCCAATGGCTTCCTATCGTTTCCGGTCATGCGCACTATCCAACCAAGATGTCGTTCGTGAGGACCGTGTACCATTCGATCTTCAAGAGAACGTCTACGTTTGCTGTAGGCATTGTGGTTGGAGCTGTGCTCTTCGAGCGAGTATTCGATCAAGGTTCCGACGCGCTTTTTGACCATCTGAATCGTGGTGTAAGTGTTTTCTGTTTTTGCGTATTAGTAGTGTTCCTTCCCTGACCTTGTAAGCAGAGGTGGAGGTGGCGCTAACATTAGCTAAGCTAGCTTGTCCACAAATTGAAAGATCAAGTGTTTATTGCTTCGGGTTTTTTTTAATTCGACTACTATATGTATTCAGATCTTGTGGTTTTGCCTAATATGTGTTTTTACTCATTTTAGAAACTATGGAAACACATCAAACATAATTACGTGAGCCAAGAGGATGAGGCTAAGGACACGGCACCCGGGTCACCCAAGGCTGCAGACAAACTGTCGTCACACTTCTGACATTCTTCATGGACTCCATCCCTGAGTCAGTCAATATTCATCATAAACATTGTGCTTGAAGTCAGACCCAGACTGGCAGCGGCCACCAGACGACCTGAGGGAGCTGACTGAATCTGGAGCAATGTTCCTGTCGCCTCGTCACGTCCTCAACCCTGTTGTGATTTGTAACGGCTTCATATTCCTCATAGATTATTAATGAATAAATTAAACATGTGTTAATGTCTTACAGGTGGTAAAGTGTTTTTATTTATTATGTTGAGTGTGGAATTCATGTGTCAGTTAAATTACTGTCAATGTATTTATTAGATTCTCCCATCAGTTTTGTCGTTATTTTTTTAACTGACTCAATTGTTTTTTTAGAGGTGTAAATCCAAACCACCTTCAACAGAAAGTATTTCACCTACAAGTTAAATGACTTGGAGTGACATGGATATAGTTTTGTGTAATGACTATCTTTTATCTTCATATTTATTCAGTTACTTTTTTTCTTTCCAGACACATCTGAAAAGAAAAAAAAAGGGTTGACGGGTAAAAGCCATTGGCTTGTAAAATTCCCATATAATGAATGGTTACCCGTGTCCTTTCATCAAAATATTCTAAAACAGAGTTTTATTTGTATCCTATATCATTTCAAAGATTGAATTTTGAATAGTACCACTACTATGAAAAGGAATGAAAATATTAAAAGAACAGAAGTCTGTATTTCATTTGCAGAACCTACAAAGGGTATGATTATTTTTTCAATGAATGCCAAGAAAACATGGACATCATGGCTGACATTCTACTCCTGTGGTATTATTTTTTGTATTCATTTTAGAAGAGAAGGGGTTGAAAGCAGGCAGCAAACACATTAAGCTACAGCTTGAAAATTACATACTAAAATGTCACAATCACATAAGGAACACATTGAAAAGTTCATTATTGTAATTCTACAGAAAAATCATGTGAATTAAGTACAAAAAAATAAATAATACAACAGTTTACAGCATTATAAAAACAGGACTGACAACCTGTGTCTGTCAGAAATGATCACTTTCCTGATTATGTAGAATCAAATAGGCATCTGCTCAAACAAACTCCAAACTGAACTTAAAATATAGAGCATGTTTTGCTTTTCATGTCGGGTCACGTCAGTAAGACATTTCGGTCAATGCCTAAACCATGAGCTAGTGGGGTCTGTTGGGGGCAGACTAACCTCTCCGCTGAGGAGATATTTCCTTTAGCCACATGGCTGCATTTGGAATTTGGTTACCAAGTCAAAAAATAAAATATTAAAAATGCATTATTCAGAAGAAAAACTTTGGTTTAAAAAAACATCTGGTTTAGGTATCAAATACATTACAGGAGAAACGTAATCAAACTTAAACTACAAGAAGAGTGTCTTTTAGCCAGCCCCATAGTCTTGTAAGCCAAAGGCTGACACCCAGGTCTGATAGATATTGTATTTCAGGTGTGACCATTTTTTCACAGATGGTTCTGAATTTGGGATCGATGCTTTTCTTCATGTTGTACCCCTGGATGGAAGACTCTCCAACCGGCTGCCAGGGCAGGAAACGACTATCCTGAATCTTTCTAGCTTCAACTGCCACACCACCTTGGAGGCACATGGCCTTCATCTCAGCATTTCTTCTCCTTAGCTCCTTCACATCTTGTTTCATCCTCTCTCTCCCAAATGCTTCTACTCTGGCCCAGAAGGTGGTATTGAAGTACTGATACAGTTTCCAGTCGGCTCCGTTCCACTGCAAAGCTTTGACTCTCATCTCAGGGGTCAGTCGAGGTACAGACGAGGTCTTTCGAGCATTGAGTTTAAAATACAGGATGTCCTCCATAGTCCAACAGAGTGTTTCCTTAAGCAGGATAAGAGACTCCTCAAAATATTCTGCAATGAGAACCAGATCAAAGTGTGTTGATAAGTTTTTAATATCATTCATCACACCAGGATCATCAGATTCTTGGTTGTTGTCCAAACCAAAGTCAAAAAAGAGTAAATTTCTAAGATAGAATGCGTTGAATGCATCTGGCTTATAGAAAGCTAGAGGACTGTTCAGAAACTCTGCCAGTTTGTTCTCTCCAATGATGCGCCACGTGAGAGGAATTACTCTGCGATAATAGTGGAAGGAGGACTCAAAGAGATCCACTGGATCACGCAGGATGGTGACGTACACGGTATCTGGAGGCATGAGTTTGGCAACTTCTTGTCGGTCAAAACGGAGGTGGTTACAGATTATGTTGAAACAGTCTCCAGGTCTGTAGTGCTTAACCTGGGAGCACAGGAAAGGTGATGGGTAGTAGAAGTCGTTACGCCCATCAGGGAAAGCAAATTTAAGCTTGTGCTTTTCGCCAAATCTGAAGAGGATGTTGAGTATGGTGCTACTGGCAGTTTTATGTGTCTTCATGAACATGATGTTCACAATGGGAGAGCACTCCTCACTCTGGGATTTCGTCTGTTGAGCTGCTATGGTCCCGTTTGTCTTTAATTGTTTCATCACATTGAGAGGACATGTGTCTTCTTGAGAGCCACTATACATAAAGAATTTAGGTAGGTCAACGAATGATTGAATTACATCAGAAGAAAAAACAACAACAAATGTTTACCTAATTGTCCTGGGAGTGGGGTGTGTTAGGCAATATAGCACCAGCAAGATGTTGGTGAATACACACCAAAGAATCAGGCCTTGTGTCACAAGTGTGCACTTAAGTCCTTTCATTCCAGACATCATTAAAACCCCAGGTGGAACCTGAAAAGTGATCAGAGATCATACAGGTTAAAAGAAGAATACTACGGACTTTGGGATGAAGTTCTTGATACAAACCTTGCTGGGTTTTGTAGTGTGGTTTGGAGAAAAAAGGGTTATAAGATTGCAAACTGAGAAACAAAGGCAAGGAAAACACGCAAGCAAGAAAAGCGCTACATCAGCCGTCTTGTCAAACAAACACAGAAGCCCTGTGTTTTTACTACAAACATGATGCCTGAATGGTCTTCACACAGAACCGCAGCAATGGAAGAAGAAAAGAGACACAAAATTTAAGAGAGTTTGGGTGAGAACAGTTACCTAAACTCTTTTACTGTCTTTTAATGTCAGAACAGGTTCCTACACTGTATACTCTCGTATGTTTCAATCCTGTTAAATCAAGAGAAAATTTTAAAGCTGTATTCCGTTCGTATATTTGACATTTACCTGTAGACATTACATGTAATTACAAGATCTAAACTGTATTTCTCAGAGGACAGTCGTCCTACTTCATGTAATGTAAGACGTCCCAGTTTCATATAATTATGTCAGCTAATATTTCCAAAACACATTAAAAACTTTTTTTGATTGTAAGGATGGTCAGATTACAAAGAAATAAATCAAAGAAGAATAGCGGTATAGAAGAGGTATAAAGTAAGAAGAAGAAAAAGAAGACAGTACAGGTATATACTGTATATATATAAGTCAAAGCTGTCTTTACCTGCAGGCAACGGTATTAGCAGTGTCACAATGATTTTCAAGCAAGTGACAGAAACCCTCTTCTGTTCATCATGTACACACTCCCTGAGGTCTGACCTGATTGGCTGTGAGGGCTGAGAGAGTTCAAAAGTAAATTCTCCTCCTACAGCCGCAGAGTTGCGCAGCAGGTAAGTATCGCAAAATCGCATACCTGTGTGGGTCAAACAGATTGTACTGCCATCACAATTATTGGGGGAAAAGGTAGCTTCCTTTAGTGTTTTGCAAGCATTCAAAGCTTGCGTCCCAGGGATGCATGTTGTCTGATGATAATGCGTTCCTGTTAAAAAATGTGCGTCAAAGACGCAAGGACGCACCCCAACGAGAACACTGTGAATCACATCTAAGCAATGTACGCAATGTATATAGATTCATTATATGATTGAGCAAATATCTTAACGGTATGCGCCGTGTTATCCACGTTTATTTTTCCTCTCACCTGTCCTGTTGTTTCAAACGCACCACTCAATGAATCTTTTCCTGCCATTATGACCGTCAGTCACACCTTGACTGACTGACGTGTCTCGTTTCACGCCCTCATCCCTTGAACTCCAGTTTCTCTTCTCTTCTCGCCTTTTTAACTGTATGAACCAGAGGTGAAAGTAATTGTACCTTCTCAATTAGCACACAAGTACATACGGTATACCAAATTAGGACTTTCTTTTAGCAAATTTACATTTGTGACGTTAGTTTTTACTAACGAAATGAAGAGAATGATGAAAAATACTCTTGTTCATGCATTCATTAAACATACAAAACCAAAAATCACATTTTCAATTTAAGTTCAAAGCTGCTGACAATTTGCTCCTAAATGAAATTACAAATGTGAGAGTAAGTCTAGTTCTGGGTCTGTTTGGTGCTGTCTGCATGTGACTTCTGAAATCATCTTAAAAAATAAGGCTGTGCAAGAACAATAAAAAAGAATTGATTCACCTGTTTTTTACTTTAATTCATCACTTTGATCACATTGGGCACATGAAGTTGTTGGACTTTTTTACTATTAATCCTGCAAGTTGTCTAGTGTGTAAAACAAGTAAAAAAATATTATCAATCTTATTTTTATATGACACATGTCCTGTTATGTTATGTGTATTTTATGGCACCAAATTCTGGTAATGACCCACCTACTTTTCATGAGTGGGACATCACAAGACGTCATCAGAAACAAACAGATCATGTTGCAGTGACATAATGTCAGATCTGTCCTGAGGTGCTTGAGTAATGCCTGCCTAAAGTGACAGAAAAGCTGAACTTGTGTAACATAGAGCAACGTTCCAGTCATGTAACCTTTGAGTTGTTAAGCACCACAGATCCTCCCCCAATAATATTGCTTTAAATTAATCTGAAAAACATGATTTAATCAGTCATTCCTTAATACACTTTTATTTTTGGGACCCCAAATACGATGTTCCCACTGAAACAAAAAAGAATCTGTCTCATAGTGAAAGGAAAAATGCATTGTGTATTCAACAGTGTTGCTAAAATGAATTTGTACCATCCATACCTCAAACAGGCAGGGTACTCTTCACATAATTATTTTATTGTTTTGAATGAATTTTCACATATTTACAACTTCTACAAAATATGGTACACATACAGTAGATACAGGTTGAGGAAACAAAAAAAAATAATTATAAATATAGAGGGAAACATGTCAAATAAAACCAAACCAACTAATAACAAAATTAAATTGCAATGAGAAACATTGAAATATAAAAGTCTTCCTTCTAAAATCAATATTCCTCAACTGTCAACATTAATAAAAGCAGCTTGTGTATTGCTAGAATTATCTTAAAATATTGTTACTGAAAAATTATCAATTTATGTCCATAACATTCTCTACATCATGTAAAATGCAAAAATCCATTAAGGCTATCAAACCGTTTTTAAATATATTATCTCCATAGACCCTAAACCAGAGAAAATCCAGTGTCGCCTCCAGCACAGCTTATATAATCTTTTCTATGAACATCTTTTCATTTGTGTACTTTGGACTGAACTAGCTGTCAAAGATTCTATGACACCATTAGTTGCTCCTCAGCTACATATCGCTAAATCGACAATAAGATTGTTTTGAAGAGATAAAATGTTTGCTGCAGCAATCACTTCAAACTAACAGGTAGTTAAGTTGTTAGAACATATTCACAGTACATAAACCTGGACGATTTACACACAGAAACTGGTGTCTAATTTTTTTTAACTGCACATCCATCTTTTAAGAAAAGCAGAAAGAGTTTGAGAGTTCAAGCATTTTCTTTCCACAAATCAAAAATATGAATACGTAAGCTTTGAAATTAAGATAATCTTTTGCGCTGTCATTAACAAATAACTTTGTTGGTTGTAATGGATGAATATGATAACACACAGCACTATACATGCTACCACAACATATAGTCTCCGCAGAAGGAATGTGCCTGAACAAAGACATTCTTCTTTAGGTTCCAAATAACTTGTGAAGAGAAGAAAAAGATAATCTCTATCATAAACAATACAACACTTCACTGCCATCAGTTGACTTTCGCCCCTCTCCCAAACAGTGCAGCCTTACCAGGCAAGGAAGTGCCTTAGGGTTCCTCTACAAAGATCAGCTAGCAGGTAGTGTAGAGATTATGGAATGCTTACACTGCAGTTACCAAACAGTTGTTCTTTCACTCAGTAAACAGGCTTATAAAAAATTTGACCACTCAGGATCCTGCGTGTCAGCTCCCTCCACAGCAGGCTGCGCTCTCTCTGGGACCCCTTCATGAACCCACGATTCTCTTGAGCACGCCGGGACAGATAAGGAATCACCTCGTTGACTGGGCCATACGGGACATACTTGTAGACAGGGAACCCTGCTTGGCCTGTTGCAAAGAAAGACATGACTCATATTATTCTCCAATAACTCCTGTTTGTGCATTCCATTACATTTCATGTGGTTAATAACCAAGAAATGAAGGTGCAGTGAATAAATAGATAACAAAAGGTTTTATCAGCAGATATCTAACCAGACATTGTGTCTCATTTGTTGAAAGAAAGATCAGGGCTGAAGCAGGACACGGCACAAGATAAAGAAGTCAGATTTCAGCAAACCACAGGGTTTATTACTTACTACTTACTACCTTGGTTATCTGCAGGCGAGCAATCACATTTTTCCCCAGACTATTCTTTCCTTCAATATTCTTCTGATTTCATCAGTTGTGACATAACCAATATTCCATCTAAGCATTTTAACATCGTCCGCCTTTAGTCACTTCCAGCTTTCATTGAGAGCAGACGCCTTTTCTTCTGTCTCTCGTTGTTGCTAACTTTGCTATCTGTCTCAAACTCGTATTGGATAAACACTCATTAACTCTCACTGATTCCCTCAAAATGCCGAAAGGAAGAGGGAAATCTGAGGAGTCTGAGAATAAACATGAGAATAAAACCCTCGAACGGCTGGCCTCTGGGTTGGAGGCGCCAACCCGCACTGTGGACTAGCACAGGAGTGACTTCCATAAGACCAACAGTGAATTTGATTAGAGGCTGGAAGACAAGCTGAAACCGTTAACTGACTGCATGCAAAAAGTGGAAGATGACATGGAAAAAATGCAGAAAGGCGCAGAGCAAGGACAACCAAGAATGGAGGAATTCGAACAAAGCATTCGAATAAATGATGTGATCATCACCGGCATCAAACTTAAGCCAAGAAATTATGCTCATGTCGTGACCAGAGGAGAAGAAGCTGTACACAGCACTGATTATGAGTCGGTGGAACAACAGGTGATTACTCAACTAAGGAAGCTGGAGATTAAGATCGAGCCGGACCAGATTGAGACATGTCACCCACTACCATCTGGAGGTAGGAGACCACCTGCAGTGCTGATAAAGTTCTACAATCGCAAGTTCAAAATTGCTCTTCTGAGACAAGGCCCTAAACTGAAAGGAAAAGACATCTACATCAATGAGAATCTCACCAAAAAGAATCCTGATATTGCTAAACAAGCTCGACAGTTGAAGAATGGCCTGATGGACAACACCTGGACCAACAACTGCAAGATCTTCATCAAAACAAAGGGGCTTTAGCCGGAGCAGATGAAAACAATGGTGATCAAAAATGTGGAAGAATTGGAGAAACTCAACCAATAAGGTATGACCAAAGAGAAAACCTCTGTAACTTCAACACAGCAGAGAACGGCCATCTCTGCATTGTTTGGAGAAATGAAAGATCTAATACAGAGAAGTGCTGATCAAGATAATCTGGAATTGAAAACCCATCACTTTGTGGATTATACCCTGTCTGACCCAAATGGAATTATTGACCCGGATAACAATTTCTACAAAGACACGATGACAAAGAATAGATATCACACCCAGGAACAATACAACGAAAAGTTTAAATTGGATGGTAAGCTTTCACTGATTCACTTCAACAGTAGGAGTCTATACACCAATTTTGGACGCATTAAGGATTATCTAAACCAGATTGATATTCCATTTAAAATCATTGCTGTGACGGAAACTTGGATTAATGAAAACAAAGGCATGGATTTCTATTTGGAGGGATACAACATGATTTGTGTGAACAGGAGTAATAAAGGAGAAGGGGGGGGGGGTTGCCCTTTTTATCAAAAACGACATCAAGTTTGAAACTCAGTGTTTGTGAAAAAAGGTAAAAATATTGTTGTGAATTGTGTCTACAGAGTACCTGATTCTAAAATAGAAGAATTTACTGAATGTGTGGGAAATTTACTTTCGAAAATCAATCACAAACATGTGTTGTTATGTGGCGATATCAACATTGATCTGTTAAACCCCAACAAAAATGCCCAAACTGAAAGTTTCATTAATACCATGTACACATTCGGTTTACAGCCTTTAATCACTAAACCAAGTAGAATAACTACTCATAGTGCCTCCTGATGGATAATATTTTCACCAATGTTGTGCTTAATGAGACTATGAGCGGCCTGCTGATCAATGACATAAGTGATCACCTCCCAATATTTACCAAATATGACTGGAAACAAACCGTGTGTCAGGAACAAGCCCAAACATTCTACAAGAGAGTCAAGGATGAAGAAAGAATGAATGCATTAAGAAATGATCTATTAGCTCAAAACTGGTCTGATGTTTACACTGCTGATGATGTTAACAATACATATGACTATCTCACTGATAAAATAGAAGAATTGTACAATTTGCATTGTCCAGTGAAGAAAATCTATCTAAAAAAAAAAAAGGTGTTAAGAAACCGTGGATGACTTCGTCATTGCTCAATGCCTGTTGAAAAAAGAATACATTAAATAAAACGTTTGCTAAGCAAAGAACAGAACAAGCAGAAGGTAAATACAAAAAATGTAGAAATTAATTAAATGCTATAATACGAACATGTAAGAAAGAATATTATAGTAATCTACTTGCAGAACATAAAAATTACGCTAGAAAACTATGGGACATAATCTACAATGTTATAAAACAAAGTAAGGCCAAATCATCCCATACAGAATAGTTTAATATTAGAAATACAAAAGTAGAGGACATGGATGAAGTAGCTAATAAATTTAACAAATTCTTTGGGTCTGTTGGTCCTGAGCTGGCAGAAAACATTCCTGTCTCACACTTGCACTGGGATTATTTTGACGACATTGGAGGAAGGAACCCAAAGTCAATGTTTAAGACACCTGGTCAACCAATGCGTTGCAAAAACTTCTACTGATGTGGAAAGGAAAGGAATGCTGAGCAAACCATAAAATTGTCCAGAAAAAACCCTTGAAATGGATAACAAAATGAAAATTTAAAAAATTGGACTTTTCTCAAGAACTGACAAAGACGTGTGCAAAGATGCACACCTATTGGATTGAATGGACGGATTAAAACAGCAATGTACCAGAATAAAATAAGTGAAATTGATTTGTGACATGCAATGTATGAATTGGTTGACAATGTACTGCAATGAGAGAGATGTTAATGATTAAGGGGACGGGAACCTTACAAGCCAATGGCTTCTACCCGTTAACCCTTTTTTTTCTTTTCAGATGTTGTTGCCGATGTTCCAACACTGATGAAAGTGAAATATGTTGTAATAACATGTCTGGAAAGAAGAAAATAAACTAAATAAATAATTAAATAAACAAGCTGTTGACATTGTCAGAAATTACATCAGAAGGCAGACTGTAACATGAGTTCTGTTAACGGAGATGGCTGCTGTGTGTGGAAAAACGTCCCTAAACACTGTCACTATGTTAAGAATCACATTCTGGAGAGGAATTATGCTGCCGTCAGCTTGTTCGCTGTAGAAACCACGAGTCGGGTCGAGTCTCTTAAGTATAAACGGCTTACACATGAGACAGACAGGTGACAGGCCCTCAGTGTTCATAATCAGAGATTTCGAGACTTGTACCTCACAGTCTTGTTTTACCGGAGTGTTCAGACCCTTAGAAACCCTATGCTGTATACGGGTCTTATAAATTTAGAAAGGGTTGTGGGAACCTCAGGGGACTCTTTCACTTAAGGCTTTTCTTGTTGAGAGGCTGCAGCTGTTTCATAGGCTAATGTACTGCTAGGTTCACAACACACAAACCATTTATGTTTTAGTTTCTACATTTTCATGGTCGATTTTTGCTGCTGGCTCTGTCTTTTTCACTAACTCAAGTACATTTTTCATTACGGTGTTTCTTCTTCTTGCAGCGTGGCTGTTTGTTACAAAGATGTGTGGTTTGTCTCCAAACAAGCTACAAGCAGACAAAAAGAGTTGACAATTCCAAATGAGTAGTATAATTTCAATAATTTGATTGATCAATCAGTGGTCTGCAATGTTTTATAAAAGTATTTAATCAGTGTGCTAGGTACCTCAGCTGGGGTGGCAGGACTCAGGCCCAAAGCGTGGTTCAAGGTCTGTTTGAACCAAATAGTTCAGAGTGTGAACTGGCAGTGGGAGGTGCCAGTTCCTCTCCTGAGCACTGCCGAGGTTTAATAAAATTGATTTCTTTCTTTCCACAAACTGGGTAGAAAGGAGGGTTCCTTTCTAGTGCTACATGTGATGCAAGCCTCCACGATACATAACTTAGTGTTTATGTTGAGAATCTGAGCCAAGTATTAACATACCCAGTGGGAAGCTGATCTGGTCACACATTCCTAGCAGCTGTCCAAAATAAACCTTATTCTCACTGGGTGACAGACCCATTTCATTCATCCTGAAAAAAACAAACAAAAACACATTATAGGAAAATTACATCACAAGAACTTAGGTGCAGGACTTTACCATGTTTTGCATAATAATCTGTAAATCCTACAACTGCCTTGAAGTTAACAAAGAGTACATTTTACTAAGTCTAATGGTTTACACTTACTTTTAAACCATTATGATTAATCCTTAATGAAAGAGAGACTTATGATTTTAGTGTATGTCCAAACAATATCTGCACTCTGTCAAATTTTCTACAGTACTTGAATTTGTCACGTAGGCTGGAGAACGTACTTTTCCAGGGTAAATTTCACGGTGTCCTCGTTGTGCGTTGCAACCATAACATTTGACTTCCTGCTGTATACGATCTCCTCCATCACATACTCCAAACACCTGAACAAAAAAACAAAAAAAACCCCAAAAAACACAGGCGACACGTGTGGATTACAGGCATTTTTCAGCTGTACCACAAATACTTAGATGATTATTCAACACTTACTTATGATACATCCTGTTCGTGGCTTCATAGTCTGGGTTTATTGGGTCTTCATAGCCAATGGCCTTGGCCCTGTCTCGCTCTTGGTACATGTAGGCTCCACGAACCAGCTTGGCACCAAAGTACCACCCCTCTCTTCGCGATAGCTCAATGTCCAATGTGACATTGTCGTAGGCTTCCTTCAAGTATTAAAAAAACACACATAATGTAACAAAGTAGACTAGCAGGAATGTATTTGTACCAATGAATAAACTGAACATAATTTGCTATTATCAGAAAACTTTGGCCTCACCTTGAGGTAACATTGGTAAGTGTTAAAAATGATTGGTTTCTCTCTGTTGAACCTCCTCTGCATCTCCAGGGTCAGTCGACTTATTGCTGGCTGGAAGTATGTCTGCTCTGCATCCACCATCAGTCTGACCCCATTCTCCACGGCATGCTGGGGTGTATGCACAAACAGCATTTATAATGTAATGGTTTCAAGAGAGATTTATTATGAACATATTTCATCTCTTATTTATTTCACATTTGTACTACATCATAAAACTATTTTATTACAGTAAATGCCCAATTGTTTGATTTGGTATCCTTACGTTAGCCAGAACGTCCACTCTCTGTAACATTCTCTTCATCTGCCTCTCCTCCTCAGCTGTAAACTTGTTCAACAAAGGTTCCAGCTGGCCTGTCTGCAGGAAGAACACACAACATCAACTCAATAGTCATTAATTTCTTTTGTACTGGAAAAACCAATAAACTCTGTCAATATTTGTCAGGTGGAGCAAGATTCAGAGTTGTACTGTAGGAATAAGAGGAGCGAGTATGAGTGCAGTGGATCTTGTCTCTCCTGGCACTGTATCTGCAAAACCACTCAACTCATTGCAACACTGCAGAAACGCACAGCACACAGTGTACAGAATGATAGCTATGTTCCTAGCTGCTGAACAAATTCCATAAGTGGTCCTGAGTGTGTATTCACCCTATCAAATGTTCACTAGTGGCAGAGTTACAATCGTAAAGAAAGAGAAGTCTTGTACCAACATGACCTCTATCAATTTTTTAGAACATTAAGAAAATAGTTTAACAGAAACTATTTTCTTACCTATATTTATTTCACAAAATCTCTATAAATATTGCTTTATTAGACTGTAATAAAATGCATCTATCATTTAGGGGTCCCCTGCTCCTTAAAAATTATCAAACCTTCACCAGAACATGGAGTTCTGTTCTCAAATGCTGTATTACTAATAAATACTTCAGATTATATAATGGTCTTCTGTTTATTATGGATCTCTGCAGGCAAGAGAACAAACCTGACTAAAAGCAAGAAGCAGAGTCCACTCCTGCCCCTACTACATTAAATGTCTTTTTTAAATGACTTACCTCAAGGTTTGGCACCATAAGCAGATTAGAGATGTTTGTTGTGTCATTTATTAAACTGTTCCAGTCCAGCATATCTATGGTTCTGGAATTACAATATGAGAAAATGTACATTTGAGTTTTTGAAATTCCAAAAAACACTTAATTTTAACAGTCTCTGTAACTATTTACTGAATCCAGTAAGTTGTTATACAATCGCGCTCCCCTAGTCATTTGGAGAAGACACTTTACCCTCCTTGCCTCCAATGAGGGACTCACTGGTGTGTGAATGTGTGTGATTATACCGGTGAAAATCACTAATCTAATCTATTATTATTTACTTTTTTTTTCAGACCTGCATACCTCAGTGTATGAAATAAAACAGGTATCACTGTGACATTTTTGTCAAGTGAAGATCTTACCCAGACAAACCCAGTTTTTCTCCAGTAAACCAGTTTTCAATGTCTTCTTTGGCTCCCACGCCCATTTTGGCCAAGCTTTCCTACAACAAAACATTCAGTGATCAGTATCAGAGAAGGCATGTATGAACATGCATAATCATTCCTTTCACTTGCTGGAATAGAGACACACCTTGAGTTGTTCAAGCTCAAGTTTTTGTTCCAAAACCAGCATTTCAGATTTTCCCTGTTGTGCTGCCAGAAAGTTAAAGAACCGCCTCCATTTAACCAGGACCTCTGAAAACTGGAGCTGTTCAAACACAAAAATATATTCAGGATTACAATAAAATATTGCATTTGAATAAGAACATGTTGTTTTCTCCATTTACAGCTGTTGGAGGCCCTTGTTTTTTTACCTCTGAGTCACTAACCACACTTGCATCAAAGGAGCGACCTAGTGAGGAGGAATGATGGGATGGTTATGTGATACTTTGACCATGTATGATGTGTGGGACCAAAAACCTTAAGATTAGAATAGTAGCAGCTACCAGCTTCCACACAAGTGACAATCAATAAAGGACTGGAAGAAGAGATCTTACAACGGTACAGAGATGTGTCACTAAAAATGTAAGAGGCATTTGCGTTGTAGTCTAAAATGAATGGGACTCCATGGAAGCCCTAAACCTTTTGGGAAAAAATGTTTCTTGACAATAGTTGGTCAATAAAAAAGGTATGTTAATTTTTTTTTTTTTTTGCTTTAATAATAGTTCATACCACTGTTAAAATATTATTATTTGTAGCACTCACTTGTAGCACCACAAGTCACTTAATGGCTTTATTTATCTGCTGATAAATTAGCAAGAGCTACATTAGGCTGTCAAGTCCAAAGGTCCTCCTGTAGATATTCAATTTCATTTTAAAATATCTGTAGACCCTGGGCAACTTTGTGGAAGGGAATTGGGTCACATTCGGTGGTAAATCCTTCACTGATTTATCAGCAATCATTATAAGAATGCTGGAGGCTTGTGAGCAAACCATCTTCCTTGCAATTAAAAAAAAACCAAAAACATTAGTATGCCATGAACAGGCGTACATGTTCTCCCCCTCTGGTTAGATGGCAGCTTCGCCATCATGACTCACTTTCCTGGGTTCTTTCCTCATATGCCAGTTATTCCCTCTGTCTTTTTGTGATGGATTAGTTTCCAGTCTTAAGGAACTATAAGTGTCTGTCCGAGTAGCTCATTTCATTTTGTTCATTTTGATCAGCCTATTTTTTTTCGTTATCCAGGTGGCTTTTGTTTCCTTCTAACTGAAGTTTGACTCTTGTTTTATGTCTGTATTCATGCAGGAAAGACAAATAATTGTTTGTGCCTTTTTACAAAAAGCATTTGCACCTTTATGAATCAACTTACAAGGAATTGTGGGCGTCCCAGAGCTGTCATTTTGATGGCAGAAAATCCATCTGCGGAAGCTCCTCCTGAAATTGATTAATGTTTCAATTCAAATAGAATCATTTATACCCCCAATGACCTTTTTATATAATGGTACAAAGGGGTTTCTATAACATATATTTATTATAAAAAAAAACCTTTGGACTCACCAGATGCTTTAATGCAATTTATGAATGTCTCCAATTGGTTGTCACATTTAGACTCATCAGCATAAAAGTAAGTACGAGCACTGGTAACCCCTCCACGCCTGTCCCCAAACTGACGATGGGCCTTGTACTTCTCCTCACGCTGGGCAGCATCTGAAGTGAGACAAAAGTAACAGTAGTTGAATATTAATGACTCTGAATTAGGAGATCACTAGAAGATAAACGTTTCAATCACATTTTAATCAATTTACAAACCTGGACTTTCTTTCTCAGCTTCAGAAACACAGGAACTGAAAAAGAAGAATTCATTAACAAAAATTATTGTAAATCAGAGTTTTGCTTCACTGATCTACGACAAAAATATGAAAAAGACACAATATATATTTCACAAGCCATTTGAGAAATGCAGAACATGATGCTGTTGTTGATTATGACCTGGGATTCCAATCATATTTCAGATACTCATCAGCATGCTTCTTGTCTGTTTCTTGACTCGTCATAAAGACCTGCTCTGTCATGTTCAGGTCACTTACAGAGGAAGAATTTGAACAGATAAAGGGGAAAAAAATTAGATTTGAGAAAGGAAACATTGGATTTAGTCACACTTAAAAGTAGTGTGATTATTTCTGAAAAAAAATATGACTTGGAATTTTTAAAATATGCTTGAATTTTGTTCAGTGTGCGCATGTTTGAGTTCAGAAATGTGACCCTCTGCTAAAAAAAAAAAGCATATTATCTCCTCAGAACATTGCACAACTCTTTCTGCAGTGTTCCATGCGGCATCACATTACACTAAAAGTTTGACATCAGGAATACCACCCGGTTACACAACCAAATCAACCAATCAGTAAAGAGGGGTCAATCCTAGCCAGCCAATGGAAGACAGACAAAGTCTTCCTTCTTGAGAGTTCAATTACAATCTGTCATTGTGGTGGAAATATACTATTGACAATGTGAGTCAGAGTAATATAACAAAAAGTACAAGATAAGCCCAAGACTAAGTGATAAAAATAACATAAATAACATATTATCAAAAACACGTTGTGAAACATGTGCCATTGTAAACAAAGTCAAGTCAAACAACCTCATCATCTAAAAACTCAAATATGAACAAAAACAAAAAAAAAATCAATTTAGATAATCTAAGTGCATGTTTGTTTTTGGAGCTGGTTGGATTCTTCCAGTTTGTTCCACCTACTCGTTTCCCTTCATTATGTAACTTACTGTAACAAAAATGTCAACGCTCCTGAAGATGTACTTCTTTTTTTTTTTACAATTCTGGAGTTTATACTTATTTACTTGTTTTCCATTTCAGTGACTGAGGTTTACTTTCGTGATAACTATTTTAAAAAGTTACCTTAAAAACAACAATCACGTTAGTTTGAGTTTAGGTTTCAGAGTGCGTTGAAATGAGGTACGTTGTGTTCTTTGCCATGTGAGAGTTTAAGGGTTAGGGTTAGGGTGTGGATGTTTTGTTTTGTTTTTTGAGTGGATCCTTCAAGTTTCTCGCACAAAACTGAACAAGACTAAACTAACCTTCAGTAATCTCCTGTTTGGAACGTACTGTATATACAGTATATTGTCAAACTTACTCCATTTCTTTTTTCTCTGCCTCCTCTTGGGTCAAATCCTCTTCCACGCTGTAGTCCAAAACTGCCCCCACACCGAAAGTCTCATTCTTCTGAATTAGGGGTTTGATGGCGTTGTGGTCTTCCCCCGCCACGAACTGACCATAGAAGGTCATCTTCATCATCTTCTCGAACAGTCGCTGACCAAGGATCTTCCTACTCAGCTCCATCAACTGGAAACAAAACAAACCGAAAACATTTAACCAGAGTAATACTACTTGGGGAAAAGTCTGAAAGGTCTTTCATCGAGTCAACTCACCTCCTTATTCTTGTCAACGAGCACATCAATCGTGCAAAGCTTGAAGACCAGGAGACTTCGAAGCAAATCGATATTTCCCTTACTTTTGTAGGCTTCCCGTGTATTGTCGAAGTCAATGTGGATCTGGTTTAACTGCGGTGTGGACGCAGTTTTGCTCTGACAAATGAGTTCAACTGGCACAGCCTCGACCACGGGACAGGTCTCCAAATTATCTTTCTCCTGACTTTTGGGGGATGCCACCGTTGACCGCCATCTTCCAGGAGAAACGCGTATATTCTTTATATTTGTCCGCACAACGCCTGGAACAAATTTGGTGTACATGTTTTCTCGTGATAATGATTCAACGGCTTCTAGGTTGTGCTAACGTCTCTCTCACTGTTCAGTGACTGATGATGCTCAGCGCGTGCTTTATGTAAGACGTCTCCATGCGGTGGGCGGTACCTCAATGACGTCACGTTTCAGTCTCGAGTGTGACCGTCATTAACTCCGCTAAAACGATTGTTTCCTTTTCCTCCAAAAGCAACATTTACATAGAAAAATAAACATAGATTTAGATTTTTTTTTTACATCTGAAAAATTTGTGTAGGTTATTAATATACTATTCTTATTATTATAAGGCAGGAGGCCTAGAGGAAGACCAAAGAGGAGGCTTATGGATGTCGTGAAAGAGGACATGAAGGTAGTTGGTGTGAGAGAAGAGGACGCAGAAGACAGGGTTAGATGGAGGCAACTGATTCGCTCTGGTGACCCCTGAAGGGAAAAGGCGAAAGGAGAAGAAGAAAAAGATTATTCTTATTCTTATTCTTATCAATATTATAAATACCAGCTAGTTGAGAAGGTTTAGATCTTGGCACATCTGCATACTTGTCACAGAATGGTAATGGTTTCAGAAAGAATTATGTAATTGGTTGTGTAACAACTCTTCCAGAGACCTCAACACAGAGGGGAGTAAGACGGATGGCTGTGCGATATAATTAGGAACAGGTTTTGTTTAAGCAGCTGGTCTGGTTAAACAACCAGGGTGGGAGGTTGAATACTGGACGCTCTATTTTTCAATACGTTGCATCGTTATTATTGTGGCTTGAAATATTCCCTCCTTTCCAGTTGGGGGCAGCAGTGCACAGGCTTTCATTCCGGTCAACCTGAAATGAGAAGTAGAAGTAGCCACAGAGCCGCTAGCTAGCTGCGGAGAAAAGCAGGTTTAACCGCAACAA
The DNA here is from genome assembly GCA_013358685.1 of Antennarius maculatus. Taxonomy (NCBI): domain Eukaryota; kingdom Metazoa; phylum Chordata; class Actinopteri; order Lophiiformes; family Antennariidae; genus Antennarius; species Antennarius maculatus. The sequence continues at coordinate 9,000,092 of CM023623.1, read as the reverse complement.
CTGCTAACGTCGAATGTAAAACCAAAAAAGGGGACCGTGCCCTTGTTTTGCTTGAAAGGTAAATGAATATTGTCAATTGGTCTTTGTATGAATTTAATATGTGCTGCCTACTTCTGTCTTTGGTCGTGTAGTGTTAATATTAATATTAAGACTGTTAGATGTAGACGACCCTCGTTAGCCCGTCTAGCTAAGCTTTCATTATTAACAAAGAAATCGTCTGTCGTGATTGCACGAGTCTTGCTTTAGTGTTTCAGAACTTGGCGTTTACGTTAAAGCTATAAATTCCAGTTGTATAGACTGATATAAGACACTACTCTGATTTTTTTTCAGACATAGTGGAAGAATCTGCTTGTGAGACGAGAAGACTCGAATGTAGCCACGACCAGCTTTAGCGTTAGCCTCGCGGTAGCAGACGAGACGTAGAAAAAACGACATCGTTAAAAACGTGGAAGTTCATCAACGCATCATCAAAATTGTTCAACTGGAAACATTAAAACGTAGTCGACATATCTATCATCCATAACAATCGACTCTTAGTGTCCCGTGAACGTAATATACGGTAATTTTCTATTTTGCCAATTGACAAGTAAAACCCAAGCTTTGAATGGAAAAGAACTATTAGCTGCTGTTGTGTTTTGAATGTAGGTATATTGGTTGTTGAAAATGACAAAATACACCAGACTGCCCCACATCAACGGGCCTTACCACTTCTCTGTGTAGGTACTCATTTATCTAGGTCCTGGTAATCCAAAGTAGTTTAAATCAATCCACTGGACTTTTAAGAAAGCCTAAGAGAAAGCATAACCACTTGTTTAGACTTGTTTAATGATTGTGAAAACTACGTAAATCATTTACAGCACACAGACACACACACATCGCATTGCAACCATTTTAATCATACGACAGCAGCGCCGATGGCGGTCGTTGTTAACCCGGGCCTCGACCGATCCGGTATGGAAGTCATATGTTTGATTCGCATCTTTGATTTGGCAAAAGTTTTACGCCGGATGCCCTTCCTGACGCAACCCTCTGTATTTATCCGGGCTTGGGACCGGCACAATAAGACACTGGCTTGTGCCCTCTTGCGGCTACATTAGGTTGCTATGAACTGTATTAATTAGAAATATGTAGATAGGCTCAGATCTGTGGTTCTTTAGCTTGTTTTTTTAGCATTTATTGCAATCATGGCTGGATCCTTGCTTTATTGTTTGTTTGTTTTTTGTTTGCTTTTTTGTCTGAATCAAGGATTTGGAAGTGGATGGACTAAATATTGGATTGGGACTAAGAAAGGAAAAGGACACCGTCACAGCTATTTTGTGAAAACTAGAAGTGAAAAACCTCCAGGTTCCCTCCATTCTATATCAGTGGTACTACGTAATCTATCACGATGTCAGACGGCCGGATCTATGTGGGGAATCTTCCCATGGATGTCCAAGAGAGAGACATTGAAGACCTTTTCTACAAATATGGAAAAATTCGTGATATCGAATTGAAGGTCAATAGAGGCACTATTCCCTTTGCCTTCATTCGATTTGAAGATCCACGGTGAGTTGTAGGGATGGGCTCTGACAAGTCGAGTCACTTTTCCCTTCTTGGATGCCTTGAGTATGATGGTGTAGTATCAGCGCCAGTGACTGACCACAAGGATTGGATGGAGACGGCATTTCCAGGTCTTTGGCCCCGAGTGAAAAAGGCGTTTGGTAAGGCGTTTGGTAAGGCGTTCTTTGCTCTCTCCCTAGGGATGCGGATGATGCTGTTTATGGAAGGAATGGGTATGCATATGGAGACTCCAAGCTGCGTGTTGAGTATCCACGATCCTCTGGCGCTAAATTTGGTGCTCCAGGAGGTGGTTTTGGTGGAGGAGGAGGACCCAGAGGAAGGTTTGGACCCCCAACTCGAAGATCTGAATTCCGTGTCACGGTGACTGGTAGGTGGACGTCATGAGTCATAGCCACTAAATATTTTCACACCCTTCTGGAGGTCAAGGGAATAAGACAAGGTGGTGAATAGGAGAGGCATAGGCAGATTTGTTACGGCCTCTCTCATGGCGGACTGGAGGACAAAGTGACTAGTAGAAGATATCCTCAGTCATAGGCAATGATGTTTCTCTCTGTCATTATCAACTGGAGGACAAGGGGACTAGTAGAGCATGTCACAAGTCATTGGCAGATAGGTTTCTCACTTGGCGGAAAAAAAGGTAAAGGAGACTAGTGAAGAATGTCATGGGTAATAGGCAAATATGTTTCTCATGATGGAATGGAGGACAAGCTAGAAGAGGATGTCATGAGTCAAAAACAGATATCTTCTGGCAGACTGGAGGACAAGGGGACTAGAAGAGGACGTCATGAGTCATAGGCAATTATCTTTCTCTCTCATGGCGGACTGGAAGACAAGGGGACTAGTAGAGGAAATCATGAGTCTTATCAGGTAATATTTCTCATGGTGGACTGGAGTACAAGGGCCTAGTTGAGAACCTCATGAGTCAGGCAATCGTGGTTCTCTGTCAAGGCGGACTGGAGATCAAGGGGATTAGTAGAGATGAGTCGTAGACACGTTTCTCTCTCACTCATGGCGGACTGGAGGACAAAGGGACTAATAGAGGATGTCGTGAGACATAGGCAGATATCGTTCTCTTTCTCATGGCGGACTGGAGGACAAAGGGACTAATAGAGGATGTCGTGAGACATAGGCAGATATCGTTCTCTTTCTCATGGCGGACTGGATGTCAAGGGGACTAAGTGGATGAGGTCAAATCAGCTCCTTAAAGCATGAACACAAAAACGGTAGACTGAAACTGGTCAAGTTGGCTGCATAATCCCAAACACCGGCTACGGTGACTGGTAGGTGTAATTTTGTCTTTGCATATTATTTCTTGTGTGATTTATTATCCACATATTTATTCAAGGATGTTCACAGAGACTGCTAGATTTGACCTGCTTATTGAAGACCAACCCCTCAAAAATTCATATAGTAATTAAATGTAATTATGGTGGACCCTTTTAAGCATTTACATGGACATGGAGTCACTAGTAAAAGCTAAACATATATTATGCATACAATAGCTGTAGCTTGGACATCTTCGAAGGACTTGTATTAAAGAATCACTTTTTATTTTCTTCAGAAATACCATTACACCAGTCAGTAATGAACAGCCCTTACATCCACCCCAGCCCAGAAGTCCTTCTTAATTAAGTTACATGCTATTCCAAATTCTAACAAGATATTTGCTTTTTCAAAATAGCCATCCTCAGGGTTCTCAGTGTTGAAGAACGTGGAAAACATTATGCATCCATCCCTTTATCTAGATCTACTCCAAAATGCAATCATGCACTACTCACTCTCCTACTTTTGCAAAATCTATTTAATTGGAAAAATTGGTAAAAAAAAATCTTTTTGTGGAATTTAAAATTCTTGAATCTGCACTTAATTCATATCCAATCCATAGCCAAATTTATTCTTCCGTCTAACAAGTTTGACAAGCATCCATCTACTATTTTTCACATAATCCTTTTACAGCTTAACACTAGCAGATGATGGTGAAAAGTGTCTTCTTGGTGAATGTAAACATTCCAAGTCCAGGCACTGAATCACTTCTCAAGTTAAACATTCTGAAAGAGAAGCATAAGATTCCACAGTACAGTGTGCCCTCACATATCAACGCTTGCGACTTCACCTCATCCCGGATTTTTGGTAGTCACGTGATACCGTACCCAAATTCTATTGGCTGACGGCATCTGAAATAATAAGATAGTTTGTCGCTCTATCACGTAATTCGTTAATCGCATGTGGTTTGTGGAACGCATTAACCGCGAGGAACGAGGGCGCACTGTGTTTTCACTTTATGTTACCAAGAAGAAAAAGTAGTAATAATTACGAAGAAAGTAGTCTTAGCTTTGAAACACTTATAAGTGTCCTTCTTTTCTTGTTCTCTTTTAAATATATGATTATTCGTAAACATTTCTGAACAGTTCAGCCATACGATGAAGAGAAACTTTTGGCGCTATATTAAGAGGATTGGCTTGGCTATTTCATTCCAGGATTACCCCAAACTGGGAGCTGGCAAGATCTGAAGGATCACATGCGTGAGGCGGGAGATGTTTGCTTTGCAGATGTGCAGCGTGATGGTGAAGGTGTGGTCGAATTTCTCCGTCGAGAAGACATGGAGTACGCATTGCGCCGATTGGATCGAACTGAGTTTCGTTCACACCAGGTGAGTTCAGTGCTGTTGAGATTTAAATGTCTGTCTCCAATTATGTGATCAAACAAATACATCCCCACGTCCCCCCCTTTTTTTTTAAAAATACTATTTGTTTTTTGTAGGGTGAGACTGCTTACATCCGTGTCTATGAAGAAAGGGGCGCTCCTAACTGGAGTCGCTCTCGTTCCCGTTCAAGATCCAGAGGTCGCTACTCACCGCCGTACCGAGGCTCTCCCCCACCCCGCTTTCAGTCACCTCCACATCATGCTATGTCTCGTCATAGTCCACCCCCTAGGAGGCACCCTCTTCAGCATAGCCCACCACCACGTCATTATCGGTAGACAGGTTGGTCATCTGTAGGTGAATTGAAGAAAATGTTTTGTAATTTTGTTTTGTTTTTCCTTTTTTAAACCCAGGATCTACCATCCTTATTTTTTACTAAAATTACATTCCATGGTCAAGATTGCCAGAACACCCCATGTTCCTCTTTAAGCCTTAAAAGAGTTTCTTTTTATTATTGTTTTCCCACAGCAAGTTAATCATTTGATCATATTGTGACATCAACAATCAGTGACGCATAATGCTGTATTGGCCAAAATTAACTTAATATTCTTTTGCGGTCATTAACTGTAATGCTACCTAATTTTTTGACAAAATTTTACCTCCTGTGAGTGAAGTCTTGTTTTGTGACATATGAACATTTTTTTCAAGCTAAGAACCTGTGAAGTTAATAAATGCCTTCCCAACATTCAAAACGGAATATTGCTAGTAAAGTAGTGACATATGCTAACTGTGAATCTCAGCTGTATTTTTTTGTTTTCAGCTCTGGATAGAACAGCATGAGCATCCATAGGAAACGTCACCACACTGTAAAATGTTGGACAAATACAACAAAAGCAGTTGTCTGTGGTATTTCATATATACTTTCTCATTTTAACCTATTCCAATACAATTCAGTTGCTTTCTGACATGTTTTATCTAAGTCATCCATTTTTGCTGAAGAAACCACTTTCAGTTTTGAAATATTGTGTCAGTTTTCCTATTAGCCATTCTTCTCCTGGAAACCCAGCTTTATATCAACCCTGTTCGAGCATTTTTGTTGCCTATAAGTAGAACCCCAACCATACAGCTCTCGTATTTGTGCAGGGTCCTCATGTTTCATATATACATCACCACAACAGTTGTTTGGAATAACATATCCCACAGCAGCTCCTGGTTGGTCTTCAACATGAAAGCTGTCTGCTTCCAGTCTGAGTTGTCAAAATTTGTTAATGTGAAAACCTCAAACAGAAGTGGCTTGTAGGTGCACTATGATTCATGTACATCACTATACTTGTTTTTTTCTTTAACATTAAACCGCAGACTTTTCCTGTGTTTGATTTCTTCAATTGATTACATCATTTCATGTAACTTTAAAAAGGAGAAAGAAGAAAATTGTCAATTTATCCTGTGGCATCCTAGAGAAGATTAAAATGTTCAGTGAAAAACTTTTTTAATAAAATATTTCATTGTAATTTAAATAAAGGCAAGTGCTACACTAACTTTAGCATAAAGTTGTCTAATATTCACCAACACTCTAAACATACAGATATTAAGCTTTACATCAGCCTCAGCCAAACTTTAAAATGCCATTTTACACAAAGAGCGAATTTAGTCCTCCATGAACATCACATGGGCAAGGAATTTGTTCATGTAAAGTATTAGAAGAAAAAAACTGATCAGAAACCTTAATTTTAGTGTTGTGAATGCAGCATCTCTAAAATGCGCTGATGTGGACTTCATCAAATGTCTTCACTGTATGTGTAAGCTATGTATTACATTACAACAGTGTCAAATGTGGAAATACACAACAGTACAAGGAATGCAAAATATATTTTTAATACGCAATAAATTATACCAGTGACCATTTGAGAAGACAGAAAAAAATATATTTCCAGTGGCATACTTTTACCTTTGTTAATTATGATCAGATAAAGCCCATATAGACATTGTATTGCATTTAATAAATATGCTCTAGTCGATTTCTTTTTAACATATTGTGCACAATAAAACTCACATAAATACAGCAATACACAAACAGCAATAGTCAGGCATGTTTTAGAAGCTCAAATGGAGACAAAGTATTTGCAGTAGCTTCAGATTTATAGAATTTAAGACAAAAATATTTGGGCTATTCTGCAACCATGACTTCTGATAACTGGTAAATCGTAGCTCCTCACACCTGTTCTGGTATGTATTCATGTCCAGTAGATAGTTTTGTAGTGAGGCTACTGAGATTTGAGATATCTGGAATATTTTTTTTTTTTTGGCTTTACTAGGATTAACAACTGGAAACACTCTCCAGCTGTTAAATTTTAGCTGAAAAACCAAATTCCATTCACCATTTCTTTATAAGATAAGCAGAATTGGTTTCAGATTAACACCACAAAACTGATACTTAAAACCAAAAATGTCTTCATGGATGCACACTACTAGCTACTACTGAACTGACTTTTGGTAAACCTGTTAACAAGTTAACCTGTTTCTTCCAAGGCTATGAAACCCGAATAAGGTCCTCAAAAAAAAAAGCATGCTCAAGTTGTGTCAGTTGGACCAGCTCTATATTACAGTACAATGAAAGGAATCTCTGAGCAAAGAGGTGTGCAGTAGTATGATTGGTGACCTTGACAAAGAATGTTAAATAAGTCCGTTCCTAGGGTACTGGCTGAAATTCAGCAGGCTGAGCACAATGTGACGACAATCACTGGGTTTAAAAAAATAGAACTAAGGAAAGGTATTAAATAAAAATGGTACAACCTAACGTGAACCCATGAATGTTACTGGTTAGCAATCAACACCAGCTATGAGCCTCATGCCTGAAGTTTGTGCCTGTATAAAGACGTTTTTGAAATGCGTGAAAGACAAGGAAACCAGGACCAGCAGAGCAAACCAGAGGCAGACACCTTCAAACTGATGACATTGAAAGTGAAAGAGGGAAATCGAAGTACAAAGTGAGCATTCCTCCTCCACTGCACACCCTTTTCAGTTGAAATGAATCATCACGACAGGAAGGAAGCAGTCTTGATGTCATGAGAACAAGCAGTTAATGATGAGATGAATGCAGTGCGGTAATTATTTGAATGAGTCGTTTCTAGAGAAGCATTAATGTGCATGTAAACAATAGCGGAGGGGTCAAATAGTGAAGTAAAGCAAGCTGAATCACACCTTAGTGCATAGAGGTTGTCAGAGATAGTAGCACACAGCAGAAGGAGGGTGATATTGTATATGCAAACACAGGTTCAGTCTGGATATTCTGAATGCTTGTGTGCATCAGAGGCAAACAAAGGGAAGGCTGAAGTCCTCAAAATGGCTTATGACAGGAAAACCACACATGCTACTCGAACATAACCTCCTCTAATGTACAGTATCTCTAATGTTTACACGACCAAATCATCTAATAATACCAGATACAGTATTATTATCTATCATTTGGTAGGTGTAACTGAAAACAAGAACTTGGTTGCTTTATACCTGGAAAATCGCTCAATTTAAGGCAAAATAAATCACATCCTGAAGCGGTTTTAACAAGGGTACATTCACTGGGTGAACAAGAACAATTTACCGGTTCCATCCCTGATTATAGAGAGGAGCAAATAGAGAGACGTCGTTACACATCTATTGTAGAGTAGCAAGTAGTCTGACAAAAACAGTTCACCTGAAGAATGAAAATTCCATATCTTCTCACCCAGCATCGATGGAAAGTTCTATGAAGTTTCTGGAGTTCCCACAAAAACAGCACTGAAAAATTCTCCAAAGGGTCTTATTTAAAAATGTACAAGCAAGATAAATGAAAATACACACAATCATACTGCATAATCCAAGTCGGAATTCAAAATTTATCTAAAAGGGTATTACGGATGTATTTTTAAGCAAACTTTTAGTTTACAGGCTGAAGTAAAGATTTCATCTTAAAAATGCAAAAGTAGCACATTTTAAATTGATTTGGAATCTCAGGACATCTCGAAATTTGGATTACACAATACAGTTTGTATAGCAGATTATAAAAAACTTCCACTTGTTTACAAGTGGGTGGTTTTATATGTGTTTTTGAAACAAGTCCCCATCTTCTTTAATTGTTTGGGAGAATGCTGCGGTTATGTTTTTCTGTGAAGCTCCAAAAATGTTTTGTGAAGTGAAAAAAATCATTCATTTTTCATTTTTTTGATGAACTGTTCATTTGCTAACCAATAGCTTTGCCAGTACTGATTTCATTAACATTAATTCCTTTCCTCTTGGAAACATAACCATTACATGGTTGTGTTAGTGTTGTGAAACTATTCAGCACAACACTGCAGCAGCAGAAGTCAGCATCACTTGTTCTCAATAAGTGTCTGCACTTTGTGGACCAATTCTCGAGCCATCATCAGGACCTGTGGGACGTTGTGCCGCTCTGCCATTTCTGAGAAGAAAATTTAAAAATCACGACTAAGGAGAGGTAAATTGTGAACAGATATTGCTCACATTCAGTTGACAGTATAATTTGAATTAATATAATTTTGTAACTACCAGTAACTTAAAAGTATCCTTTCATTATAATAAATAGCAGTCATTAGTAATAGTTTTTCATGCTTTTTCCAATACATCTGTTTGTATTACTTTTATCTTACCATTGAAGAACTTGATAATGTCTGTGAAGTCCATGTTATTCTCTAGAATTATGTCTCTGTACATCTCCACAAGTGCCAGAGCAACGAAAAGTACAAAATGCTCAGAAGATGTGTACTTAGCTGCCCAGATGGTTTCCCACAATGAAAACACATCATCATACACCATTTCTGTGCAAAAAAAAAAACACATTAAGTATTATGTAAAATGTTATGCTCTCCTTAAGAGATAATTAAAGTAAAAACTACACCCATCACCTCTTTTGAAGTCAAGCAGAAACCAACGATAGCAGAAGTAGAAGTGAGTGTAGTCTCCATTCTGTTGCATAAGTTCAAACAGCTCAGAATCCAGGATCTGTTGTTAAAAAAACATGATTACACCATAGCTTTTATATACACAAATTCATACATATGTGTATTTGTGCACACATGTGTGCAAACCTGGATAAGAGAACGCATATTGGCGAAGTGACAGTCCATTGCCCCTCCGTGAGGAAAATTCTGATTCATCCTCTTCATCAGCTCAGTGAAGCAGCTGAACGCCATGACCTCTGGGAAGCACGAGAAGAATATTTTAAAGTTGGTTATTTAGCCTTGTATGTGCATTTAGAGAATGAATAGAGTTTGCCCTTAGGCTTCACAGACCATCATCCAGAATGACAAGAAGGGGAGCCAGCAGATCGCACATGCCCTGGACGTAACCCGTGTCCAGATGCTGCCACACGTAGCTACAAACGCAACCAGATGTTATGTTTTGGGTTGAAATGAACTCTTGAGATATTAAACAAGCTGACTCACTAACCTGCACATAATGTTTCGCAACTTGTCCAGGTTCTCGGGTGTGAAGTACCAATATGCTCTGTCGCAGCGTCTGACATCTTTGTCGATGCGGTGTAAATTTATCGAATACATGTCCAGCGTTTCTTGCTGCAAAAATAAAGTTTGATTCTCTCAGTGCACACTAATGAATAAAAGTAATTGTGTGTCATGTGTAGCACTTACAGAATAGGTGTGTTCTTCAGAGGATTCATCATGTTTGGCGCCTCCTACCTCTGCAGACTCTGCTTCCATGAGCACATTTTCCATCTCGAGTTCCTCTTCAGAAAGGCCCAAGTCGGTGCCTTCAGGACTGGTGTTACAGGCTGTGTCCAGGTGGTGATTGAGGACAAGATCCTCCGATGCCATTTTCTCTCTTTGAGCAAAAGAGACAGGGGGAGCAGCAAGGGACGCCAAAGGCCTGACGTTGATATCCTCAGACGTAACGCACGTTATCCCTGCAGGAATATCTTCCATTTCCAGGGCGGAGGGTGAGTCGTCAGAATCCGCTGTTTCTGGTGACTGCCAGGAATGGGAGGATAATGACTGAAGAACATTCAGTACTTGTCTGACAGGTGAATTTGAATCAGGCTTCTCAGATGGGATTTCAGTAGCTTTTTTGATTTCAGCCGCGTCACAAACAATTGCTCCAACATCCTGTTCTGCTGACTCGGCGGTACAGGCCTTTGGCTTTTGTGACTGGCTTTTGTCAGAGGTAGTTTCAATTTCAATTTCACTTGGTGGATCAAAATCTTTTTCTGCTGTAGGCTCCAGATCAGATTTACTTTTTTGGGCTAGAAATGTCAAAGTCTGCCCAAGGGGTGGTGCTTGGAAATACTCGTTACGGATCTCTGTTTCCAGCTTAAGAACATCTGTTTTCTCTGGGACACACCTTAAGGTCACATTTGTTTCAGATGATTTTAAACCTTCAAACTGATCATTTGCTGTTTTATTTTCTCCTTCTCCTTCAAGCTTGTCTTCTGATTTGGATGTGTCTGTTGCCTTTTTTTGATCCACCTCACTTTGTGAATCCTCCATCTCCATCTTCGACTCTGAGACCTGATCCCTGGTTACTGACTCCATTACATTCTCCCCTCCTGGCTGCGTCCCGGGTTTTGTTACCTCCCTTACTTCAGATCCTTCCTCTGACTGTTGAGAGTTTGTAAGTCCAAGAGATAATTCTTTTACAAGAGGGCTGTTTTCTGACTCTAGACATTGATCTGATAGACCTGGGGATGAGGAATTGCAGCAGAGATGCTGCTGGACATCTTCAGCACCACTTGTGGTGTCCTTCAGTGGACTACTGTGCTTTTCTTCAGTGATTGGTTCTGACTCAAGTTGATCTACTGCCTCAACTGATCCAAATACCTGGTAATAAAAGGAGCGCAGGGATAAAATGATATATTTTGATATAACAGACAAATAATAAGGGGTTAGAACAGTGATTTAGCATGTGTTATCCCACTAGCCACAAATCGAATGTACTTTACATAACTGCTGAAAGTGTTCCATAGTTTGTAAATTCTTGGACTGATTTCCAATCAGTGCTTTCCATTCATTCCATCAATCTATGAAAATCTATTTGATATGCAAAGCATGTGTGAGACATCATATATGATCAATGATAATTAACATTTTGTCCATTTACCTAATGATTAGGGCCAAAATTGCAATACATTGCTTTGCATTTCAACCTCTTATTGAATTCAATGGTACATCCAAGATTTAAAAGTAGGCTGTTTCTATTATGAGAAAGATTTTAACAAATACTTGATTAACAGGAAGAGTTTTACATTATTACCAGACGTTGAACCCAAATGATTTTGATGATGCATTGACTTTTACTCTGAAGGTTTACCTTAGACATGTATCATTGAAATGTCTCCAACTTTTGAATGGATAAACTTGTCATTTGTATGACACTCTTGAAAGCAACACTTTTGTTCTGGTTTTATTATAATTTAGTGTGAGGCGAGTAAAGATGACAGCATGTTTACTTTGAGCTATTCTTTCTTAGTTTGTGTAATTTCACAGCTGTAATTTTAAAAGAAAGGCAGGGAATCAATCTGTACTTCAGTGCAGTAACACAAATAAATGAACAAAGAAGGGATTGGATTGGTCTTCTATTAGACTCTTGTTGTTTGGACCTACCTGAGCATTACTGCTGGAGTCACTCTGTGAGTGGGTATTCTGCTGATCTGAGTTGCTACTTAGAGAAGACTGGAGAAAGGAAAAGCAAAGCCGAACTGTCAACCAACCAGATTAAAATGATCCCCACAAAAGAATAAACGGTTCATGTTCTCTTCACAGAGATATTGGTTATATAATGCAGCACATTTAAGTTGAAAAGGTCAAACTTGCATCTGTGCTGATGGTGGAGTCCCGCTGCACCGGCCCTCTTTCCACACTGGCTCCAGACAAACATCTGGCCAGAGCCTCAGCGTGTTTCTCTCTCTCCTTCTGACGAACAATGGCCTCACAACCCTGCCACTCCTTCATAGTCTGCCCATATGTGGTTCGCATTTGCTCATCAATCTGAAATAGCAACCTGTTAATAGCAATACTGTTAAATGTGTACAGTTCGACGGGATGTGAAAATACCTCAAGTCTGCATTTTTCAGTCATGGTGAATTGGTAGTGTCCCAACAGGAAAGGCCAGACCTCTTTACGCAGTGATGGAGCCACACCACCAAAATACACAAGCCTGTGTATTTCTTTTTCCTCGTAGGCCTGAAGAACATTAAGTTTGGTCATACTGAACTTAAAGAAAAAGTTAATGCAGCCTTTAAATATAACTACAATAAACCTCACCGAGCTGTCCTTGAGGACCCGATCCCAGACCTCGACAGAGAGGCCTTCTTGGGCACCACGGGGCACATTGGGGTCAACTATGGTTGTGTTGACTAGCGCTGAGAGGTGGGTCCGAACTGTAGACAGATGACGGCAGTATGCAAGCCCTGAAGGAAAAGATAAAATTTTTCATACCGACAATAAAAAGAAATTAATCCCCAATTAATCAAAGTTGGCTCACAGATTCTACTCACAGCCGTAGAAAGCACGGGAGATTATTTGGTACTTCATGGTGTCACAGAGGAGCTTTAGGGGAGCCCTGGTAGGAAAGGGAAATGTTTTTTAAATCATTCAAATTGATTTAATCTTAATGTAAATTAGAGCCAATCCCTGGGAGATACCTTTCCTGATTACAGCCATTAGGCAGAGAGCCATCAGAAGAGCCATTCTGTGAGCATGAGGAGCAGGAGGACTTTCTGGGCGTCGGCTGCCACATGTTCATGCCCTGGTCCATCAGCTCCAGGGCCACTGCATAGCATAGTAGTCAGTATATGACCATTGTTACATCATCATCATAACCAAGTCAAACAAAGGAAAACATAAGATGGAGAAGTGGCAGATAAAATACTGTGTATCTTGTATAACAAGATTATAAAATGACTGGACACACAGGACGCTGCATATAGCAGTTTCACATTAGAGAGAAATTATTTATGAAGATATATTCTTAGTATACGCCTAGGAAAAACAGATTAATCTAAAGAAAATTTGCTTCATTAGTATAAATCATTATTAAAGCCAATGCTGGTGGAGACAATGCAATTTTAGATCTAATCTTCATTGATGCTTTATCAAGTTAACTCAGGGAGGGAGAGCAGGAAGATTGAATATACTTACTGAACTCCATCTGATTTCCAGGAAAAAGGATTCGAAACACATAATCGGTCGCTTCTTCTTCCTCCTTGTCTGATACAGAATCACATGAGCTGTGTGGACTCCTCTTTCGCAGCTTGGGGAAAACCTTTCCCTGTGAATGGAAAAGCAACTGTGCTGACACTATACAGCATATGATGCAGAAGAACTGACACAGCAGGAATAGTTTTGTGTAAATGCAGTAGGCTAAAAAAATATCCTCAATCAGGCTGACTTTTCCACGTTGATTCCAGAGTGGGGGGTCCAACTGTCCATGAGGCAACAGTCCTGTCTCCAGGCAAGTTAGGAACTGGAGGAGGTGACCACCTTTAGGGAAATGTAGGGGAGGTCTCTGGATCCCATCTTGGCTCACTAAAACCACTGTCCCACCGCTATTTACTGAGGAAATTTATGTAATGAATGACAAGATAAATAAAGCTGATACACCTGCAAGTAAATAAATTATCTTAAGGAAATTACCTTGCTGGTGACAATGGAGATAAACAATCTCCTCCAAACGAATTGTCATCGCGTAATCCCAATAGACGCTAAAGGACAGATAGAATAGGAGTGACTGGAGTAAAAAGACAGATTTGTTCTTACTGGTTTGTGTCTTGTCAACCTCACCTTTTTTCAGAATCTAACTCCCCAACATTTCCATTCATCAGCTGATTGGGTGTCCATTTCAGTGTCATGAGGTCTGCAGTCTGATGTAGCGAAAGGTAGCCTGGGATTGCTTCCATGTCATCTCTCTGCATACATGACAAACACATAACATCACTGATATGTCTGATGGAATTAACAACAGATGCATCGGATATTCCCTCTCTTAGACCAGCTGCTAGGATTATATTAAAAAAAAGTTCCACGGAAAATACACACCGGCTGTACCAGGACATTGTTCTTTCCAAACAGAAGTGTAGCTCTGGAGTTTTGATGGAGTGATTCAACATAGTCCTTCACCCACATGAGAGGGCGGTCATCCATGCTACCACTGGACTGTCTCTTCTGGATCTGATGCATGAATGATTGAACATATGGTATCACATACAAGCGATTATTGTAAAATATGTGTTTTAAATCAGTGATGTCCTTAACTAGCTAACCAGGGCAGGCCGTCTGGAGGGTGAATCCTGTCGGCAGTGGCCGCTGTGGATGCGATGACGTTGTACGAGCTCATCAGCTGAAGGGTCCGTCCAGAAGTGATCTGCTGTCTTAACTTTGGTGTATTCCAAAGCACAAGGGCCAACTGTGAAAATAATGTGAAGCAGTGATTTTCAAGAGCTGGATGATTAATAATGTAACTTATCAGTTCTCAGCTAAATAGGTTAGGTTAGTGCAGTTTGAAAATACCCAAGAGAGATGCAAGAATTGGTCCGTCCACAGGATCCATTAGCATGGCTTCTTTCTCATAGAAGGCACTATGAGCAATATTAAGAAGATATTTGGAAATTATTCCCAACTTCCTGTGTATAGAGTACACCTTAGCTGTTAAAATAACTAATTTCGACAAAATTACAAAAGGTTTAAATGTAATGCAGAAATGCACAGAAGAATACACTCTGTAGTCCCTCAGATTAGTAAGGATTCTTATAGAAAAGTAACGGTATTCAAAATGACAGTTACTCGTGATGGCTTGTAATAATGTAAACTATTACCTGCTGTTCTCCACCAAGTACAGGACAATCTTGTCTAGGAGCTTCTCCATCAGTGCAGTTCGGATCCACAGATGTTTGAGTGCCTGAGGAGGGAGGTTTGCCAGCTTCGATTGCCGACTGCGGTCATTACTCTGCGATAAATTGTTTTGCTTGCTGGAAAACAGAGTAGAAATTGGACATATCACATGTCTGTACAGGTTATTACAATACAACCTATGGGTAGTACAAGATTATGCACCAAGATGCATAGCAGCGCATAAAGGTATCATTCAAACACAGGCTTAGATTAGATTAGATTAGATTAGATTAGATTAGATTAGATTAGATTAGATTAGATTAGATTAGATTAGATTAGATTAGATTAGATTAGATTTTATTGTCATTGCACGTGTCACAGGTACAAAGGAATGAAATGCTGTTTTCACCTGTTTTCAATAAGCTGTTCCAGTTCCTGGACCTTGTGGCAGAGTTCCTCGGCAGGTGAGAAGCTTTTGGCCACTTTCATAAAAAGTGCTGCGACCTTGTTACTGCACAGCAGACCTGCAATACGACGCTTCAGTCCGTGAAGCACACAGGCCTCTACGATAGCTACACAAAAACACAAAATTCTTATTCAGGATTTGATTTCGACAGTTTAATTTCTATACAATTTTTTTGCATGTTTTTTGAGCTTTTATTTGCCTTTTAAATTTTATTTTCATGTCATATATCAAACAATATAATGTGGTGCTGGTGAATGCATCAAGCTTTAATGATTTAAAATAAGAATATATTTTTTAAAAATAGCGAAGGTGAAACAGACCACTCAGACAACTGTTGCTAGGATATGAAGGAAGTGAATCACACTTACCTCATTCCTGTTTAGTATCAACATGTTTGAAGAGTGTTGGTCTACTTAAGTATACTGTACATCCATCTATACACCTTATTAGTAAATATAAATAGACATGACTAAGTGCAATCAGAAAAGAAGTTGAGGCTTTACATTGCTTGAAGATATTCACATCACTGCGCTGTGAGAAATAACTCGTAGGAGGTAACATCCTGACACATGTCGACATCACTTTGGACTGTAGACATTCATGTTACCAACAGTGTGAGTCATTATCATTTACACAATATTTTGTGCTATAATATGAACTGCGGTTGACTCCAGGCAAATATTTATACATACAGTATTAGGGCACCAACGTTTGAGTACATACCTCACCCAATCAAGTATAAACAGTGATGCATGTGTCTCTCTAGTTCAATAAAAAAGAGGGACGTGGTAGGATAATAAAAATGATTTGCCCCTAACCTGACCTAGTAATTCATAAATATTAGACATGACAGACATACAGTATGTAACATAATGGTATATTCTCTTGTTTTGTTAAATAGCAACAAATAAAGTAAAGATTATAAAGGATTGTGTTTAATTCAAATGATTTCCAAGCAAAAGGAGCAACTGTGAGAACATTTATTTTAAGAAATTGAATAGAAATGTTTCACCTATACTAAAATTAACTGCATTTTGCCTGCTTTGCATGATGTCCCTCTAAGAAAAAAACACTTATCAATCATAGATTTTTTTCATAATTGGGGAAAACTTTTTTCTTTTTAAATCTCTCATTGCTAGTTCCAATACTCAATTCAAATATACCCTATAATGTATCTCTAGCTCTGTGAGATGTGGCCTATCATTACTGAGAAGGTCCAATTGACGCATATATCCATGCAAACAATGACGCACTACAAAACAAACATACACTACACATGCAGATACAGACATTTATCTTGCCCACAACCACTCACACTCTCAACCCCAGTCTTCAGCTATTGTATGCGAAAATTTCCAACAAATGTCCATTAATTTCACCAATTGGAAATGAGTTCATTAGTTCTTCCATCCTGCAAATGTAAAAACAAACTACAGTAGCTAACTAGATGGAGGTAAAAAAAAAATTTACCACAGAAGGATACGATGTGGCTGCTATCCGCATGCACAAATTTCCTTGTTACCGCCTCTTCCATAATTTGTTTCACCTAAGAGAGAAAGGTACATAGTGAGAATTAAAAGGTGTCATGAGAAAAAACAAAGGGTGAGCATAGGGGTATACCAGACAGGAGGTAATGAAGAGCTGTAAAAATGTGCCATGGCCACACAACACATACAGGGGAAACAAACAGGCCAACTTCGTTATATTATGTGACTCACTATGTAATCTCTCAATAGTGTTTTCTTTTTGCATTCTCACAATACAATTTAGAAATGTACTTAGATTTGGAGAACATGAGAGAAACAGACATGCAGCCTACTTTTCTCATAACGCCACTTAGAAATGGCTTTATGAGAAGCTACAGACATACTGCAGCTTCTCCGGAGACACAGAGGACATTCGATAACTCTTAGAATGGAGTTGAGAAGTTTTCTTTATAACTAGGAGTTCATTTAAATGTGCAGATTGAATTCACCTCAAATGCACTCCCTATCATCAAAATCATCATCAATGAATCCAGATTCAGATGCATTTTGGGAGTAATACAGTGAGACATTTGATTGTAACACTGGCAAAATTCAACATGACATCACTTAACAGCCACATAATGACAGGATAAACTAGAACCAAGGGAGTCAGAGGCTGCAACATCCCGTGACACCCCTGAATTCAAAATTTTACCCTGACCTACTTTCACAGGTCAAGGTAAACAAAAGCATAGGTAGATCAAAGAATTGGCTTTGATCTATGGTCTTGCTCACACTGGCCTTCTCCCTCGTCTTTCTAACTTATCCAGTTCCTGAGTGTACAAAAGTTGAAATTTGGTTTTCTCAAGGTCAAGGTCATCATCTGATTTTCATCCCCTTTGCCGCCCAAGTAATGTGCTTTTTGTTTCATCTTTCTATCTGCAACGGTTTCAAAGATATTTGGCGGACTAACAGATGGACAGATGGACAGACACACAGACACTGACAATTACAATACATCCCCTTCGCGGGATGTAAAAAGTGTAGCCTCCCTGTCAAAACTGATTTTCTTCTCTTTAAAGGTGTATTTGAAATTAGCACAAAGGAACTAACAACTTTAAAAGAAGGCCTTAATGTGTCACAGGAAGGTATAATTAAAGTAAGTAAACCAAAGTTTTGAAATGAGCAGACAGCCTTGCCTTTTGTCACAGGCATACAGAGCTGCATTGATTAGGTAACATCCAGATAGAGCAATGCAAGGTTCTATAGTAATAATAACACATTGTGGTGAATACTAATGTGTGTTGTAACATCTTTTAAGTATCTATCTTTAATTATTATTCAATACAGGACACACACTAATTCAAATAAGGTATAAATGCTGAAAATGTTAAGTAAAATACTAAAGCTGTTCCAGTAGTGTTGCAAATTTACAAATGTACAGTATATAATGTATATTTGTTTCCCATTGTAAATTGAAAGTTTAAGATTAGGCTGCTGTGCAATAACACTGTGAATTTACAGATGAAAGTTTCACAGTGCAAACATGTGAAAGGACCACAATTCAGGGATGAAGTGTCTGTAGATACACACTTTGTTTTTGTTCTTGTTTCCGGGTAAATATATATCTAACCTGGAAAGTCTGCTTTGCAAACACAGCCTAACAAATAAGCCTAATTTATCACCAAAAATCAAAATGCTGGCAAGCCCCTCCTTTACTGCAGGAGGGAGAATCGAGCCTCAGAATAGTGGATGTTGGAAAGGCAATGAGTCACAGGTGAGGGGGGAGCACGGACACACGATGATCCTGGGGGTACCTGTCTGTCTCAACAATGAATAATACATTCCGTTTTTCTCCCCGTGCAGTGAGTCTACCCTGTTCGGAAGGTTTCAGCGGTGTGCTCTTCAATTTGTATTTAGTCTAACATCCTCATGACTCAGACTTCCTCAAAAAGACACTTGCTTGGGTTTAACTGTTCAAGTTCAAGCATACGAGAGCGTACGCCCCCCCCCCCCACCCCTAAAATCATCAACGTCATCTTCATCATCATCGTCACCATCATCATCACCATCGTCGTCATCATCATCTTAACCTCAGTGTAGCAGCAGTCGAATTCATGCCTCTATTATTATTAATAATACAGGCGGAAGTGAGAATCCACTATTATTATATTATTACTATTATTAAAATCTGATACGATTAACAGGCCTGTGGCGCAATCGTGGTCCAACCACGAAGATGCAAGTACGCGCACAGGCGCACACGCACACACACACACACACACACACACACACACACACAAACACACACACACACATCGTTTATACTACCAATAAACATAAACCGCGATGAAGTAAAATAAAAAAAAATGCACCGAACCTCTTTCTTCACATTGCGCAGCAGCTTCTGGCGGGTCTCGGCCTCTGTCACGGGAAAACAACAAGATGAATATTCTGATCCGAGGTCTGTATCGGAAATAAATGATGATAGGCTCACGACAAGAAAATAAGAACGGCGGCCGTACCTCCCATAGCTCCGAGGGAAGACTGTAGAGGATGGCACGCACACGCTTTTTTAGAGAAGGTGTTGAAAGAAACACACCTCTGGTTCCCAGAGACGAGCTGTGAGATGCACGATGTGTTGGTAGCGACTATATCAAACCCATCTGTTACCTCTCAGCTAACCAACACCCCTTTAAAGTCACAGCAGCCTATACATTAAGACACACCAAAAATACACATTCTACATTCTGACGTATGCACAAAAGAAAAAAAGCAATCTATAAGAATAAAATGGAACAAATATAGTTTCTGATAAATTTACTCTGGGACTAATGAATTGATTATTACAACTATAGAAACTAAAGAAAATGTAGAAAAAACAAACAAAAAAAAAAAAACCTCAAACATTCACATACAACCAGCTCATAATAGGGAGGTCATAATTAAGATTGGATTTAATTGGTATTTACCTGACTACACTGTTATTTCAAGTTTCAAGTTTATTTATTCTTATATAGCCCATATTCACAGAAAATGTCTCAAAGGGCTTTAGAAATTGCACATGGATGATATCCCTCTGACCTTTGTGTACTGCAAACAGTATGACCCTCACATTGGATAAGAAGCAACTCCCCCCAAAACCCTTTTAACAGGGGAAAAAAATGGATGGAAGAAACCTCATGAAGACTACGGAGGAGGGACCTCTCTTCCAGAAGCGGACAGACGAAGCAATAGATATTGCATGTACAGATTAACAACAAAACAATAATAATAACAGTAACGATAACAATAATAAATGTATGATAAAAGCACGCTGATCCATCCAGTAGAGTGTGTCACCACCAGCCGATGAAGCAGACAGAGGTCACCAATTGCTGAGGATCCACTACTCTGAGGACAGACCAAATAAACGCCTACGTCATTGTTCTTTAAAAAAATTGTATGTTTACCCCTGCAAAAACCCAAACCATAGCTGAAACAGATGAAATGGAACCAGACTCCCTAAATGGATGGTGATGCAGATCCATCGTGTAGCTTTTGATACCACCAGACAGGGAAGCAGACAGAGGTCACCGATAGCTGATGATCCGCCACACAAAGGCCTGAGAGAGAACAAGAAAGGGAGGGAGGGAGAGAGAGATAGAAAGAGCAAGGGCAAGAGTGAAGAAGAAGAAGAAGTAATTATGCATATATATGTTTTTGTACAGGCCCCTGAAACAATCAAGCACACACGAAGGGCCTGTAGGCATGCAGTAAGTACAGGGAGGCCGAGTAGCCCCATCTTCGGAGCGCCCCGAATGAGCACGTTGTGGAGGGGATGGTACCTTGCTCAAGGGCATCTTGGTAGTGCTCGGGAGGTGAGCTGGCATCTTCCACTGCCAGCTCACACTCCAAGAGTGAATGGTTGGGAGCGGGAATCGAACTGCTGATCTTGGATCATTGGACGACCCGCTCTACCAACTGAGCTACTGCGGCCCCAAGCGGTGTGGTGCAAAGAGAGTGGTGCAAAGAGGGACCAAAATGGCAGAGGACTAATGAGAGGCAGGGGCCTAAAAAAGAAAAGACATCCAACGGCTCGTCGGCAGGACTAGGCTGAAACTAAACATTGAGAATACCCCCCCAAAAATTTGTTATTTGTTAGAAAGAACAGATGTGTTTTGAGTCTAGCTTTAAAGATATCTGTGGATTTAGACTTTTTAATATCGCTAGGGAGATTTTTTCCACAGGAAAGGGCGCGATAAGAGAAGCCCCTCTGGCCAGCTGATTTCTTTTTCACTTTGGGAACACACATGAGACCAGTATTCTGAGCCTTACATTACTGTTTCCATCTCATCAGCTTCCAGTCCTTCTACCATGTTGCAAGATAATGTTTGGTTCTGCCTTTGCCACCTGCTTCTTGTCTGGCCTCCAGAGAGTCTCTGTTTTCACCTCTGGCCTCCTGTGTCGCCATCTTTCAGTGTCGCCATCTTTTCTCAAAGACACTCATCTAAAGTCTGTGTTTGCCCCAAATATAAATGACTCATTGGTAGGGATATGTTTGGACTTGTATGACTTAAAGATGGACAACATGGAATACCACAACATCTCCTATCATACTTATGCAGATGACACGCACCTTTACATTTCATCACAAGACTATGGTCCCTTACTTTCATTAAGCAATTGTATACATCAAATCAATGAATGGATGAACCAAAATTTCCTCTGGCTCTATCCAGACAAGACAGAAGTGATTGTTTTTGGCCCCAAAAAGATCAAAGGTCAGTGGTCACCTTGACTCCATGTCATTGAAAGCTACAAATCAAGCCAGAAATCTTGGTGTAAGTATAGACTCAGACCTGAAATTTACCAGCCACTTAAAAGCTATTACTAAATCTGCCTATTAACACCTATAGAACATAGCTCGAATTAAGGGTTTTCTGTCTCAAAAAGAAACAAAAAAACCTGTTTATGCTTTCATTTTCAGTAGGATAGATTACTGTAATGGTGTCCTTACAGGTCTACATAAAAAATCAATCAGGCAGCTACAGCTGATCCAAAATTCTGCTGCCAGAGTCCTTATGAACATCAGAAAACTGGACATCACACCAGTCCTTAAACAACTACAATGGCTTCCTGTGAGTCAAAGGAGAGATTTTAAAATCTTACTGCTGGTGTACAAATCTCTAAATCGTCTTTGACCAAAATACATGTAAGATTTATTAGTTCCCTATGAAGCCTCCAGACCCCTCAGGTCATCTGGGACAGGTCTACTGTGTGTTCCCAGAACCAGAACCAAACACAGTGAAGCAGCATTAGTTATTATGCTCCTCACCTGTGGAACAAACTGTCTGACTACCTGGGGTCTGCTCAAATTGTCACTTCATTTAAATCAAGGCTAAAAACATTGTTGTTGACTGCAGCATTTTCCTGAATCTGTTCTTTAATCATCTGCACTATTCTAATCATTAGCTTCAGTTTAAATATGTTATTCTCCTGTTTAATTTCCTTTTTCCTTACAAATGCTCTTTTATTGATATTTTATTGTCTTGTTTTAATCCTCCTTAGTCTTATAAATGTTCTTGTATTTCTTTGCCTTTGTAAAGCACTTTGAATTGCCTGTGTATGAATTGTGCTATACAAATAAACTTGCCTTACTTTACACGTAACAAAAAAGTATCCAAGCAAATTTGCAACACAAGTGGTGCGTTTATAAGTGTTTGACGTGTGCTGACTTGAGATAGACGTCAAAGGAAACAAGGAAAGAAGTGAACAAGGAAGCACGGAGGATTCTATCTGAGTGTTGGAATGGGACACTGCTTTGTTCACCAGCAGAGGAGGGCAGACAGGCACAGTTGGTTTGTTTGCTGAGATCGCTGCATATATTCTGTCTGGTCGGACAATCCTGTCTTATCTTTATCTATCTGTGCTCTCGGACGTGTTTCAATCATTCGTCTGTCGTGGACTGCAAGAATTTTTATCAAGGAATGTCAAAGAGAGTCCGAAGCAGAGAGGTCTGCGCTGATTGCAGCGCTACGGGTAATGATGTCAAACAAGCTAACTTTAGCTGCCTAGCTAGACAGCTAACGCTTGAACAACTGAGCAGCAGCTAGCCAACCGTGTTAACTTTACCAAAACGCTCAAAAATGATTATGAATGAAATGTGTTACATTGGTTGTAAATGTTATTTTCCTGGTGGATATATTAGATAAATGCGTTTCGTGTATTACATCTTAACTTGTTTGAATCTCCTGAATTCTCTTCGTTAGGTTAGCTTAATCAGATGAATTAGCTTAATAAAACCGCTAAAGCTCACAAACTTATTGAGTATGAGTTGATAATATTGTCGCAACACAAACACACTCCATGCTGCGTTTGTGGTAGTGATTTTGTGATGTGTCTAAATCCTAAAGAAGCAAGTACTCTGTAGGCGTGATCAGCTGTCCGCTAGCGAAAAGCATTGTTTGGCTGGAATCTAACCATCGCCATTTAATTTCAACTGAAGGGTGATTGTATGTCGGTGCTTTTCATTAACCAAACCGGGTTTACTAGCATCTGCATCTTATTCTAGAGCCTCGCTGGGCCTCAGTCAACAGGGGTGTGTTGATCTGCGATGAGTGCTGCAGCATCCATCGAGGTTTGGGGCGACACAGCTCTCAAGTTCGACATCTGACTCATTCTCCATGGCCATCCTCCCAGTTACAGGTGAGGAGATCGGAACGCAGCTCCAATATGCACAAAACCTCCGAGATGTGTGCATCTTATTATTTTTTTCCCACATAACAAAATGATATTTATAGAATAGTGAAATATTGAAATTATACGACCAACTGAATAGAATCTTACACGGGTAAGTGTTTTGCCTCTTCAGGAACTGGAAGCCTTCAGGAACTGGAAGATGGATTCCAGTGTAGAAAATATCTTGCCATTTGAAAAGGATGACAAAACTGGGTCTCGTGCATTCTTTCAAATTCAAAATAACGTTGATCAAACAGATGTCAATATGCTTAACAGCATGTGTTTTGAGGACCAGTAACATTCTGGAGTTGACATCACAGTTGCTGATCTTGAACCTCTTAGAATATCTGGGGTTTGATTTGGAACTTCCTGCATATAAATTCAGAAATGTTACAGAACTGGAGGCCTTTGTCTACGAGGAATGTCCTAAGATTCCTCAGGAATGCTGCCAGAAGCTTGTGCCTAGCTTCATGCATCACATTTGCAGAAGGTCATACTGCTAAAGCATTTCATCAAGTGTTTGAATAATTTTGAAACAGTAATAATCAGTAAAAATATCATGTGTGCTTGCACGCACACACTCACACCTACGGGCAATCTGAAACCGGACAGTTTTGCCTGAAGCGCATGTTTTTGGAGGTGGGAGGAACCCGGAGAGAACACATGCAGACATGGGGAGAACATGCAAACTCCGCACAGAGCGGAACAGGAACTGGGAACCGCCTTGCTGTGTGGTGACAGTGCTATGCGATGTGTCACCGTTCCGCCCCTGATAAATACGTTTGCAGTAATAATAATTTTTGAAAAAGCCTTTTATGAAATGGAGGTTGAATAGTCTCATTTTGAACTGCATTTAAGTAATGGAAACAGTAGTTACACATTCAGGAACATCACGTAAAGGGCAACTTTATATGCAATGAAAGTGATTCTTTGGCTTCATGTTTCAGATGGTCCAGACGCTGTACGGCAATGGAGCTAATTCTATCTGGGAGCATAGCCTCCTTGACCCTTCCTCTTCAGTGAGCGGCAAGCGCAAAGCAAACCCCCAGGACAGAGTTCAGTGAGTGCCTATAACATTTCCCATGTCATTATATAGAATTCAGCTGGGTTTTTTATTTATTTTTTTATTTTAACTGCTATTTCTAAATTGATTTGCCATGTTAAGGTCATTGACATACATCACATTCAATCTGTGCAATGAGCAGGACTCACAGCCAATTTGTCTCTTTAACAAATTAAATGACTGTACTTGCAGGTGTGAAAATATACAGCAATTGTACTGCTATGGAGTTGCCATATGGAAGGTTTTGTGTCTGATTTCAATGACAATGTAGAAAATGCTTTCTGGATGCTTTTTTTTTTTTTAAAGTAAAAAATCTAATTCTCATCATAGTGATTGCCTGATAAATAAATACGCTTTTCATCCTTATGGTTGATTTTTTTTTTAGGTGAGGAAATGTAACAATGAAAATAAAATTTAATTAACTATAATTACAGTATGTTTCTTACAAATATTTTTGTGTTTCAGATGTAGCAATCAGTAACAAAGAAAAAAAAGCAATGTCTAGAAATCAACATTTTTGCAGCATCAAGCTGCATGGACAGTTGCTTTATACATCTGTGATTTCTCTCCAAATGTAAATCAAATGACGAGGTGGTGAGAGATTCTCATCTCTAATGTCAGTATTAGACATGAGGAGATTTGAAGTTGGAAAATACTTTGAATGTTTTTGAACGTTACCAAAATGGCATTATTTTGAGTATGTGGTACAGATTTTCTCTGTTGATGGTTTTTCCAGTCCCAACAAGACAGAGTTCATCAAGGCCAAATATCAGATGCTTGCATATGTTCATCGGATGCCTTGTCGTGAGGATGACAGTGTAACCGCAAAAGACCTCAGCAAGGTAATTGATTCATCTTTTTTTGTTGTTGTAATTTCACTTAATTTGCCATACTTTTTTTAGATGTAAAAATTTACTGAAACATTCTCCTATATTTTTATGTGTCCATTTTTAACCTGATGATGGTTTAGTGAAAAAAAATAGAACTTCTGTTATAAATCGACTACTGAATGTGCAAAATCCCATGCAGCACAGGTAGGCTAATCGATATAGCGTCATGTGATCACCTGCAGCCAGTGATGGCTGAGGGGGGGCGTGTCATCACGAATTGACACGATGTGTCAAACACGCACAGTGATTTGTGTATGTTCGGCAAAACCACCCGACACATTGTGTCGGGTGTTTTGTCTTGACCTCTGTCTCCGCCAAACCCCTGAGACCGACTCACAGAACCCCTAGGGTTCGATCGAACCCAGGTTAAGAACCACTGCTTTATACCCTTTTTTAAAGGCAGACAGGGTTCCTAGACTTAACTTTTTTGTCCAAATTGTTCCATAGTTTCACAATAGTAAAAGAAATAGAAAATGTTTTTAATGTCGTTCTTGTTTTCCTCTGTAAAAATACTGTTTCTTCTCAGTTGGTAGTTGGGCTCACTATTCTGGAAATATTGTAGTATATTTTGTGGTGAACAGTTGCTGGCCACCTTATACATGATTTGAACAGTCAGATTTGAATAGCTTACAAGGTCATATATCTTCAATAATTTTGATGTAATGATTTGTGCTGCTCTATAATGGGCATTGTGAAGAATTCTTGTGGCTTTTTTTTCTGTAGTAAGAATAACAAGTACTTGAGAATAGTACAGAACATGTATGAGGGCAGCAGAACAGCAGTGAGGTGTGCTGCAGTTGTGACAGAGGAGTTCTTTGATGGTTTGGACACGTGCAGAAGAGAGATTGTGAGTATACTGGTAAAATTGTGTTAAGGATGGAGCTACCAGGCAGGAAGAAGACCAAATAGAAACTGGGTGGATGTAGGGAGGGAAGACATGATGGCAGTTGTTGTTAAGAGGAAGATGCAGAAGATCGACTGACATGGAAAGGATGACACGATGTGGCGACCCCTAATGGAACAAGCAGAAAGGAAAAGAAGAATAATCAGCTTTGTGTACATGCATTTGGTGAAGCTAGCACTTAGTTTATACATTCCACAATGAATGTAGAACATACTACTTGTTAATCTCCTTTCAGCAACTTCATTCCAGTGTGCGGACCGGAAACCTAGAGACCTGTCTGAGACTATTATCGTTAGGAGCGCAGGCAAACTTTTTCCATCCAGTAAGTATCGTTTAAGAAGACGACAAATAAATATAGATTAAAAAAATAACACATTTAAAGGTTTGGTTATTGTGCTGTGTTGTCCGACAACAGGAGAAAGGAAACACTGCGTTACACATAGCAGCAAAAGCAGGACAAAATTTACAAGCAGAGCTGTTGGCGGTTTATGGAGCTGATCCCGGTGCGCTGGACTCCAGTGGAAAGACCCCCATCGATTATGCTCGGTAAACATCACCTAAGTTTATTTTTTCACAATAATTGTTATGCTGAAATGCAGTTTTATCTAAAAGCTGAAAATAAGTCTGTAGCATTACCACTGACTTTTACAAAATATGATTTTAGAAATTCCATTTGATGTACGTATTGTTGTCCAGCTTTGAAGAGCATTGCAAGTTCACAGGCCACCACCATCACCCATGAATAATTGAATTACTAATTGATTTTAATGATGTATTTAGAGTGGAACTTTTAATAATGAATTGTTGATTGAATTTTCAGATCACATGTTCTATTTTCCCTAGAGTTTTACAAAATATATGAGGAAGTTAGAGTAATGTGAGCTAAGCTGCCTTTGGTCTGTCATCCAGAGACACATTGTGGGGGCTTGTGGGATGCCGAACGGGCATGTGGGGTTGTGAGAAAAAAAGACATTCTGCTGTAGGCAATGCACTTTGTCACACTTTTGCTGGAACAGTCTGTCAGACTGACTGGTACAAACTACAGCAACATGACTAGAGGAAGCATCAGAAGACCTAGCAGCTGGATCCATGTCATTGGAAAAAAAGTCATCACAACGAAGGGGAAATAAAAACATGCCTCACACTACAATGAACATAAGGCTCTGACCTACAGACATTATGTCAGTCTGGCTACCGGTAATTGAATAAGAGAATAAACGAGACAGGAGCAGACAGAAAAAGTCCGTTTCTTGTTGAGATCGCTGACTCAGCATGACTAGTTGGGGAAAAGGTTAAATTATGTCCTACAAAAAAAAAAAAAAAGATTCTATCTGAACACAGAAATGTGAGTCACAGAAAACTTTCCTAGTTTACAAAAGAAAATCAAAGTACTAACAATATTTTTAAGTTTTTCCTCCACCACATAAACATGGAGGTTCCTAAGCATGATGTATCAACATGAGTCTACTTCACTTTTACCCCTGTTACATCGATAGAGTCCCCAAACCACTTTTGTACGCATATTCAGATGTATTGGTCCTGTAAATTGTGCAGACATGGACTTATTAGCTTTGGTACATAGCCAAATTTCTGTAACATGACCTTCGCTTTCTAATCTGTGCAGACAAGCGGGACATCAGGAGCTGGCAGAAAGGCTTGTGGAGATACAGTATGAACTCACTGACCGCCTAACCTTTTACCTTTGTGGTAGAAGACCAGGTAAGTAGACACAACAATTGGAGCTGCTGCTTGCTGTCTGAGAGTTGATGTAGTTGCTCACTTTTTCATGTCCTTATGGTGTTATAGATCACAGAAATGGGCAACACTTCATCATCCCACAGATGGCAGACAGGTAATAACTAGAGGGGTTCTTTTTTCTATCTATTGGCAGCAAAACCTTCATTGATATGCACAGGAAAAAAAGACAAGCTCGTGGTCAAGGCTTTAATTTAGCTTTGTTTAAAGGTGCAAAAACATTCATTAAATAATTACGATCTTATTTTTCCTATGCCACATTCTTTTGATGGATAAGAAATAAGTAAGTAGTCTTGTGAGTTTTTCCAGTCTATGTCTTTGTTTGTAATGCAGTCAGCATAAAATTAATTGGTGAAACATTTTCATCTAAAGCAGCCTGGATTTGTCCGAGTTTGCCAAAGCTGCAAAGAAGAAGCTCCAATCGGTGAGACATTTTTACATGCAACTCCATCCCCAAGGTATTTTCTCTTATTCAGCCGCTTCTCAGTGTTTGATATGAGACAAGACTTTTGAGTTTTGTCTTCCAGCTGAGTAACCACCAGTTTGAAGAGCTTGCCATGGATGTTTATGATGAAGTTGACAGAAGAGAAACAGATGCAGGTGAAATTCTGAAATAAGAAAATGTGTAAAATGTCCTCTTTTTGCTTGTGCCAACCAAAATGTATCCTATATGTATATATACATATATATGTGTGTGTGCGTGTGTATTTTCTGTTGTGTTTCATCAGTGTGGCTGGCTACACAGAACCACAGCACACTTGTAACAGACACCACAGTTGTGCCTTTTCTGCCTGTGAACCCTGAGTACTCCTCCACCAGAAACCAGGCAAGTTAAAAGATTAGTATTGCTTTTGATGTTTAAACCTTAATTTAACGTGTGATTCCTGACATACCTTTCTATTCAAGTTTTAATACATTTATTCTCCCAGGGCCGTCAAAAGTTGGCCAGGTTTAGTGCGCACGAATTTGCCACCCTGGTAATCGATATCCTAACTGATGCTAAACGGCGGCAGTGGGGGAATTCCTGCGAAAGCCCCAAAGGTAAATGTTTTACTTTTTTTTTTCTTTAGTTTTAAAGACTAAATTTACCTGGTACTATAATTTTGTTTGGCCTTTGTCCATGCTGTTGCAGTAAATGTATTTACTGGTGTCAAAGCTGGACAGCATGCCAAGAAAAAATAATCACAGTATCTTTTTCCGTATTGATCAAAGTGTATTTTTATCACTGTTTATAATTTGATAATGTTTCCAAGCTATCCTTTTAATTATTGAAGCCTATTAATGTTTCATATAGTTGTATTCTCTCCTTTATGTTATGCTTAAGATAATAATTATTGATGTTGAGTGCACTGATTTATACATTAAAAGTGTTTTGTTTTCTCCTCTGTGGGTTTGCATCTGGTTGTTTCTGCTCTGTGAGGCTTTCTTTGGTTTTAATATCCATCCGTAGATTATAAAAAGTTAATTTGTATCAGTGCTAACTCCCTGAGATTGTTTTATTGCTCAGCCTGAATTCTTATGTACATAACAACAAAACTAAAATTGAGCAGTAAATAAATCTGAAAGTAGTTCAGAATATCTTGCAGAAAATTGATAAATGTAAATCATATTGGCTCAGCTATAGGCCACTAAAATATGGGCCACATACTGTACTTACGATCATACAGAAATGCTGTTGCTGATTTGGAGCTGTTTTATTCTGGAAATGTATGTATTCTGTAAATTATAGGAAATCACATCACAGTGCAGTTTCATCCTTGTGCAAGTTAAAGAAACGAAACAAAGTTCTGATGTTTGGTTTGAATAAATACAAATGGACATGTGCACTTAGCTATTTTATTTAACTGACTATCTGCAGCCAACAGGGTCTATTTGATCTCTTATACTTGGATCTGGTCTTCTGCTTTCAGACAGTGTGGAGCTGATCCTTCAGGGAATAGATGGTCGACATAACAGTGAGAGCCAAGACAATGATCAGCCAGATTATGACAGCGTGGCATCAGATGAAGATCCAGCGCAAGAAGCCACCTGTGGGGACAGCTGCAACGACAGCAGAACCAAGGTTAGTGGGTTCTTTTTTTTTATGTTCAGCAGTCAAGATATTTAAATACACCTTTATGTAAAACTTGCAATCCCATCCTGTGGAACATGTTCTTCTGCAGAGTTCAGAGTCATCTGACCTCTCAGACGGACCAATCACAGTGCAGGAGTTTATGGAGGTGAAGAGTGCTCTCACTGCATCAGAAGCCAAAATACAACAGCTTCTTAAAGTCAACTGTCACCTCAGTGAAGAGCTGCGAATGATGCAGGGAAAGGTTCGTAAAATCACCTGTAATCCTGACACTTGTATGGTTTTACATTTATGTTCAAATGTAGTATGACAAAATACACAATGACATTGAGATCCATAATTAAACGTAATTTTTTATTGGATGTCTGGTGTTTATATCTTCTGTAATGCTTGACTGGTTGATACCCTTATTTTAATTATGAAAAATTTCAGCAATGACTTCTTCCATGGTAGAAAAGGGTGAGTCATTATGTTTAATGATACCTACTTGAAACTCAGTCGTTTTTATCAGCAGGGAACGTCAGATTCCAGAGTGTTTTCTCAATGGTGCTGAAATATTGTGGTGTTTATAAACAGTTACCATTCTCTGCTGTTCAAGTTGTTGAACCTACTAAACTGGATCAGATGTGAGTATTTGTGGTCAGAAAAAGGGGGAGGATTCGCAGTCTTGAATTGGATGACAAGAGGATCAGATACAAATTACTATATCATACACCTCTGACAAGGCCCAGCAGACCCTTGTAATTCAATTTCCAATTGTTAACCCTACCGAATAAAGTCATTCATATCATAAAGGGAAAGTGAGAAAGAAAAAACGACTGGAGCTGCCACTTTATCTGGATCTGCTCCAAAATTTGATCGTTTCGTCCTTGGCACATGCCCCAACCTTCCAGTTTCATTATAGTCCAGTAATGCTTACAATGAATCTTGACCTTATAACTGGATTCATTCCAACACTCACCAGGTTCTTTCCAGACTACAGAACTCCTGGAAGCATTAAGCATGCACAAACAACATACCACTGATGGGTGTATTTGAAGATTGAGGCATGTCTCTCACTGAGTTGTTTATTTCTAGGTGATACAGTAAAGCCCAACACGGCTGTTATGTTAGTCACATGTACTTTTTTCTCAGATTCACTTTATCTCTTAAGATTTCTGCCACCATTCCAGGTTTTGGAAGATTTTGCTGACTAAAATCTTTTCTTTTCATGCTATGAATTTTGTGTCACAGTCTGATGCATAAACTAAAGGACATTATAGGCATCACTGTTAGTACTGACCTAAATGTTGCTCTTGACAATTTTTTTTTTTTTTACTAACATATACTAAAAGTTAAATAATATGGGTTCCATATTTTCAGACAGGGAACTGAAAATTGTTTATAAGTATTTTAAGTGTATTTAAGTGTAAAATGTAAATAAGGGCAACAGCTTCATCTGCAGGTTTCTCAAGGTGTCACTGAGGTTAGCACTTCAATGTTTGTAATCAACACAGTGTCAGCATTTCATGCCAGAAACCAACGTCTTCATTATGAGAAAGAGACCAGAAACAAAGAAGAGGTGAATGTGAGCTTGAAATTGAGGAATTGCTTTCCTCTTGAAGGCTTAGGTGTTTTCCTCTCTATTATTGATATCCGGTCGGACTTTTGTAAGCAGATCATCCCCCCAGCTGCAGTTGAATTGAAAGATGTTTTGTTCTCTCCAGCTTAATTCCCTGCAGACTGAAAACACAACACTGAGATGGCAGACCCCCAGTGGACAGCAACCCCTCCAGGGACCCTTTGCTCGTCACCCACCCCGCGGAGGTCGTGCCATGTCCATGTATGAGACGGGCTCTAGTCCGAGGCAGTACCCCCACCGAGGTGAAACGGCCCGGCATGAGGATGGAGTCGTTTTACAGCCCTTCCCCTCCAATGTAAGAACAGATGCTGCACCACTCCTGCTGGGTTGTACTCACAAGACAAGAAAATGATGCTTGGCATGTGGCAGGTGTTGGTTTTTCATTCATTCATTCTTTTATCGCATCTCAACATGAGTATGCTCAACTTGGTTTGACCCCTTTCTAGATTGGAAGGGGTCCTTTGGGGACGGCTGCTTCCTCACTCCCTACCTTCCCCTCTTCCCTGTCCTGGTCGTGGGATGAGAGATCTCGAAGGGTTAAGTACTGAAGTTTCCCGAGGTTCAGAGGCAGCCCCCCCAGGGGACAATGAAAATTGTCCCTCTGCTTGATTTTCCAATCTTCCCTCTCTTTGACTTGTGTTTCTGCCTGCCTGCTTTCTCCACAGTGACTCTGCTTATATTCAGCTGTCTGAAAGACTCCTGCTTTTTGTCTGCAAGCCTTTAGCAAGAGCTGTTCATGCTCAAGTCATCAAAGGTGATGATGAAACATGAGAAAGTCTGGTCAAGTGGTCAGACAGCAGAGTCCAGCACCTGTGGAAGATGTATAAAATGGCTCATGACAGTATGCTGGTTATTATTTGTAGCCGCCGTTCCCACAGTTTTCAATAGGAATTCTTGGCATTCACTAATTGCATCTACTGCACTGTTACCACAACAGCCTTGTTATTTCCCGTCTTCTCTTTGTTTGCTTTCCAGTCGTTTCTCTGATTGTGTGAACCTGGGATTGAGTTCACAAATGCATGATTCAGATCTGTTCTTACCAGCCGTTTCTTTCCTTCCGATCATTTATGTTGTAGGGTGTATATGACTGTAATCCCCTGGTGTCTCTGTAGGGCTGCAGTCTGGAAGGACAGAATATCATGCTGGAGAGGGATTTTGACTCTACGCCTAACCACAGTGAACTGGAAGAAGTGTAAGAAAATCTGACTTTGTATTTACTGATGCAAAATGATGTTTACTTTCAAAGTCTTTTCATATTTTAAGACTCATTTCAGATGTTCTGATTGTTCTCTTTGTATGAAAACCATTTTTATTTGACGTGAACTCAAATTTTTAGTTTCTTCAGTAAAACTAGTTTACTCGTTCCCCATAATAACTGTATCCTAACAGTTATTTATCATGTATTATACACCTACCCAGTAGTCCCTGGATTTTTTTATTTTCCTTGCTGAAGATGTGAAACTAGATTGCACATTATATTAGTTTTTCCTGTCATTTTTACAAATGAGTCTCCATGGTGAATAAATCTGTAGAAGCAGGCTTGACGTGTTTGATTACGTACTCTTTCACTAACTGGTGACAAATTTTATCTAGCTTTAATCTCTTTTTCAATGAATAAGCCAATGAATCACATTTCACTTCATCAGCCAATTGTAATCAGATTATCATTTGAATTGAATCCAGACATATTCAGGAGTGAAACACCTCTCCCCACCTGCCCAAAACAAAAACACAACTCTGCTTAACAGATAAGAAATGTTGTTTCTCTTCAATATATTCCGTGCACACAGAAATTGATTATTTTGTTTTTATTTGCAGCCGCTCTGTTCCATCCTCTGATGCAGTGGAGGAGGGGGAGGAAGATGCCACTCTGCCATGCACAGAGGACGTCATCTCTAAGACGGAGCAGATCACCAAGAACATACAGGAGCTTCTGAGAGCTGCGCAGGAGACCAAACATGAAAGGTAGATGTTTGTAGATTCAGAAAGTTCATGGTCAATCTCGTAGTTCTGAATTGTCACACAACTTTCAGATACACATTTGTTTGCTTGGTTGAGGCACCAATTTACAGTACTGTAATTAGTATTAAACTACAGACGCATCGACTTTCTGGTACAATGTAGACTTTTGCAGTGTGATTATTTTGTTGCCATATCATTCTAGTTTTCTCTGCTCTAGAAAGTTACACCATTATCAAGCAAATGTAAAGTTGTGTAAACACAGTAGGTAGTGTGTCAGTAATTTCTTACGTTGTTGAGACATGCTGACTTATGCAAACGGCTGTAATATTTTAGATGACTTTATATACAGCGTGAGCACTACATCAGATGTCATATACTTTGCATAAAATTGAAAAGAGCGCCTTTAACCAAAACAGTAGAATTTAGTATCCCGTTACTGGAAGTCCAGATTGCTCTTATTCAGTTTTATGATAACAAAAGTATCTTTCTTATGACCCATTCACCCTCTTGTGTCCATCTCCCGTAGCTTCCTGCCTTGTTCGGAAAAGATCTGCATGGCTGTGACAGAAATGGCTGCCCTGTTTCCCAAAGTAAGATGAGTCCCACCTTGATGTCTTTTCCTTGAACAATGAAGGGATTTATTGTTTCTTTTAAAAGCAGCTAAAAGAAAAAAAAAAACATTTATCTATATTGGGTATACTCTGCTTATGACTCTACTTGGTTTTCTGTTTACACTCTATTGAATTACTTTGCTTTATGTTTACCCACACATATGAAACCTGCTGATCACAATGAAGGTTTATTTAGAGACGTTGTTTCTCCTCCCCACTGCAGAGGCCGTCCTCGGAGACTGTGCGGGGGTCTCTGTGTTTGCTTACCTCTAGTGCATCAAGGCTACATGGAGAGTGCCAGAAGGCGGTAGAGCACAACCCCTGTCCGTCGGACATCCAGCTTGTCACCCAGCAGGTCATTCAGTGCGCCTATGACATTGCCAAAGCTGCCAAGCAACTTGTCACTGTGACGACCAAAGAAAATAATTAAAACCCAAAGAAATGTCTGACACACTTAAAATAGGTTTATCAACCATTCTGTTGATTTGAACCTAGTGTTGGCATCGCTTCCTTGTTTGGCCATACCCTCAGTAAGCATTCACAAACGTGAAAATCTTAAAAACAGAATAAACAGATGTTCATGCAAAATCCAGATAATCAGATATCTTTTGCTGTTTTGGTATCGTGGAGTAAACAATATCATTGAGGTGTAGGTTAAACATTTGTTTTTTAAGATGCGGGTTAGAATATGTTACTATTATTTACCACTCATACATTGTCAACACTATTTCCAAAAGTGCATTGTGGTGTGTAGATGTGACATAATTAGAAGCTTTTTACTGCCCCCCTGCCCAAGCTGAGAGGACAGAAGTGTGCAAAGACGCCTCCATCAAGGATCAGAACTGATGAACTTCAATCGACACATGTGACTCCACTTTATTTTTTAAGCTATCTTAAGTACTATTACGAAGCAACAACAGTATTTTAATCTTGAATCATTGTGATACCACTTGCTTAGAGATAAAATGTTTTATTTAGCAAGCAAACTGTGATTTCTAAAAATAGTGTCACTGCATCGAGCAACATGTCAGACCAGCAGAACCAAACTCGCATTCCATCCAGCAGCTGCAGCAGGTGATTCAACGGCTCACTCCGTCTGCACTGATTTCAGATGTGTTTATAAGTATCTTTTAATTTTTGGAGTTATAATGTTACAGCCATACTTCTGATGTGGTGTGTGTGTGTGTGGTGTGTGTGCATGCATGAGCGGGAGATGACCTCAATGGCCTGTGTGAAATCCATTTCGAATAGCATAATGCAAATATATAAGATGTATGTATCCATTTAATTCTTTATCGAGAATAACCCAAATGCTATTTATAAACTGTGTCATACCTCTGATAAAATGCCAATGTTTATTTTCATAAGCTTTCGTTTTAACATGATGTTCCTGACAGACTAACTTTTGTTCTGAGGTTTGGGACGTCTCAGCTGGCACAAAGTTAGAGGCACCTTTTTAATCTGTTTATTTTGTGTGGTGCTTTAAGTCCAGTGTGTTAGATGCTGCCTCTAGTCACGGCTAAGGTTTACAATCACCTATAAAGTAAATGTGCCCTAAGGGGAGTTAAAGTACCTGTTGTGGAATCTGGGTCTAATGTGTCACTTGTTGTTATAAGCCAAATAAGTTTCAACCAGAGGTGGTCAGAAAACTGGAATACGATACACAAATGGGAGTGCAGTTAATTATTACTTAAGTAGACTTAATAATGCCTTTTTTCATTGAGAAATAAAAAACATTTTTTTTGATGGTTAAAATGCATTTAATCTACAAAATTAGTTTTTGAAACATCCGTGAGTGTAACAAATTGAGTAATGATAAATGTTAATATGTACTGGGCTAATTCCAAAATAAAGTAAGAGTACAGACTTTAAGTAATTTGCCACTTTTTAAAATCTGTATCAATTGATTACTGTTACACTGATCATATATGTATATTCAGTTACCTTCCACCCCTGGTGTTGACCCTGACATTGACCTCTGTAACTTATTGTCTACCACTGCCTCTGTGGTTAATAGCAGTCAGAGTTTTAGGTATAATAAAGCTTCATTTATACCTCATCTTTTTGTTGTTTACAGTGACTGTTTTCTTTCCACATCTGTTTTCATGAGAATCCAATTGGATATATTATCCTTTGTCATACATTCTATAATGAAAGCTGTCACATGCACTATTAAACTCTTAGACAACTGTATGACACACTAGAGTAGTATGCTGCCATACAAGTATATTTCCACATATACCGTTATATTCTGTTCCTACTATGTTCATACTTCAAACTACACCACTAGGTTAGACTCAACCGCATTAACATGCAATCACTTTCACTGGTGTACTCATCCATTCATTGGTACACTCTCACATTAGTATTCAGACACATTCTCAACTATATTCTGTATGTTCTGTGATCAGTCAGGATCTGGACTCTATACAGACTGTCCTAGAGAGGAGGACTATGTCCAGGTTTAGATCGATCCTGGGTCGCACCACCCACACCTTGCACACCACCTTTGCCCAGCAGAGGAGCTCCTTCAGTGGAAGACTGCTGTCACCAAGCTCCTCCACCGAGATTCAGGACCTCCTTTGTGCCTCGTGCCATCAGAAGGCACAACCGCTCTCTCAGAAGGAGGGGGGCCGAAGCCGCAGGGTCATCAAGGTTGGCTGAGAAGGAATAGACGAGGGGGGCCTGGGACGCACTGTGGGATACTTTGTGGGGGTCCTTAGTGTCAGTTTACAGCTCGGTCCACATGTTTCTGATCATACATCGTCTACACCCAATGCTTCTTTTTTCATGTCCCTATGCTTTCCTTTTATTTTAGGTTCTTCTGTTTTTCTGTTGCTATAATTATGTCAGTATGTAAATTATGTAATTTATACAACGTCTTTTGGCTGTGCCATTTTTTTCTGTCACTGTTATGTGTATTTATTGTATCTCTTGTGAGCAGATGTTACCTGAATTTCCCTTGGGATCATTAAACTATTTATATATACATATATATATTAGTATTCCCTGACATCCACTGGTATACTCTCACCTACATTAGTGTCCACTAACATACACTGGTATTTTCTCACAAGCACTCGTACACAATTTTACACTGCTTTATTCACACACTGGTTTATAATAGACTACCCTCACATACACTTCTATTTCTTTTATGCAGATTTTATAAGCATGTGTCATACATGTTTTTTTTCCTCATACTCACATTTATAATCCAATGGTAAGAGTATGATGTGCCGGTCAGTAAGTAGAGTAAGTGTAGGAGTATAAGTTATGTCCAAGACAATAAGAGTTAATCTAAGAACTGTCGATCATTAGAGAGGGTAAGCATCAGAGACGCTCTCTCACACCGCTGTAAACTTTCACACCTGTTGGAGGAGAAAGCAGACGCTCGCAGCTGGCGGCTCTTCCCCGCCCATCCGACAAGAAAAATAGTTCCGGGTTCTTCACAGCCGAGAGCTGCTCCGCTCACAACCCGCTGCGTTTCATCGGGACGCCTGAACGTTTTGGACTATGTCTCTTCTGCTGGAAAACGAATTCAGAGAGCTTCCTACCGACAAGTCCATAGACACCAAGTTTTTCCTGGAGACTGTCGCTCATCTTCCTTCGTTCTTCGGTGAGTGCGCGTCCACCTGATCGCCTCGGAACGCGTAACGCGTAAATGTGATCGTGTAAAATACGTGAGAGGCAGAGTCGAGGCGGTACGGGGAACTGTCACGGTTCACACTTTGATGACTTGTTCTTCATGATGCGTTAGTTGAAATGTCTTACTGTCACATATCGACAGGCTGTTATTTCATCCAAAGTATCGGGTCTGCTGGGTCACGATGGGCGGCTGTACAGAAAGTCTTTGTTTACTCATTCAACAGAGCACACATTGGCCTCATTGTGCGTTAACTGTGCGTTCTCTGCCTTTTCTCTTTTCACCCAAATGTGTCTCATTTGTTGTCTCATTTGTATTCATCCTCCCCTCCCGAGCCGGGCACATGTGCGTTCAGGTCATTCATATTTTATTGGTTTGCTCTCAAATGTCTTGTTTCTCTTTCAGACTGCATGGGATCAAAAATATTTTCCATCATCAAATCAGATATTAATGGAAATATAACGGTAAGATCCACATCTGTGTGTGTGTGTGTGTTTTAGCTTCTACTAAAGTTTTTTTTAATCTCATTTAGGAATCTAAACTTGAATTTGAACTCAGTAGTGCCATGTCTATCAGCAAATTGAACCTATATGTGACTTCTTTCAGAAAATTAAAGCGGTCTACTTGAAGGATCCTATGAAGTATGTCACCCTCCAGGACATTGTTGTGGCAGAGCGAGAAGCCAATGCAGCAGAATGGCCTAAAGTTGGAGCGACATTAGCTCTGATGTGGCTTAAGAGGTAAACACTCCCTGATTGTTGAACTTTCAGCTGCTGAACTGAAACCCACAGGCTCATTAATTTTATTCTGGGTCTCTCCTGCAGAGGTCTCCGTTTCATACAAGTCCTCCTGCAGAGTTTAGCAGATGGAGACAGGGATGAGAACAACCCCAACCATATTCGGGTTAATGTCATTAAAGCCTATGAACAAGCACTGAAGAAATACCATGGTTTGATGGTTCGAACCGTTTTCAATGTGAGTTAGAGGCCCCTTGTCATAAATTCTTTGCTGTAATATCACAAAAGTAGCATAAAACCTGATCTGTCAATAGATTATACCATATAAAGTATTCTATTCTATTGCATCACAATTCAACCTATTTTCCCTCTTACATACATATGTCATGTATGTACTGTATGTCCATGCAAACATTTTTGTCTCGAGCGTAGCTTAAAAAATGATATATTGTCAGGGAACTTGACTAAAACACCAACCACATGCTGAAGTCAATGCCTTTTGTTAGATAAAAACTTAAAGGTTTCATATGTCCCGAAATGTTCAGCATTTTTTAAGCCGAAATTTAAATTTTTTCCCCCTTATCAAACAAATTACTCAGTGGTTAAACATTCACATTTGCATCATTAAAGGAGGGAGGAGCTGCAAAAATACTTTGAAAATGTTTTCAGTAAAATTTGCATAAACCCACAATTTTTGTTCCATGCTTATAATTTTAGCATGGAAAATAGGAAAATATCTGCTGACTTTATTAGTTAATGTATAGATAAAAACAGGCTTCAAAATTGAATGTTAAATATATGAATTTGTACAATAATTTATTGGATTCCCTCATTGAGGTCATTTTTGTGGGCCTCATCTGTTCAGAGGTTCCGACTCAGCCTTACCATCTTTCGAGGACACACTCTTGATTCAGATTAACCTGGGGCTGGGAGCACAATATCTACTGAATGCTACTGTTATCCTTATACCCACATTCTATATTTATTTTCTTCTTCTCTATAACTTTGTGAGCTAAATTATTTTGGATCCATTATTGCTTCAGTTAGCCCATTTCCACCCCATGATTGTGTCTGATTTTCCTCTTTTTTTTGTTGATTACAGGCAGCTTTACTGGCAGCTCCCTACAGGTCAAATTTCCTGAAGGCTTTGTCTAAAGGGCAAGAGGTGACAGAGGAGGACTGTATGGCAAATATACGACAGTTCCTGGTGAATTACACGCCCACTGTAGATGCCATCTATGAGATGTACACAGATCTGAATGCAGAGCTAGACTACACTGTTTGACATCCCAGAACACGTTGGGATTACATGTGCAGGAGTGTCTGTCATACATTGCAAGTGTCGGACAAGTCCAGTTTTTAATAATTTGTTTTATTTTAGTTGTTAAATTTTTAGTGTCCTATTTATTACTTTGATTACATTGAACTGATGTTTTTTCTTGATGTGTGGCATCTATGGCTTTAATTTGATCAATTAGCATTATATAGCGCGTTTTGAAATGATGCCTTCAATTTCAACCATCAACGTATATTTGTATTTTTTTCATTTATGATTTCAAGTATCTGTAGGAGCAGTGCAGCTGTCACATTTCTACAGAATTGTTTTTGGGTGGTGTTCCTGCTGTATTTATGGCATTGACATGTGATTTTTTTTTTTTAGCTGCTCCATCAAAACAGTACATGAGTGGATTACACATCGGGCCTTTAAAAATTTTACAAATATATTGAAGTATAGTATATTTCTAATTCTACATTACCTACAGAAGTTTGCAGAGCTAGATGTTTATAAAAAATTTTTTTGAGGGCTTTACCTGTGTGATGTGTTTGTACTGTATTACAGGCGTGGTCTAATTGTGTTTGTGTTTTTTCTGTCACTGAATTTTTTCCCAATGATATCATATCCTTATGACTTTTCTTTTTTAAAATATTCATCAATAATGATTAAAATGTGATTTTTTAAAGCAGGCTGCACAATATTTACACCTTTATCGATAACTTATCAGATTTCTGTATTTAAACTTCCATATAAGCTGTTTGACACTGGATCTGACAAAAATTCTTATCAAGATTATAATGTATATTTTATGGATAAATTAAATAAAATGAACGCTTTCTGAGAATAAATGTGCGTTTCTTAAAATTATACTCTAGATGGCGATATTTGCTCTGTTTTCATTACTGTCGTAAGAACGAGTTCAAATTACATTCCAGCATGAGAATTTCTATCACTTGAAAAACCCGTTTTGATTTGCATTTAAAATTCTATAATAGCAGGCTGATGCGCCTACAAAAGCTCCTCTGCAGAACTGTAACATGTTCATCTCTTTGGCTAGAATGTTTAAGAAATTGTAGAGTAAGTTATGTACCGGTGATTAGTTTTGAACATTTAGTTTTTTTACAGCAAATTTTTATTTCTCGTAATCCTGCAGATCAGCCCAGCTTGTCTTCTGTCCAGTCTTATCTGAAGTGAGTCCCAGAGGCTGGAGTGGCTCTGGTTCCTCTCTCAGAGGAGCCTGCCTTACCTAATCGTCTGTGAGTGAGAGCAAGGAGAGCATGCCTCTAATCCTGTTGGTTTATCAGCAGAGCAGCCTGGCCTGTCCTCGCTGATAGATAGGGTGGAAAGCTCCAAGCGAAGGCAGGATACAATGGCTAAAGACAGGAAATCATTTACAACAGTGCTTCAATGACAAAGCCACTGACCTTTAACTCTGAAATATTTGTGATCTGCTATGAGGTAATCAATTGAATATTGCAGTTTTATTCCCTGCAGTGCAACTAATGCCATTATTCATGCCATCTAGGTTTTTTTTTGGTTTTGTAATGGACTATTTAGAATGGATGTGCTTTTTATGTTTATGGTGACTTAAACCACATTACTGCTGTAGCATCCAATTTAGGCAGACGAATGATGCAAAATGAGAGGTGCAGGCAGGCACTCCATCAAAAATTAGCAATTTAATAGCTGGGTAAAGACAAGGCCATTTCTACATAATGGGAAACATAATATTCCTGTGCTTATATCTGGGAGCATGTGTTTTCATGCATAAATGTTGCATGGAGTAAAACCTGTATATAATTATTCACATGCATGTATTTTCAAGTGTTCAGTGGCTTCCACCTCAAGTGTTGACCATCTACCTACAATAAG
This sequence comes from Antennarius maculatus, assembly GCA_013358685.1. Taxonomy (NCBI): domain Eukaryota; kingdom Metazoa; phylum Chordata; class Actinopteri; order Lophiiformes; family Antennariidae; genus Antennarius; species Antennarius maculatus. Next base: position 8,957,999 of record CM023623.1, on the reverse strand, counting down.
AGAATTTAATATAACAGCTTGCATCATTTAAAGAGAAATCAGTCCAATATGTTCAGCTAAGGTTTGACATAGATCATATTGTATTCAGAAATGGATCAATGACTGAAGAAAGTAACAGGCTAGTGGATAAACCAGAACAATGTCTCTTCTTTCCATAACTGGTTTATCTTTCATGAATATAATAAAACCATCTCCTAAGTTGCACGTCTGGCAGATAATAAATGATGATACATAATAACACAAACTACTTTCAGGGTTTAGAAAATTTAATTTACTTGACAATCCTTATTAAGAAGAGGCAAAAAAGGGTGAGGAATTAGGGTCATACATTGCAAAATGTAATTATTTCAGCAACATACTTTATGGAGAGCGCTCACATATTCATATATAATAATTGCACTTTATAATTATAGAGACAGTTTGCCATATATAACTCAACAGGCTTTCAAAAATAAATAGTATTACAGAACCAAACCAGACAAACAAGGAACTACTCAGTCATACATCTCACACTATCAACGATAATATAGCCCTACAATGAAGATATTGTAAATGATTCAGGTGGCACGCCATTATACCCAGGTTTTGTGTAAAAACCAACCAAAGGAAGAGAACAAAAAAAATCCATTTCGGTACAGAAAAATAGTCACACATCCTTTCAAACTTTAAAGATGTTAACAAAAATACAACCGAAGGGTACGATTCGCTTGGCCTGAATTGCCACAGTGTTGATTTGGATATGGAACAGTCCTAATACATTGTGCTGAGCATTAAAACATGAAATTAATTAACATGTTCAATTACATAAGTTGAATGTCTACACAACAATATATATGCAAATGTGAATGCAAAGTGTTTTCCCAAACAGTGGCCAGAAAACCTGCATCATAAAGCACAAGGTGGGATGAGACATATGTCAAGAGTGGCATTGACAAAATCCACAACAAAGCAGCAGACAATGAATTAGTTCATAATTAGGAAATGTTCCCTCTGAAATGAGAGTCCATCATGTAAAAAATATACAGTATTATCACCACAATGGATACCCGCAATCCTTCTCAGATTCAATGAATGTTCCTAGAAGGGCAATGATGATTCTTTCAGTTCAAAGGCCTACAGAGGAAATACCTGCAAATATACAGTTCAAATGTTACAGTTTGATTAGGTACTCAGCATCAGTATCAATGAGGAACAGCAGGCATATTTGATGGCCACTTAAACATATAAAAATAAAACATGAAAAGTCCAAAGATAAACCTGTATGTGTATAAGTTGTGATTATCAGTTATCTTTTCAGGCTTATAACACAAAGCCTTCTATAAATACAGTACATGCACAAACTAAGGACGCGTGTCTCGTTCTCATACAGTAGATGTCTGAACTGACATACTTCAAACGTCTAGAAAAGGTTCTTCTCCTGCGTCTGGTCTTGGTGGCGGAGCTGCGTCTTATCTGTGGACGGGGAGTTGGATGTGGCTTTGCTGGTGGTGCTCCAGTAGCTGAGGCATCCCCATGGCTTCGTACCCACGGCCCAGCATGCACTCTTTGATGCAGGGAGGGTGGATCTCACTGATGAGGCACTCCAGAGACTGCAGGCTGCTGCTTAGCACTGCAGCGTGGCAAAGACTAGAACTAGACAGCCCACAGCAGAGGTTGTGGTCTGTGTTGTAGGCCTGGGTATGAGGAGGGTGGAGCTGTGGCTGGTGTCGCTGTGGGTGGGGATGTTGGTGGCCGTTCGGGTGGAGATGGGGATGGGAGATGCCCAGGTCTCGAAGCCTGGCTGCGCATGTACCCGTTGCCAGCACCTGAGAGGTATAACAGTCGTTTTCAGGGCCTTCCCAGAATGGGACAAAGTGCTGTCCGACAGAAAACTCCCCCTGCATGGTGACGTGACTCAGAGAAGAGCATCTGGTTTGCTCCTGCCCTGCACCCACGCTGGCAGGATGCGGCCTGTATGGTAGCTGTGTGGAACACCTCAAAGGGAGGCAGGTTTCAGGGGGCTGGCAAGCCTCTGCCTCTCTGTGCCTCTGAGCGCCGTTGCTCACGTTGTACATCCTCACTGATCCCTGCTGATAGGGCTGCTGCTGCTGCTGGATTTGATGTTTCTGCTGCCACACGCTATAGTCTCCTTTCTCCAGATAGCCGGCTTTGGCAATCTCTGCACTCTGTTTAGGTATCATCGCCCCTGTGAATGCCAGACTGCTCTGGGGCGGCACTCCCAGGACAAAATCCGAGTCTGAATGTGCCACTGCAGCCACGGCCTGCAAAGAGGGGCTGGTGCGAGCCTCCCCTCCCAGCTGCAGGACTTGGCTGTGGGGAACTCTGCTCATCTGCCTCATCAGGCTTTGAACGTCAGCCAGCTCAGACTGGGGGGCCTGGCTCTGATCTCCAGAGGCCATCCCTGTGCTAGAACAAAGTGTCTCAATGGGAACATCAGGGAGCTTACATGAGCTTATATGATAGGCCTTATGCCTGTGTCTGACTGCGTAGCCATTATTCAGAGGGTTATTATACGGTGCCACAGAAGTCTGACTATTCGTGTGTTTAGTCCTCCTGCCATCAGAATTTTTCACCACACCTTTGACCACCACAGAGGCTTTGACGATGGCTAACAAGCCCTGGTAGCCTCCTAAGTACGGGTGTGAGTAGGGGCTGTACCGCTGGCCAGTGGTGTCTAAACCATTGACCGTTTTGTTGAGCTGTTTGTGCTGTGGCACCCGGACATCAGTTGGAAAGATTTTGATGGACAGCGGATTGTTAGCAGTCTTCTGGGCAAAAGCATCCAATTCTGCAGGTGAAGGGTACCGAGAACTCATGGAGGCTGGCTCGCCTGAGAAGGAAGCAGGCAGAAAACCAACCATTACTCTACAAGCAGCTCAGATTAACCTTGTATCTCCTGTTTACTGTTGTTTTTTTTTCTCCATTCCAGATCTAAAAACCCACATCAGGGAACAATGGAAGACATCAAATGTCGTATAATCAAATTTTTAGGAGGGAAACACCTCCAGCACTATTAGAGCAATGTTTAATGAAATTAATTTGGACTTCAGTTCATCCCAAAATTAGCTTATACTGGGAAATCAAAAGGCAGAATGTGGCATCAGCTGAAGGAAGAAGACGTAATTTTATTGAAATGGCTTAAGAGAGATTCACTGGCTGACATCGAGGAGCCAAACGGCAACTGGAGCAGTCAAATACAATCTGACTCTTACAGTCAGACTCAAAACAAAGTGATTAGCATGAGTGTAGTTTAAAATCATTAAAATAATACAGGTGAATACACTTTGTCCAAATTCTCACGATTTGTCGATGATCTACGCATCATTTTTTTTGTCATTTCTCAAAAATCTTGTAATTTGAGTATCACCACTTCCCATGAAAGAGATTTTGTTCAATTTTATGCTTTTATAAATCTGAATTGATTCTACTGTAAAAGCTTGGACTTTAAACTGTCACGGAAAAGTGGATGCAGATTGGAAAAGAACAACCACAAAAGCGCTGGTGATTGAATTGTGTGTGGGGAAGCTGACAGGACAAACTAAGATTGGATTTAAACACTATTATTCAGGCAATTTCATGGCTGCTTAAATCCCAGCAACAAAAGGATAGGTGGGAAAGGCGCCCCATTTAAAAACAATAAATCATCTGGTTGAAATTACCACCACCTTTCAGAGTGACACTTTTATGGAATTCCTGACATAAAAAGAAAAGGCTCTGAAATTAACCTAGATTAGAATTTAAGTCGATGAAAATCATGGCAGGCACACGAACAAGCCTATAATCTGCAATAAAAAGAAGGACAAAAAATACAAACAAAACACTTCATTTCATTTTCAATAACAAAACCAATTCCAGCTATGCAGGGAGAGCTCACTTGTTGTTCCCATTTGAAATTGATTTTGGAGTTCATTTCATTTCGGGTCTACAGTGAGCCTCCCGACTGTGAAAATGATTCAATCTACAAGATCCATCTCATGAAAGAAATAAATTGGGTGTTTAAAATGTAGGAAAGAGGTAAGGTGGAGTGTTCAATCCATCCAGCAATCTCCCAGCGGAGCAGAGGGAATGGCACACCATGGTGCCTGGAGCATGAATGAATTCTACAGAGAAATACAACAAAGCAAAACACTGCTTATTATGTATCACGGCGTGGCACTGCTATAGAAAACTATAACATCTGGGATGCTGAGGTGTTTTAATGGTACAGTATACAAAGATGAAAATGTGAGCTCTCTCTTTCTGGTTTCCCATAAGCCTGCTCAAAGAGAATGAAGTAACGGCAGCAGGAAAAAAAAGCATCTGTAATAAAAATTTCTGGCCTTTGGCTAAAAACTGAATATTCATGATCATAAATGATCAGTAGAAGAGGTTTATATCCACCTGATGGGGCTTGTAGGATGAGAAGAAATGGTTTAAAATGTTCTAAACACACACACAACAGCATCGGCACAGCAGTTGCCTATTTTTTGCCTTAGAATAAAAATGTACAATTTAGCTCATTATCTATCAAAGATAGATAATTGAGTGTGATTAGCATTTCAGTTGTTATTCAGCAGAATGTCAGAGTCAAAGCAAGCATGCTTCAGTTGGCTCGCTGCTCCACAATCACTTCAAACACTTTGAATGCTGACACGTCTTAACACGGTGTCTGATATTGTTAGTCCAGAGATTACAGCCCTGTCAGAGCCATGGAGACAAAACACAGCTGCACTTCCCACTGTGGCTGCCGTAATATTGCACTGTGGACACCTCCTTAGCAAACAGGCCTTCCCTGCTCATTATTCACAGATCTATCATCTGAGGACTACTAACTGTGTGACATATGCTTTAAAAATATCATTTATAGCTGATTGTGGCATAAACTCCAATGCTGGATAGCATGGAACTAAAACACTGTGACAAGCACTAAACTGTTCTAAATTACAACCAGAGAGACACGTCATGTTTACCAGTCAACAGTAGCTTTCCCTAAGCATGCGGTAGCAGTAAGATTAAGTGTTATCTTGAAGTCATTCTTCACAATATTTGCTCATTATCCTGGACCTTCCTGCAAACACACCCAAGTCAAACAAAACAAAATAGAAGGTGTGGGTTATTAATTAAAATCTGGCACTCTGAGAGCCGAGGTGCCAAAACAGTAAGAGCGCAGTGTTGTTTTGTGCAGACTCTCAACATATAGTATGAGCTACTGCATACTAGTGAAAGTGATAACTGAGACTGTGCATAAAGTATCGCTTCACTGGTTCCCGACAGGTGAACAAAGAGGTTTATATTAGGGACTTAGGTGTGCAATCAGCTATTTTAATTAGCTAGTGCATTTCAAAACATTTTGGTCTTCACCCAGAAAATAAACAGGAAGAAACGAGAAAATGAAGTCACCATTTGTTCCCTACCCGTCATTGTTTTGCAAAAATAATGCTATTCAATCAAGTATTAGGTCCTTTTTAGAACAAGAATTTGAACGGCACAGAAATGTTTTAGCTATCCGTATTTTCACCTACAGCAGATTAAAATGTCTGAGCTACAAAACAACTTCATAGTTTTAGCTGAAGAAGTGCATGATTTCTTCCTAATCAGCCTTTAATGAGTTTATCAAGTTGTTCATGTTGTTCTCTCCGTAGTTTTGCATTAATGCAGGCTAAGTTCTGGTACATTATCAGCACATCGGCCAGAAGAAATGGTGTGCATGAAAGAAAAAGAATACCCTCAAGGTCACGAGATACATCTGAGCAGCAACAACACATTTAACAAGACAAAAGAAAAAGAGGAAATAATCCTGTAGCACAAACTCTGTGTATTTTTTTTATTTCACTCGAGTCTTTATGTTTGTCCATTTTTACCCACTGCTGGACTGAACTGTTCACAGCTCATGAACCTTAATGCATTTAACTCTATTACGTACACAAGGAGCACATGTGCTACTAAAAGTCATCTTACCTGAAGGAACAAAAAGACAAGCTTTCGATTATCTACTACTGTACATTTCTTAGTAGTTTCCCTTCTTTCATTGAAAAAACACTGCAGGCAGTCACATTTAAAAAAAAAAAAACCTCATTAGTGCAAAATAAAGATAAAAACTTATAACACAAATATGAGGTTGTTCACATGACAACGGGGAAATGGCAGCTGCGTGCTGTCAGGTAAGGAATGGCAGAGAGATAATTAGCAGTCTGACCTTAAGCACTTAATCACCCTGAACCTCCAGACTGCATGCTGCTTTGCGCCTCGTCTTGCAGAGCATAGGCACAGCGAAGAAAGAAAATAAAACCAGCCACTTTTTTTTTGCAAGCAACCTTGGCTGATGGTATCAGAAAGTGCTTGCAAATTTTGTATTCTCTGGCCCTTAATATGCCCCATCCTTCTTTCAGCTGGAAATTACTGGAACTGTATGCATTGGACAAAAAATTTTATTTTGTTTTTTATCTCCCTTAAAAATGAGCGTAATGGCACTAATACGTGATGCATCTATAAGCATGGATTGATGGATTAAATGGCCTCGAGAGTCAGGCTTGAATGTTTTCTCGGTCGGAAAGGGCTCCAGATATTAAACGTGCTGCTTAACTGTTGTGGCATCATGCTGATTTGCTCAACTGTTGTAGCAACATGCTGAGTTAAACTGGTACACTTTCACAGGAAACACCTAATCCTTATTTCCTCCTTCCATGCAGGGGACATGCATGGAGAAAAACAGTTGGGGGTTGGGGCCAATTATAAACTCTCAATCACCACTAGACCTAATTTATTATGTGTTTGTGAGCATGTGTCTTTGTGACTTAAATAAGTTTATTTAGCCTGAAGGAAATCTAGAGTTTAGTAAGTTCAGGGGGTTAGTTATAACAGGGTTGTATATATTTGATCTTTGATAACCTCGATTCCACCCCCATGCATTCTCACTCCAAGCTTTCTGCCACTTTAAACTGTCTAATCTTTTCCCCGTGGTCACACTGAAGCCATTTCCCCTCAGATTAGAGCAGAGACCTCTTGTTTTGAAGCTGTTTGAGTTAATCACTAATTTATGGGCAAAACAAGCCTCAGAGGAAGGGTTGACAACAGCAATTGGAAAATCTCATTGCTTTTCCAGAACCACAGCCTTCCTACATCACATAACCACAGGACCACCACATATGATTCACAACACAAAACTAATAATTCATGAGTTATGTGTTGTTTTTATTCATACATGTTGGCAGAACTTCCTTTCAATAGCCCCACAGGCCTTTTAACAGCATGCTAAAGAGTAAGGATGGCTGCCGGGAACTGGTAATAAAGCAGTTCCTTTTCCAAACTCACCGTTACTGAAATATCAACGAGCTCCTGGACAAAAGGTGCCATTATCAGTATTCACATCTGTTAATTCACTCTAATATAAGGGGCGATTTCAAATGAATAGTGCTAGATGGATTCAATAAGAGATTGGAAGGGTAGCAACTAATAAATAGAGTCATGGCGAACATGGTTTGATGTCTTTGTGGCAGCACTTTATATAACAAAGAGATGTGACTTGCCAAACTAAAATGAGTCTGTCTCGACATGGTCAAACTCAAGTCAAGGTAACACACACACACACACACACACACACACACACACACACACACACACACACACACACACACACACACACACACACACACAAACCACAGAGAACACACAAGCTATCATATTTATAGTGTGTCTGTATAACTGCTAGTTATCCTGCTATTCTATGTGTGAGACTTATTTGGCTTTGTGACGTTTATAAAAGAAGCCATTTTTATATGGAGGCATTGTTTGGAAAAATTATCATTTTCACATTCTGTTTTTTGAATCGTCAGCAGAATTCCTCTCATGACAAACCAAATGCAGCTGACTTAGCCAAGCTGTGTATGGCTCTGAAAGGTATTAGGTTTGAACTCAATTTACAGGTAGAGGAACACAACCCTTAAATCTACTTACCAATTGCATCTTTTCATGTTGCTTTTAAACCCAAACAATTAAGGGAAGTATCTATATCAATAACTATCACTGCCATCAAGCAGTATTGGTACCAGTATCAAAAAACAAAAAAAACAAAAACAAAACCCCAACAATACCCCTTCCTTCTAAAGACTTATTGTGGGACATGATTTCAGTGAAATCCACAGGAGGAACCTGACACCACAAACTGAGTTAACGAAAGAACAATGCTCCCAACAGGTATAAATACATGTTTACCAAACAATAATCCTGATTTTTTCAATGACTACAGACTGAGCTCAGCACATACCACAAAGCATTTAAAGCTATGTTTGTTACCATGACGATCTCATCTGGGCACCCAGTTGGCCCAATAAACCCAGTCATTAGACCCATGTAATTAATTGTCTCTGTCTTTTATATCTCTCTTTGAAACTAGCTTCACAGATCGACTATCTGCTCTTAGTCTCTAATTAGGCAGAGCAACAACACCAAGCAAAGTTCTCCCTCTTAATTAAGACAAACTTTGAAAATAAAATTAGATTGTTTTAATTGACTTGGCATCATTGATATCAATGTTAGTGGATTATGTTCAGCTGTGACCCGTAATATACGTAAAAATGCCATTTTGTTAAGCAAATTTGAGTCACAGCGCTAAAATTCTTTTAAGAACACCACTCAAGGTGCACTAAATGTGTTAGCGACATGCTAATATGTATACTAATATATATATTAGTATAAGTATATATTAAGTATATACTGAGCAGGCAAGATATGGGGCTTGACAAGGGCTTGTGCTCAAAAAGACTGCCTGCTACGGTTAAACTGAGTTAATGAAATTGGTTACATGGACCATATGGTGGATGTAAAAACAAAACAATGTGCTGAAAGAAGCTAAAAAATAAAATCCTGAGTATATTCCTGGGTTTATTTTTGAATGATGTTTTTTCTTATTAGGATTTTTGAATCAATTTTTGAGGTGGAAAATGTCAGCACATGGCCAGCTGATTCCAGAACATATGGTCTTAAATCTCACTCACACTCAACTCTTTATCCACTGCCTTCTTCAATAAACACACACAAAAAAAAAAAAAAAAAATACAGACATTCATTCACCCATTTTCACAACCCTCTCTCTTTCCGCGTCAGTAATCTCTGCATGAAGGGTGCTCACAGAACAGAGTAACCTCAGGGTTGAACACTTAGTTATGTGTGCTTGAAGAGGCTCTGGTGAATACTCCTTTGCACCAGTGTCACTCCTTATTTGTTTCTATACCACTTGGCCCAGCTTGGGCAAAGTTTCCCCTCTCAAAGCCGACCGGAGCACAGGCCTGCAGCGTGGGAAAAAGCATTTCCAGCCCCTGCCTTCAAGCTGAGATAGCAAAAAAAAAAAAAAAGAGAACAGCTCTCATTCACTCTCATCACATAATTCCTAACACTCAATCTTTCACATGGGTTTTGTGTGGATGAGAGCTTTCATATCCTGTGCCTTCCATTTAATGATAGCTAAAAATGGAAATGGCTTTCAAAAGCATGGCAGCGAGCAAAGGCGGCCCCTATTTAACTCAATCCAACAACGAGTCGTTTAATGAAGAAGCCCAGGCCACACAGACTGAGCTCCCATCAGCAGTCTATTCCCTGTGGTTTTACTCGAAATGTCAGACTAGAACTGGAGGGTGCTGCGCTACGCTCAGTCTCAGTACATAAAATTTAAAGAGGAGGAAAAGGCCCTGCAGGTAAACAGGATGAGAAACGCACCCCTGGTCCTGCCTCAAGGCAAACTATGTCCTTGTCTTCCAGTGTTTAGCAGACAAGTGCACCATTGATTTGCAATTAATGTTGAATAGCAAATAATGGAATGATGGACTATATGTGGAAAAAGGAGCTTAAAATACAGTATTCAGCATTTCAAAATTCAAGTCTAATCAGTTATCCTCTCCCCCATATCAAATATGAGGGGGATGATAATACAGAACACTACATGCTTTGAATCCATTACATACACAGTCCATCACAAGTCTTATTACTTATTTTGGCTGATTACACCTCACCACGGGATAATTTGGATATTTATAGACAATACACAGCCCACTTAGACTTATTGTACCGTTACACCTGATCATGTTTATGGTTCCTTTAAGTTTATGAAGTTTTGTGATCTCAGAAAACAATAAGCACAACCCCACCCAACATTATCCTGAGGTCTAATTACCCATAATAGGTGAGAACACCTGGGTGTATGGAGGTGTTTCGATACTCCATCACCAAAGCGTGTGAGAATAATTCTCTGTCCCTGTTAGATTTCTTCTTCCATGTAATGCGTACTATAGGTGATCACACCTCGTTTGGGGTACGTTTGATGATGAATGAACAAAGGTATCCTTTACTCATACAAATCAACTGGAAACATGGGCCATCAACTAATCCTCTCACCACCGCCTCGCTCAGCAGACACATTCTATATGTCATATCAACTCAGCTTCTAAGCCTTGTAACCTGTCTGTGAATGCAGGTCAGCCTGTTTCTTGTCATGATTCCTATTTGAAGAGAATTTATCCTAACATGTGGTGCAATTTTTATGTTACTGTATATTTTTGTACTACAGTTCTTATTGCAACTGCACCGTTTTTGCAAATCTAGATCTTGATGATGTGGATGATTTCTCATCGTCACAAACCATTTACCTGATGAACGTCTACCATTGACAGACTGCAAAAAAGGTCATTTTTAAATTTAGAATTTAAGCAATGCGTTGGGAATCTGTTCTCAACTTGCCCGTCTCCTACATACCTTGTAGGAATGCACGTATCTATTTCTGAACCAAATTAAGTAATGACTGATTTCAAAAAAGCCAAGTCTTTCCTAAAACAATCCAGAGTTCCACAATGATATCTTCAATAACAGCCATACAGTTTCATTTCATTGTCAATGATTTCTTCCTCTGCTAGGATGCAGTTAAATTTCTCTGGATCCTAAAAAAAACACATTAAATAAATGACAGCACAGGCACAAAACATTATAAAGACAACACAGGGCAGCGCATATTCAAAAGAGAAAGCTGACACATCTTCAAAGAACCAAATAATTTAATATGTTTAATGGCTTTATAGCTAAGTGCATTCATAAGACTGTCACACACATCAATCCGAATCATTCAACTGTAAGAAGCTGTAGCGCTTCAATACAGCTTCAAACCAGACCAAACCAAATTTCTAACGCAAGGATGAAAAGGAAACCGCAGCAGAATAACTTCATTTTTGGTCCTATGATCTCATTATGTGAATCTAGACTGTTCAGGGAGAAAAAGGTCCATGCATTTGAGACCACTGCAAGTAAAATGGATGTAATGTAACCTGCGTCAAAGAAAGCAGCATCAGACTGAGAGCTAAATCTGCAAACATCTTCCGTTCAATCAATTAATTGGATAAAATCTAATCATGCACGTCAGTCCATGTTAGCCCCAAACCCACCCACTCCACCTTCCAGTGGATGCAGCACGATCAGTCAAGATGAAGGTCAAACAGCTTGACATGGAAACGTGTTCTTCATAAAATGCAAACACTGTTGGTAACCCTGTATGAGCAAGTTGATTAAATCTGTAAGTTAAGTGTCCACTTGGACCTGCCCAAAGCTTTATTGTAGGAGCAGTCTGATTAGTATCATCATCATCATCATTATCATCGTCATCACCAGGAGGCCTATTATTTTAGTTCAGCTGAAATCTCGGCTGAATCCAACTAAAATCCATGCATGATCTTTATGTGCACTTGGTGGCAAGGTCACACCAATCACAACTGGTGTTTTTCATCTCAAACTATCTATAGAAGACTTGTCTGTCTTCCAAAAACGTCCACCTGTGTTGCATAAACTGACCTTTGTGAGTACATGGCTGCAGTGGTGGAACTGACAGCAGTAATGGTGGCGGGGGAACATCAAGGCTTTTGGGCGTGCAGGCCAGACACCGTGAGGAGAGATTTTGCTGCCTCTGGATACAGGCTAGCATGATAGTTCACAAGGGCTGCACACAGCCTGGTTACACCTGCTGGGAAAAAAAGGAAAAGTTGCTTTTTATTGATATGTTAGCCATGTTCAGCAGTAGCTAACAAACATACTAGAGCACGATCAAAATGTCATTCCTTTTGCAGGCATTAAGTCAAAACAGCAAGATGACCATCATGTGAATCAATCATCAATATCCCTTCATCAAACCAGATGAATTTGGGTTTTTCTTTTTAAGTGCATACTTCTGTGAAAAGAGGGAACATTTACAAAGTCAAGCAAAAATTATGCTGTAGGAACAACTTTTCAACCCAATCAACCACAACAGCAAATGAATCTCTTCACAAATTTTTCTTTCAGATCTTTAGGAACTTACAAAAGAAACATTTGTCCCATTCTTTTCTGTTTGATAAAACCTTTCAGAATTGGACCTTTGTCAACCAAATCTTTTGCTTGATGAAAGTCGAGTACCACAGTGTTAGAAATAATTGGGATTCTGGGATTTAGACGGTGTGTGGGACTTGATTTTGGAAGTTCCTATCGATCCATCCTTCTCCTATGCAACATGTGCTGTGAGTCAACATTTTGCAAATTATCAAATCAAGTCGCATAATGGCAAGAATCACTGAAAAGAAAGTGGATGCAAAGATTAAATTAAAAGAAAATCTCATATCACATATAAAGCATTTCAACACTTTAATGGAACATCAGTTGGATGTGTGAAGATAACTGAAATGTTGCTGGTTGGGAATATTAAAACCCCACAGGAATCTCTCCTCTTTCAAAAGTATATTTTTCATAACACTTCAATAGCTTACATCTAAAACTCTAACCATTTGGGTCCTTTAACCGTTTTAAAAATTCAGGAGGCCCACTCTGAACTGCTGATGCTTCATATTCAAAAAGTAATATCACTAAATGACGATTCTGTCTTCACTCGCTCTGTTTGTTATGATGGCTCTTTCCTACTTGTCGGCTGCAACCGCAGAGATCATTTGAGAATATCCTAAGGAGATGTGTTTCAATTTGTAGCATTCTTAAAGCCCCGCGTTCATTCTTCTAGAAATTTGTCTGTATTGATCAGCAGAGAAAGCCAAAAGCGATCCCCTCCCTAAAAATATTTTGTGCGATTTGCAGAGTTAAGCATTGTCAGAGGATATGAAAGGTTACTTCTGAAAAAAAAAAGTGAGAAGGTGTATGTCCTGAGCTGTGCTGATTGAAGCAATTAGAGAGAAGATGAACCCAGGCACTGAGGTCACATTTCAGTGCTAATCAAATCTAACTTTTTCTTTGATTACCAAAAAGAGTCAAAAGAAAGACAGTGCTTCAAAACTAATCAATGCTAAAAAAAATAAAATAAAAATCGATCCTGTGATTGCAAAAGAAGAGAAAATGAGCTTTCATTACAATTAAACTGTTTCAACCTTTTTTGACTGTTTCAACATGTGAAACATGCGAATCAACATTAAAAAGTACAGTATCCCTGACACTTTCCCTTTTTAAAAAGCTTGCAATTAATGATGTCTTACACTCGCCTCTGGATGTGTCGCTGCAGGCTTTGACTTTTCATACTATAGTGAGCTTCTTTCTCCTTACCGTCTCCTTGACTTTAAATTCACCATTTATTAATTCATGTTACTAACTTGAGTTCATCCCAGAGTTTCTGCTTTTTTGTCTTGTACATTCCCGTGGATTGTATTTTCCACACCTTGGTCAGCAGGGTGTTTGCTCATGGGAGAATGTCAAAGTGTGTGCGGTATATAAAAATGTATGGAGACGGTGTGATCTTTTGGAATGTGCCATGAGATAACTTTAATTACGATATGATGCTGTGCGAATAAAATCAACTTGACCTTTTCCTTTTTAGGCCTTAAGGTTCTGTTGGTTTTTGCTTTATACTTTGAGTAAAGAAAATTCAGTGATGAGCTGCAGAAACACGATTACATTACCCTCAAAAAGAACAGGAGAGAGTGACTTTTATTTTACTCAGGTTTCCCAAAAATATGACTTACTTACTCTTTCATGTGCACCTCCTCCACTCAACATTTGTCCCTCAGTGACAAGCCCACTAGAAACTGCTCAGTGCATACTGTCTCATGTGAACACACACATATGAAGAGCTATAAAACCTGGTGAAGTCAGATTCCATTTTGAAAATAATGGCAATTTCAAAACAACCCTTCCCATTACCGCTCATTTGTCAAGGGGGAGGTGCTGAAAACATAGAGGCAACACAAAGGAGAAAAGATATCTTTAGGGATATCCCACAAGCAGAAAATGAGACAGGAATTTGAATACCTTCCATTGCAACTATAATTTTCAGATGGGATAAAATACATCAAGGAAGGCATTATAATTCAAAGAGAGGCCAGCACCGACTTCAAGAAAAAAAATAATTTGCTGAAAGCAGAAAGGAGAACTAGAAATGATGCATAAAGCACACGTAATCACGGTTCCTTTCATCCTGCTTACTAAAATTTTAAATTTAAAGTGATTTTATGAAAATGTAAGCTTTAAAATTGCCTTCTCGCTCTTGAGTGGAATTACCCAAAAAGAATGAGGGAACAGAGATAAGAGATTAAAGGGATCTCAGAGTGTAAAATACTATCAGGTTTTCAACCAGTTCATTTTCATGCCCTCAATAAAACATTTTGTTCCACAAAAAAGTTTTTCTTACAATGTAAAAGAAACAATGCAGGAATTGGGTTTACTGTATAACACTGTCATTAATTATCAGTGAGAAAGAGGCATTGTTCAACTTACTCTTCACAAAAAAGGCCAAAAATCTACTGACATCGCGGTCAGAGAGGTTATCCAAAGCCGACAATTTACCATATCCAATGCCATTTAAGGTCACTTTTTGAAGAACTTTAACATGCTTGATAAGAGAATAAAAGCAAAGTTTGAGCTGTGAGGATGTCTAATCTTTGGCACACTCAGGTCACATCCATGTAGCAGATAAGCAGCGTGATGTGGACCTCTGAGGGCCTGCCAGAGATAAAGACCTTGTGCATTGCAGTCCATCAAACTGTCCCCCATGGTTTTCTGATAAGAATGTCTTGGCAAATAGATCTATTTTTCAAGCCTCTCCCCTCATCATTGACAAGGCTTACAATGCTTCATTTTCTATTGTGTTGTTTGAGCTTCAATGAGGATGGGGAACCTTCTGAGAAGATAAGGTCAGCAGATGAGCCCTAACGAAAAAGACAGAGAGACTTTGTAATGGCTGCTGAATGGCAGTAAATCAGATAGCTTGAGATAATAAAGCTGGCTATGCATGATTAACCAGGAAACACAAAACTGTGTCAGAACAAAAAAAAAAAAAACCAAACAACTAAAAGGTATCACGCCTTGCCTTTTAACTGTTTGCTGTATTAAAGTGTCGCCACAAGACGATCCATCAACACAGGAAAACACCTTAAATTATAAAGGGACTCAGCAGCATCTGTCTGACCTTCTGGAGACTTTTATGACTTTGTGTAGCATCAAGGAGCGCAGTGAAGATAGAAGCAAATTGAAAAGAGAGCCTCCCTCTTGACAAACATGAAATATGTTGGGAACACATACACACACACATACACCCCTTCCTACTCGAGCCATCCCTGCTCCTGTTAGCAGTTCTTAGAATCCTCAGTTAATAATTAGATCATAATAAAAAAAGGTTTAAGACGAGCACCCTTTTCACTCTCTGAATAGATTAGCATGTGAGTGCTATGCTAATACTTTTCCTCCTTCCACTCCAAAAACTGCAGAACGAGCAAAAGGAGCACAAAAGCAAAAAGAGAGAGGAAGGTTGAGTTAGGAATAAATACATGATTAATAAAGAGCAATCAGTCATTACAGAGGAGAACAGAGTCTCTCTTTGAATTAACGTGACATGGTCCATGCATAACAATCCACTTAGTGTGTAATTAATTGTATATTACATATGGCTATAATACCGTCTTCAAGGCAGGCACGGCAGGAACCTGTCTAAGTAATGGAGACCAGACAAGTAGTCTGACAGAATTAGACAGCAATGCTGCTGCAGCTGCTGGATTCACGCACACACACACACACACACACACACACACACACACACACACACACACACACACCGATCCTCCCAACCCCCTCATACATTTTTAATAGAATCTATTACTTCTGGATTAGCCGATAAGAGCTGGCCTGGTTAAATTCTATAATAGTTTGCATAATTGGTATCAGAGCAGCACACAAGAGAGACCCAGATTTCTCTCATCTACTTTTCTGTAGAAAAAGAAAAAGAGGACACAAAGGTTCACATACAGGATATCCAAACAACCCGGGGCCACTCTGCCGGAACACTCGAGGCCTGAAGCTGATAACAATGAGCCTCATTTCCATTAAGATTAGCTACCATAAAAAGTATTACAACAATCTTAACGAACATTTCCTATAGAATTCACTGGCAAGCACTAAATGTATGTAAATGGGATAGTTGGGGAATGTTCAGACAGATGTCTCAAGCATTCATTGAGGTGTAAATCATGCTTCGGGAAATGTGGGCTGTCGAAGAAAAACATTTATTTTCTCATGAAAGATTTCATGAAGTCATTACAAAAGACGCTTAATAAAAACTTCTGAAAATGCTAAAGAATACAAGTCAATTGTATAAGAGCTGATGTTGGGCGAGAGGTTAGTTTTACCCTGGTCAAGTTGATGGCTCATCACAGACATATAGAGAGAAAAACCACCACACTCATTCATCCACTTTTGTGGGAGGAAATCAGAGCACCCAGGGAACATACACTGACAGATCAAGAAGTCCTTTGCTGTGACGCTGACCAGTGCTCCAGAGATCAAAATTTGATTTATCAGGGGAATTAGGAACACATGAGACAAGGACTTATAATCCACTGTCTAAACAAGGTCTTTTTTTTTTTTGTTAAAAAAATGTTTTATGTGTCTACAGATTATGAAAGCCCATTTTTGCTCTAAATCCAAAACTGCACAATTAAACCTTATCATGGAGAACAGCCTTGACAGGGAGTAGAAAGTCTTGGACTGATTCAAATCTGCCCGAGTCCACAGACGGTGCCAAGGTAAAAGAAACACACCGCACAGGGTTTATATCTGTCCAATGCCAAGTTATCGTTAGATGGTAAACAGAACTTTATCCTATCCTTATCTCTGTATGCACACTGAAACGTGCTGTCAAATTGCTATGGGTATGCTGTCCCAACCTTTACAAAACCTTGACTTCAAAGAGTGAGATACAGTGTTTGTTGACATCTGTAAGCGAGGTCAGGCGATGGGGAGGATGATTTTAAAACCCCCTGTCTTACTGACTTCTGTTGTAATTTGTTTTAGGTGAATAAACACGCTTTTAAAAATTGAAATAAAATGACTTCTGTTGAAAAATTCTAGAACAAAATGACTTTACGTTACACAAGCGTTCCTCCCAACCCCCTGTTACCACAAGCCATGCCCTCTGGCTGTTTACTGTTCCACTGCTCAGGGTCACCGATTCCTTCATGCCATTAAAGTCTTCAAACAAACATAAAACTCATTAAAGAGTGCAGAGAAAATGCTGTCCGTGTGGCTCTAATGTGGAAGATAACCTAATGATATGCTCTCTACCATGAAGCATCAAAATGTTCCAGGAAAAAAAAAAAAAGCCTTTTGATCACTGGACCAACTCAGGATGTCATCCTCTCTGCCTTTTTATTCGGGGAAATTGACTATGCATCGGTTGCAATTTGGCTGTTTTGGTCATTATTTTGTAGTAATGCCTGAGACCATCACGTAAACAAAATAAAGATTAAAAAGAGCTCCAAATAAACCTGGCAGTCAGTCGCTCTCCCTGAGTGACCCTGGAGGCCCGGTCCTTAACCTTCCACCCCTAACCCCTCATCTCACAACCCCCTCACCCGCTTTCATTCTATTAGAAAAGACCAATTAGACAGATTTCATGAGATAGCAGGCTGCCTGTAATTACACATGACATCTCTTAGCGGATAAAATGCTGATTCCAAAGGATGGATGAGAGAAACTGTTCTGCAACAAACCGAATAATGTTAGTCCAGATTAACTGGTCGCATACATGTTTTTGAAGGTATCCCTTATCAAAGTATCATTTATTCCCTTAACCATAAAGCTCACACTTAACTAGCCTTGAATGTTAAGCTACAGATGACACGGCAGAAAAAGACGTGACCTTAATCAGTCCTTGCACTGGCCTGGGTAACAGTCATCCAAGAAAAGGTCATTCTTGTGGTGAGCTGTTTCCTCTATTCAGTAATTCGGTAGGCATGGAGATTGAGCGAGCCTGGGGAAACGTCACAATAAATCAGAGCTCAGCTTCCCTCTTGAGAAAGCAAAGGGAAGCAGGCAGCCAAATGACAAATCCTTTTTCTTCACAGAGTTGGAATTACTGCTGGGTTGTGATGTGAGATCAGAAGGAAACCCCCCCCCATGGGATACCTACCTGCACGTTGACTGCTCATAATATGACGCCATTCACAAAGCTCTAACGTCAGGCTCATGCAGGCAAAGCACAATTCAAACAAATAATAAAAAATGATATGAGAAGAATGGCAACATCTACAATTGAACAACGTGGCAGTCTTTAGGTTCATGTCATGAGAAACACGCAACAAACATTCAAGGAGCAACACAATCCAAACTCTAGAGGAAATGAAGCAAACCAGTATAATCCATGATGAAAAGAGAATGAGTCACTATTTTTACGGAACAGTGGTAAATCTAATCCATAATGTCATGATCTATGTTCACAGGAAATCATAAGAAGAAAACATAAGCTTAATCATAAAAGTCACATGCTTCAGAATAGAAATAAAGCAATGAGGTTGGCATATTTTTTTCATTTGTTCTGAGAACATCTAGAAGAAAAAAAGAAAGACAAGGACAATAAAACACTAAATTGCTGGCTTTTTTTCTTCCCTGCCTCTGGTGGGAAGCACTGGCATCCCATCTCTCTGAGTAATAAAGGATCTGGCACAAGCAGGAAAGCATGCAGGGTAGAATTTCACACCTGGCCAATAATCTATAGGCCCCTCTGCTGCGGCTAACCTTCAACCTCAGCTGCCAACGGTGCAGTGAGGTGCGATGATCCCACCTCCGGCTTCTAGACAATAGAAATGGAAACCTTCTGCACTGAATGACCGATAATATACTTCAAAGCACTTCCTGCATCCACTGAGATGCTGACATATGAAGCGGCTTTCACTGCGAGCAAAGCCATCAAACAAAGATGCCTTCTGAGGAGGAAGATTATGAGACTAGAACAGTTTTGAGTGAAAGAAAAAGAATTAAAATTACTCATGTTTCTTATACAAACGTGTCTAGTCCTCAACATATATTATGATAAGTAATTTTCGCGCATTTCTAATGCATTTTAGGGACAAATCTGGCATGAAATTAAATATTCTACTGAGTATAAACCTCATCTTTAATAGATGGAATGGTACAACAGAAATACACGTTAGCAATGGAAGGACTGTATTAAATACTACACAACCTCAAAAGATATTTTTCTCTTTATATTAGTTTCATCGTTAACAGAAATGAATTTAGTTGATGCAGCAGCAGAGCAAATCAAACATTTCCTCTAACTGAGAAACATTCCACGCAGTGTCCCATAAACATCAGGATGGACAGAAGAAGCATAATAAATGTCTTACAGAGTTTCGTCTTATCATAAGGCTTGTTTATCTTTGGTTCGCCACGGCTGATTGGTTGTTTCTCTGCTCGGAAGGCGTATTTCGCTGCAAAAAGCAATCTGGCCACTGATTAAGCGATGTTCCTCCGGAGATAAATCCATTTCACGAAGGTGGCTCCATTAACTCCTCGACATATTCAACACTGGTGCGGAAGATAATTTCAATGATTGTGTTTTCCTAGCAGCCGCTCGCATCTCATCCCAGCAGCCGAACAAGCAGTGTGTGTGTGTGAGTGTGTGTGAGTGTGTGTCTCATGGAGAGTGATGTCGGAATGGAAATGAGTCCCCTGCGCTGTGGAAACCGGCTCCTCGCCAGTCAATCAGGTCAGTATTTGAATATTCCCACGGCTCGACCAATCAGAAGACGGAGGAGGCGGTCGCTTCCGTGACGCCAAACCCATATATGTAAGCACGTTGCTATTTCGCGGAAAAAAATTAAAGGAGAACACCTCGTGATATTTCAGCCTAAAGAAGCACACAAATGCATTTTCTGGTCTGTCTTGATTCAGATGACGGAAATTATTAATGCAGATTTTTGCATCTCTCAACCAATCAGCTTGATTTAAGTTTTCAGTTGGATCAGAAGCGACAAATATATCTTTATATCTTGATCCAAATAAAGGGTTGCCATTAAAAAAAATCCAAAGCACAATGGGGATGAGTGAAATTACTTGTTATACACCCATCCAAAGTTTACTACTATGTTGAACCTTTTTTTAAAATTAGTTTTTAATGTCATTTAAACTGTAGTGAGGGGATTGGTGCTCTAGCTTTCTTTCAGCCTGGAGACGTGTAATATGGGACGTATAAATTTTTGAACTTTGAAATTGCCTGCAGGTATGAATGTGAGCATGACTGCCTGTTTGTCCCTATATGTTACTCTTTGATGAACCGGCAATCTGTCTGGGACATACCTCACCTCAAGGCTGAAACTCCCTAAGGGCTAGGCTAGTATAGAAAATAGATGATCTGTGGGTGCAATCTGTGGAGTTCATCGTGTTTGACAAGTTTGTCTTATTTTGTGTGTAAAACCACATATTCTCAGCAGCTCTTTAAATATAGGTAATATTGTCGTAAATTTCTGCACTGAAGATAGTACAAAATTTTAAATGTTACGTAGAAATAAGGAAATACAAAAAGCGGACTTCAACTTGTATTTCAGATCAGTGCTGGTAAATATTCTCAATTACCTTTTTTCATTATTCATTTGAGGAGTACACCTGAAATATTATACATAGTCCAACACAACAACTGCACAAAATGTTTCTGAAGAAATTGCAAAGACTTGAATCAGTACCTGGTTGTAATGAAGACAACCAAGATCAAGGATGACTTATTTTGCATTGTCACTGTGCACTCTACAGATGTGTCAGGAGCCGAAACATCCCTTGACATGTATGACTGGCATGGTAGTGTGAATCCTGTCCCTCAGGTTTGAAAGTGATCAGGTTAACCTGTCACTGTGTTTCATTTTCATGACTGTCTTATTATTAGTAACACCTGGGCTTCCCCTACATTAACAAGTCGAAATATTTGTGGTGAAATAGATCACAATTCTACTACGAGTACTATTTGCTTGATGATTTATGCATCTGAATTCACCTCTATGGGAATAAGTAGGCATTTAGAGAATCATGGCTTAGTAAAAAAGTAAATAGGCTCATAATGTGCACAACAAGTTCTTGGTTAGGACAGTTTTATTGCCTGTAGTCTTGTCATCAGGGTTGTTAAGACTCCAGGCAGTCATTATGCCCAGATTAGAAATATTCTGAGAAATAACTCTGAAACTACAATTTATCATTTTACTCACGACAAATTACTGCTGGAAAGACAGAGACTGATCTGTTTGGCCCTGTTTCCAATTTTTAGGCAAAGCTAATCTAACATAAAGATAATCATTTATATATGTTTTTGATGAACTGCAACTAATCACTAATATAATGTAAGGTTATTGCTCTTTTTTGTCTTTTATCTTATCCTATTCTAGATTTTTAGTACCTCTGTATTTCTTTGTGTGTTCTGCATGAAGCTGACTTCAAAAATGACAGATTGAAAAGTAGTATTGATCTTCTAATCAAACCCTGAACAGGACAGAAAACAAGGTCACTTCTGCAAATATTTTGTTAGAGCCTGTTGTCTGAAGTAAATCTGGAATCTATAATCTCAGATTGTTGGCACGCAACAGAGGGGAAATACGCCAACCGAAAATATTCAGCTTTTTCAACAATTTTCATCTCACAACGTTACACTCAGCACTCTCCATGGCAAACGTGATGATGAAAACAAGCAAACGTAGTGATGCACTGTTGCTGTGAGACAGATTATTGAATTGTTTCTTTACAGCTTCCTGGGTGTCACTTTTCAGAATGAATGAGGTCTACAGATGGCAAATGAGGTTGCCATGCCAACTAATATCCTACATTGAACACTGAATATGTAGATGTGTTATATTCCTTTAGTTAATCACATGTCGATGTCACTGCTGTACCGTTAAATAGAAATCAAAGGACCAATATTAGCTTGTGCTGGAGGATCATTATGCAAACATCATATGAAACTTCTCTCATCAAAGACAGTCTCTGGACTCACATGTAATAATTGTTCAGTTTGCATTTGGGTTATGTAGACATCCCATCCTAACCACTCCTTTGTGTGCAGGCATGCCATTAAGAGAGGAAGCAACATTTAAATATGTACTAATTATAGACTAATTACAGAGTAGGCCTTCAACACTCCCATCCATTTTTTTTTGCGTTTTGATGCAGAGACAGTGTTGAGTGACATCCCTCATAATGAACATGTTTGTGTGTTATGATCAGTCATGAAAAATCTAAATTTAAATGAAAAAAATTAAAAATATATATTTTTGATAAAGGTATATGATCATTTAATTGATTTTTAATTCGATAATGGGGAGAGACACAACTTGATGTATTGATTTGGTTTCAAGATGTAAAAATAAATAAAGTGGTCTTTTTTATTGTTATCAGCTTTTGCTTTGGATCCTCATGGAATATATTCCTGTTATGCCATGTTTGACTCTAGAAACTATTTCAGAAATTATTCAAACATGAAAATGATTATTTCTCTGACAATAATAGTACTGTGTATTTAACCTTTTGAAAAAAGCAAATGAGTTACAGTTGAATGGGTAATTTTAATTTTTGAATGTTCTGTAAAAGAATCCAACTAAATCCATCCAGAATGTTGTCCTGTCGGGATCATGTCATTATATACTTATTTGATGTCAAGTACTCCTTCTTTATACTCTTCTCATCAGATAGGAATGAACCTGGAAGTGACAGTAATAAAGAACTCCATCTGCACATGGCAGGCACAGCCGAATGTACCAATTAAGGGTTGGCGAATTCTCCTCTTTTACCTATTGGCAATGGCTGCTGTCATCTCCTTTATGATATAAAGGAAAATGTTCAAGGGTAATTAAATACCAGGTACCAGGGGCAAACCTAACAAGGAAGTCAGAGACTGCAACATCCTGCGACTTACCCTGACCTACTTTCAGGGTGGGTCAGGATACCCTAAAAGTAGTACCTGACTAGTGCATAGACTAGTGCATATGGAGAAGGCCAGTGTGAATAAGACCATAGATCAAAGCTAGTGCATATGTAGATCAAAGTACTACCTTTGATCTATGGTCTTCCTCACACTGGCCTTCTTCCATGTCTTCCTATCCTATCCGATTCCTGAGTGTAAAAAGTTGAAATTTGACCTTGACCTAGTTTTCTCAAGGTCAAGGTCATCCTCTAACTTTCATCCCCACTGCTGCCCGAGTAATGTGCTTTTTTTTTCATCTTTCTATCTGCAACGGTTGGTGGACAAACGAACGAATGAACACACGAACACTGACAATTGCAATCCATCACCGCTTTTGAAGTGGGGTGTAATAACTCTCTGTAACCAGCCAATAAGAGACCTTATTGCCAAAGAGTTCAACCGCCCCCCCAGCATGTTAATTGTGTAGAAGGCCTCTTAGTGCACTCCAGCATTCAGATAATTCACAGGACGTTCAAGCTCCTCAGACAAAACTGACCTTGTAGAAAGATATCTGCAATAACCCACAGACAAAGTACAGAAAGCCTATTATGCCATCGTTTATCAGCCACAATGATCTCTTCTTTTCTAGTAAGATTTGGCTTCCACATGAACTCAGAATCACTTAGCAGTGATGGTCATGCATTGTCAGTGGCATGTTGTAGTCTGTCATTGCCACCTGCTGGAAAAGTATGTTTCTGCAGAAATATATCTGGATGTGCCTCGCATGTCTTTCTTGCCCTGTGTGCGTATTAACCACGGGAAAAAAATTAAAAGGAGAGGCTGAAATCTTACAATTGCACCATATGTATATCAGAGGTTGAAATCTCTTCATAAGACCACAAGTGTCTACGTTCTTCTCAAGAAGATGAAGATTTTGATTTTTACAAAGACACTCAACTATTTAGCAATTGCTAAAGTATTTCAAGTACAAAAATAAAAATAATTACAATTTAAAAAGATTTATCAGTGCATTACATCAGAGAATTAGCAGATGTAAGTGGATCTTCAACTAAAGCGCATTAAATATTTTTGTAGCACTAGATGTGTTTAAAACTGTTTAGATCTTTTCTTATTTTAGAAAAAACAAAGTCTACTTTCAGACAGCTAACGAAGAAGACGAAGAAGAATGAGAGAAAGAAGACGAAGAAGAAAGAATCTACGCGTTCCTACGGCAACGCTTTGAAGCTTCCCCAAGAGGATCATGGGAAACAAATTTGGATTTTTGAAACGGGGGGGCTTTTCGAAACTCAGTTTAGCGCAGCGTAACTAACACCTCTCTGCGGGTATGTGAGTATAAGATTTTACTTCGAGCAATATAACCCGACTTCTAATTTTAGGCTTTATTTGGTGTGAACGTTTCGAGCAATATGCTTCCAGAGATATGAGCTAGGTGGCTAATGTTAGCTAACGGTATTGTCATTTGTCAGAGACACGTTTTATAGTTGATATTAAATTCAGCCATTAAAGCGGTCTCTTTCCGCTGTCGGTGTGTGACGTTTTTGTAAAAATATGATATCGTGATTTCTTTGTATTTCTGATATGACATCATGATTTTTGTATTTCTGAACAGCCGTGTAGCTAATGGGATTGTTTACATTATCCAGCTCACCCACAAACTCTTGTCATCTTACTTGTTTGGATCCTGCGATCTCGATGAACTCTACAAAAGCGGAAAAACCATCCATCCTCCATCCATCCATCCATCCATCCATCCATCCATTTTCTCTACCCGCTCTTTCAGCTGTCGTGGGTGCTGGAGCCTATCCCAGCTGATTGGGGCGTGAGGCAGGGTACACTCCGGGTGCAACGCCAGTGCACCGTAGAGCAACATAGAGACAAACAACCACACATGCACTCATGGAACTGAATTTGGAGGTTGTTTTGTCATCCAGCATCAAACGAAAGAAACCATGGCCTCGGTTCTGTTGGCTTGGGAAGGTGAAGACAATGTAGTGTCAAGATAAAAACAACAGTAAATCTTTGTCAATATGATTGTGAATCCATGTTGTGTCACCCCTCAGGAGAAAGAATCGGTGTTCCTGCTGGATGACAAACGAATCAGTGAAATCAACATGGTGTCTGGTCGCACCAAGAAGAGAACTCCTAAACTCCATCCTTTGCTCAACAGTGTGGTGACAATGACTTCATCTAACAATGGTGAGCTGACTTGGAAAGGTAACGCACAATACTTGTCATTTGTCATTTCTGTGGATTCATATAGTCTCTTGCTATTTTTCAGGTATGTGGCTTTGTGGGCTTCTGTTGTCAGGAGAGCTGTTTCTGTGGAACAGGGATAAAGACCTGCTGAAGACTGCTGCAGCAGCCCCAGAAGTGGCTCATGTGATTATGGCTGGTCAAGACAATCACAGTTCAGGTACATATTTATCATGAAGTGGGAAGCAACCTAACTTAAAATATTTGAATATATTGTGAACTTCCCAATTTGGGATCATTAAAGTAGGTGATTGAGGGCGAGTGTTTCACAGGTGTCTTTTTTACTCTGTATATTTAAATGAATTCACACATCGCGTGTCCTATTTCTACTTGTTACATTTAAGCGAAACGTTAATTCCTTAATCCATGGATATATGCATTTAAATGTTTGCATATATGTGTGTTTTCAAAGGGAATAACAGGCGACTCTCACTCCAAGTTTCGGGGGATGGGA
This sequence comes from Antennarius maculatus, assembly GCA_013358685.1. Taxonomy (NCBI): domain Eukaryota; kingdom Metazoa; phylum Chordata; class Actinopteri; order Lophiiformes; family Antennariidae; genus Antennarius; species Antennarius maculatus. Next base: position 8,932,143 of record CM023623.1, on the reverse strand, counting down.
TGCGTGTTCTGCTGGTGGCCATAACAGGTCAAGTGTTCCTGTGGGAGTGTATGGATTCCAGAGATTTGATGAGCATACGAAATGGCACAGTCAAGGGACAGTGGGCGCACATACAGCCCCTTGAGAACTCCCTTCTGCCATCATCAGAAGACAAAGAAGCATCCCAACATACAATCTTTGTCAAGACAGAGGTATCTATTATGAATATAATACAAATATGACTGATTGTGTTATGTTTTAATAAAATAACAAACTTGTGCTCAATATCATATCTTCTGTGGGCCTCATATCATCTTCTATGTCTGTTCAAAATGCCTTAGGTTCTGGGTGATGCCTGCTTGTCAGCCTTTGTTTTCACGTCCAGGAAGAAGTTAATCGTCACATGCCTTAAAATACAATGGGAGGAAGATATTGTCGGAATAGAGTGAGTAAGGGAGTTCATGTAAGAGAAACGTCTGTCAGTGGATATTGTAGTTGTTTAAAGTGTACATTCTTTTTTTAGTTGTGTGAACTACAGAATAAAGTGGGCCACCAAGACATATCCTATGTCTAATCTCACACTACCCTGCCAACCAGTAAAGTCCAGAGGGGCCTTGGTGCCAGCCTTTTCCCCAGATGGCAGATTGCTAGCTATTGTCCTGAACCAGAGACAGCCGAAGGTGAGCATTTGTTCTCAGTTTCTTTTACTTTTTCCGCAGTTTCGTTGATTTTGCTTGGTCAATCAATTTGCAGAAATATAAAAAAGAGACTTGTATTTCCTTTTTATTGATTGCAGGCTACACAAGTCCTCTTTTTGAGCACACAAAATTTTATTTCAGTATCAAGTGGCCTTGGAGGATGTGGAAGCAAAAAACTGGAAATTCCTTCTAAGTACATAAGGTACAATATGCTTAGATGAAGATGGGAAACAGGGGACCAACATTGTTTAGTAGTCAAGCCAATGAGAGACTTTATCAACATCTGTTTGATCAGACTGTCTAAATATTGCTGGTGAATGTCTATAGCTGAATCTTTGCTCCTTTAAATAAACATAGTAGTATTGATAGTGGGAGTGAGTTCAACATGTATAAACGTACCAAAGAAGAATGATCACCTCCCAAAAAAGAAAACAATGTCTGTACAATTGTATAAACAAACATGTTAGACACCAGAAAATCATTGTTACTGAAGGGTGTGTTACATCCCTTAAATACAGCCATTTCATTCTTTAAAATCTTTGTTGTACAGTGTGTTTTTATTTAGAAGTGAGAGAATGTATCTTCTCTTTTAGGTCATATTGGGTGGGCAGTCTGAGTTGGTCACCGGGAGGTCTTTTCCTGGCCTGTGTTCTGAAGAGAGGCTCCCTTCTTATGGTTTCTCGTCTTGGAGGGCTCCTTACTCTAACAAGCTGTGGTTGTAGTGTAGAATTTGGTCCTGCACACTTCCTGCCTCTTCACCCTCTCGTTACTTACCGGTAGGAACGTAAGGCATTTTGTTCTTCACTGTTAGCTCTTCTTGCAAGTTATTAATTTGTTTTGGATGATGATCTTAATCCTCATTTATCTCTGTCATCTGTTGTCAGTTTTTCTATAGATGGTTTGAGTTCCATTGCCTCTCTACTTTCTGTCGTCTGCTGACTCACTGATGTATTATACCACTAGTCATTTCAAAACCAATTTGAAGTTTATTGTAACATTTTTTGATTTTACCTACATTTTTTTTCCTGCAGACATGCTACATCTGCAGGAAAAATGGAGGCTTCTCTGTCCAGCTCTAGCTTGTCTGTGAGGGATGTACTTAGGCAGCGTTATTCTGTGACCTGGCATCCACGCCTGTTGTATCTCATTGTCTCTGATGGCTACATGGCCACAGTGATGAGGGTGCTACATGGGCCTTCCCCTGCAATGTTGCTGAAAGTACTTCTAAAAGACATACGTAAAGATCTGGAGAAGGCCAGTCAGAAACTGGATCAGTCACAGGTGATAAAGGACCTCTAGAAGTTTGGAGAGGGCTATTTTCCCCACTTGAGATTTTTTTTTTGTATGATCTGTAGTGCTATTCTTCACAATGACTTTTCCTTGTATTCACAATTTTCAGGTTGATGTGAGGACATGGCTGGAGTCTGTATCTTGTCTGAATCTTGACAGCAGCTTTGAAGTGTGTAACCCTTTTGGTGCACATGAGCCCAAAACAACAGACTCTGTTCTATCTGCAAACACAGACAGATCTGCTTTACCGGTTTTCCTTCAGGACCAGGAGACATTGGGTGGTACCAAGGACCTTCTTGAAAAAGTGCAGGTTGGTAAAATAGCATCAGAGTCTGAGTTGCTTTTGTTACATCACATTTACTATATAGCGGTAAAAGGTAAAATGACCTGATATCTGGTTACTTACAGTGAAAAATATCTGCTGACCATAGGCGATGCACTTATACTGATTAAGATGCCATACCTATTCAATTTATTGCTTGATTCATTAATGTCAGTAGTTTTTAACCTGCTGTTTTGTGGTTTCCCAGAGTTTCTTTGAGGATGAGTCGGACATTGATGGAGCTCCTTCTGGTCCTCATTTGGAAGATAATGGTCGACTGGAGTTTGCTTCAATGTTCGACACACTTCACGCTCAGGACACACAGACTGACAGTGGACTTTTTACCAGCCCAGATAATGAAATGGACTTTGATGAAACAGAGAGGAAGACTTCTTCTCTTCGTCATCATGAACTTGCAAAAATCCAGAGGAAACTTTTATCTGCCTGGGCTTTTGGCATGTCTTTAGGAAATGTTGTGGAAAATAGAACTGTCCTCCTGAGGCATACCTTGTCTTGTGTAGTGCGACTTGTTGCTTTACTCCACTTCATCCCCAGCTCCACAATCCACACAAGGAAAAAGACAACCCCTGTATCTTCTAGACTCCTGCACCTCCTCAAAGCCGTCCTCTCTTTTCTTCCTTGGGATGGTTCTCACTCGGATGGTCAATGCTGCCTGGGGCTGGTGGTAGACTTCAGTAAACGACTGATTAGTCTCCTTTTGACCCCTCATCCTCAGTCCCAACAGACTGGTCAATGTTGGGTATCTTCTCACAATCTGTCCGCAGCCCTGCATATCCTGCAGCTGATCTCTGATTCTCTCGATCACACCTACACCCTGCAGCAGAAAACCATCTGGGCCTCCTCACAGAAGGAATCCCAGCCCCCACAAGTCTGGCTCTCAGATGGACACCGAGTGCCGTTGTTACAAGAAGAAAAGGAAGTGAAATTGAATTTTTTATCCCAGGCAAGACCTGATCCCCAGCGACCATCGAGCAGGTGCTGAATATCCCTCTCTTTTTATATCTGTCTTTAGTAGTAGTCCATTAAATGCCGTTAGTTGGTAGCATTTAAAGCTCAAGTTTAAAGGTTAAACAGGTATTGGTGATTTTTTTTTGACAGATTGCTGAGTGTGTGGCAGTGGATTTACAAGATTACCCAGCAGTGTATGGAGGAACTGAAAAACTTTAAAGACAGTGATTCCTGGGAGGAGGAACAGCAACAGTTGTCTGACATCATGTTCCAGATCCAAACAGCTCTGCAGGCTACAGGAGAAAGGCTAGAGGAGGGTCCTGCACTGTTGAATTACACAGGTCTGTAAGGAAATTGGCTCTTCATCTAGCCAGTTACAGGAAATAAACAGAAATGTTTTAACCTTAACAAACCAGAAACATAAATAAATAAACCATGGTTTACATTAAAGAAAGCCCTGAGACTTACATCTGGATATGTCTTAGTACTATACAATAATAAATTGTTATTAAGAACTTCAGCCCTCTACCCTCAGGTGAACATCTTTTCCTGTGTGGCTCTTACCCAAAAAGTGCTGATACGTGGCGATCTCAAATTTGTGAGGAGAGTAACAAAAGTGAGAACCTCTGCTTGTAATCTTAAGTCTGACTGCATGGTCACATTTATTTTGAAATGGTAATCACCTCTCTTTCTGTTAGGCTGTGATCGTAGCATCTTCAAGGAAACACAGCTTTGTCTTGCGCTGCTATACAGTCTTTTATCGCAATACCGTCTGAGAGAAGTCCAAGAGTTTGGAGACCATATGGCCTGTCTGATTCTACACAGAGCAGGACACCAGAAGAATATTACCTCCATAACAGGTCTGCTATGGTCAAAACCTTCTCTGTACTCTTGTGGCTTTTAGATACGAACCAGTATAAGAAATAATGCTGTACCTTAAATTCATATTGGAATAGAACAGATCTGTCCACACCTCATAACTCATTATTCCAGTATATATTCATTTATTTATTTATTCATAACATGAATAATGCACAATAATTAACATCACTGATTTTCAACAGTTAGATTAATCATCAGTGTACAAATAAAAGAGAGGTTGTGATTGCACAGAAAAATGGTTCAGCTAAATAGTGATGTATCCACGTGTGATTGGCTGAGAATGTGAGACTTGCAAAGTACAACACGTACAATGCAAGCAGTTAATACAAAACATTGTTAGAGAACAATTAACATATTCTGTTAGACATTACAATGTAAAGATAATCACATTAAATTACGGATGATAAATTAACTGACAAACACAGAGTGAACTCCAAACAAAGTCTGTCCTGATCACAATGATCATACAACTGTTTACCTCATTCTGAATGTAAGGTGATAATTCTTAGCTGTGTCTTTATGTTCAGCAGCAGACTCTCTTCCATGCCCATGGCTACCACTGGACCTTCACAGTGACGCAGCTTTTGCAGTGGTTCAAACTCTGGGGAGATTCATGGCCTCGTATTTCACCAATCAACCCCTGTTCATCCTGCCTGCTCACCATGTAGCCATTCTATCTCCACTCCATCTACCTCAAGGTGTGTCTACATAATTGCACATCATTAAAAAAATGTCTTCATTTATTTTGCCATTTGGTAAAACATGTTTTTTCAGCCCGTAGTGTTGGGCGCTTGGTTCCACTGAGCCAGGAGGAAGTTTCGAGGGCAGTGCGGCGGCAGCAGCTGTCAGAAGTTTGGACAGTCGACTACGCCCAGGACCTCCTCCTGCTGGGGGGTTTGCTTCCAGAGACGGCATGGCTGGCCTACCATCTTGGGGCTTGGAAGACAGCAGCCTCGCTGAGCCTGGCCTATATGAACTACTGCTCTTACTATTTTAACTTCTCTTCTCTCAGGAGGAAAGAATTTCACCTCCCGAAAGCTTTAGAACCAGAGAGCATCTTTCAGGTTGAGTTGGAGCGTCTTCTTAGCAGCAAGTCTGACTCTCAGGAATGCAGGGATAAAGATGGTGGCTTGAGTTTTACAGGTAGGTGACAACTGACCTCTGCCATATGTCTGTACAGAACCTTTGAATTTTAATCCGTACTTTTCATTAAATCCTTTTCACCAGAGCCTCTGGAAGGAGATGACTGCAGCATTTTGCAGGTTTCCATACAGGAGATCTTAAAGGCTGCGGTCATGGCTGGAGTGGATGTTATTTCTTCACCGTTGTCCTCCTTGTTGGAAACCGCCAAACAGCTGTGTTCTGGCCTGACTACCTTGGTACCCAATGGCGTGTATCTGCCTTCACCACCTCTTTATTGCCCTCAGCCCTCCCCTAACACACAGGTACATACCATAGGGAATCTGTCTCTCCATACACTATGTGAAGTACACATGCAAATTTGGTTTGTTGTTGTGTGGTTTCCTTGTGTAGGACCCAGTGGAGCAGTTTGGAGAAGTTTCATCACGTCACAAAGTGTCTGGAGTTCTACAAAGTTTACTCTTACTACTGAGTTCTGCTTGTTGTAGTTGTCCTGCTGCCCAGTGGTACATAAACCGCCTGCGCCGTGCCAGACACATTCTATACAAGGTACTGTTTTAGGATTGAGGATTTTTATCTGGTTTGATAAGAGGATTCACCATGTGGGCCTGGGTTAACATTTTTGAGGGAGTAGATCTTTTGTTGTTTACAATTTTATGCATTATAAATACAAGAGTATGTGGTAAAGAAACATGATGACAACCATGTTATTTTGAAGAATTACTTGATTTTTTTTACATTTAACTACACCTTCATAGGGCTGTCATGCACATTGGAATTTAAAGATTACAGTAAATTACCAATGGAATGATAGTTGGTATTGTGTATCCTATATGGTGTGGAATGAGGACGGTTTCATATGAAGTGCCATGGTAGGCTAACTAGAGTAAATATATGTTTTTGTTTTCAGATCAAGAAGACGTACCCTTACCCATCCGCTCAGACAGAAGAAGAGGCTTTCCCAGAGGGTCTGATCAAGTTCATTACCCGCAGTGGATTCTTCAAACAGGGGCCCAATAAAGATGGCTGCCTTGGTCCTGACACTATTCAAACCATTTGTAATATACTACTCACAATAGAAGGCAATTTCCTTATTTTATAAAATATTGGGTATCACTATATTTAATATTATCTATATTTTCTTACAAGTCTGTTTCAGAGAGCTGTGTGGTTTGTGCTGGATGCTTCATGTCAGAGACCAGCTCTCCATTTCCTGCAGGAAATATCAGGCAGCCAGACAACGCAGTAGAAATGAGCAGGTAATCCCATTGTATTTGACTGATATCATGATTCAGTATAAATATCCTTATACCCTAAAATATACCTTTATACTCAGACACCTTACAAATATTTGTGCGCATTTGTGTTCCTTAGACCACTGCTGATCCAGAGGTGATATCTGCCTGTGTTGAGGCTCTCTGTTGGGTCCGTCGTTGCCTGCCTTTCGCTCACTTCCTAAATGCTGAGGAGATCCTTCAGGACATTCTGCTCAGCCTCATCTGTGAACTCCCTCCTTTCACTCTGGTGAGTTTTTATTTCGTTGTCTTACAAAAAATTATCCTAAAACAAAGGTTCATTGAGTGATGGCTTTTCTAATTCTTATTTCTTATTCTTTTTCTCTTTTCATCTTAGGTGGCAGACATGTTGGTGCAAGCTTTCCCAGAGGAGGAGGAATCTGTCAGAGTTCCTCTGAGAGAAAAGTATAACTCATTGCTGCAGAGACTGAGGCAATGCAATGCCATTGGTATGGACACCTCAACACCAAACATCAGTTTATTATATTTACTTTAGACTTTTTGGTATATTTAATTCAGATTACTTTATTTATATTACTTGTAAAATTAGATTTTTTTTCCAAAAAGCCAAATGTGATATAGCAAGATAACATTTGTTGTTGCTGTTTTGTTTAGGACTGCTTACATCATAGATTCACTGTATGCAGAAATTTTTTTTTTAGGTGAATACATAAACATTGATCATTGAAAGGAAATATTTTACTTATCGACCCTCACTTAAAAACACTGCTCTTTGATTTCGTGTCTTTTTTTCAGAGGTGGGAAAAGAGGAGAAAAATGAGCTGATGACAACTGTAATCCAAAATAAACGGCGTCAGAGAAGAAAACATCTTGGACGTTTGCAGAGACACTTGGCCCCACCCGAGCTCCATCTGTGGGAGACCGAGGAGAAAGAGGAGGACAGAGGGAGCAAACACGGAACGGCCGTGTTAAGGAAACTTTCACTGGGTACAAGTCACAGCAGCAGCAACTTAACTGACTGTGGGTTCCCCCCAATCTGCAGCGAAGGAGATACAGCCGATACATCTGACGCTATGTCTCCTGAAAAACATAGCAGAGCTAAGGCCAGGTAGCCAAGATGAGAAAGCAGTGCAACCATTAAATTGAGATGTCCTGTATTAATATCATAGCTTAATCTGTGATCTTTGATTTTCCTTGAAGGGGCAAGAAAGCAAAAAAGTTAAAAGAGCATGGAAAGAAGTCTGCTGTTAAGACTTACAGCATCAATCATAATGAAAGTCAGTCAGGAAACGCCAAGGGGCCCTGCCTACCTGTTGTTGGCACCTGGGAGTTTGAGCTGGACGATAACGAGTATCTAAATTTCTTGGAGCTTTTTCTCAGCTATGTGTTGGAGAAAGATGCTGCACATGGCGGGGATTCGGGATTTGAACTCCCTCTCTTGAAGAACTTCTCCTCCAAGTTAAAGCAGAGAGAGTTGCATTCCCTCAGCTTTGATGTGCTCACCACTATTCATCGCAGACAAAGAGATGCAAACCATCCTGTGAGAAAACAGTTGGGAAAAGATCCTCCAGTGTTCAAAGCTGGCCGCTGCTTCAAGCCCGTGAAACTAGTTGTGACACCAGAGCTGCAAGCTTCGTCTGTCTGGAGTGAAGCCCTTGGATCAAAGGCTAGTCATTCTGTCTCTTCACTTCCAGGACTGAGGATTGGCAAGCAGAAGGGCTTATTTGGCCTCCGACAGCAGAGCATTGTGTCTTCAGGTCAAAGAATGAATGGAAACCACTTTGATTCTGAAAGCCGTCTTATTCTTAATGCCTCTTCCATGGGGCAGTTATCAGAGAGCTTTAATTTTGGTTCCTCAACTTCTGTGCAAGCTACAGTTGAACGGCAGCAGGGTCTGGATCCTACGTTTGAGGCTCAGTTTCCAAAGCTGGGCAGGCTACTGGAGTGGATGGTGCGCTGGGCTGATCGGAAGGTGCTGTTAGGACATCACGGCAAAATGAAGAAAGACACAGGAGGAGTATTTGAAGGAACAGCCATTGAAGGAGTAGTGATTCGGGTCAAAGCCTTTACGCCAACCATCCTTACTTCGCTCACTTTGCTGCAGAACAGGTACAATGCTCTGCTTGAGACTGACCACTACAGAGACCACATTCAATTTCCAGCAATACAATGTTTTGTAGCCCCTGTGCTGCAATCTGAGGTCGATCAAAAGCTGGAAAAAGAAAGCAGTGTATCTTCAAGCAACCCTGGATCAGCCAACGAACCCAATGCTGGTCTCGATCTCAATCTACATCAAGAAGAGGTGTCCGTGTGAGTGCGCCCTGTTTGTATTTATAATATACTACAATCATGGTGGCAGTATAGTAATTAATTATATGTATGGACAATGATATGAACTGTTATGGCTGTTATGGCAACGATAGGGCTCTCCTCTGTATTTACATATTGTTTCTCTGCAGTAGTTCTTTTACAGAAGAACCAGAGGAAGAGAGAGTTCTTCCCAACGAACAGAATCAGCAAAATTTTGATGCTCAGCAAACACATATTTCACAACAATCACCTGTTGCTGACTTTCATATTGCACTTGAAAGAAAAGGTATAATGTTTATATTAGATTACCAAAGTTGCTGTAAATTAAGCACTTGTGGCAAAATATTGATATATTTGATTTTTAGACAAAAACAGTGTCACTGAGGACTCAGAAGTGTCATCCTTGGTTTCCAATGAGAATTCCTCTGAGACAATCTGCACACCTGAAACGGTAACTTTTACTTCTCAGATTACTTTTACGTATCATCAGCATTGTCCGAATGCCAAATATCATTTATGTCATTTGCAGAGTTTAAAAGTTGAAGACCTGGACGTCTCAGAAAATGCAGAAGACATATCCAACTCTACCTTTCTGTGAGTCCTTAATGAAGTATTATGTCATGGGATGTCAACCATAGCTAATTTTAGACATATAAACATCGATAAAAATATTATGATTTATTTCTGTATGGTCATGAAACCTCAATATCGTATGAAATTGCCTGTCTTTTATTTTGTAAAAAAAATAAAAAATAAAAAATAAAAATTAATATATATATATATATATATATATATATATATTTTTTTTTTTTAAATTTTTTTTTTTCCATGAAAGCGACAGTCATACTCAAAGCCCACAAGCATCCCCACACCTGGAATCCCAAGGTGTACCTGCTGAGGCAGAGGCAGAGGTCCATGCAGAACTTTCTGGTTCGGCAAGATTACTTCACCCAAACACTCCCATGGACTCTTCCGGCCATCAGCCACAAAATTCTGAGATTGATGCACCTGCTGCAAATTTCATTGCCTCCCATCAGCCGTTACCCAATTTGACACCCCCAATGAGACAGCGTCTAGGAGAAGACTTGTACAGACTGGTTCAGGTAGGAAGAGACTGACCAAGTGAAGAGGTTTGGACTCAAACAAATGAAATTTGTAGTATAAATTGACTTTGAACCAAGTGTTTTTGCATCTTTACAGAATATCAACTACATGAGCCTGATGGAGGTTTTGGGAGCTTCATTTTCTAACCTGCACCTTGCTCAGCAAAGCTCTTCCTTGGCCCAGTCTAACATTAATTCCTCACAACCATATGTGCCATCATCATACGCTTCCAATTCCACCCCTCAACCACATGTCCTACCTGTGAAAACTAATATATCCGTGACACCTCAGACTCAAGCATGCGTGCCAAGTTTAGAACCCACCAATGGTCAGTCCACTCCGGTCCCTGCAGCTGCGTTTACAGACCAGCCTTCCAGACAAAGCCCAGAGAGATCCCCTCCAACTAACAACCAACGTCACATCACTAGAACTACGTCCTGTAATGTTAACAGTGCAGGTGTAAATTATCAGGTATGAAGTGTTCTGCTAAAGCATTGTTTTCCATCGATGCAAGCAATGCTTAAATCACAGTGAAACTAATCTGAACATGGTCTCTTTTATTCTTCAGAAAATGCAGCCACTCTCTGTCCAAGCGGTGTCATCAGATGGCCAGATTAGGGAGAGCGGGAGGTTAATCCCACCCTCACAGGGGCTTCTGGCTACCACTGACGCCATTAACAATGCTGCTGTGATATTACCTCATGATAATACACATAGAGATCCTGCTTCCCTACCCTTTGGCTTGAAGTTGCTTCGCTGTCCCCCATCGGCCCACCACAGCTCAACCCCGCATTATCCTGTAGTCCGCAAGAGCAAAACCGATGACGAGTCCGTCTTCTCAAAGAAGGTTCAATCCAAAACTCAGACATCAGGGGGATTTAAGGGGCAAGAGGTACCACTGCTTCCTTCCGTCTCATCAATTCAGGGCCTCCGTCAGCAGCACTTTCAGCCTGCTCCACAAACACACATCACTTTCCCCAAGTTACCCATACCATCTTCCCCCAGGCCTCCTATGTTCATTGCAGCTCCGAGGGGAGAAGTTCAGTATTTGAAGCTCCTACATATAAAATCTGGACCAAAAATGGCAAGAAATGCTTCCTTAATTATAGATTTTATAGAGTAGATATTGTTAAAACTTGCATTGTGACTTATGTGCATATACCCGTCTTTGGCACAGATGTTGCCCACAGCAGTTCCTTCAGCTCAGACAACCCATCTCATCTCCATGGAGGGGTTGACAAGTTCAGTGAGGCAGAATGCTGAGGAGGCTCAGGTGCAATTGCTTGGATTAGCTTCACCTATTGAAAGAACCAGGAAAGCCACCTCCTCACCCAGCTCTCACTCCAGCAGGAGGTAATCACATCTTACCGATTGTCTTTTATTAAAGCTGATTATTTTACTCATGATATTCTATAATTTGTGCTTTGCAGGGAGAAACACAAGGAGAAGAAGGCAGCGAAAGAAAGAAAAACAGAGGTCACATTCAGGCCAGATGACTCTATCATCTTTGCAAAAATGGTAAAATGATTGCTGATGAGACATTTTTTGTGTTATTGTCAGGTTTAATTGTAATTCCACTCTTAATTTTCAATTTCTATTCACTTGCAGCCATCAAATGAGAATGTGAATGAGGAGGCCGCAGCTGCAGATGAGAACAGTTCTGGACAGGACGCTGCTGTTCCATTTGGTTAGTGTCAAAAACATGTTCATTTACACCTGCCTGTTTAATCACTAAATTGCTGTAATCTCACTGGAATATGAAGGTTTTCAAACACCCTCTCATTGAGGGGTTTGGTTAATTAATGTAAACTGGTGAGGACAGAATAGAAAAACTGCCAGGTGTTGATGCTGTCTGCTAAAGCTCTTTATATCCTGTTTTTGTAAGGTATGGAGGTGGGCAGTTTATACTACTACTTCCTTAAATTAGAATTTAGAAAAGTTTAACAGAAATGAAGTTTCTCAAATTTTCCTCACTGAAAACATTTGAATTCTATTGATTTGTTATTATTTTTTCTAAATGACTTATAGTTCCAGAATCCTTTGACTCTTTTCTGACTGGTCAGAGATTATTGGACAAGGCCATGTCCACTTCAGCTGAGCTCCATGCTTTTGCTTCCACAAATAAAAGACCCCCAGAATGCAATGATGCTTTCACCAACACAGACCCTGGTGAGGTTGGATAGAATTTATACAACAGTAATAATGTGACAGATGTGCATATTTACAATTTTTAGCTTGTGTTTCTAATTGCACGAAATCTTTTTTTTTTAGCAATTTTCTAACTTGAGTCCATTTTATGGGATTCACTGCAGTTTCTTGCACATGGTTTCATGATGGCTAAAAAAATATCTCATGTTGATTACTTTTTTTACAGCTCCTCCTCCTCCTCTTGTTGATAAAGCAGTCTCTACCTCTGTGACTGTCAGCATTGCAAAATGTAAGGTAATTTTAATTGGTTTGTTTTTTAATTTGTTGCGGATCTGATGAGGAGTTTAACAATCTCTGTTTTTGTATGTTTTGTTTATGCAGCACAAGGAAACCTGCAGTTTTCACTGGAGGTCCCTGTAAAAGATACACAGAGGCCAGAGAAGAATCTGGTAAGAGGCCAGAGTTTAGTTGGAACCAGCTTGCAATTATTTTAAGTATGTGATACTTTAATTTAACAAATTCAAAATAAAAATTCACTTATCAATGCCTGCCAGGATCTGGATTGTCGCCAGTTCATAAGTGTCTTGGATCTGGAAGACAAAAACTACCATCAGGATTTGCCAGTTTGTCTCAGCCCAAGAGCACCAGACATTCCCTTAATCCAATCTCCTGCACCAACGTCTGCAGAGCTTCATGCTCTTGCAACTTCTGTCATTTGTGCCGCTGCTGCTGATGTGAAACCCATCAACTTGATTCCAGAAGATCATGTGCAACCCACCACTCATACAGGTGATTATACTGTATGTCTGCATAGATCAACAATACTGGTCAACTGTGATGTGAATATCTGTTAACTTTTGCTGTAAATATCCTCAAAGAGTTATCATCACTCAACCACACCGAGCCCAGGTTGGATCCAGAACAAACCTCTACACAAGACACAGAGAACCAGTTTGATCCTACAGTCTGTGGTGCCATAAAGACACAGAACATTGGATGTCACCATGCCTCATCCACACCTCCCACCGTCTGGTTCTCCACTCGTCTGTCAGAGCTGGATGTTCAACTGGCTTCTCTTCAGAACATAGCAGATTTTCTTGAGAGAGACCTTTGCGACTCGAGGATGGTATGTGAACATGCTATTTTTATGCCTTCAAACAGTCAATAATCATGACCAGACGCATCATGTTATTGATTGTCCAGCCATACTTCCATTCTTACAACTTCCGTTGTTGCATTGTCATGTTATTGCTATAGCTCAGAAAGGTCTTAGTGGATTTTCTTCAAATTTGGCAAAAATGTCCAATTTAGCTAAAGAATGAACAGATTTATTTCTTGTGGTCACAGGCAAGATCTTTGTGACATGACAAAACATGACTGGATAATTCAAATGTTAATTATTACAAAATTTGACACAAATATCTAATAGACTAAAGGTTCAAAAGGTCTAATGAGCTAATGGTGCAATGCCATCTTTACAGTTACATCACAATGTTACACCATAACTTTTATTATCCCCTTTGGGAAATAGGTTTTCCACTCCAGCCTATTTTTTACACATAGTATGTATATGGTACAGGCCATGAAACACACACTCACACACAAGGGGCCTGTAGGCATTTAAAAAAATGGTGAAAAGTAGAGCATAGAGGTGCCAGTTCACCTCGAGCACTGTCGAGGTTCCTTTGATCAAGGCACCGTGTCCCTACAGGGACAGTATTTCACATTTGGTCAGATACTGAACTAGTAACACTGAACCTGACATGACCTTGAGATGTCAATGTCATTGTCGCTCTATCGGTCACAGCATTTATTATATGGAGGTAAACTGCAACTTGTGAATGGAGGCATACAACTGGCAGCACCTCTAGTTGTATGTATCATGATTATATTATTAATAGTCTCAAATACTGACAGATATGTGACATGTCATCCCTTCCTTGTCTCCGTAGCTGGTGAACACCATTGAAAAGCTGACACCAGTTTCGGCAGCAGATGTTAAGACATGCAGTAACCGTGCAGAAAAAAGAACTGTCAGACTATCTGTTCCAAAGCAAGGCAAGGCATAAATTATCAATACATTAATACCATTAATTACATTATATGTCCTTGAACCAGAAATAATAAAGCAAATGTGCAGGTTTAAGACAATAACATCTAAAAATTGTAAAAACAACCTTTTGCATTCTCTGCCTCTGACAGCATGGATGCCACGCCTGGACATTTCATCTGAACCAATTCCCTTTGAGACGGATGAAGAAAAGCAGGAAGAAGCAGCAGCAACAGTTCATGATGGGCCCATAATCACTCCAGAATGGAACCCGTTTTTTCTTTCTTCCACCTCTCACTGTCACAAAGCTGGTCCTTCCTACATTCACATCCCTACAAGTAAATTTGCAAGTTAATATAGTTAAACTATTATAGTTAAAATACATTAGAGTCTAATTGATTTTTTTGTGGGACAAAAAATGTCATTTATAGTAGATGAACAGGTAATAGGTTAAGACAATGCAGGTTAGCACATCTTCTAGGTGTCCTACAGTTAAGACACCATAGAAGTCAAATGAGCTGATGCCCTCTTCTAATGTTTATATTTCTCCCACAGAAACAAGAGATCAACTGGCTGAAACATCTGAAACATCTTTTGTGTAAGAAATGAAACAAGTTCAAATAAGTCTTTTAACCATGTTATATGCTTCTTTCAGAGGGCTTACGGAACTATTTCTTTCTTTCACACTCTTCCCTCTATCTGTCCGTCTGAAGAATGCCAGATGAGAACCCGAGTCAGACTGGGCTATCTGATACAGCAGAACTCTTAGATGAGTTAGCGCAGGAAGGGTATTTATGCCAAGCTGACCTGGATTTGTCCGATTCACAAACAGCACATTGTAGCAGGTATGGTACTCTCTAAAATTCTGTGCTGTTTGAATGATGATTCAAACATTGCATTTATTTTTGAGCTGAAAAATAATTCTACTCCCTGCAGGATAGACCAACAGGAAAGTAGCTGGACGTCGCGGAGACGACCTCGCACAGAGGAAGAGAGGAGAGAGCTGAGGATCTGGATGAGAAGAAAACAGAGGGAAAGTCTGGCAGTTTATCAGAAGCACCGAGGGAGCCTGAGGGAAAGGGAGCACAAACCTTATTCTCCCTCTCAAACAGCAGTAAGAAATGTTCCCAGGAATGACTGCTGTGTGTGTTTGTGTTTAATTATTACATTCACATTATGTACCTCCTTTGCTCCTCCAGAAACCAACAATGAAGAATACAACAACCATTTGGAGAACTAGACAAGAAAAAGAAAAGTTTGTACCTCTTTACATTGTATGTGGGCATGAGACGTTCATGTTTGCAACTGGTAACTTCTTTTTTCCTTTTTATTCCGATTTACTAGGCTCAGACTTCTGGAGCAATACAGTCAAAGGGTCCATGATGCCTGTTCTTTAGCTATTGACCTTCCCACCGATCCTGTAACTACAACTTTTTCACAACCTGGATCACCAGTGTTGTCACCTGCACAATCCATCTCTTCTCCACGACCCGGTGCCACTCACAGGTATCTCCTGGAACAGTCATCTGACCAGGATCATGTTTAATTATTAAAGAATAGTTTTACTTAAATTTAGTATATACAGTATATACGTTTGTTTATTTTAGTGTTTTTTTGTTTTCAGGGCTCACAGTCTTTCTACCATTGATAAAAGAAATCCTAAATCAGGACAAGAGCTTCTCCACCTTTATCCATGGACTTCTGAGAAGCACAGGGAGCTTTCAGAGGCCCACGACAGGAGGCTGGGTCTACATAGACCAGGTATCAGAATTATATTAAACTGCACTGATGTCTTGCAGATGTTTTGTCACTCTATTGTAAAAGATATTCATAAAACTTGTGTCTATATGTGAATGTGTATCAGCGACCTCTCTACCAAGGGACCGTCTGTCTCAGCTCACTAGACGTGGAATGCTCACTTACACGAAGAGCGACAGTAATCAGAGAGTGGAGCAGCATGCAGGATCCCAAAGAAAGATTGGGTCAAACAAAGTACCTTCAGGATTGACTGCTGCAAAGAAAGGGATCCTAAGGGAGCACACCAGGATTGAAGAGAGAGAGGGCGCAAATGTTTTGGAGCCTCCCTCAAGACTGAACAGGTTGCTAGGCCCAGAAGACTACACCAGGGTAAAAAATTCTATTTTTTTACTACATCTTAGCCTATTTTTGAGAGGAACGTTGCTCCCATAGATGAAAAGTGATTATTTGACAGAAGTTAAATAACTTGACAGAAGTTATTTAACTTTCGTTCATTTCTGTCAAGTTAAATAATTCTGCTCAAATTTAATCTTTACATGTCATTCTTAAATAAAGATATGGTTTGATAGATTCTGGATTTTTATATAATTTATTTCTTGTGCATTCAGTTTATAGTTGGAATATTGAATGAAGCAGATGATGGTGCCGGAGCTGATGTGTCAGACTTTGACTGGCTGGATAACCTTTCTGAGGCTGGCAGCAGCACCCTCAGCAACATAGACTGGGATGCCATCGAGAGGATGGTGGACGAAGAAGAACCTTGAGTTAAAGTGTCAAAAGAAGAAGTTAAAAAAAACTGTCATTCTGACACAATGGTATTTTTCTGGAGAACAGTGTCCAAGATTTGTTCTTTGTTCTACTTTAATTCTGAACGGTTGTCACAAAGTTTCATTATTCATTTATGGGACTATATAATATTTTTCAACTAAACAACTACACTGTGAGAGAAAATGTCATTTACATATGTCTATATTATTAATAGATTTGACCTACAATAAATTGTGATACAATCAATTTTATTTGTGATTTATATCTACAGTGATGCTTTTCTTCTTTTAATCTTGTTTTTTGCCATTTGTGTGTGTATATTTGTAGAGTTTTATATATTTTAAATAATTTTTGTACAGACACGATTGTTTAAAGAATTAAAAAACTTGTTCACAGCTTTTTCTTTGATATTATTTTTGCTTTTAATCACATGACTTGAAAGATTCCTGCTTCATGGCAAGCATGTTTTCATATTTGACATGTTTTGAAAATATCACGTTGACTGAAACATAATTTGGTAATTAATGCCTTTTGTGTAAGTGTCAGACCAACACTTACGCAAAAGGCGTTGAAGACCTTCAACATCAGTTTGAAGGTCTTCAATTCTGACTGACCCCAGAAATGCCCCTGTCCTGTCAATTGTCTTTTTTAATTTGTGTATTATTATGTGAAACAAGACTGTGAAAAGTCTGTTCTTCCATTGAGTTGAACAAAATAAAAATGCAGTGTTTCCAGCCCATGTATTTGTTTCCATGAGATAATGTTTACTTGTTGCTGACAATGAACTTGTGTAGTTATCACCAGGTTAACTTCTTCGGCTGGCCAGTGGTTCCTTATAGTTGCAAGCCTTAAAACTCTGACTCACCATCTGAGATTATTTTTATTTAGGAAATAATGGTTATCTCAGAACCATCTCTCACTTAATTTAGTGAATGCTTGAAGAAGCATGATGGAAGTGAGTCCTGTTTTAGCGTACCACTAACAATAATGTATGAATTCTGACAATGAAGTCAGAATTTGGACGTGAAAGTAAAAATTCAATGAATATAGTGAAAATCCTGTGAATGAATACAGAATTCTGAGAATGCCATAATTTTGCGTTCTGGAATACATTTAATGATGGTTAAATTGTGAGAATACTGTAATATGTCAAACTTTTGGGCAGTGGTTCTTAACCTTCTTGGAGGTACCGAAACCTGCCGGTTTCATATGCTCACTTACCGAACCCTTTAGTAAAAAAAAATATATATATTTTTTAAGATATCAGTGTATGTTTTACTGGTGTATTTAATGAATTGTGACAGTCTGCCCTGGGGGAGACTGACGGGAGCGTGGCCGCCTATCTGCGCCTACTGACCCTACGACCACCAGCGGAACAATCACAAACATACTTGCGAGTGCCCCACTGGAGGCAAGGAGGGTAAAGTGTCTTGCCCAAGGACACAACGACAAATGACTCGGCAGGAGCGGGAATCGAACCGCCGACCTTGAATCATTGGACGACCTGCTCTACCACTGAGCTACGGCCGCCCTTTGTACATATTCGTCCACTTTCTTTTTTTGCTCAACATAGATACTATGAGTTAAAATATTAAGAAAGCAATCAGATGGCGTACCATCATGACAGGCACAAATAGACTACTGAGTGCGCAAAATCCCCTGTAGCACAGGTAGGCTTATCGATGTAGCGTCACGTGATCACCTGCAGCCAGTGATGGCTAAGGGGGGCGTGTCATCACGAATTGACACGATGTGTCAAACCTACACGGTGATTCGTGTATGTTCGGCAAAAACATACACGAATCACTGTCTTGGCCTCCCATGAGATCGATTCACAGAACCCCTAGGGTTCGATCGAACCCAGGTTAAGAACCACTGGCACTGGTAAAGATTCGTAAACCACTGGTAAAGATTGACTGATAAAATCTGCCCCTGCTCATAAATATAATGTGTAGACTGCTACGATTTAATCCCTTTCCCAAAACCCCATACTTTTTTAAGGAATATTTTCATTTTTATGCATAAGATTAAATTTATGAACATGCTCACGCTGTACTCTACATCAACAGAAACTATTCCACACCCGGGTTTTCTAACGCAGTAACCAAACAACGCGAGAATAGCGGACGTAACGGATCTTTCTGTATAAACCTTCCCCCTAAAAAAACCACAGAAGAAGAAATAAAACTTCCGGGGGTCAAAGGCAAGCTTTGTATTGAAAACATGGATGCCAACAAAGTTAACCCAGGTACTATCGTTCTCGTCTTCTAGCTGCTACAAGTTGATTCTATTAACTATAATTATTTAATGACTTGCCTGTGTTAATGTCTATACGGGGTTTTATTTCCACTTCCTCCGAGTTAGCTGCCTAAAGCTAGTATGCTAAAAGAAACATGTTGTTATTACTAGCTTATGTGTTGACTTGTGTTCTTTGCGATTGTGTCCCTTAATCTACAACATCCAACTTAAAAAGCGCAGTGAGCGTTAAAAGCTTCAGATATTTTAAATGATAGAGTATTTAGTTTGTTCAGTTGATTAGTCTCCTCCAGTCTGAAATGTTATTGTTAGCGAACAGAAAGTTCAAACATGTTTTATTGTAAGGCCATCTACTATGACATTAACGTATATTCCACGCAATGAAATATATAATGCATGCGTTTCGTACTGGTTTAATAGCACTTACAGGTATTTAAAACATCCTGTTTCCTTTGTGTACCTTATACGTCGCTTATGAATATGGCATTACTACAATTTGCAGTTGCAGTAAATGCCTGTAATCAGGGAGCAAATTCTCAAAACAAAAGAAAAACTGGAGCGATGCTTTTTTTTTTTGTTAACGATGAATAAATAAACAATCCACAGACCTAGTTCTTTTTTGGTTAAAGGTTGGCCCTATGAACTTAAATTCTGTGCAAATGAACATTCATATTTGATAGAAACTTAAAAAGACATGAAACACTTTATTTTCTGTGACATCCACAATGTGGAAGACGGCCTAATTACCGGTAGGCTTTAAGACGAAGAATAAGGGCTGATCACGCTAACATAGCAAGAGGATTTTACAGATCATTCACCTCATGTGAATGTTCTGTAAAATGTAACATTAACACCCCATAGATTAAGATTTCACACATCATGTCAAAATAACTTCGCAAATATAAGACCGTGAACAGTTTGCTCTGTAGGACTTCATGTGACCTTTCCCGCTTTACTGTTGCCATGTCGTCTGCAGTGTTTTGTCCTTCTTTGTCCTTCTTTTACTCACATCTCTGTGAACTTCTACGAGCATTTACCCCAGCAGAGGTAGAGCTGTTAAAACTGAGGGGGCATGATCCCTTCAGTGCCCCCGAACAAATCGTACCCTGCCTATAGTTGAATCCGCTTTACTTATGAAGGAAAATGAAATATAATTACATGAAAAGAAAGCTGTCACAATTTTCACTTTAAACTAAAAATAAACATTGTGGCACTCTTGCAGCGTTGGTCCAAATGAGTGGTGATGGAGACATGGCATCTGTCATGGGATTCTCTGGCTTTGGTATGTATTGTTTAATAATTTGGTATCAAGTACATCTCTGACTTAACAAAGTGACATATCTCTGACAGTTACTGTGGAAGTAATTTTTCTTTGTTTTCTCCAGGTAAGAAAGCTCGCACATTTGACCTAGATGCTATTTTTGAACAGACCCGTCGTACCGCTATTGAGAGGAGCCAGCATGTATTAGGTAGGTATTTCAACATGAACTATTTACTGTAGGTGCTATATTATCTCTAGTGTACATGTGAATTTACTGTTAATATCGGTTTCCTAGAGGAGCGGCAGAAGGCTGAGATGGAGGAGGAAGGAGAGAGCTCAAAATCAGTCAAGTCGTCAATCAACATTCAGAGAGACAAAGCTGCTGCTGTCTCTTCTAGGTAACAAACTGTTCTCATATTCAGTTGTTTGAATTAAATATTTTAGAGCTGGGTCTGGCTGTCTTTGCTTCAGAGGTTAATTTATTGTCTTCTATTACCTTGGATTCTATAATAAGTTTTTATTTTGACTACCTGTTTTATTTTTTGGTTGTTTTTTTTTTTTCTCTTTTTCTCAGCAGTGAGAGTGAAAATGACTCGGACTCAGAACTAATTGGGCCTCCACTGCCTCCTCAAAACATTACGCAGGATGACATTGATGGTGATGAGCGTGTGAGACTTCCACCAGACAGCACCGGTCAATGTGATGAAGAAGATGATGAAGAGGATTCAAAAGATGATGATGACGACGACGACGATGATGATGATGTATGTCCCTCTTAATAGTAGGCATTACACATTACCAAAAAACAGCAGTTTCAATTGTCAGACTTATCAAACTTCCCTTGTGCTCTTAAAATCTTGTTTCAAGAGCACATTCTAGAAAATAGGCTGCTTCACATGTGTGTCTCCTGTGGTTATAGCATTTCATGTGCCTTTGGCCTCAACAAGGAGAGGTGGTGCATGATGCACCAGTTGAACCCACAGTTTACAGCAAGCAAACAAGAAATCCAGTGCTAAACAAGCCTTAAGATGTTATTACAGTACAGGACACAAGACATGCCAATTTGTTTAGTATTACAAAGTGAGAAATGTTCATGAATTCAAGTCTCTGTTTGTAATTGTTTCGATTTTAACTACAGATAAAAATATCTGTAGCAATAATTACTTGTCTTTTTAAAACATTGCATTTCATATTGTTCTGAAAAGGCTTATAAATGCGGCCTCTTGAGTACTTTATTGAATTCTCCAGTAGATGGCGGTGCATGAAAATATATAACAGTATTTATACTGTATATCGAAAGAGGAGTCAGATCTGAGCTTTTCTGGTCGCTGACCTCTAACTTATGTTGTCTCTCAGGTTTGTTAAAGTGATGTAATGCTATTTTTTTATTCACATTAAGATTATTTTCTCTCCCATAGGGAACTAAGTGTATCATAAATTTAGTTCAGATCCTAAACATTTGCATCCAATATCATAACCATTCCCAGAAATGTTAGTGTTCTAGCCTCTAAATTGCTAAAGTTTCATATTTAGTTTATACCTTGGAGTGAATAACTTCTTCAAATTAGACTCCTAATCCAGCCTTATTCAGTTTTTCCTTACTTTCATTTGAATTTTCCGACACAGAATCCAGTCAAGAAGATCCCAGACTCTCATGAAATCACTCTGCAGCATGGCACCAAGACAGTAAGGAATTCTCTCTGCACTTTGATTTTTCTTGTCGATTATTCAGCTCTATGGAAATATATTTCATGTCTGTCTGTTACGAGAAGAACGTTTTTAGTCATGTTTTTAGTCGTGTGATCAACACCATACTTTATTTATGTTATGAATTCATTAAAACAACTGACAGAGGATTAGTCCTTGGATTTTGGTACATTTTAGCAACAAGAGCAGCACCGTGTCTGTCTCCTCTGATATTTGCTAACTTTGAGAAGAGCACATTTTTGTCTTCCATGTAAAATGTATCTGCTAACCAGTTTCAGATCTGATTCAGCTTAAAAAATAAGACCTAATTATTTTAATTACACAAGAATAAATTTTAAATATCTGGCCTTGTTAATTCTTTGAGCTTTTAGGGATTTAACAACCTCTACAGCTGTTTCTCCTTTGCGCCTTTCCGCTCAATAGATTCTGTTTAGATTTATTTATTAACCTTTATTTATCCAGGTGAGTCCCATTGAGATTACAGATCTCTTTTGCAAGGGAGCCCTGGCCACATTCACGCTCACATTCACACCTACGGGCAATTTAGGCTGACCAATTCACCTATGGTGCATGTTTTTGGAGGTGGGAGGAAGCCGGAGAACCCGGAGAGAACCCACGCAGACATGGGGAGACCATGCAAACTCCGCACAGAAAGGTCCCCAGGTGGATTCAAACCCACGACCTTCTTGCTGTGAGGCGACAGTGCTAATCACTACACCACCGTGCTGCCCATTTAAATGAGGTGTTTGTCTTTGCAGGTATCAGCTCTTGGCCTAGACCCCTCTGGAGCCCGTCTGGTGAGTGGTGGGTATGATTATGACGTCCGCTTCTGGGATTTTGCTGGTATGGATCAGGCCTTGAATCCCTTCCGATCCCTCCAGCCTTGTGAGTGGTGAGTTAACTCTAATGAACTCGGTTAATTAGTTTCATGGAAACATCCAGTACACAAACTGGAAGTATGTGTGGCATTACAGGTACACAAACATACACCATTTGTAGAGCTTCATTGAGCCTCATCTTAACTCTGTGACATCCTCTCTTATCATTCAAAATGAGGCTTTCAGAAGCGGATGGTTGAGACGTGAGCATGTTTGAGCTTTGTTGCGTGTTTATTCTGGGTTTCACAGAGGCCATCATCAAAGATCCAGTTCTCTTTTGGTTTTGGGAACCAGTCGGCTGAGCTGGAGCAGGCCTCTGCTTATTAACAGAAATTCATGCTACATTAAATTTGACCACAATGCGATCCAGTAGCCTGTTTTCTTTGTATTGAGCTTTATATAGCTTGCTGTTCTGTACTGCTCTCCTGACCCAAAAAGGCAAATTATGAACTCATTCAAATTAAAACATTAAGAAGATGAGCTTTTTTTTCTATGTTGTGAGCCTTTAAAGATGCCAAAGCCTCCCAGTTATGGTGTTCTTGCTTTTTCATTTCTGCAATTAAACTTGTATATATGTATAAATACAGTATGTGTGCACCCGGCATTGTTGATGCTTTTTTATATTGACCTGAACTGCTTATCTAACTCGGGTTAAGTGCTCTAGATATTTCTGTTCCTTCAGATGTCTGCACTTTTGTGAATTATCAAATTAAATATGCCAAATTTTAAATTAAGAACATAAGACTCACATATCCAGCCTGAACGCATTACATCTGGATTTGAGGTACTTTTTTTATGACGCATACCTTATCCTATGTCTTGTGTTACATTTCTTTAATACCACATTATTAGTTGTGTTTGTTATATTTGACTGTTGCTCGTTAAATTTCAAAGAGTGTGTTATCATTCTTTCCGTATCTTTGTTTAACTGTGTCCATTGCGAGTCATAGATCAAAGAACCTAATTATCAGATGCACATCAGATGTGCTGTTTTGTTTCTATAGCTACATGTATCTATTATTTGTTTTTGTCCCTGAACCCTTCCAATGATTAAAACCTCGTATAACTGTTTTTATTGGCGCAGAAGTCTTGTAGACTTGCAGATGACTTGCAAACAGGCAACTTGTCAGCACCAGAGAAGTGCAAACTTTAAATATCTACTCTAATTGAATGTGCTCTTCATTCCTTGTGTGTGTGTGGTGTGTGTTTGTGTGTGCGTGTGTGTGTGAGCCCCTCAGCCATCAAATCAAATCCCTACAGTACAGTATAACAGGAGATGTCATCCTGGTGGTTTCTGGCAATGCACAGGCCAAGGTGTTGGACCGCGATGGCTTCAACGTCATGGAGTGTATAAAAGGAGACCAGTACATCGTGGATATGGCCAACACAAAGGTAAAGATCTCACCTGTAATTCAGAATTATTACAACTTTGATTGCAGTTTATTGCTTTGGCTGTGATTATGAGCATTGACAATGGAGCAGGATTTAAGTTCAGGCATTAGTATAAACATGAGTCTAATTATTAGACTCGTACTAACATTATAAATGTACTCCACAACTAGAGTGGTGGTTGGTTGAGATGAGACATTGGTCGTTTACTTTTAATTTCATAGTTTCCTTCTGTTTTCTGTTCATAATAAGTTTGGAAACCCTGGATACTTAAGGCCTGTTTGATCTTCAAACAACATGTGTTTCTTGCCTGTCTGATCTTGAATGGTTTCAGATTTTCAAATGTCATTGTTTACGGATTTAATTTGTAACTTGCACCTTCAGCTGTTACAGAGCAACATTCTCAATTACTTGAAGGTCAATTTTGAACACTTGATGAGTTGAAATTCAATTTTTCGTCTTTCATCTCTCCCTTTCGTCTGTGCTAACTCCTGAAGGAAATGTCCACATCTTTTGCTGCTAAATTGTCCATTTTGACAACAAGCTAACCCCTAACTGCTTTTCTTTACTATTTAGCACCAAACAGGCAGGGTATCATGGGTTTGGGACTTTCTGTGGCTTCTGTGGTCAAACGTTACATAGTGAGGGTGGCGAGAACAAACCACTTGAAGAAGAGACACTATCTCAGTGGGACCACCTTGCGTAAATATCAGATGTATTCAAACAAACAATAACGAAACACACTAATACATGCACACACGTCTAGAGAAACAGCAGCACGCCCAAGTGTGCTAGTCAGACCGTGGAGGAATCCTTTCAATATTTAATGGTAGCAAGCTGTATCCATGAGCTGGTCTGTTGTATGTGAGGATAATGGACTGTGCTTAGTGGCCCACTAGAGGTTTGTCTCAGGGGGAGAGGAACTCCGCATCCCATGAGGTCTTTTGTGGTCCATCTCTTGCTTGTACCTGCATCTACAAAGGGGGATCCTAATTAACAGTCCATGTTTGGGTTTTGTTGTGTTTAAAGAAGCTGTATTGGTGGTCACCAACCATCTGTAGCAGCTGCAGCACATTTAGACATGGTTTATACCACCCATATGAATTACTTGAACAAGTGAAGGCCCATTTGTTGCAAGTAGTGTTTTCCTGGATGTCCTACATTCTTGGCCTGCACAGTCCCATCTGGAGCAGATGCAGGAGTTTGGTTCAAAGAAAATGTGTCTTGGCCAGCTGACAATGTCCCAGTCAATTAGCCATGTCTTATGTGATAATTAATTCCTTGCTTCTGCTCTGGCTCTGTTGACAGACAATGGCTTGCCTCCTACTTTAGTCCTACCATGTCTGGAGAGATTTGCTACACACAAATCTGTATTTATTCTTGCAGAAAGATGGCAGGATTAATGTGCTTTAAGAATATTTAATTTTGTAATAAAATTGAACAAAATTGTGACAAATCATTAGCAATTTTGGCATTACCGTATTGCAAAGTCTTCAAATCTGTTATTTTGTAAAATGTGTCACAAAATTTGAGGTGGGAGAGATTCTTAGGGATTTTCCTAAGAATCCTGATTGCTTAATAAAAAGAAGTAACACACTAAACTGAACAATCTTTGGCTTTATTAGAACTTTTTTGTAGAAACTATTAAATGGTAAATTCAGAGTAATAAATGTGTTATAAATATTCCTGGACCAAACCTAATTGCAAAAAAAAAAAATTGAGGTGGGAGTATTTTTAAGCTATTAATTCTATACTTTAAATCAATAATTCCAGCAGTTTCCTGAAGGTTATGCAGCCATCAGCCAAAACTGGATCTAAGTTAATCCATTATTCCTCAAGTAGATCAAGTACTAAATTAATTTATAGATTTTTTTGCTTTCCTAAAATTAATTCTTTGAAAACAGAAACCTGCTGAACCTACACTAAATGCATTGGACATAAAAACAAGCTGTACTTGCCAGTACTGGCACTAGTAAGTCTTTTCTTGCTATTAGGGGGTTTTCTATTGTTGGCAGGATTTAACATTTACATGCTCTTTACTTTTATGAATAGTAGTATGAATATCGGACTATTTCTATCAGACTGCTAAATATTGTACTACTTAGTAGTATGAATATCAGACTACTTCTCTTCAGTTTGTTTTCATGAAAACTTGAGGAAGAAGGAAGTTAGTGCCTCACAAAGCTCGCCTGATGAGTCGCACCATTTGTTTTGATGTAATTGCCGGATATAGGGAAGCAGCCAGTCATATCCCATTTGAACTTTAACCTTGTCCACTCGTGGTTTACCTTGAACCTTTAGAAGCAATTTGTAATTAGTCTTTTTTAGACGCTAAAAAGCAAGACGCACCTCTTTTATTGATCATTACACTGGTATGTTTGGAGCTTTTGACAGTGAACAAGGAGGCCACTTTTCCTGATGGACACATACTGATGTCATTTGGTCAACTCTGCTTCATGCAAGGCTCCACTTTCTTGAGCATCCTATCAAATAGTGGTATGTCATGTTTGAAGCTTCTTTGCAGCATACTTAAGTGTTCCTCTCTGACCTGGTAGTGAGGGAGGCCTCTCCTTCTTTGAAGTCATTTGTCAAAAGTAATTCCCCTCAGGACTCTTCAAGCATAGGGAATGTCTCGAGGTTAGTCTTCTAGGAGATCACAGCTTGAGGCTATGACCCACCCTGCAGAACTGCTTTGCTGGCTTAGGTGTTGGTTAAAGGCCTACACTGAAGAAGGTCAGAAGTCATGGTTACTAAATTATCCTTTCTTTGGGAACCTGAGGTAGAGCCCTTCAAAGGGATTCAGATCAGGCAATATCATTTATGTCTTATGGGAACGTGCGTCGTTCCTCTGGATTAAGACTTAATAATTGCTGTGTGAGTCAGCACCACTCTGAATATGCTTTGTCACAAAAACACAACGGTGTCCCTTATATAATCAACTGGGGACCTTGAGCACGGTGGTTTTATCTGGAGACTCAACAAGATGGCAAAATACATCTTTGTTAAGTCATCTGCGTTACTTTCTCCTGGCTCCACTTCACCTCTTAACAACTACAGTTGCTACAGCTGGTTTCTAAATATTACTTGAGTTTGTTGGGCAAGAGGCAGCCATGAATGTGTCCATGTTGCAAACTGGATCAAGAGTAAACCACATGAGTCACAGATGTTTGGTCCACCTCCGAGTGACTGGAAGTTAGCCATAGGATCTGGCCGGCAACAATTTAGTGCCTGTTAAAAGGGTGCAGTTTGTTAAGTTTTACTTTCTGCTCTTTGCAGGGCCACACAGCGATGCTAAATTGCGGCTGCTGGCATCCCAAGGTTAAAGAAGAGTTCATGACCTGCTCCAATGATGGGTGAGTGCTGTGAGCTCTGACTTAAAGGACTGATTATCAGAAGGAAATTCATATTCATTACTGTGGTAGCTACATATTGGATTGTGTAAGTATTACCAAGAAATAATGAAAAGTCCATCAAGGGATATTAACTAATGAACTCTGCTCATTTTTATCAAGTTCTTTATTCCATGTGATTCATCAGTATGAATCGATGATCTTTGTATGGTGTCAACCAAAAAAAAAAGTTTGATGTACTGTGATCCTTTTCAGATGTGGTATTTCATTGTAACATTCATGGGATTCACTTTTGGAATTTCTTGATTGCTCGATCAATATTTATTTCCAATCATCCTCACATATTATCTCCCAGGAAAGAGCAGCTTTGCACTTGTCACATTTTGTACTTCATGTAGCATGCAATGATTTGAGATTTAACCATGATTTAGATAACAACACATCAAACACATGTACGTATTATCCTTTCTCCTTTAGAAATGTAGTATTCTCTGTCTTTCACTTACTTCAAAGTATCAGCAGTCCTGCATGATGGGAGAAGTTGCAGCCCTTTTGCCCTGCGTAGGTGTGGATGAATATTTGTGAGTGAATACGTGTGACCATGAGTGAGAACGCAGTGATGAGTCTAAGTGAGTGTGACAGGCAGCAGTGCAGAAACCCAGGGCTATCATCATTAAGTGGAACAAGGGCCTGGCTTTGCGGGCAAGCCACGACCCAGTGTTTACCAGTGTTATTGCTCTCCCAGATGTGGAGGCCGGTTTATTTAGGTCTCATAGAGGCTCTGGAAATCCTCCCCTGGCACGTTAGCACTAGGTGTTGCCCCTGACTTTCAGGAGAACTCAAAAGAGGAGCTCAAAGGGAAGCGTTCAAAGGCAGAGCAGCTGTGTGTGAGGAAGGGTCTCAGCATTACAGCAGCTCTGCAACCTGAGTGGTGGAAAGAGAGGGAGGGGCTGCCTGGACTGGCTACAGGTGAAACATGTCTGTCTGTCCGACCTCATGTCAGATTGCTCCTATTGTCTAACTCAGTGCTTCTCAATACGAAAGGTACGTGGTGATAAAATGTGCACTTGACTGAGCTCAAACCTCCTTCTCCATCAGCCAGTCCTCACAATCTGCCAGTGTAAACAGAATATAGCTGCAAGGACGTAAACAGATGCCAAAAATAGATATCACATTATTTTAGTCGTTGTTTTTGTTCTGTAGTCTCCATTTCCAGAATTGAGCTTTTAAGATCTTAGCTTGCAATATAGAATTTATTCATATTTTGTGTTTTTGAGAGCCATTGATATAAGAGTGTAGTGGATTTTCCTCAACAAATGTAGCTTTGTGCTTCCAGCTCATTCCAGTTCTGAACACAAAAGGGCTTTTGCAAACTCACCACAACTTCCAAACTTTCATTTTCTTTAACATTTTTTTAAATTGCCGACTTAATTCCTTTCAAAATTACCTTTTGTAGAAAAAGTAAACAAAAGAAGTTTGATTTATGTGTTTGCTTGATTTGCTGACATGCCAGCGTACTGCACTCTGCTATGGTGGTGTGTGGTGCCTCCTCCCTCTTAGCTCCGTTGGTAATAGTTCAGATTCTTCCACCCACCACTTCATGATGTCTACACATCAGTCCCATCCTTTGAACATCTGTGGAGTCTGCAGCTGAGCCCCATGGGAATGAACCAGCAGTTGGCCAGTAACACCAGTGGGGTGTCAACTATATCTACTTAAAATCAGATCTAGCTAGCTTTGTCTTCCTGTCCTAGTTTATGTAGTGTTCATTCAAATAGGTTATTAAGCATGATCACTGGACCGCCCAGCTCTTTAATTAAAGGCCCCTCTTCCTATTGAATCTCAATCAGGAGAACTACTTCCCAGCTCTCTGAATGATTTCATTTACATACTTTTTCCTCTTTGAGAAGAGGCGGATTGGACACAAACCTCTACTGAAGCCTAATAATGCAGCAGCAGCGTTGTAGTGATTGTTCTTGCACACTGAGGGCTGACTAGAGGCCTCAGCAGAACTAACTGACTCAAGTTCAGGCAGTGAAAAAACATTTATGCTTGGCCTGGTGTGAACATGTCAACATTTCACATTCTTCTGTCATTGTGTTTGAGAGTTGTTGCGATTGTAAAAACGGCAAAATCTTTTCCAACATTATTAATGCTTGATCCGAGGTGGCCAAATGTGTGTTATGCGCTGAGCCACTTTAACTGGTTCTCTGCTGAGAGACTGAACACCTGTTTGAAAACTGCAGATTTATTTCCCGGAGACTGAAGGCAATATGTGCTGGGTCTGCTCCCGGTGGAAGTATTTCTTTGGCAGGATTGGAGTAAACTAAAAATATGTCTGGGACATCATTTAGATGCAGTGAATAATATTTTTATTCCACAGTTGTGGAATAAATTTCTGATTGATTCTGTTAAGAATTAACCTCATTGCACACTGCAGAAATGTTCATCTACAATTGAGACTGTTGGAAATTATATGTGTTTGTTTTTGAGGGGATGATGAGGTTAATTCTTGTTTTTACTCATTGTAGCTTAATGGTGCTCCAGGGGACGGATCAGAAATTCATCTTATGCTCTTTTTTGGACTGAAATTTTAACTTGTGGAACAGAGGGAAGGACAAATGGTGACTTTCTGATTGGGACCATATGTTACTTCTGTTGGGTCTGAAGACATAGTTGTGCGTGTGTGCACATAAATACACAGGATTTGAGGAATGCTTCCAGGAGAATTGAATGCTTGGGATTCCCTTTGTGCAGGCCTGCTATCGTGGCTGCAGCTGGATTTGGATGCGTGGTTATATTCAAGACGACCCAGAGAGCAACATGGCAGGTCCTCTCACTGCTGGGGGGAAAACTATTTGTCTTTGTCATGCTCTCCAACCAAAAAGAGTCAAACAAGGCAGATCTTGTGATGTGCAGCTTTGATAAGTCCTTATAATTACATCCCGTGAAGGGGCATGTATTGTAATTGTCAGTGTTTGTGTGTTCGTCCGTCTGTCTGTCTGTCCGTCCGTCAGTCCACCAATTATCTTCACAACCGTTGCAGATAAAAACATGAAAGAAAAGCACATTACTCGGGCAGCAAAGGGGATGAAAATGAGGTGATCACCTTGACCTTGAGAAAACTAGGTCATGGTCAAATTTTAACTTTTGTACACTCAGGAACCGGATAAGGCAGAAAGATGAGGGAGAAGGCCAGTGTGAGGAAGACCATAGATCAAAGCAAGTGCTTTGATCTACCTATGCTTTGATTTACCCTGACCTATGAAAGTACTGTAGCTCAGGTAGACTGCAACATCCCGCAACTTACCCTAACCTACCCTGAAAGTAGGTCAGTGTAAAAGTTTGAATTCAGCGCTATCACGGGATGTTGCAGTCTCTGACTGCCTTGGATCTAGTTTATGATGTTTTCTCTTTGCCAGGTAGTGGGCAGTGCTTAATGTGAGTATGTTTTCTAGCTTTGCAGTATTTGCTATCTGTGATGAATCAATGGCTGCTGTGATCTACATAACTCAACAGGGATGCAGAGCTAACGCACCAGGTTCATCCACAGTCCAGATCATCTCTCACTGCCGGCCCGCTTACACTTCAAGTGTTCCGTATCCCGCCGACGAATGCACATACCATACCTCTAAGGAGCACATTTATTCTTCTTCCTGGGTATGCAGTCATGGTTGACTTTTTGACTGGCAGTAACCGCAAGTTCTGTAGTTTTTCTTTTCTTGCTGAACTGAGTATGTGGCTGCTTCCTCAAGGGAACCTGATGGGGAGGCTCCTTATTGACCAGATTTCTTGATTAAATCCAAAGATCTGCCTTAAGGTCTTTTAGCTTGAGCCAAGCAATTTGTACTTGCAGTGTGTGGTCACGCCCATCCTGTATTTATACACTGATTTTCAGATTTTGTATGAGCCGCTATCTAAGATAGAGCATCTTCACTTTGAATCCATCTTTCTGATTGTCTGGGTCTGGGAGGAAACTGTCCATTGAGCAACACAGCCAATAAACAATCATATAGTAGACATGTTTCTTCGTTAACCCCATTGTCTTCCTTATCTCATCTGTGAAAGTGATCCCATCACCCCACTGGGCCTGTAACCTGACACAGATAAAATCTGGGGCCTGGGGAACTGTCACTCTTCAGGTGATGTGTGAATGACTGCGTTACCTCATGAAGTGCACATGCATGAATGAGGATGTATGGGTCTCATTTTGTTGCATTCACCTCTCTGGCTCTGAAGCGTTTGAGCGATAAAACGAGGACTTCAGTTTGAAGGGACCATTTACACATCAGTGCAGTAATTACCTGAATCTTTCTTTTCATACCATACTTGAATATTTTGACATTTCCCTCTGTTCCTTTGCTCTTACTTTCCTAAAACAATCATGTTTTGAGAACATGGTATTTGCCTCTGGAATGGGGTGCATCAGTTTAAATTGTGTGACATTGCAGCGTTGGAGCACCAGATATTAGAGCACCTGCCCTGCTCTGTGTCTCACTCCTGACAGGTGAGGGTATACACTCATGGTTTTGCTCGACACTGGTGGGCTCCAGCCTCTTTGCTCTATCCCCCCGACAGCCAGCTCTGCCATGTTTTGGAAAGATGCCTTACGATAAATAGCATTCCAGCTTTTGTGTGCTACGCTAAAGGTTATGTAGTCTTTATTGGCTTGACTGACGCCAACAGCCTTCTGTAAACAAAATAGAGTTGTGTGCGTGAGACGGCAGGTGGACCAATTTGTCATCCAGCCCACGGCCATCACTCTTTTTCTTTGGCTTTGACACACACATATCTGCTCATGTAAACACTTACTGTACAACGCATCGGATGTCACGTCGATCTGAGAAACCTCTTTGCATCTTTTTTCCCCTTCATTAACAGCTTATGCATCAAACAGAGTTTTATTTGACCCTTGCCAGTTCTCACCCAAACCATATGTCTTCCGTTGTCATTTGTATCACATTGTTAGACTTATCTAAACACAGTTGAGTGTGTGTGTCTGTGACTTCATACCTGGCCTTGGAGGAACCCTTGGTGGATGTTAGTCGTAGTTCTGTCTGTGTATTTATACTCCTCTGCTGACCTTATGACTCAAAGGTCAGGATGCTCACTAAAACTAGCAGCAGGTCATGGACAGATTGGACATGCTCTGTCTGGCTTAAGTGTTTGTGTGGGTGTGTGAGAGGTTGTCTACACAAGTCAGGTAGTTCAGCGAATACTTGTGACATTTGAAGGCTTCTGAGGTTGATGGGGTGTACGTGAGCTCCTTGTTTTATCCTCTCCACCATTAGTTTTGGTTTCTCATTCACGGTTTTTATAGATATCTTCTTTCATGTTTAACCTTCGTTATTGTGGTCAAAGATGTTCTGAAAATATGTCGACCTTTTGGTTATTCAATAAAAGGCTAGGATATATATGCTGGGTTGACATAAGTTCTGTGCAGCATCCCTCTCTTGGACATCCTTTAGACAGCAGGTCATGTCGCTGGGGTCAAAGGGGAAATGTTACGCCTTTTTTAACCTAAACATTGTGTTCTCAAATCATCATCCACTCTACTTTGAAATTTAAAGTATGCACACATTTAGTTTAAATACTCTTCTTGTTCCAAAGGTATTTTTGAATATCTTGATAATCTTTGATCAATTACTTAAGTTGTTATTATACTTTTTGATCTAAACAATTTGCGCTGTCTTGTTGATTGATGGAAGTTGATACTGCTTCAATATTTTCTTATAAAATACATTTTTTTATAATTTTTTTTATTAAAAATACAGACATACACACACAAGCATGCATACACACATTTTTGATTAATTTAATGTATGCTGTTACTGATATTTTCTAAAATTTTATAAGTCAGCATGCATTTAAGGTTTTTAATTGAAACAATTGAATTCCATTCTTAATCCAGTAATGTGAAGAGGATTTTATTTAGTTGTCAAACTAATCTGCTATGTTCTGCTGTTTGCCAGCAAATCATATGTTAATGAGAGTTTCTGGAGTAAACTGTCTCTTTGTGCGACTGATTTATTGCATCGGCGGATGGTGTCAATGGCCATATTTGAACATGTGTTTTGACTAATAAATAGTTTTTGAGTGATTCACGACAGCTGGGTGAGGATAAATTACTTTGTGTGTCTGTTCACAGCACTGTTCGCACTTGGGATGTGAAGTCAGAGAAGAAGCACAAGTCTGTGTTCAAACCACGCTCCTTTCAGGGGAAGAAGGTCATCCCCACGTGTTGCACCTACAGCCGTGATGGGAAGCTCATTGCAGCGGGCTGCCAGGATGGCACCATCCAAATCTGGGACAGAAACCTCAGTGTAAGTCTTCAAACACACACATACTAAACACCACCGTGCGCAGTAGGTGTAAACATAGGTTGTCTGCTTTGTTATGGCTTCGAGTGCAGTCGATTCATGACACTCTGGTCATCTGGTCACAGGGCAGAGAGGTGAGAGTTCAGTAAGTCACTAACCAACACTGACTACAATTTCGGCAGCCATGTTAGAGGCTCTGTGATGAAGTACAATGGTGCTTTGAATGCTAGCATCAACACGGCACTAGCATGGCTCAAAATAGCCGATTATGTAACTGAAGTTACTG
The DNA here is from genome assembly GCA_013358685.1 of Antennarius maculatus. Classification (NCBI taxonomy): domain Eukaryota; kingdom Metazoa; phylum Chordata; class Actinopteri; order Lophiiformes; family Antennariidae; genus Antennarius; species Antennarius maculatus. The sequence continues at coordinate 8,898,022 of CM023623.1, read as the reverse complement.
ACATGCGGTGATTGAGTTGAATTACATAAAAGTCATTTGGGGGCCTTATTCCCCACTGTGAAAGTTCCACTATTAGTTAATGAGGCAATTAAGCGATCAAAGTGTTCATTCCATCCTTCAGGATTCACAGTTGAAGTAATAGTTGATCTTGGCTCTTGAATAGCATTTCTTTCCTTTGAGTTATTTGATAAATCGTCACTGTAGATAAAAATGGCTTCCTTTCAAGGCTGAAGAATGTATTTCGTTCATTTTTCGTAAAACACATTTTCTGGGCTGTTAAATATTTTATCACTAGTGGTGGTTACACTTTCAAGATAACATGTGTGACAGATAAAGACAGCATGTCACCTAAGTAAAAACTAACTGTTCTCTATGTTTTCATCTGCAACTTTCTAGCCCTGTAGCTACTGGCTGGCATTAGCAAGATAGATGTATTAACCATACGGCTAGTTGTCCCTCTGGACTGGTAGCACACAGCATGGGCAGGGTGTTGGTGTTTACTGGACTTAATCGTTTGGCTAGGGTGACACACACACTTTTTTTGCACTGCGTGTTCAAAAATACACAGCTGAACTCACACTAGAGCAGTGTGATGAAGCTATATGAACGTAGCTTTGAAAAGGGTCCATCTCATTCATTACATTCACTACATTCATTATCTGTCTTAGTAGATTGAGTATCTATTTCAAATAAACCAGAATATGATTGTTGGAACAAAAGAAAGAAAAATGAAGTTGGTTTGCGTGACATTTCTTTTGCTTCTGTTGAAATTAATGACGTGTGTTTTACCTCACTGTAAAAGACAACAACACAATGAATCTTGTCTTTGTTTGGTAAGAGAGAAACTCTTTACCCCCCTGAACAGATGGTACGAGGCAAAGAGACGAGAAGAGGTGCACGTCTGTCTGAGATGTGGCTTAGGGGACCAGTAACAGTATTTTCAAGAATGACATTTTAGGAATCATTCCACTTTGGTTTTATATTACATCATTGCAAGTTCTCTCACAGGCATGGTTAACTTTGTCCACGGCGTGTGAAATACTTTGTAGTTGCTACCTTGGGAGTCCTAAAATACTAAAATAATGACATTTTAAGACAAGACATAAATTTGATGGAGGACTGCACACAGAATTTGCAAGATACTTTGGAGGACAACCAGCCTCCAGAACAAGACATGTAGTTGTTTCTCTGCCCTGAATGTTTTGGCAGGTTTCCACTCTAATTCTTTTTGTTCCACTTCATATCCTTTCATATGACTGATCCTAACATGTAGACGGGGTTGAATGACTCTGTTATTTAGTATGAGAACAGTGACATGACAATTAAGTTGCAGCTACTGAGTTGGAACGCTTTGATTGGACAGAAGGTCTCATCCAGACTAGTCAGATGGTAAGTAGGCTACAAGATAATTACTCCAACGATCAGCTTCATAATCACAGGACATAAAAAACGTCACAAAAGCATTTGTGCTTCCATGAGTTCACGTTGTAGAGACTTCCATTTCTCCTCCACTGACCCATCATCCCACTGCTTCGGCTACTCAAAGCAGGAGGCTGTGTGTGATTGAGTTGAAGCTCTCCAAATTTATTACCCCTCTTTTTCCAAGCTAAATATTTACCCTGCATCCCAAAGCAGCTTACAATAGTCGTGTCTGTTGCCTGACCACTGGAGCCTATCCTGTCTGAATGGCTCAAGAATTTAGCTGGTGCCCTCTTGCCCTAATCAGCAACCTGTGCTGCTGATTCGAATTGAGCCATAAGCCAAAAAAGGAGTTGACCTCCTGATGCTTTTATTGGTGCTCCCTCCCTCCACTCAAAAGAGTCTCCTCTTCTATCAGCACTATTACTCATGGCCAGAATATGCAGGCAGATCAATCACGATCAATCAAGTACCTGACCTTGATCTAGAGCTCAGTCTGACAAGAAGTTATTGAGGTTGACACATTGTGCTCTTGAACCCTGACATGAGTTGATTGATCCTATGATGGGGGAGTCAGGAAGGTCCCTTTTAGTGGACTTCCACGGAGAGTGATTGCACGCTCATTCTCTGACAGAGAGGTTAGTACCAGAATTACAAAGCTGCGTGCGAATGGCTGCCAGGTAATGCTCGCTCTGAAAGTCGGTGCATTGAAGGTGCGGGCCTTTGTTCAGAACCATTAAAGCAGAGACCTGGAGAATGTAATGATGTCATTCATGGACTTAAATGTTTCAGACTTCAAAGTGGGACCCCAGACGAGGTGGTTTTGATAAACTCCCCCCAGCGCAGAGGTCTTATCAGGAGCGAACTTTCACTTTTTTCTTTTATGCGTTTGACTACTTTGTAACTCAATTCAAATGGGCTTCATTTTTGATCTTTTGTAATTCTTGCCTCCAGCTCATTGTGTTCATCGGACTATATGCTCACGTTTCACTGCCCAGCACCCTGTTTTTACTCCGGTCAGGCATTTTATCATCACCTACTTACACTGACTAAGGCTGCTTGCCAGTATATCATGTACAGGTTACTAGTTTCCAGTTACACTCAACACAGTAATGCAGTGTCGCTCTAACACAATCAACGAGACTGAGGTGGATTACAACATACAATCATGGTTTCTTTAAGTCAAGTGTGTGTAGGATCTGATAACCTGGTTTCCAAGGCTGTTCAAAGACAGTTTGACAATATATACATATATATATATATATATATATATAGACAGGATCTCTATCCTGTAGCTTCCCCGACGACTTCCTCGTGTCACATAGTGTGATTATCCCTCCTCTTCACACACCGTGAAAAACAGGATGTGCTTTTTATCAAGTGAATCCTACCAAGACTGTTAAGCATAATTTGTGGCTGAGACACAGAGGAGTACAGTTACTTTAATAGAGGACATTTTCAAATTATGTGGACAATGAGTCCAATGTGATCCTCCAAACATGCATATGCATTCTTCACCATCGCCGCTTGTTCATTTCCCTGAAAGATCAGAGCAGCTGTTTAGGACATGATTGGTTTGGCCACCTGACCCGCAGAAAACGGCAGAGGTCAGAGTGAGACGTTACGACTGCCTCCACAGTGGGCATCATCAAGTATTTCAGGTGTGCGGTTGTAAAAATATGGAGGTTGGGGAAAGGCAGAGGGTTGCAGTATTTATATGACGACACCCACATACTGTGGTTAGGAACAGTTGCCCCTCTGGTAGATTGTGATCATAGTCTTCTGGGGATGAAACTTGATGCTGTGTTCTTTCAGATATTGATCTTTGGCCTTTGAATAAAAGTAAAGGTGTGTTTGTACACACATATACTCAAAATATGCTGAATAAAACTCTTTTTAAGGCACAGAGAAGAGCACAGTTTACAGAGCATGTCAGGAGGTGTGAGAGAAGTTTAAACAGTGTTAGAGCATCAGATTTCACAAACCGGCTGTGTAGATTATCACAGGAAGCAAACACCATGGCATCTACCGCCGGCAGCCAATATCAGGATGGTAAATAATCACCCAACCTTTCACAACAGCAGTAAATGATCTAGAAATAGCAGGAGTGAGTGTATGTTTGCAATACACAACCAGAATAACTGCGAGCAGACGATTCAATAGACTTTAATTAGTGAAAACAAAATACATAAGGATGAACTAGTTTTCTAAGCGAGATTGTTACCCTTATTCCAGCTTTTGTTATGGTAGAATGAGACGATATTTCCGTGATACATGTATATGAAACACAAACCCAACCTTCCGACACTCGAAATTAACAGTATAAGATAAAAGAGTTCATACAACATGTGCAAGCCACAGATGGTGTTAATCTTAGAAGGAAAAGTCACATGAAAATAAGTGAAAGAAGAAACTTTGGGGAGTGTTTCATCACAGGCTGAACAAGAGCTCATAACATTTTTTTTAGTTGCTGACAAAGTCAAACCTGTAGCTCTGGTGAAAAACATGCTTTTGATATCATGTTGTGGGTTTAAAAAAATCAGATTTCATCACCTCCTCTCTGTTGTACATTTATAGTGTAATATGGATGTGCTTCGTTCAACAGTTCATAAGACGAGGATGGCAGAATATTGTCCATTAGAGCAGCTCGTCACTCATAACCTTTTAATATCTTGCCTCCGAGGCACAGATGCAGTCAGAATCATATTTGTGGAATTCTATCTTTTGGACAGACTTCTATTTTTTGTGTGCATGTGATGCAGTTGTGCAATAGGCGCTCTGATCACATGATCAGTGGGGCTTGAAATGTCTTAGTTTTAAGTCAGTCAATTTAAATGTTCAGGGCTCAATCACCATGCCTGATTCTGTAGATCATTATGTTTTTGAATGTGTTTAATCCTGCACATTATGCTTTGGCTGCTGATTTGCAGGCCAGAGATAGCCTGCAGCTAAACTGTTCCACAACGGCTGCAAGATTCGAATATGTCCTTTTTTATAGTGAGTTGACCTTTTGACATTTATTTCTCAAGCAAGTCAATTCCAATGCAGCGAATAAACGAATGAGTGGATAATCTAAGCCAACAAATGAGGAGAATGGATTTGAGTCAAAGGTAATTCTTGAGTAAAATGATTATAGGAGTCAGAAAATTATCCCTGGAGAGCCCATGGAGACTGAATGACCGAGTTATCTACAGTTCAAGGTAACAGCGTTATCTGTCTTGTCCAAGTTAATAACTTCCCTCTTTTCACTTTGGATGGAAAGTAAGGCCCCGTTTCCTTCTTATGTCATTGGTCACATCACTCATTCACCTCACACTCCACTCTCTTGTGCTCCTTTTGCCAGCAATTCCCTATCTTATCTGTGTTCCACACTCTGTGCTCACTTCAAATTCCTTATCCAGCTTTCAAAAGCCTGTATTGCTGCAATTCTTTTCACTGATTTATTTGCATTTCGTTTAGAATTAATGAAAATGCAGTGGTATAAACCAAGGTTATGTTTGTTTGAGTGTTTGCAAAATTACTTCCCAGACTGTTGCTTCACTGCCATCGTTTAATGATCGATCCCTGTAACCTGGCGACACTGAGACCAGGTGAAGCCAAGACTGGGGGTGTTAATGTGAGAAGAAGCAGAAAGAAAACAAATTAGAAGGCACTATTGTCAATGATGGAACAGTTGATTATTTTTTTACGGACAGATGGCAGCAATAATATGAATTCCTTGTGTTTGGATCTTGAACTGTTGGCGGGACAAAAGGTGGAGTCTGAGGAAACCACTGTGGACGTTTTATAGACTTGTTCTATCAATCATGTTTTTGTGTGTTCTTTTTTTTTTAATGCTTCTATTTCTCTGAAGCATTTAAAACCATTCAAAATCTACATCTTTACTCTGCGAACTCAGATTCCTTTGCCTCTTGTTTTTGTAATCGGCCTGTTCTCACATTCATACACAGACCCGCTACTCAAATGTCACTTGCCCTTCTTGGTTTCGAGCAATACTTGCTGATCATCACAGCCAAGTTGAGTAAGATCACACTCTCATATACATGCTGGTGAAATTTTTAGAGGATGGAATTAAAGGAATGATTATCCTGAAAGAGCCATTGATAGTGTGTCGACTGCCCCTTTCTCCACGGCGAGCTGCTGTGTCTTGTGTTGCATGTGAACAGTCTCTGCTTCTGAATTACATATAGTTATATTTAGGGATGCAACTAAGGAGTTAATATTTTCACCCCTACATGACCATTTTCTTCACCCTTTAGTCCCCTCATTCAATCAGACTTTATCCAAACTCAATTGCTAACCATAATTTAAATGATAAGCAACAATTTTTAAATCTAGTGGATCAGGATTTATTTACATCCACACCAAATTGTACATTTCAATAGCTATCAAACACATGAATTTCTTTCACAATCAGACTAATAATATTGTCAGACGGTAATATTTTAATCTGTGTTGTTTTATATGCCTTCTATTAAATGGTAGCATCCAGCTAGAACTAAGATGACATCAGCGTTAGATAACCTTATATTTTGTCTGACTTGATAAAGATTTAAAACCAGCAAAGACACCGTACATCTTTCACAGAGAGGGTAGGAGTTGTAACGTAGTAACATGACTTTCATGTCTAATGTTTATTGTCTTACTAATTTAGTTCTAACCCACATTTTTAGAATAAGACTACAGTAACTAGTTTTTTGTGATCTTAAAGTTTAAACTGTGCTTTTGTCGCTTGTGTTGCTGAAAAGCACATTTGTCAGTGTAGTCAATTTTTTTGTCTCTTATGTTCTTATCTGTGATTCACATCAGCAGTATCTAAATAAATTTTGTACCTAATATAATTATTATATTTATTTGTAGATTTTACTTGAACAGAATTTGCCTGACATGAAATGTTATTAAATTTTCATTGGACCTGTTCATGTTTTTGTTAGAGCCATGGGTCCACACTCGTTCCTTGTTGTTTGCATTAAACCTGAACCTGAGTCTGAACATGAACAATTATTAATGTGTTTCAATGCTAAATCATAAACTACACCACACCCTGCATAAATCCACATGGTTAATGAATTGTCATTTCTTTTTCTTAGGTCCATACGCAGTTCCACTGTCGACAAGCACACATTCCAGGATCAGACACCTCCTGCCTTTCCTTTTCCTATGATGCTGTGACTCTTGCTTCTCGGGGAGGTAAGGAAATTATCTCGGTCCTACAGTGTCCTCCAGACCCCACAGTCAGCAGCTGCGCACACAGAGATTATATTTATAGACAGACTAGCTCAAAACCTCCACTTCCTAGGTTCCACGCCTCATTTAAAGCAATGGAGGGTGTCTGTTTTATTCCAGAAACAGGGAGCCCCACCAGCAACACGCAAGACTCACAAGAGTTCTATAGATAGAAACACACAACTGCCCCTTGGTATGTGATTTAATCAGAACACAAACAGGAATAACTCTGTGTAAGAGTTCTTCACTCAACATGCTATTGTAATGTAAATGAAAAATAACTCTTGCAGACTTGTTTTATGGTCTAGAAAGGAGAGTATTTACCTTTCTCTCGCAAAGTAAACAACTTCAATGACTGTTCCTCTGCGGTGACTTTAAAGTAAATCTCACAATTTACAGTTTATCTGATGTCTCCATCTATTTTCTAGGTGATGACACTCTGAAGATGTGGGATATACGCAACTTCAGGAAGCCCGTCAATGTGGCCACTGGACTGACAAACTACTTTACAATGTAAAAATCTGAAGTGGCATCTTAATTGTGTTTGATTACTGTAAATTAAATAGTAGTCTTTTATTTATTTAAATTGTGAACTGATGATAACGTTTACATCTTCTATTCCCCATGAGGACTGACTGTTGCTTCAGCCCGGATGACAAGCTTCTTTTAACTGGAACCTCGGTGAAGAAAGACGAGGGAAACGGGAAGTTGGTTTTCTTCGACCGGGCTTCTTTCCAGAAGGTCCATGAAGTAGAAGTCACCGGTGCAGTAAGTTCTGCTTCAAACTCCACTACTGGGCTTACTGCAAGGAGTTTATCAGCATCCTGATATGAAATGTTGGTTTGAAACCAAAGTTAGGAACATTTGAAAAGACACTAAGTTCACAGTGAAACACAATGAAGCTAATGTGTCTTTTCTCCACTGCATAATAATTGCCTGGGCTTCAAAAATGCACTCGATATGTTTTTTACTTGTTTGTTTTAGCAGCACAATAACAGCAGTCTAACTCTTCATTATGACAACTTAGCAGATTTGATTCCCTGATATGAAATCAACATATTATTTTCATTTCCAATTTAGCCCAACTCAGGATTATTTCAACTGCCTAAACCAGTCTGGTTTTCATTTAACTGGTATTTTTTTGCTTGTTTCATAAGTAACTATGAAGTGGTCGAGAATTTAGAGACGGATGCAGAATCAGATGCACATTACTCACAATTAAGAAGTCATTAGAAACTCAAAGCTACAAAAATTATTCAAAATATTAAAAAAAAAAAAAAAAAAAGAATTAGTGATGAAGAGGAGGGAAGGCAAAGGAAGAAAGTTAAAAAAAAACCAAAATTGTCAAAAGAAGAGAGACAAGTTAAGGGAAAGTGGAGCAATGTGACCTTTTCTCACTGTGAGTCATTTCCACAAAGCTTTGGCAGGACAGTTAATGATGCTTTTAAATGCACAGCCTGTTTTTGAAATAAATTATGAGCATGGTCCATTCACATGCGCAAATTATACCATAAAACACAGTAGCAGACTATGCACTTTATACTAATCCTGCTTTCTCAGAAATCCATTTGGTGAAGGCAAGCAGCCATAAGTGCTGGAATGAAGGGCAGAGGTGCCGTCTTTGGTAAAAGTAAAAAACCCAAATAAACACTTTTTTTGTTGCGTCCTGCTCCTCCTTGTTTTCCTCTGGCTCTCGTTTTCATGCTGTGTGTATGTGTAGCTATAAGAGGGATGTATGAACAAGGCTAAGTTGTGGCAATTTGACATGTTTGAGAGCAGGTTGTTCAGAACTAGAGTGGGGTCCTGCCAGCCAGCTGGCAGCTGTTAGCCTGCAAACCTTGGCACAGCATGGAACCTGCCAACACACTCCATGGTACAATTGCACTGACAGAGAAGAGGTCAGGACTGGTCTTGACTTGGGTGACCTGAATTTAATTTATGGTGTGTTAATATTTTAAGTTCCTTAAAATTCACGCCATATTGTCTTAGTTCTCTGTTGTGTAGATTATATTCTTGCTGGTGGAGCTAAGTATGTTACCTAGTTAATGTCTACCATTCACCCCAAGCAGTGGTCATCAGTTGGAGGGTTGACCCACCTCACTGTGGTGATGATGTCACCAGAGGCAGCATCGAAGAAAGACGGATCAAAACTTAGCCACCATCCTCGTCCTTTGTCCATGTTTGTCTTCTTTTAAGACTTTTTAACTGAAGGTGGGGATTGACATTGGAAACACGATTTTAGAAAATCTGTAGTTAATGCGAGCCCTGCAGAAATTAATTATGTAGTTGAATATTGAGTTATTTTTGAACTTCAGTTTTTAACAGTGGTCATTAATTCTGGTCCCCGTTGTTTATTTACAAATGGCATCAACTAAGGAAAATTGCTACAACATTTTGCTTTTTTCCATTTTCCATTTATAAATAGAAATAGATATTTACATATATTAATGGGTTTTAGAGGTAAGGGTTCAGGTTGCCAGATTTCCTCGCCTTGATATTGTTAATGTCCTAATTTTTGCATTAATTCTTTTGATGATGTTGCTGGATGTTGACATTTAATAGTTTTATAAATTTCCCCTCTGTGCTCATCCTCCTTTCTCAGACCATTACTCAACCAATATGACTTTGGCCCTCTCTGTGTTGCATCGGTAGCTCTGCCCAATTTCTTTAAAAAAAAATACTTTAATGCGTTTAAATCTAGCATCGCAGCAGGTCAGTTATTTCTGGTTGACGTGCACTCAGTGAACCTGATGAATGTGCTATTTACTATGTTTACATCAGCCGTCTGCTTCTTGGATGGCCCGAGAATTTAAGTGCAGACTTTATAAAGTGGCGTACCAGGCAGGCAGTGAAAGGATGGGCCACCAATCATTTCTAACTAAACAGTCTACATAACCCCAGACCTGGGTTCTGGGGTGCGCTGGGGAGGCTGTTTTAAGATCTCTGGTAAATACGTTCAGACCCTTTAGCTTATCTTAGCCCATCAAAAGGGCCATGATCCAGGTAAGATCCTGCTGCTCTCACACCTCAGAACCTTTGACTGGATTTCAAATGGAGACCAAATGAAACCTGCTGATCTGTGTTCTCACTGTAAATGTGTGCATGTGTTGACTGTGTCACAGTTGTGTAATCGGAATTCATTTGCACAAGTCTAAAGAATTCCAACGAGAAAAAAAAAATGTATTTAGAGAATTAGTCGCGGTCACTTTCTCTCAGTACACCGTCTCATGCTTGATGGCTCGTAAAAGGTATTCAAGGAGCTGTTTGAAAGAGCGGTCAGCCTTTTATCCTCAGTAAAAGAGCAGCCAAGCTTGAAAGTTAGAAGGGAGGCCTTCACTCTGTTCTTTCTTGTGAATCTTGCCAAGTAAATCCTGCAAGTTGTAAAAGCCAATTGTCCCAGTTAGACGGCTCGTACTAATTACAGACTCTTCGGACGTGTGCCCACTCGGTGTGTAGTTGAAGTGCTAAGTCTTGAGTTCTCCATTTCCTCCTGATGCATTCAGCCGGACTGTTTAGCCAAGCTTGTTACAAGCGTTTTGGATCCACTGACCGTCAACAAAACGAGAAACACAGCTGTGACTCTTGTGTCCTGTTAGGGCTGCATATTTCATAATCGGCATACAAATTGGGCGAGTGGCTGATGTCTTTTTTTTATCCCTAATCAGTGATTGCTATTTCAGTCTCACGGGACATAGACGGTTGTTACTGAAGGCATGACTGAAAAGTTTTCTCCTTCATGATGTGATGTAATTTGGTGGACGCGGAGCATAAACAGGGGTTTCCAGAGTGTAAACATGCTGTTCTAAAAATCGGTGAAGCGGTCCAACTTTAGGACTGGACAGAATTGTGCTTCTGTTTTTGGCTTCCCAGTGGATCCACAGCTGGGAGCTGCTCTGTTTGAGGCTGCATTGGTGTTTCTGTTTCGCTGTTGACAGAACAATATATTTACCTGGCTGTGCTTTCACTTACTGTATATTCTGTTTTTTTGCTGCCTGATTTTGGTCCTTCATTGTTAGGATGTTGTGCATATGGGGGGAGATTCCTGAAGCTTTTACACTACCTGTGAAGTGTAACAGCTGTCATCCCCATGGTCCCTCACATGTCGAGACTGTCTGTATTGCTTTAGCAACCTTGACAGGACGATTTATAACCTGTTACACACTTGCAGTGAAGCACAGCTATAGGAGGTGGACTTCAGTCGCTCACAAGGCACACAAGTGGATGGAGACAGGAAATGGTTAGAAATCAGAATTATTTGTCTAAGGGTTAAACGGTGCATTGCTGCTCCATAGGAATGACGATAGCAGGCTCCATGTTAAACACATCCTTTTTAAGCATTTTCTAGACCTTACAATCGATTCCATCCGGCTCTTGATCTGGTTGAGCAGATTAACCCTCGTCTGTTGCAAGAGCTCAACACCAGTGAGCTGGAACAGCAGCAGTGTAGATCAGTGTGTACGAGATTTGTGTAAATTTTAGTATGATGTGAATGGTTTTAATTCACCGTAGTCAAAAAGCTTTGGCATCCTTAATGGGTGCTTGTGTATGTGATCGAGGCTCCTTTGCTTGGGATCCTGGAGGGAAGCTGAACAGCTGGGCGCTAAGCAGCTTTTATCATCACAGAATCTGGATGTCTCACTCGTAGTACTACTCACCCACCCCACCCCCGATTCTTTTTTTTTTTTTTTGCCACTCTGTTCCACTTAAAGCGTGCCAAACACACAAAACAACAAAATTTTGTACGGCAGTTTGCAAAGCACATCTGCATCAACTGTACATAGACGTCCGTTAATGATGTGACTCCAGAGATTTTGGGAACGATTGCATCGCTGCAGCTCTCCACTGTAAGTCGCACATCACAGAATGCACAGAGACGCTCCATCACTGTCCAATAACTCTGTACGTATTCCTCTCTCTGCCCTTCGTTTGCTCTTTCACACACACACACACACACACACACACACACACACACACACACACACACATTTATCTCTGGATAAATGTGGTCACATTTGCCTATTGGCACTGGGCCATCTGTCACACACAGACTGAAGGATCCAGTCCTCATCTCAACAACCAAATATAGTCAACTAGAGCAGCGTTGCACACAGGGACTGATCCTCGCTGCACCACAACTGACCTGGGTCACAAAATCAATATAGTCAAGACAATGCCACAATAGAGACACACGTTCACAGCCTGTTGTGGGCTACAGGGGGAAGCACAACATGCTTTGTCAAAATCTGCCAAAAAATAAAAAAAACCTATTTAACTATCTTGATTTCATCTGTTTGTGTGCTCCAGAGTGCTGTCCGCTGCTTATGGCATCCAAAGCTGAATCAGATCATGGTGGGAACTGGGAACGGATTGGTCAAGGTCTACTATGACCCTGTGAAGAGTCACAGGTTTGTTTGGTTTGATTGAAACAGTGAGGTCTGTGGAATAAGAAATGTGTGACATCATTTGTAAACCCCGCTGGCTCTTTTCCAGGGGGGCGATGCTGTGTGTGGTGAAGAGCAAACGAAAAGAGAAACACGCAGAGACGTTAACGCAAGATTACATCATCACACGTAAGTAAAAGACTGAACATGCTCCTCATCCGTTTCATCCAAAAGATAAATTGATTTTGCCACTTAATGAACTTTTAACTTGATTTCCCCGCTCCCTGGCCTCGCTGTGAATTGCAGGCAATTTCCCCCATCGCCTTTTTAATCATTAAACAATTACCGAGGAAATTACATTGCTTTTCTTGAAGCACTCCGGCGGTTTAATCCACCCTGAGCCACGAGCCCATCTGGCCTCGCTGCTCTTCAGATGATAAGGCAATATGCAAGAGGTCATCTCCCAAGTGCATGATGTGGCGACTGGAGCGTAGTCTAATCATCATCCTCAGACGTAAAGTTCAAAACTGCTAACATCTGTTTGAATGGTACCTCACATTCACACACACACACGCACACGATAGTTCAAACACTATCCCTTTGTGGCGGGGTTTACAAGGAATGAGTGTTCAAGGCTTGTCCAGGCCCATTAGCTGATGGAGTGGGGTGTGGATGAGTGGATGGACAGCCTCGGGGCACTGTGCCACGCGGCGACCATGCGGTCTATAGTCATGCCGGATCACGCTCGGGACATCCACCTCTCCCACCACTGATGGCGTGATCAGCTTCCAACACATCTCTCCTGATTGGCCGCCAAGACCGAATTTAGATGCCGCTTATTGTTTGGGCTGCTGCAGCCTTTTCCGATGCATCATGTGATGTCATTGCCATGCCAACAGGGTGTGAAGCAGGCAGGCTTTTGACTGCCACGAGCGCTGAGTGACGCACTTGATGCCCTGGCACTGGAAAATTAGAGGGGACAGGAAGCAAGTGATGGCCCATTGAGAAAAGCGAGGGAATCTGTTAACAGTAACCTTTTTGCTTAATGTAGCATGGAGGAGAAGAATTAACACTGAACAGCGACAGGGCTCCTGAATGGAAAATCACTTTATCTAGTCCTTTACTAAAGTGTCTCTTTGTAACCTCTGTGGATAAGAGCAGAGCACACACTCACAGCGCACACTCATTCACAGTCGCACGTTCACTCACACGGGTTTAAGAGCCCTGGTGCCTTTATTGTGATAGTGTTCACAAAAGTGTGAAGAGCAGCATCGTGATTGTCTCTGTAAACAAGGCGGTATAATGAATATGTTGGTGCTCACTTTGCCAAAAATAGTACGGGGATCACGAGGAGGGACGCTGCCAGAGGTCTGCAGGTGCTTGTGTTTTTGCTCAAAGGCGAAGTGTAGTAATATGAAGAAAATGTAATAACGTATGAAAACACTCCATTTAGTGATGCGGTATAGCATGGGGGCAACACACTGGGTTTTGTGATCGTGCAGTTTGAGTTTCATCCTTGTTTAACTTGTGTGTCTACAGCTCATGCATTACCAATGTTCAGAGAGGCCCGGCAGCGGAGCACACGGAAACAGCTGGAGAAGGACAGACTGGACCCGAAGAAATCCCACAAACCCGAGCCTCCCGTGTCGGGACCAGGTGAAGTGTTTGTTTGCATGTTGTCGTTTTTTTACCTCCACAAAAAAAGCAACACATACAGTTCCAACTATTGTACAATATCAGTGTCCGCAAAGCAAAAGGTAAACTGTGTCATGAGATGTAATTTCTACGTTAGCGTAATTATCAGGTACAGCTACAGAACTGGAGAAGTTATTATTAGTTGTTTTCACATTGTTGATGTGAAAACATCAACAAAGAGGCATTTTATCCTCCCGTTGTCTCACAGTTTTTAACTGCTGCTACGTGAAGACACCTTTTGTCTTTTTCTGCTTTTGTCCTTTTCGCTTATTATTCTTCAACAATCGCCACGTTTACAAATGTTCATGGATGCACTTTGACCTCCTTCCAATAAGCAGAGCTGCCAGACAACATTTCTTGCTTCACTCTATCCCAGCAGACTCACTGCTGTGTTTGTTTCTCAATCATTTATTTCTTAAGTATTATGGACTTGACAACAATTTAATGAATCACCAGTGTAAGTATTTATACTCATTTAAACATGGTAAAGATTTTTCAAAAGTAGTTATTAAAAGTCTGATTAAATAATTCATTTCCCCTATTTATTTAATAATTAGTTGACTAATTGAAATTTAATGTTTGTTGTACATGTTAAACATAAAAAGTACTTAACAACAGCAACAAAAACAATAATAGTAATAGTAATAATAATTATACATGATAATTTTTGCATGGCTCAGTATGAAAACATGTAGCATCATAGATGTTGAAGGAGACAACAAACATTTTGTGAATTAAAATGTGAGTTGACGTTCAAATGTAGTGTGTTTTTTTTTAAATTACACGCTGTCTTTGCTTTGTTTATCCTCTAAGTAGGATAACGTTGCACAAGTGTAAGGTAATGTTCAGCGGTTGGCTCGATGCTTACAATCAGTGAAAAGATATGTCTCTAATCCCCCAAACAACCTCACTGCCTAAATGCAGAGGGAAATCCATGTGTATCGGAATGTTAGTGTTTGGGTGTACGCGCATGCTTGCGTGGATTTTATCCTTGATCTTTAAAGGCAAACATAATAATGTCCTTCTCTGCAAAGCAAGACTCCATCCCCCACCACCCCCTCCACTCCCACCCTAAACAACAGGGATGGAGTAGAGCAAACAGCAAACATTGTGTAATTTCTATTTTCTGGAACAAGAATGCACTTATTGACAAAAAGCATTTTTACCCAAATCAAATATGACAATTATTTGAAAAATAGTTTGAGAAAAATTGAGCACTAACTTCCCACACATGTGCTATGTTAAGAGCATTCTTAGCTTTTTATAAAAACTGAGTACATGTAAAAAATTTTTTATTTTTTTATTCTCGTCTTGTGATAGTGTGTCATTATTAGATAGATAACAAATAAATATAGTTTACTGTTAAAGGCTGACGTGTATATTGACATAAACATTGTCAGAACTCTGGTGTAAAAGGTGAAATCGGTGGAAAACTGGTGTTAAATAGATGCCAAACGTTGGCAAGGACAGAATAGATTCAAATGGAATATAATGCCAAATTTCCCAGAAGGAAAGAGTCATTCATACGTTATCCTACTGTGGCTGCTGAGCTTGATAGCAGTGTTACAATGCCTCTTCCAGTCCAATTTACCAACAGAAACTCAGACAGAAAGAAGTTACAGCTGTAAAACAATCTATTTTTCCTTTTTCCTGAGCCCACTGCCAGCTGCTGTTACTGTCTGGAGAGGAGGATAAACATGTTGCCGTCAGCTGGCACCGAAAAACTACTGTCATGTGTTTAAGCAGGATAACTCACTAGGATTTGATTGGATTGTGATGAACACAGGTGGGTTTCTACAGGGGGAACAAGTGACTTGATTTCCCTTGGTCTCCGCAAAGAAAAGCAGAAACGATTGGAGCAACAATCACTTGTCTCAATATGTCATTGTATTCATTGAGTGGCTGTGAGAAGAGCTTAGTCCTGATCAACCAATCAGAGACAGAATAGGGTGGGGTCATGGTATTGCCATAGTAGCATTGAGATTTGCTTGGTGGAAGCCTGCAATCATAGAGTTATGTGTACTGTAGTTTGTGATTGTCATTGCTTTACTACCAGTAGGGGGCGTTAAAGTCTCTGTAGAGACAGCTTTAATTAAAGTGCTTTGCTTGTTGATTACAGGTCACACACTTTATTACCAACATTCATTACCTGTGAGAGTTCGTCATACAGGTGGTCCTCAAAAGTGCGAACACAACTAGTTCTGAGAGGTTGTTCGTAAGCTGAATTGTTCACAAATTTATATGTCATTACTACTCTAAATACAAAACTGCTATTCCCTAAGTCTTACCAGAAACCATTATATGGCATAATAACAACAACACAATGCGTTTCCATTAACTTTCTCACTTAGCTCGATCAATAATTAACATCAAATGGCAAAAAATTCTGAGTTCAGCATAGCATCAGTAAATGCTTCCAGGCAGAAACATAACCTGGCTGACATTTGTTCTTACATCATTTGACTCCTACAGGGGGACAACCCCGTCAGTAGTTTAAAAAAATATGAAATAACAGGCATGTTGTGACAGAGTTTTCTTACAGGTAGTCTATAGTCAACATTTCTGGCTCTAACTTTCAACTTCAGCTGAATTGTCTTCAGTCTTGATTCTCAAGATTGTCCTCATGCACATAAATACATTGTGTGTTCGTTCTCTCCTTAGAAATTTGTAGAGATTTAAATATGAGAAGGATGAAAGAGGAAAGCTGAAATGGCAACATGAAGCCAGACATCAGTTATCAGAACATCAGTTAGCGGGTCATGGTGGCACCCTGTCTTCATTTGCTGAGTTATTTTGACATGACGTGAAATCTTAATCTATGGGGAGTTAATGTTATGCTGCTTGGCGTGGATTGCGGCAAAAAGGGGAACAACAGTAGTCGGACATGGCAGTTCGCGGTTGTTCGTATCTATGAATTTTCGTTTGTATCTTGAGTACTACCTGTATATCATGTCATAGTGTGATCATGCAATATGTTTTCACATCTGGATTTTTTCATACTAAAACAACAACCCAAATTCTCTGTATGGATGATATATGATATAAATTCTCTGTATGGAAGTCTGACCTGTATCTAATCCCATCATTATGTGTCCTGGCAGGTCGTGGAGGAAGAGTAGCGGCTCATGGCGGCACACTGTCTTCATTCATCGTCAAAAACATCGCCTTAGACAAAACGGACGACAGTAACCCCCGACAGGCCATCCTACGTCACGCCAAGGAGGCTTCAGAGAACCCTTACTGGGTTGCCCCGGCATACAAAGTGTAAGAAAAGCTCCTGTCTACAAGTGTAATAATATGAATCATTTACACACTCGCTGTGTGTCGCGCTGCTCACCTTTCATTTCTGGGTTTCATTATCAGAGGGTGTAAGATGAGCACCAGGGGCGTAGCTTGGTGCTGTTGTGCTGGGTCTCGGGTTTCTTCCCACTGGTGTGAAACATAAATGTTTAAAGGGTTGTACATTTTTACAGGCACTTGACACTGTAGGAAGGAGAGTAATGGACAGCTTTAGATCACTATCAGACTCAGCCAGCTTTGTAAGCATGGGTCACGGCTGTTAAACCAAATGTAACTGTATCACACACTGCCACAATCAATCTTATTTTTAAACATAATATTCTGGTGATATACATTAAGGTGGATACATCTGATAGCGTAAGGTGAAGGTAGAGGTAGCAAAGGCCAAACAAGAAGCTTATGATGACTTGTATGCTCGGTTGGACAGTAAGGAGGGAGAGACTGATCTATACAGGCTGGCAAGACAGAGAGACAGAGATGGGAAGGACGTGCAGCAGGTTAGGGTGATTAAGGATAGGGATGGAAGTCTATTGACAGGTGCCAGCAGTGTGATGGGAAGATGGAAAGAGTACTTTGAAGAGTTGATGAACGTGGAAAATGAGAGAGAACAAAGACTAGAAGAGGTGACTGTTGTGGACCAGGATGTAGCAAAGATTAGCCAGGATGAAGTGAGGAGAGCACTGAAGAGGATGAAGAGTGGAAAGGCAGTCGGTCCTGATGATATACCTGTAGAGGTTTGGAAGTGTCTAGGAGAGGTGGCAGTAGAGTTTCTGACTAGGTTGTTCAACAGGATCTTAGATAGTGAGAAGATGCCTGAGGAGTGGAGGAGAAGTGTGCTGGTGCCCATTTTTAAGAACAAGGGAAATGTGCAGAGTTGTGGCAACTACAGAGGAATAAAGCTGATAAGCCATACAATGAAGTTATGGGAAAGAGTAGTGGAAGCTAGACTAAGGGCAGAAGTGAGCATTTGTGAGCAGCAGTATGGTTTCATGCCAAAAAAGAGTACTACAGATGCAGTATTTGCTTTGAGGATGTTGATAGAGAAGTACAGAGAAGGCCAGACGGAGCTGCATTGTGTTTTTGTAGATCTGGAGAAAGCTTATGACAGGGTGCCCAGAGAGGAACTGTGGTATTGTATGAGGAAGTCTGGAGTGTCAGAGAAGTATGTTAGAGCGGTGCAGGACATGTATGAGGACTGTAAGACAGTGGTGAGGTGTGCTGTAGGTGTGACAGAGGAGTTCAAGGTGGAGGTGGGACTGCATCAGGGATCAGCTCTGAGCCCCTTCTTGTTCGCTATGGTGATGGACAGGCTGACAGACGAGGTTAGAAAGGAATCTCCATGGACTATGATGTTTGCAGACGACATTGTGATCTGCAGTGAGAGTAGGGACGAGGTGGAGGAGAAGTTAGAGAGGTGGAGGTTTGTCCTGGAAAGGAGAGGGATGAAGGTTAGCCGCAGTAAGACAGAGTACATGTGTGTGAATGAGAGGGACCCAAGTGGAAGAGTGAGGTTACAGGGAGAAGAGATCAAGAAGGTGGAGGATTTGAAGTACTTAGGGTCAACAGTCCAGAGCAATGGAGAGTGTGGAAAAGAGGTGAAGAAACGTGTACAGGCAGGATGGAATGGGTGGAGAAAAGTGTCAGGTGTGATGTGTGATAGAAGAGTTTCAGCTAAAATGAAAGGAAAGGTGTACAAAACTGTGGTGAGACCAGCGATGTTGTTTGGTCTAGAGACAGTGTCACTGAGGAAAAGACAGGAGGCAGAGCTGGAGGTAGCAGAGATGAAGACGCTGAGGTTCTCTCTGGGAGTGACCAGGAAGGATAGGATCAGGAATGAGTACATCAGAGGGACAGCACATGTTAGAGGTTTTGGAGATAAAGTCAGAGAGGCCAGACTGAGATGGTTTGGACATGTCCAGAGGAGAGATAGTGAATATATTGGTAGAAGGATGCTGAGTTTTGAACTACCAGGCAGGAGGCCTAGAGGAAGACCAAAGAGGAGGTTTATGGATGTAGTGAAAGAGGACACGAAGGTAGTTGGTGTGAGAGAAGAGGATGCAGAAGACAGGGTTAGATGGAGGACACTGATTCGCTGTGGCGACCCCTGAAGGGAAGAGCCGAAAGGAAAAGAAGAAGAAGAAGACGTCTGATAGCGTGTAATGCTGTCCTGATTGTCGAACTATTTGTAGTAGCAGACAAATAGCTACTAGCATTGCTCTGTTTGCTGGAAGTTACATTAAACATCAAGATAATTCTCCTGGGGAGGATCCAGTGAAGGCCAGAGTTATAGCCTTATGCACCATCTGCAGCCTGAACTTCCTCAAACTTCTGTCGATTTGTATAGAAGAGGTTTTATTTATCTATTTATAGTCAAAGGTTTTAATATTAATCTTCATAAACCATAGTTTCTTCACAGCTCTGTCATCTGGTTCTTATTAAAATCATTACCTCCTTCAGGACCCAGCCGGAGCCATTGTTTGCAGAGGAATCGGAGGAGGATGAGGAAGCTGAAAGGGAACCAGAATGGAAGAAACGCAAGATCTGAGGGTCAGCTTTTGGTCGGATGTACAGCAGCACGAGGTCGCAAGGATCAATCCCAGAACACCATGCTGTTGTCAGGAACTACACGTAGCAGCATCAATTACACAACTCTATTGTAGAGCCTGTCTTCTCCCCCCTGGGCTAATTTTTTTAGCTTACATGCATGTGCAGTATGCATCTGTGTTTTTGGGTAGCGCAAAAACTTCTTACTGCCAAGTATAACATAAATTTTTTTGACTGGTTCATGTTCTCCTCATTGCAGTTCATCAACCACAGGAAAACCTTGGCTTTTTATGTCTGTTTGGATTACATGGACTTTATTTTCATCATTTCTATTGTCCTCTCCTCCCACAATTTCAGAGTTCGCTAATGCCTCGTAAATTGGCTCCAGATTTTGCGGTTTGGTTCTGTTTGTCAACTATGAAGAACATCTTTCTAGTTTGTAAGAAATAAATTGAGAGGACGTACAGATATTGCAACCATTTTCATTTTTTCCCCCTCACGGGTTTAGGTTTTGAATGCTATTTCTGAAATGTGAATTTTCCATCTGCTATTGTAAAGTTTTGCTTTTCATACTGTTTTTCACCCTGAAACCTGTTTTTACCTGCTCATTAAAAGATGTCTGCCAAAATCGTTTTATGAGGCGCTGGCTCAAACATGCAGGTACACTGAGCACCCAGTCCGAGCCAAGGCTGAGGCTTGACTCATGGCTCCAAATTAAGTTCTTACAGGCTACTTTTAGTCACAGCTTTTAACTGGGTAAACATAACCACAGGTGTTCTAAGTTCTAGCACTGGTGAATAATTAAAGATGATTAATTTATTTCAATCAAAATTTATTTTCAAATCAATTTGCAAGCATTTGCAAGTTAACATGTTCTCAAGCAATTACTGTCAAAATGAATAATGTGTTCCTGCACCTGAAAAATACCTCAACCTGCAGAAAAAACCACGACGCACAGATCTGTTTGTGTTCTTCGACATCTCCCTGAAAAGTGGCATCTGCTTTTGCAACAAATTAATGCTAACCTACTGATCCAGACAGCCCTCACCCTCCTTATCCATTATTTAGCTGGTATTTCTACACACATTGAGTTATGGCGGATTAAACTGTTGAGCAATTTTAAATTCCAAAACAATCAATGTATCAAGCACAAAAATCAAATCTCATAGTGTTCTAGCAAACTTTCCCTGACCCTAAACTGAACAGGAAAATAGAAATACCAGATCTGGGATGGCACATGGACCAAACCTGCATTTGAGCGCGGCTCAAGAACGTACAGGGGGGTCGGCTCTGTTCAGAAAGTTTAATGTCAAGCTGTTGTTGTGAAGAAAAGTTGTCAGCCAGTAGCAGGTCATGAGGAGCGACTGCTGCTTGACTCAAGGGGGAATGTCAGTTCGCTGCAGTGTGAAGAACTAGCTGGCATTTGTACAGAGGAGCTGTGTGTAGTGCTGATGTGCTGTCTGTTTTGTGATGCACAAAGCATTAAGTTTGGACTTATTAAAAAAACTGGTTATTGACAAATTTGTTTTCATCATATAAGTGGCAGCCACAAAGAAAACATGAGACTTGAAGACCCTGGACTTGTCAGTGTCAACCTTCAACAACCGTCAGTATCAGACATGATGTCAGATAAGAGCACATTTAACATGTTGGTCCCAGTCACATGACTTTTGGTTAAGACCAATATAGACTCTTCTCTCTTTCCTTGCTTTCTACCAAGTCCTGAGGGATATATCTGCCACCATTTTTAACAAACTGACTTCTACCACTGAGCAATGTGGCTGTTTATCCACCGAGGTTACAATGCAGAGGGATGTTGCTGTTTATCCATCAGTCAACATTTATCTGTCCAAGGAATACCTCCAAAACCATTCAATGTGTTTTATGAGACATCAAACATTCAAGAATTAAGTCTTTTTTTTAATGTTTTTGGAATTTTTCCTCATATTGGGGGATTATATATTTTGAAAACAGAGGAATGCTGTCTCATAAATCTTCTATAACTTGTGCAGATTAATTAATTTACTGGAGTGGTGCCTTTTGTTATTTTTACAAAAGGATTTGTGTTGCTCTGGCAACAATCTACATTTTGAGGGGGTTATTTGTTGAATGACATCTGTAAACTGTAACCTGGAATGATGTGAAATGTACCTTTATTCAAAAAGGACTTTTGACTTGGACCGGAACCAAAACTGAAAACAGCTCAGTGCGCTGCTGCCTGAATTTATCTTCTCAGCGCGTCGGAGGCATTCTTCAACACCTTGATTTACATTCAGAGGTGATTTATGACAAAAACTTTTGTTTGCTGTTGAACCTCAGGTTACTGATCAGGAACATGGAGCATGTTTGGATGCCATACTGTAAAATACTTCTCTCAAAGCAGCCCTGCTATACACCGCCCCCCCCAAGGGGACATTAACGCATTTCCTGTCCTGGTGCGTTACTGTACAAGCACAACACCAAGAAGTACGCTCATTTTATAGAAACAAGTTTAATTCTGTAAAAAGTTATAAAATGAATATTGTACAAAAATAAAGTTTGCAGAGAGCTTTGGTTCTGTAACAAAAAACAAGTGAGACAACATGACAAATTTATCACAGAGGTGTTAACACAATAAGGAGTGACAACAAATGCGATTCTTACATAACACTGAGGATACTTTTGCATTTTAACCTTTTGCTTGTTAACTTTTGCATCAAAAGCAGAGGACTAAATGCCAAAGAACAGAGGAGCAAACAGTCATGAAGATGAGAGGGCTTGTGGTCACAGTTTACACACATTAATGTATGCATTAAAGAGTAGCGAGGTGCTCTGAGGTTTCTGGGAAGTCTGCTAACGGCACATTCTCATCTGGAAAGCCTTACGCATGAATCGGCTGTTAAAGAAGATGATCCAATTGATGAGGTATGCTGTGATAAAAGCTAGAGTTTTTTTTTTTCCTCTGTGTAGTGTTTGGCCTAAATTCAGCTTGATGCCGTGGATTTGTTCTGTGTACAGGCGGATTATACTGTAAAGCTGGCTTGCTTGCCGCTGGGTGGGCACAGATACCTTGGTCCCTAATCCATGTTAACAACAAGACCTACCCCAGGGCTCTCTTTGTTCCATTTAAAACCATCCCCTTGCAGGGTCTCAATGGGCATAGCCACATGCTTTTAAAGAGCTTCTTGTCTTCCTGGATGTATACTTCCAAATAGATTGGGGATAAACTTGGTTGAACAGGTTATTACACGTAAAAAGCAAGTTGAGCCTATGCGCGGTCTTCCCCCTGTAAGTCCCCAACATATTCTTTTGTGTTTGTCTAGTCTTTAGATTTTTACATTGGCTAGTGATGACAGCGCTACAGTAGCTTGATGCTCCTGACTGCCTTCACCGATATGCCGTTGCCAAGGGGGGATATTTGGTTAAGACTCATTTTAGAGGATCGCTTTCAAATCCCCTTTCTGGGAGCGAGACCTGTCTGTCAGGGTCCAGACAGTAACACAGACAGGTCCATGAACTTTAAAGCTTACTGGGACAGGAACCCCTGCAAAGCCTTTGCTTGGATTTTTTTTTTTTTTTTTTTTTGCGCAAGGCCAGACAGAGGTTAGGAGTAACACGCTAAGAGAGCATTCAAGAAGCTTTTGTACTCAAAGGATGGATCCTCAAAGGCACCAACAGATCTGCAGAGACCGTTACTCTAAGGCTGATTTGAAATTTCAATTATAGAAGTATAAAAAGTATAAAGATTTGATTTCTACCAAGGTATCATGGGGACAGAGTAGCCCCTCTTAGATTTAGTAGATTTAGCATTATCACATGGAAAAAGAATGGTCTGAAAAATGTGTACCACGGTCAAAATAATCCAAAAAACTAAATGGCGAATCTGCTATTGGTCCCCTTCTCTGTGCCGCGTAAAGCCTCACACAACTTGATTGCTAATGATGTTCTGTTGGACTCATGAACTGAAAAAATGTTTGAATCTACGTGGAGCGAATAAGTCTTGTCAGGATAAGTGGGAAAGTGTGACGTACTTTGGCACCAACCAGAACAAACAAAGATTTTAAATAAATAAGAAAAAAAAATACAATTCCTTTGATAAAATGGATTGAAATAAATAACAATAAGTTAATTCTATCTTAATAAATACAGGTATATCTCTTTTATGTATGTGTGTGTGTATACTGTACATATATATATGCATGTATATATATATATACATATACATACAGTATATACACACACACGTATCTATGTGTGTTTATGTGCACATATATATACATATACATATGTACTGTATATATATATATATACAGTATATATACAGTGTGTATATATATATATATATATATATATATAAAATCTGTATTGCTTTATATTGTTTTTCTGCAAACTGGCTCACACCTCTTACATTTCTGCACGCATCTAAAACACTGAATACTGTTCAGACTCAGCGCGGGAAGTCAAATGTATAGATGACTGTTGAACGGTTGTTCCAACATCTCTCAGGTGGCTTTCATATACTCACCTGTCTCCATTGAGGTCTACAGACAGAAATTACAGACAATTCACTCCCTCTTTGACCTCAAATGCCCTTTTCCAACTGTGATACCTCTCTATGCCGCAAAGGCCCGTCAGGGTGATCCTCAGTTCACCATTGCTGGTCTGTGAGTGCGTCACATCCATGTGATGTCCTCAAACGCAGCCACATTTCCTGGCAGAATGCTTTTTCAATGTGTGATACACTACATTGTCATCCAAAAATGACAAGTCGTCATCAAAAGCGATTGGTCGACAGCAGGTGCGAGAGGGTGTGTCCTTGTCCAGCTTCTTGTTATGCGTAAGATTGTTGAGGATCTTGTCATAGTTGGTCTCTGCTTCCACGCAGGGGCCACTGCAGTACCGAAAAATCAGCTCCTCTTTAGTTTGGTAGCCCAGCCCCAAGTCCGTCACGTTGAGGTGGACCTCCTTCAGCAGGCAGCCTCGAGTCTGCACCGATAGTCTCTCCCTCCCCTTCTCGCCTCGCCCGCCTTTACCACCTCGACTTCGACCCCGCCCCCGCCTCCTGTCGCCACGTCCTCTGGCGCCTCCCGCGTTCGCTGCTCCCCTCTGTCTCTGCTCCCTCCGTCCCCTGGAACCCTCCCTGGGATCTGATGATCTCCTGAGTCTGCCAATAGTAGCCTCGATAAAATCCATGACATCATCAAACTGAT
This sequence comes from Antennarius maculatus, assembly GCA_013358685.1. Taxonomy (NCBI): domain Eukaryota; kingdom Metazoa; phylum Chordata; class Actinopteri; order Lophiiformes; family Antennariidae; genus Antennarius; species Antennarius maculatus. The sequence goes on along the minus strand of CM023623.1, from coordinate 8,873,268 downwards.
CAGGATAGGGACCTGTGACGTCATCTGGGAAATGCAGAAGGAGCAGAATCACTCATAAAGACACCAGCAAGGACAGATAGAAGGGTTGCAACTATCTCAACAACATTTAACATGGTACTCAGTGATTCTAAGATTTTATGAACAGATAAAACCAAATGTTAAATATTCCTGTGGAAAAAGCAAATTCCATGGAAAATGCACAGTATATGAAAATATTTCAGAAAAATATAATACTGTACTGTAAAATTAAATATGATTACATCTCAATGAGAAATTTTGCATTGTGTGCAAAATCAAATCAGGTTAGATACATCAAATTATAAAATGGAAAACAAAAAAGCATTCTTGCTGAGAGATTCACACCGTTCACATATTGTTCATATGATCGAATGAAGCTTCAGCCAGATAGCTTAATCAAAGGCTAATCGTCCAACAAAAACTGCCTAAACTAATATGTCATGCCACGTTTGTTTAATCTGGTCAAAAAGTGATTTACTGGCTCTGAGCGGTAAGTTCAAGGAGTCTCCTCAGCTTGCATGGAAACTACCTGGACTGCTTCCAATGCTTGTGCTAAGTTAGGCTATAGTGATGCTAGTCAATACCCTCACATTCAGTGTGTGTATAGCCATTTCTTCAGCAATCTAATAATTAAATCAAAGAACAAATACGCTCACGAGTTAAAGAAGCTAAATGCACAACTACAAAATCAGTAACAGTCACACTGAGATGCAATTTATGTAGAAAAGAATGATATATGTTAACCAGTATTTGGCTGAACATTGCAATTCTATTTCCAAATGGAGGAACTTATATTCACCTGTAATGATGGGAGGAAGGTAGACTTTGTATAACATTCAACCTTTGTTAACCCCTCAACTCCTGAGAACCTGAAAGAGTCTGGGTCGTTTAAGTTAACCTGGTTTGCTTTCGCACACCAGATGCCTGTGTGAATACAGTAGACACAGACTAATTACTCCATCAAGAGAGGAGTTGTTTTTCAGTGACTTCAAACTTTCATTGGTGTGATTTTAGAGGGCCGAGACTTCAAAGAACAAATAAATATGCTCTGAGTCATTTAGAAGCGGCAGATTGAGGCCTGATCAAAACTCAAAACATGCACCATCCACCATCTGCCGTGAGGGGTGATGAGGACTGACTGAAAGTCTTGGACCATTCCTGCTTTACATGTTGTTTCTATTATAGAATAACGTCGCTCTTCCAAAGCCTGCAGGTCTGGCAGCAGAGCCGTCTATGAAAATCATGCAGACTTATTGTGCTGTAATAAATCAATTGGTGCAACTCTAATTGCATTGCCTGTGTGTGTGCGCGTTTGGATGTGTGTCATCATGCTGTAAGAGGTTGAAGGACTCGGCGCTGTGGGGTGCAATGTCTGGCAGGTGTTGGACCGTATTGCAGTGTCACCTATCTCTGCTCTTCTACCTGTTGCTCTGGCAGCTCTCAGGCCACCTGATCCGTCTGAGCTCCACAGCTGATTGGGCTGTCGCTGGTATATCAGGTGAGCCCCGGCCAATCTGTTTAGACACACCTGCCCTTTGATTTAGACGCCTCCTATTGTATGTCAGCTGCTAGGCAGGGTGGCTGCGGTGCTCTTGCTGACAGATTTTACTGGCAGCAGGTGATTCATGTTGCAAATTGTGCCACTTTGCAGAGTCAATACGAAATAATCATTGTGGTTTGATAAAGAAACATTATGATTTGCTGTATATAAAATTGGCTCTCTGTTTTGGCGCTACAATATCAGGCTCCTGGTGCAGCTGCTGGCTGCAGTTTTTTAGTCTTAAAAGGAAAAACGCATTTTTCTTTGTAATTACACACAGAAGTCCCCTCTTGGAGCTACAGCCCTGTTTATACTATTAGTGCATAATTAATGGTCTTAGGTTACAAAGCAGATAAGTAATGTCACTACGATCCAAACAGAAGATGAGGTGGCAGGACAAACATTTGTTTGAATGTTCCATTCCTTATCGAGTTCTTGGCTGCGTCTACATCTGTGTGAAGATGATGCTGTGTCAGATAGATCCAAACAAAATAAATTCCTACCCACTGTCACTGCTACGATGAACATAAACACTCTCACTGGGTGCTTCAGACTGTCTGCCTCGGTCCAGCCCATGACCTGAAAATTCCAGCAAACCCCTTCACGTTTAATTCTTTGATAATAATAATTTTGAAAAAGGGGCCATGATTTGTGATTTGTGAGGTGAATGTAAACAAAAGGAGAAGGAGAAATGTGAGCATGACTTCTGGGTCTTTTTTTTTGTGCCACTGGTTTGTTTTGACATTGTTGTGATCTCAGCCACAGCAGCAATAAACACAAATTAAGATCTTCCATCTGATAGTCAACATGTCTGGAAGCCTTATCAACATCGGACTCTCCACTGTTGGCTCGACCCACTTCAGATGTGATGAGTCAAGAAATGCTAAATGACTCGGTCAGCAAACCAATTGTCTGACTCTGTCATCTGGATTTCCACTCTGGTCCATTTTGTTCTGTAGAAACGTTATTTAAAGGAGATGTTACAAAGCACTGTATCTACAGTGAAACTCCCAATTACCTAGCAATCAAAAGGCCATCACAGTGATTGTAAATCAATAAAAACAGTTGTTCAAACATGCCATGTGCCTTACAGCGATCCTCCATCGAGATCTCCTGCAGGTTGTGGTCTTCCTGTTGGAACGCTGACTCTTCGTCCTCCACAGACAGGGACAAGGAATCACTGAGGCTGCTGGAGAAATAAGTCCTCTTGGCTGGCTGAATGTTTGGGTAGAGAGGCCGTGTAGCAACAGAACTCAGGAGCAACAAACACGTGGCCAAAACATCCCATAACTTCATTTTAGACTCAGTTCCTCTGAAGAAAGCTGCAGAAATAAGAGACAACATATTTGAAATATGGAGAAAACACAACAGCAAAAAATAAATAAACAAACTGAAATAGTATTAATGTGAACACTGAGTCCAGTCAGACTGTAGGCCAACTCTTGTTTGTAATGAAGTCAGTGAAGTGTTTGAAACACTGTGACTCAGCCTGTATTAATAATTGTGTCATCATCTCAGAGGGGTTTGATTTTCACTTTGTCTCGGTGTGGTCACTGTAAACACGGCTGTGAGAGTAAAACTATCACAAAAAACAAAAACAAAACATGAATTACTGCAGTGGGAATACCATGTGCCATGTCATATAATATTCACAAAATATAGAAATTAAATACAGGAATAATCCTAGAATACGCAAAAAAATGTGCAAAAATCGAACGAAACCAATTTAAGCTCCTCTAATTAATTATTTTATAATGAGTTTCCAAAGGGATTCTGGGACGACTTTTGCGTGTTTCTGTGAATTCAGGCGAGCTCGTCCTAATTGTAATAAAAGTTGGAGGGCGCGCCTCGCGGAAAAATGTGTTGATTAACGAGCGCACTGAAGCATGTTGGCAACAATATAGTCGGAATAATAGTTTGAGCCGGACAGATGGCGATCCCCAAAGCTTACGTGACGACCCCGTCTAATGGTATGTTGGGTGTACAATAAACTTAAAGCAGGGACAAACACAGGACGTGAAAAAATGCAAAAAAAGCTGCATTCTTCATTTTGATTTGCTGCTCCAACGAAATGTGCCAATGTGAGAGTTGTATGACCTTTACGCACTAACAATCCGAGGATGGATCCGAGGCGCACTGATGATCGGAGGATATGGAATTATATTAGAATTATATTCCATAATAAACACTTGACTTACCTTAAATATGGCCCATGCAGACCCGAAACTCGCTGGCTTCTAATGTTTAAATCCAGACAGGAGCCGCGACTCATTTAATGCCCCCAGGTTGAATTAGTTGCTCGCAAGAATCGCCACAATATCCAAATTATCCTTATACCCAGATTAAAATTGGTTTGTGTCCTGATGATGAAATACTGCACCGGGTGTGTGTTTTTATATCCAACACACCAATTAATCGAACAGTCTCTCCACACTTTTAATTAGAGTCCAAAAGGTGTTGAAGAGAGCGGACCGAGTGCGCCTTAGGGGGGTACAGTTTCAGTCGTTGATTAATTGGATGCTACGTTTCCAGGTTGGAAATCCGAGAGAGTTCCACCATCTCCCACTGAGGCGATTCCAATGAAGACATCAACGGTCCCTGCGCAAAAGTGAGGTGCTAAAGGCGCACGATATCTGTTTCCAGGAGTGCGAGAAGCCCTGGTCTGGCTCCTGTTAAACCAGCAAAATGTCGTTATATCCACCGCTGCGTTAAATGATCATAATCGCCAACATCTGACACTATCTTGACACGGTAAACAGGATAAATCGGGGTGTTTATTCTCCATTTTCTGCTGGACAGATAGAGCCTATGTCGGTCGAAGAGTTTCCACACGCGTTGTCCTCATAGTGGACTGAAGCACACCGCACCGGGCGCGGAGTGCGCTTTGGAGAGATTTATAGTTAAGTGCGCTCTGACGTTTGGGGCACTTGGAGTCCGCCCCTCTTTATACCCCTGCAAGAGCAAACAGTGAGTAACAGGGGTCCACATGTCTCTCCAAACCACCCTTGGAGCCCCGTTCGGTTTTCAAATATTTTGGGGATTATGTCACACATCCTGATGTCCTCGGGATTAGATTTCAGTATGTGGAATGCGATTTGGAGATGTTCTGTTGCGATGCATGCTTCTAACCTGATCTTCGAGCTCTGCGCAACGGTGTCAAATTGCGTCTGATGGATGCACACATCTCAAGTTTTAGAGCCCACTTCACTTGGTATTTACAGGAACGTATTTGTAAATACGTGAGGCGAGCATTTAGAGCGCATTGGACACTTTGATAGCCCTACTATACGTAGGCATTTGAAATGAACGCCACTCCAAATGCATTAAATCTATCTCTGACGCTTTGCGGCAGCGAGTCATTAAATGAGTGGTTTATTGTGGGTGAGCCTGAGGCAGCACCACAACAGACCACAAAGGCAGGATTTTGAACCTGCTAAGATGTTAAGGTGCACCTGAGAAGGCATTTGCAACATCCTTCATGATTTACAAGCTCCGATCATCTTTCATCTCCTGCAAAAAAAAAAATCAAAAAAAAAATCCTCACGTTACCCATGGCTTTAAGAGTCATTTTAGATCCACACACCAGAGGAGACCGACTCCTGTTGACAACTGAACACTGGCTTTTCCAAGAGGCTTTCTAGTATTAATTTAACACGTGAAATGCAGATAAACATGGCTGTTAAATAAAATGTTAGAAATCCCAGCATTGACACTTTAAATCCGCACTGACTTAAATGTTATTCAGAGGTATTAAGGCTCAAATGTGTTTGCTCATGGGGTGAAACGTCTTGTCAATACATGCTTTCTTTCAAATATTTATGTGCGCCCAGCCCACTCTGAAAATATCTGCATGTTGCTGAGCCAAGTACTCATTGTATGGATTCCTTTGGTCATGTTCTCACATGGCTTCATTGTGTTACCTCACAGCTGCTCGTGTTATGAGACAATTCTTGGAAATGGTATAATTTGTTCTTATTTGTAAGTTTACAGCCATCTTTCCAGGTTCTACATTTTATTAACATGTAACTTATTCACCTTGAGTGAACGCTTTTTAGGTGATGCAGGAATGCTTCAAATTACAACTCATGATTCTCTCTACCTTCAGTGAAAGAATATTTTGTGTGTCACAATGACTCATGTTAAATCCAGTTCAGCTGCACCGGAGTCACTCTGCATCACAACAATTGACATGAAAATACAACTACTGTAATAAAAAAGTTCCTTTTTCCTCTGGTTCAACAGAAGTATTAAACTGTTCAGAAAAGGGCACTATGCTGTTTCTTCCCTGCCAGTGCATGCTGGGATAGCCTCCAGGCTCTGATTTACTCTGAGCATGAATAAACAAGTAAGAGAATGAATGAAAGGAAACCATACTTAAATAAACAAGCTCAAATTGCATGAATGCGGTGTGAAATGGCAATATTATAATGAATGACTGAGTTTGTGTTGTCAGAAATTTGTGGTACCTCAAGGTTATTTAAAGTTCATCGAGTGAATTTCAGTGAAGTCAGAGAGGAATCTAACTTGGTATCTTTTGCGACCAATCACAAGGCAATAATATTGATTTTTTCCCCAAAAGAGACTAAAATAAAGTGTCTTGCTGGTTTGTTTTGCACTGCCACGTGGATATTCTATAGGTTTTGTCACTGACAGATGGAGGACCCACAAACAAAGGAGGTGTTGACACAAGTGGTGATAAAATAAGTTGATAGAGGATGAAGAAAAAGTTTTACACAAGCACCTAAACGTGAGGGAAATGATTCACATGTAACTGATGTATGTAAAAATATGTATGGTGCTGATGTGTAACAAAATAACACAAGTTGGGTTGAAATTGTATGCATTAGAACATTTCCTTTGTGTATCAAATCACCAGATGAGCTGTAATAATTTAGTTTTCAGGTAAATTGGGAAAACACTGAAAGCCTATTAAAATTAATCAAATGAGAATGAATATTTTGGGCATTTTTTCAACAATTTTGGACAATTAGTTGATGAGTGGATGTACATGGATTTCTTCAACAACAAAGACACTTTAAATAATTTTGAATTCATCATATGTTGTGTATTTTTTTTTATTTACATTGACAACAAAATGGAGATTATAAAATTTAATTCACCTAACTGATGGTCGCCTGATTTCCTGTGTTAATCGGATGTGAAAACTTAGTGACAAAATAATTTAATGTCTGTATTTTATTTGAGCAGTTTCCTCATGACGAGTTAAATGTGTACTTAAGAGCATTGGCAGGTCAGATAGAAGTCATAGCGTGAGCAAAATGAAATATTTGTGAATGGCATTTCGTTAGATAATGCTGATTGACAATAATTATTAGCTAATGCCATCAGGTTGGAGTAGGAGCTATTGGTTGGCATGTCCAGGTGTATTTTGAGTGCTAATGGTCTCAGGTGCTGTAGTTGTGACTGGTCGTTGCCTCTTTCTGAGGTGCAGCTTACAGAATTGCCGCTTTGGATTCTGGGTTGTTGCGTGTGGTTGACCAGGGCGTGGGCAGCCTGTCCGTGTTTCCATAGACACATTATTGTGAAATTGGTGGGCGTTCACCATCCTGGTGGACTACTCTGGTGGACTGCCCTGCCTCCATGATCCTGGGGATGTTGCCCCAGCTGTGACACGCGAGCAGATGATATTTTCTGCCCAGTCTTTATGCCTTTATGCTGGAGGGCTTATCTTAACAAGGCAGCAGTCATTTGAGACTCACTGCATAAAGGCGTCGCTCTACAAACCGTGTTTTCAAATTACTCGCCTCAGATGTGCACAAAACCTGTCCTACATTGAGACGTGCACCTAACTTTAAAGGAAAGGACTTCTTAAAGAGGGCCAAAAAAATTCATGTTGCACTTTTAAAACCCTTGAATGTATTTTCTTATTTGTGTTGCCACCCATCAGTTTTCTCTTTGATTTATTGTCTTATGAACACGATAACTTACTCGTGATTCATTTTCTGTTTATTTAGTGTTCCGGGTATTTGCACCCAGGCTAGACGTTTCCAAGCTCTCCAAGGCAGCACACACACACACACACACACACACACACACACACACACACACACACACACACACACACACACACACACACACACACACACACACACACACACACACACACACACACACACACACACACACACACAGATTTACTTTGCCTGTTAAGCATATTTACCTCCACCAGGTAGGTTTAGAGATAAGTTTGGTTTCTCTGTTGGCAGGCTTACAGAAAACCACCTGAGAGGATTTTATGAAACTTTCTGAGTGGGTTGGTCATGTGGGAGGCAAGAACCCAATACCTTTTGGATGAAGAGAGGAACTCAAGACTTAATTTATATTTTTTCTTTAAATTTTCACTTCATGATGAGAAACTGCATGACAGATTTTGATTGAACTTGTTTTAGGTCTAAAAGGGGGTCAGGATACTGACATGTTGGTGGAGGGGAGGATCTGTATAATTTCAGTTGCATTTCTTGAGAAAAATCTAAAAGACTCAGAGGTCTGCATATACTCACTCCCAACATTGTTATTGTGTCAACATTTTTACCTAACATGAAATATATTTGATGAATGCCCACATAACTAGCGTATGTCACATCGGAGACCCTGTTTACGTGACACTGCATTCAATAAGTCAGGCTAGGGCAGCGCCTGGTTCACTGATATGTCAGACAGAGTCGGTATTGTTTATTGATATCTGCATCGGAGTCACTGAAGGATTCCTCTGTGACGCTCCTCTGTCTCATTCAGGCAGAGCTGTGAAGATAATGGTCCCCCAAAATAGAGCCTTGTCACAGAGTTCCTTTATGTGGAGTGCTGTTAAGTCTACGGGGTGCCATTAACCACCCCCCCTCCCCCAGCTAAAGACATGAGGGACTAAAGACTAATTTAAGATGAGTAAGATGATTGAATCACCACCACAAGGATGTGAGGATGAGACCAGTCACTCATGCAGAAGAGACCTCATTCATTATTTGTTCCACTGATGAAAGGAGCACCTCGGTTTATGATGGCGAAGCCTCCCAAAAGAATTTCAAAAATACAAAAAAGCCAACTAAAATTAAATGAACTAAATGAACACATAACAGTCTAACAAACTAAATCAGTGCAGCTGGTGCAGTTTGATTATGAATTGTAATATACAGTATATGTATACAGTACATAGAAACACAATACCAACTGAATATCTCACAGATTCATCACAACACTTGATTTATTGAACGTGTCCCTGCTATGTCGCTGCATCTCAAACCCTATAGCGCAGGGCATTTGGCCCACCAGATGCTGGCCTCTCCCTCTACCTTCTGTATGGAGTTGTGTACAGAAGTGCCAGTTGTCTGCAAGGGTGAGCTCAGCTGTCAGCGGGTACAGAGCCCCCGGATCACCCTTGGCACAGAGTCGGGCAGACAGAGAGCAGGTAATCAGGGCGGATACTGCAGGATTGGCATAGCTTTAAGCTGATCCATTAAGGCATTTTACTATTTAGATATGGCGTGCTGCCAAATGCACCAGCCATTGTGGCAGCCAGTGCAACATTCCCATCTATTTCATTCAGCGCTCAAACATTTCTTATGAGTATTGTCATCATTCAATCCTAAATTTTATGCATGCAAAAATATGCAGTGCGGGCATGTGTGCGTGTGCGTATGTGTGTGTGTGTGTGTGTGTGTGTGTGTGTGTGTGTGTGGGTGTGGGTGTGTGTGTAAATGATCACTTGGTACTATCAGAGTGCTGGCAGGACTATGACACTGTTATTAATAGAAGTGAGGAAGTAAGGAAGGTTAAATCTCTCAGACACCGATGCTAAATGTGTAGAGAGGAGTCATTTAGAAGCCCACATGTCCTTTCAGACCCATTTACCTTTTATTCACATTATGTGCATTACTATGAAGTGTGTCTGCCCCTGTCATAGTAAATATGATCCATTTTGAAAAGTTGAAACACTATTTTGGATCAAGGCTGCATGCTGTGTGAACAGCTTATTATTGGCTAAGGATAAATTAAAGTTGAATCTATTGAGCTCCTACCAACAGACCCTGAAAGAAATGATGAATAAGTTTGTGTAAAAGTTTGTGCATTGCTTCCTGATTTTTAATTGTATCATTCACAAATAATATAAAATAATTTTCCTCAGGGTCCAGAGCTGGACAGGTGGGATATAAATGTCAACGTTCTGAGATGCAGTTCATCTTACTGTTCCTAAGGAATTATAAGTGCATGTAATGTGTTCAGTGGTGGGCTTTATGTCCAAATATTCACACAAAGCTATCTCTATAGACACTACACTAATAAGAGTTGGTTACCTCTTCATTCAGGCCTCCATCCAGTTTTCCCTGGACCAGCTGTAACCCTGGTAGCTGGTATCTACACTACCTGCTGTGACTTTGAACCCTGACTTTGGGCAGCTGTCAGTGGTGCCCCCCCTCATTGAAGAAGGGACATGTGGGAAAGAAATGCTCCTCCCTAAGGTGGCATAGTGTCAGGCGCTCTGCTGTCTTTACAGTTTTTAGCATTCAAAGAACGCCCCTACTGTGTTACTAAACAAACAGGGCTGACTGAATCCTCATCACAGCCACTGTGTGAAGATGAAAAGCTCCCTCTGGGAAGGGATGTGAGGACGTAGCTTGTTGTCAATTTGTTTTACGTATCTGGATCAGTTAGCAAATTCGGCCTGAGCTATTTTGTAACCTGCGGCTCTGGCGATTGCTCTGCTGAAAGTGTGGGCACTTGAAGCCGGGTGTTGACTTTCACAAAGCTTCTCTGTCCCCTACGTAACGGGTCACGTTAATTAGAGAAGGAAGTGTTGAGGATGTCTTTGGGAAAAGGAGCAGCAGTGGCTGGAGAGCCGTGACATGGAGGGTCAGATCCTGTTTCTGCTCTGGTTCCCTGTTCTAATCCAGCCTGGTATGTGTTGAGATCAGAGCTGGTTCCTTTCACTACAGTCATCCGGCGACTGTGTGGTGGAACTTGCTAAGTCCATATTTCGTCAACTGCTCCGAATTTGTAACAGAAAATTCTGGATGGCTCGTCCGCCATTGGCTCAGGCTGGGAACCAAGATCACGCACTTGAAATAAAATGACCCAACAGAAACAGTCCCACTATCCATTATCAGGTTCTAACCACGAGCAAAGAGGACACTAAACAGCTGCATGCTCCCCTTGATATATTTATGTCAGTCACTTATATAAATACAGTGTGACACACATACGCATTCACACTCATACTCGTGTAAATGTGCGCGTTCACACGGTCACAATCACACAAAATGAAAACAAATGTGGACAGGCACACACACATGCATTGAGGCAGACGCGTGCGCGCACACACACACACACACACACGTACAAACACAAATATCATTCCCCCTGTCATTAATACCCACAGGATATTATGTCTCTCTCTCAGCAGGCTGAACAGTTGATTGGAGCAGTCACTTCGATGTAGATCAGGGCAGTCACCTTGAAAATTGCTTCAATCGTAAATATAAGAGGAAACTTAGTCTCAGATTAATCAGATGATAAACTGACTCAGTTTTACTCTCACAGGGTCGGATAAAAGATCGGTTCACCCCCGTGTTCAGTGGGAACACATATTAGTCTCAGATGTGTTTAGAATGAAGGGTGACATCGATGGTAGCTGCTAGTCTAAACAAGCACAGATACCAATAGATTCAACAGGAAAAAGCGGCGACTGAAGGCAGAGAAGGAATTGTTGGTCTAAGTTTGCCCACGCAATTTCTGTGTGATCATAATTTATCTGTTCTTCATCTCAGGTGATTCCCACAATGGCCCAGTGTGTGGACTGCCCCACATGGAAGAACAGAACCATTGATTTGTTTTACACCAATGTCCACAAGGCATACCCCCCAGTGTAACCTAGTGTATCTGCAGTCCACCTGTCTGTCTGTCTGTCTGTCCGTCTGTCCGTCCATCCATCAATGCATCCATCCATTACATCTTTAACTACACCACATGATTTAGAAAAAAAACCCCACTGCTAACTGGGTTAAGGCTAGCCCAGTGCTACTTTAATGTAAACCACCAAATGGTTCAACTATTTCTCTTCAGGCTGGAGGAATGATATCACATCTTACAATAATGTTCATAACAAATGTCATGCAAACTTACACACCACTGCTGTAGCTGGCTACACACAAACATACACCTCTGTGTGTGGAGCACGGCTCTCACACTGCTCGGGTTAGAAGTTCACCGGGGGCCACCTGCCTCAAAATATACAGTATAAACTCCTGGTCGTGCCAGGCGGCCTGAATCCATTAACTGTGGATGTGGATGAAGGAGCGGTGAACTTTCCCAGCCCTGAAATATGACATTATTATGCTAAACAGGATGTGGTGTTTCCCAGCATGTTTAATAAGTCACTATTAAATTACTTGACAACTGCAACACACTGCTGACCAGGAGCATTAGCACACCGTCACTCACTGATCACTTGACGAACTCCGGTCAGTTGCTCTTCGTATGAAAAGAGAGGTGAGTCAAATGTTCTGTCAACCTTGAACTTTGTTCTGTAAGAGGCCTCAACCAGTGGCTTACAATAACAGACAGGACAGAGCTTACAAAGAGACAACTGGATGTAATACTACCACAATATAATAAGGCCACCAGGGATAGAGGTGGTGGGAAAGTCAAATTGCAGTGCTACTTTAGTTCCAAGGTCATATAAATTAGTGATAGCAATTTGCTGTTTTACTGGATCCATGGATGCTAGAATAGAATGATAGCAAGGGTTTTTACTGCAGATTTAATCCCTTTAATGCCTCAATAAAAAACATTTACCTTCTAGCCTGAAATTCATTTTAAGACACAGGGTGTTACAGGGATTATTGACAAAACTTCAGTGAGCTAGCTGCTGATAAAGAGCAGACAATTAGGAGAAAGGATGTTGGAATAATCAAACGTTATCGTCATTATCAGAATGGAGGTCAGGCTTGTTTGGCAATGACCCAATGTTTCGCTTCAAGGACGAAGCGTGGCCGTGAGTCATTCAGGGCGGAGGGTAAACTCCGTGGTGGTGTTGGTGAGTCTAACTGATATCCAGGGACACACACTTGGGTTCAAAGGTCAAGCTACAGGTGTCAGGTGAATTGTTTTTGTCATTACGTTTTATCTGTAAAGTTTAAAATAAAAACATTGTCAACCATTTCTCTTTCATTTCATATTACTGTATATTTCGTGGAGGTGGTATTTGTGAGCAGAACAAAAGACAATAGTGCCCCCTTCAATTCAATCAAATGAGAACAGGTTTTATTCTACAGTTCTGGTTTTTCTGCAGCTCCTAATGGCTGTTCAGATCCCAACATCTGCTGGTTAAACCATTTTGCCGCTGGCTGAGGGAAAACCCTGCTATCGATCACAAAGTCTAACCTGGGGCTCTGATGACACATCAGTTCTTTTCAACAGCAGGTCTGAGAGACGAACAACAAAGTATGAACTTTATCATTAGTGTAACAAGATAATTTGGAGCCCTATCATACAGCACACTCCCTTTCTAAGACACTTTATCAGCTAAAGCCCATGTCAGAAAACACAACAGCTGTCGATCCGACTTGTGACAGGTGATTTCACCGCAGGTTTGGACGATGACTCGGCTCATGTTACTAACAATTGGCATGCACAAGTTTGTATGTAGAATCGCCAACAACACCACTGACGGAGTCTGACAGCTGAAAACACTACGGATGAAAGACAGCGTGGCCAAAAAAAAGATATATCGTCGTATGGCAGTCGGACAGGTGATAGACAGCTAGACGGGCAGACAGACAGGTGGACAGAGAGATAGACTGTAAATGCACTAGATAGCAAAGTGGATGCAACAGTCGTGTGGAATGCATGGAATCAGAAGTAAATAGAAATCTGATCTTGTCTGTCAAGTTTACCAAAACATCTTTTGTGGTGAATCTTAGGTCAGCACAGGGGTCAATTATCTAAGTCTCAGTGAGGATAAATACACTTATACATTTCTTTAGAATTGTTTTTCTACTCTGTAAAAAATACCTTTTTCTCTGGGGGAACAAGGGTACAGAGTGGAACGCCGTGGAAAGAGATGGCTATTATATTTCCAATGCATTCGTACCTGTCGCACGTTTAAGACAGAGAGGTGTCAAACGCGAAACGTGATCAGGATATCGGACAAAGGGAGAAGCTTCTGTGGAGGATCACTTCAGAGGGAGAAAGACCTGCCCTACAGCAGATGGGAGCTTTATCGTTATGGCTGGAGGGGTAGAAGGCCAAAGCGATGCTATAGCCCACAAAAAAGGGATGGAGACACGACCGGGGACGTGACACATGTCCCACCGCAGAGAAGGATTTCACTCATCTCGCCTTTGGTGTGTCATCATGTTACCATTCCTGTCAGGAGCCTCCTCCCTGTCCGCCCACGCCATATTGTTCAGTGCTCTGAGTGGACAAGGGAATAAAAGAAAATAGATAATGAAAAAGAGAGGAGGCAAGGAGTGGGAGTGAGCCACATCTTGGGGGCTATTGTTGGTGCTGTGTTTTTTTTTTTAACACCACTAAAGTGAGGGGTAAAGCTGATCAAAGGGCTGAGGATGATTGCTCTGGTGGGCGCTGAGGATCATAGCTGGTGGGAGTGAATAGAGCGTGAGCTCTGATGTATCGTTCAGGTGGAGAAAAGTAACACTGCAGACCAAGAAGTGTATCAACGGTGATATCATTCTCCATCTGGTGGATCTTGAAAAGAAACACCTGTGGATCCGTTCACTGAATGCAACACCTGGACTGTGTTTTCATGTCGACAGATGTCTGTCACCAAATGTCTCAATCAAGGTAGCTGCACATAAAGTGTCCCAAGAAAACTACAAGATGTTTTATAGCTTTTATATCTTCATACAATGTAAAAAGAAAGAGAAAGGAAGGGGAAGAGTGTGTGTCAGGATGTAAGGTGTAGTTTAAAAGAGTGCCCAGTCATAACACACCCTAGATGTACTTAAGCCCAAAATAAGCAATATATAAAGCACGTTTTACTGTGTGGAGTCTATTTACACTGAGTAAAAGACAAGCTTACACTTGCGCTGAGTAGAAAATTGCACATCCCCGGAAATAAACAAATCAAACAGCCAGGGTAAAACAAAAGTGAGACAAGACAAGCTGACCAGATACACAACAAATACTTGATAATTTAAATATGCTCATTTTACACAGAGGTGCATATGCTTCAACTTTGACTGTAGTCTTGTTTTTTCTGAAGTATTTATAAAATACACAAACTCTTTGACAAACAGGGATGCAACTGTAATACCTAAAACTTTGAGCCTCTTGGATCTCAAATGATTTACAGAGTCCCCAAAAACCTCTGAGGCAAATACCTTTGTAATAGAGGTGTTTTTCTAAAATGTATCATTCACACACACCACACACACATGCATTTCCAAATGTGTGTGTACAAAAAGTAGACCTTTTAGTGTCTTTATAGGGAGACTGCTAGAGAACTGTATGTCTCTTTGCTAGAGGTGCTGCAAGATCAAGAACAGTCTACCCTCAGGTGGTAAAGCTAAGCCTTGAGAGGGTGAGAGGTCACAGACATCGGAGTGGTCACACGTGTCAGAACATTATTTACAACCAGAGAGGCCCACCTCAGACCACCTACAACTGCTGCTCTACTACACAGGATGTACAGTCACAGGAGGTGATGTGCTTCCTGATCCACTAGGTGGTAGTAAAGCTTCACGTAAGTCATCCCTTCACCCTGACAGGAATAGCTCCTGCCATCTATCAAGAATGAATTCTGATCTTGTATAATAAGAAAACCACACAGGGATAAAAGGACTAACACGCATTAGTTTGTTGTGGAAATTAAACAATGTAAGTATGGTTAGGCACAGCTTCACTTGAATAAGTGTCCATGCATGTGAGTGAGGAACTATGTCCTTGATTTGAAATGGTTCCATAACCTTTGGGTTCTTGTTCAAGGTCGAATAGAAGTTCAGGGTAGCTGACAGTATTGGAATGAGAAGTACTTGTCTGCAGCGATGACGTACACTTACTAAATTTATTATTGCAATATTCAAAATAGAACAAAACTCTACATGCATTAAGAGCGCATCATCTCTCATTGCAGACCATAAATCTTTCGCTACCTGATCTGGATCCAGTGATCAAACACAATTACACTCCTCCATGCGCTCCGATTCCAAGTTTGGTGAAAAGACATGCTGTGAACAGATGCAAGCAGCAGTCACATGCAGGATAGATGACATCCAACTTATTTATATGCCAGCAACAGGGTGGCCTTTAAAACACATATGGATTAAGATTTGTTAAGTAAATGAAATTGATTACATTCATAAGCCTTATGCCAATCAAAACTAATAAAATCCATATACCATACTGGAAGCCACAAGTTTTCAGTCAGCAGGTCTGTAATAATATATCATTGAAGTATTATGGCACAAAGATAATTGTTCCTATCAAATCCAAATATAATTACAGTTAGGAAATACAGATCACTCAGATAGGCCTTATTCCCCATATATTGATATTGAAGTTGTGATCTTCTATAAAATAAATATAAAACACAATGGGACAACTGAATTCAATAAAGAAAAATACAAAAACCTAAGTCATGCCTCACAAAATTAATAGATTTTTGTAAATACATGCTCATTCTGAATGTTTTGCAAGTAGCACGTCTAAACATGTTAAGAAAGGAGCAGCAAAAGATTGTGAATGCTGTGCAAAAAGGTTTTCAAAAAAACACACAAATGGATTATTTCACAGGTAATAGTTTCATTACATACACATCCATGAAAGGCTCAAGCAGAAACAAGGATGAGGCTCTTCTAATTGTTGTTCCTTATTATTATTATTATGAACCCAAACCCAACAGTAAACGCTTGTGACCTCTGAGTAGAAAGGTGTCATTTGTCCTGATGGGTCCTCATTAGCTTCAGGAAATTATAGCTGTTGTGTCCTTAAAGTTAAAGAAATGTACAGCTACCATCTGTCATGGCATGAGAGATGTTAAAGACCATAGCATGGGCAATTTTCACCTTTGAAGCGCTCAATTAAAGCCATGTTCTGCTGTCCTACCATAGCATTGCTGTCCTACAATAGCATTGATCCAAAGTCCTGGTACAAGATTGACCCGCCTGTCATTTGTTGAAAATGTGTGGATCATTATGAAGTGCCAAATACAACAGAGACCTTGGATGTTTGAGCAACTGAAGTCAAGAATGGGACAGAATTTCTCTTTCAAAATAGTAAATGTTAATAGAAAAGGTGATATAGCACAAAGGCAGATGTGACCCTGTCTCAACTTTTTGGAAACATTACTGGAATCAAAATGAGAATAAGTGTATATTTATGAAAAACAATAAATTTTATTTGTTTGAACTTTAAAAATGTTGTCTTTGTATAGCTTTAAATTGCACTGAGATTCTAAAGGAAATGCAAATCACTGGATTGCTTTGACTGAAATATATTTTGGATTTTTCTTTAATCTATTGAATGCTTGTGTTTGTTTCAGGGCCCGTACACACACACACACACACACACACACACACACACACACACACACACACACACACACACACACACACACATACACACACACACACACACACACACACACACACACACACACACACACACACACACACACACACAAATATATAAACCATGAGTGGAAAAATAATTATTTCCCTAAGATGATTATTAAAGTACATTTTCTCTCCTTCTTCTATTGCATGAGCCCTTCAAGTATAAAGTATTTAATATGTTATCTTCTCCAAACTTATTATTTTGTAAATTAAAACTCCACATAAAAGAAATAGCTCATATTTACTATTTCTGGTAAAGTGGATTCACATGCAGGTTGTCAAGACGAACAAGGACGCCCCCCCTGCATAGCTGCAACCACTGCCATGCAAAGATAATGCAGACCAGCTGGGTCTCTTGTTCTGGACAAATCTGAATGAAACAATACCACAGCGATAGAAAACAGGAAGGGGAACAGGATATAGAGCAAATACATCAAAATGAGGAAGCAGCAAGGTGTGCCAGAACTCTTTAAAATCTATGAAAGAAAAAAGGTTGCATGGCATAAGTATAGCGAGAGATACCCCCAGTGTTTGATGTGTTTCCTCTGGGTTTAGCATTTTTAACATATAACAAATAGCTAACATAGATATATTCAAAATAGCATCCCAGCATAATTGTTTTTCCTACCAACAGAGAAAGATTTTGTGATGGCAAATGTCCAGCATGTTGTTATCTTTAAGTTGCGTTCATGCTGAGACACTCATTTAAAACAAAGGTGACTAAACAGTAATTTAGTTGTTATTTGGTGGGACACAGTATGGGAACTCATGGGTCTGTCCCACTCACGTGCGTGGGGTTGGCTCAAGTCAGGTGAGATGAGATCGAGCTGTGCAAAGACAATGGAACAAGGACAACCCTTATAATACTGAGAGATCAGATATCGCATGTGATGTCATGTGATATTAGAATAATTTCTCAGTCCTTGTTTACAACCTGTAACTATATCTATGGAGTCCCACAAAGCTCACACACACTCAGTTCAACATAATTAGGGAATTCCTTTTGAATATTCCAAGTGAATACATATTTGATGCATTTCATTACAACTGTCAGCATAAGACAAAGATAATCTCTTTAAAGATAAAATGCTGGTTGATCTTATAGGGCTAAAATATGTTAAGAGAATATTCTACAACTCGATGAGTCAAAAGTTGAACTCAATGGAAGACTGGCTCCTGTAAAGCATGAAATTAGCGATGTAATGCTGTGGGGTTGCTTTGCGGCCTCAGAGCCATGATATTAACTCAGTTCTCTACTGGAGAATTCTAAAGGAGAATGTCAAGTCTTCAGTCTGTGAATCAAAGTTCAGGCACAACTGGGTTATGCAGTGAGACAAAAATCCCAAGTATGAGAGTAAGTCTTCTTCTGAATGGCTCTGAAGGATTTCTTTTTTTGAATTGTCCTAGTCAAAGTTCAGGTATTGAGTTTTTTTTTTTTACCTTAAAGGAGCAGCTAATGCTTACAAACCCTCCGAATGCAAGTCTGCAAAGAAGAGTTGGACATTAAGCCACTGCAGTGATATCAGAGGCTGATCTTCAGCTATCAGAGGTGCTTGGATACATTTGCAGCACAAAGGTATCTCTAGCCATCTTTCTATTATGATTTCACACTGGAGATTTGGGTTTAGGATATTCTGGTTAACGTATTTGACAAAATGATAACTGAAAACTTGCATTTTGTGTTTACTCAGGATGCCTATCTGAACAATTTTATTTGAGATACCCACAAAATAGAAGAAATTTGGAGTGAGAGAATTAATCTAATTGTTTTCCAACTCCATGTATGATCAATCAAATCAATGTCGCCACGACATTCCCTTAAATGCTTTCTCAGATGCATTATCTTAAGCAGCCCCATCGATCCCTCTTTTTTTTTTTATGGATGTCACTTCTTGTTCTTAGAGACCATTGAGGACATTTGAGGACTAATTTTCAATAACAAGCCATTCTGATGAAAAGTATTGTACAAGACGCTTCCACCGTTTTAACACCTCAGAGGGAGTGACAAAGGCGACAAACCATTCTGACAGTAATTGGATGTTTGTTGAAGTAGGTTACCTCAGAGAAAAAGGAAGACACAAACAGCGATGTCCTTCACTTTCCCTGCTTGGTAAAATATCTATTATCACAGTTAAATAAGAGAAACATGGAGAAAGCGAAGGGTCCTAAAAGGAGAACCTGATAAAAAAAATGAGCACATTGTTTACTCTTGATCAACCAACAGGACTATCATCCTGCTTAGCTATGTTGCACCTTTTGACATTTAAAACCTCTTACTGGTGATGTTCACACCCACTAAATTATTTACAACAGCGGAGACACGCAGCTCTGCCTTGTGACATAGTATTTAATAATCTGTATAAGTATTTCCTAATCTAATACTTTCTTATAGTAACTGTAATAACATGTTTCCTCAGTGCACAATGGAATTGAATATATCCTAGTAGAGGCCTGTAAAATAACACAATTCTATACAGAGGATTTTTTTTTTGTGACACTGATGCACTGCAATCCCTGACCTGACCCAAAGTAAAGGCTTTCATTAGAAATTTTTGATTTTTTTTGCCGGGTGGATTCTGCAGTTAATGAAAGCTCTCTTTGTCTGAGTTACATACAGAAAACAGTTTAGCTTTGTATCCGTGATGCTCAATGCCCCACGGTGTATCAGCTGGCCATCAATATGTGGTTTGACCCAGAAAATAATGACTATGGAAACAAATATATGAAAAATGCAAAACAAATCAAACAGGGAATGATCTCTGTGTTTTTCCTCTATCTGGATTCATTGTAGTGAAGCTAACTGGTTGACAGTTGTGTGTGGTGACAGGTCTGATGGCTGCAGTGACCCATAAGTGTGAAGGTTTATCCTCCTCTTGATAGATAACATCCAGATTAAATCTTTGCTGGGGAGAAAGTTGCATCTACCACCCTGCTTTGAACTCACACAAAGCTACGACTGAAGCAATTTTAACTTGAAAAACCAAAATCTAAAGGGCAAGGAAGAGGTGCTTCAGTTGTCTGCTCAGTTGTGCATGAGAAGTTCAACACCAGGGGCTTTTATCCAAGTGCTTTTCTCAAGACACACTTTGGATTGAGGTAAACAAGTCTGATGCCATTTAAAATGTGTGGTGCTTTACAAAACCGCACAAGACTTCCCAGAGCAATTCTCAAAGCACCCGAAGCAGAAAATAGAGTTGTGAAACTTTTTCACCCATTATGTTGTTGGCTATGGCATCTTTCCTCTCATGCAATTGCGCCTCTGACAATCATGAGCAGATAAATGTAAATCCGTGCTTAGGGAAACCTCCTAACAGAATCCACAACTGGTCTTGACAAATTGGGGGATTAAAGGACATAGGTATTTTCAAAACATGTTAGATTTTAATCTCTGAAGTCTTTAATATGATCTGACCAGGCTCTTATCACCTTTCCACACATACACAGACTGCACGCACACATACATACCACACACTGGCTTGATCGATTCATTGTGCTACATGAGAGCTGTGTGTGATGGGCAGCCAGCAGGGGGACGGGTCACTGTTTTGCAGCCTGCTTTCTATCCGTTTCTCTGTATATTCTCATGGTCTGCTGGTAGCAGCTGCTTATTTTTTTGTTCCACTCTTTGAGAGAATCTCTGGGGATTAAGAAGAAGTAGTGAACAATCTGAGACATTTAAACTTGAACTGTGGTGGATTTTTCTTCTGCGGTTTTAAATGCTGTTATAACTTCATTATCTCTGATCCTCTTTACCAGCCCACTACGGACACAGAGGTGCACCAGGGAAGGAAAGGGGTTTCACTCTTTGTATAAGGTAAAGTAACTCTTTGTCATTATCTTTGTTAACTCTTGTTTTTTTGTTTTTTTTTTTAAAAAAAAGCTTGAATGCATTTTACAGGTTATGCTGGTAAATTATGATGAATCAAATGAAAAGTTTTGAAAGACGGGAACAATTTGTTTTGTAGTGTAATAATTCTATCAAGGGTAGTTCTGAATGATGCATTTTAAGAAAACTTATTGCGACCCCCCATTTTTTAAAGATTGACTGTTGTACGAGTTTAACGTACATCTCTCAACTATTGTGAGATTCCTTTATAAATCTTATTCTTATCATTTAATCATCCACAAATTCTACTCTGATCATATTATATAATATTATATACATTGTTGATAGTATTATGCATTTTAGCCCAAACGGCACATGTGCATATTGTAGGAGGTATAAAAAGGGGGCTTGACAGCCTGGTTCTTTTACCCTGTTTCTCACCATTATCACGTCTTGACCAATATTAATGTCTTTAATTACACCCGACTGTGGAGGATGACTTACATTAAAAACGGACTATTCCTCTAAAGGAAGATTTTTTAACACACTTGTTGATTTAAATATCCTTGAAAAATGCTGTCAAGTGTATTACTTTTGCCACTACTTTTGGTGTATCCTAATAAGGCTATAGGAAAGCTTTTACTTGCTTTTTAATATCCACTGCACAAGTACAAAATTTAAATAATTTATTTAACAAATAAATGTAGCTGACATCATGTCACTCCTTGTCAGAGCGTATTCATTCTCAAGTAATTATTTCCAGAAATAGGAACTTCATTAACAATTTCTTAATGAACATATACTGTATTTGATGCTCCCATCCCAGTTATGAAATAGTATTAAAAGGAGGTCAAGAATAGATTTCACCTTCAGTGTGAAAGGATTTATGCTTAATAAGACAAGGGCATGATTCGTGGAATCGTAGCCTTTCATATGAGAAGATGCTTTCATGCCTGAAAGAGGAAGTAAGACATGACTGAGGTTTCCTTGGATGCACAACATTTGACTGAGCACAGCAAGAGACTGCTATGGACTGGAAACACCACATGTCTATGTGCACTTTACCAAACGTGCCGTCTTACAGGGGCTTACGGTAATACAGTATATTAATTTTTTACATCATAACGAAAAATGCTGTACAAAAAATGACCAGAATTTAGTGTTTTTTGCATGGTCACTCCCCTCTAACACCGTCTGCCGTCTCTGTCCACAATGTGTGTATTGTTGTCTTCAGACGATTCTTTATTCTTTAGACAAAGCAAACTGCCCGGTACAGGTGGTTGTGAAGTGATTGGTTGGTTTCATACTACTATGTGGACTCCTCACTGCATAAACTGTATGTTAGCATTCTTAGCAAACAAACCACTTGTGTCTTTGACTGTAACAACCAATAACGGTACTTTGAGTCATCTGGCAACACGTGACCTCAATGACTGTCACTGTGTTATGACCTCAGAAGAGATTAAATATATTTGCTCCCTTAAAGTCAGTTAGATCTGATAAAGCCTCACAGATGAATAGAAGTCCAGTTGCTTCAGATTCAGCCTCCAATGATTGCTATGATAAGAATGAGTGATAATTTACACCATCACATAGAGTATCTACAGGGCTCCAGATAACGTATTTTGTTAAACGCTGCAGAGGAACTAGTTGAGTCCAGATCAAATACAAAACAGAAACGAGTTAGAATAAGACATAAAGCTTTAAAACAAAGGACATGGACATTTAAAGCGCATGTGACACCGGTGTAACCGTGGGTCCTCTTGGGTTAAAATCACATTTTATAATATTTCAAATGGAAAATAACTTTATCAAATACTACCATTAGCATAATTTCCTTAAACATACACAACTATAATAATGCTAATGCATAATACTAACACTAGCCTGGGCAAAGTGGGCAGTTCCTGCTCTTCCTCTCTCATTATTCCCATTTCCAGCTTCTTGATTTATTGTCCTCTGATAAAATAATCTTCGAAAAATACTGATATATACAAACTGAGTTTTAACTTAACCAGTTTGAAATTGGAAGGATGAAATTTATGTTAGCCAATAAGATAATAATTTACTGACGTGAAAAATATGCCATCAGAGTTATTTGTCAGCTGATGGCTGGGGAAAACAGCATGGAACTACGAGCAGTTCACAAGTAGACTTCATTAGCATGTGTCACGATTCAGTGGATTAAGCTGTCCGTTGGGCTAACTGGGATTACCAGGGAATCACATGTTGACCCAAGATCTGGGCAAAGTGATTCACTCAACCAACCCACCCACACAAATCATGATGCTGGTGATCAGACGAGACCACCGAACAACAACAAAGGATTTAATTTCATGACTTTCATTGGACATACACCTCAGAAAGACACTTGAGGTTCACACCTCAGTGATCTCAGTGGTGGGAGGAGACATGACTGCATTAAAGTCCAACAGTATTACAACTGATAAAAGAAATGTTTACGGCCATAAATGCTCGTCGGTCTTGTTCCTCCTTCACTGCTGTCTTTATTACAGATCCTTCATCCTTTCTTTGCTTGCTTATCTTCATCACTGCACCTCCTTATTGCTTCTTTTACCACTTCATTCCATGCCTCTTTCTCTCCCCCTGATTTAGTCTCCCTTGCTATTTCACATTCCTTCTGCATATATGGTGCCTTCACAAAAGTGTAGGTTTCCTGCCATGTGCCAAACCATACCAAACCATCATGGATGATGACTTTTGAAATGTTCACCATTTCTAAGCCATACATTTTCAACTGTCATTGGTGACGTAGCGATGTGTACCTGAGCCAAACAGCCCATGGAATCTTTGAATGATATTGTGACTGCAGATCATTAAAACCCCCAAATTATTTGCAACTTTACATTGAGAAACATTATTTTTGAATTGCTTTACATTTCCCAATGGCAGTCTTTCACAGAATTGTAAACCCTTCCTCACATTTGCTTCAGGAAACCTGAGCATTTCTGGGTCATTTAGATTGTTGGCCATTATGCTCAGTCTTGTTACTTACTTTACTCAGTCGCTCAGCTTTCATTTGTAAAGCGCTTAATCACATCAGCAGACATTTCGAAGCACTTTTACAGGCAGAGAAACCCAACAGAACTATATAACCTGTTGCCAGTTAACCTCAATAAACCAGATGCTCCACCAGATGATTTCTTGTAGCTTTTCACAACTTTTCTTGTCACTTTCTCAGTTTTTCTAAAATCCATTGCTGGAATCAAATTCAAAATGTATATACTGTATAAATTTCAAAAAACAATGATATTTCCATTTTCAACATTTGATTCATTGTCTTTGCACCATTTTCAATTCAATACATCTATATGGCAAATTTCTACATTCTGTTTCTGTTTCTTTGTATTTTATCAATATGTCAGCTATTTTGGAAACAAGGTTGAATGATCTTGGAGAAAAGCCTGAAGTTGAGTTAGTTTTACCTGCTTTTTTGATCAGTATAAATGTGTGTCATCTGAATACCATTGGAAAATGAAGGAATATTTCCTAATGAATTTACCAAGTGAGCAGATGTTATATATATATATATATATATATATATATATATATATATATATATATATATATATATATATATATATATATATATATATATATCTATATATATATATATATATATCTATCTATATCTATATCTCTATCTCTCTATATCTATCTATCTCTATCTCTATATATCTCTATATATATATATATATATATGAGACTTTCCACAAATCCAGATTGCTTTATTAAGAAATATCTTTTAAAGGATAAATTTATACATGACAATGATTCAGTTGAGAGAATTCATAATTTAGTTGTTCTGAAGCAAATTATTCACACGATTCTTACAGATATTTCAGAGCATCGTCTTGAATGGGTGAGCAGAGAGCGTTTGGTTCCTCCTAAATCTTTTGACAATGCAGATCAAAGGCAGGCAAAGGCTGCCAAATGCTATTAGTATTGCGTGAAACAATTTGCACTCTTCATCCCATCACATTAGCAAACCACAGAAATCCTCTTATAGTAAACGCTGCGGCTGAGCGGTAACCGCATGGAGCTCAAAATCCACCCTGTCATTCATTATATAAATAGTTGGATTTAATCACATCCTGCACAGAAAACAATTTTGACATTGAAAATTATGACATGTCATCTTGTCTTATGCACTGAAACCCATTAATACATGTCATGTTGTCAGGTTCTTGGTAAAATCTGTGCAGACAGTAAAAGGAGATCCTCTCAGACAATAGAGATTAAGTCTTTTCTGAGGAGTGACAAAAAGACAGATACATTATTAATCCTGTTACAGTAGTAGCTTTACAGCTAACATACACAAGTAGATGCAGATATATGTGGGTATGTGTCTAAATCAGGTAAATTAAAAAACTGTGACAACATGCAAGAGAAAAAGTGTAAAAATAATGAGAATACACCGTTTATGGTAATATTAAGTGGAGTCCATGAATGAAAAAGCCTGATAGCTGCTATCAAGAAGGAATTCCTATATTTTGGAGGGATTGGTTTGTGACAGAAGGAACTCCCCTGTACCGTTTCCTTCTTCTATAGCCGTTGCATTTGCGTGGTCCAGTCCAGCTTTCTGTCAAGTATCTGGAGATGATCTCCACCTTATTGCCTGGGAGCACCAGTCTACAAATTCTCCAATAGTCTCCTGCATCCCCTTTCACATCCTCTCCAAACACAGCCAACAATAGCTGAGTCATCAGAAAATTTCTGAAGAAAGCATGTTGTGTTGGAAATCTGACATGCACAAAGTGAACAGGACCTGGGACAGAATGGTTCCCTGTGGTGTTCCTGTGCTGGGGAAAGAAAACTTTTCCAGGGATGCAAACTCAACACCTCTGCCTGCTCAACCACCACTTGGTAGAACTTTAATGTTGCATCAGAATAACAGCTGTCAGTACACTCGGAAATTAAATCACAAATTCTTCACTTGTATCTGTTATTATTTAACTTTGATTTGGTTAAGAGCACTGGTGTCATCACACAGTCTAGCAACATCATATTTTTCACCAACTGTCAATGCATACCTGATCTGTATGCATGAAGTGCACACATTTTCACTTAATATCACTATATTCTAATCATACCCATATCATGTCTAAGGTATGGCACCCTGGTGTGTAAACAAGCCTGAGAAGTGTAAAGATATGCAAGTACAAAGGAGTTCTGATCTAAATGCCAACAACACGGTCCTGTTAACAATTACGCAAGGGTGTTAGTCATCATTTATTAATTCACGCTTCAAAAAGTATGGAATTTATGAGAATGACTTCAGTATGTTAAAACCACAAACGTCAAGATGGGGGCAC
Source organism: Antennarius maculatus (assembly GCA_013358685.1). Classification (NCBI taxonomy): domain Eukaryota; kingdom Metazoa; phylum Chordata; class Actinopteri; order Lophiiformes; family Antennariidae; genus Antennarius; species Antennarius maculatus. The sequence goes on along the minus strand of CM023623.1, from coordinate 8,846,961 downwards.
AAGGGGAAAAGCCATAAGATCCGTCATTCAGGTTCATCGTCTGTGATTTAGTGTCTAGACATCCTCCGTCCGTCCATCCATCCATCCATCCATCCATCCGTTGATCCATCCATCTACATCACAGAAATTCATTCAAATTTAAAATTCATTCACCTCCACAGTTAAGTTGGGAGGAAATGTATTCCACGGATTTCCTTTTGGAAAATATAAATGGATGTGGTCAAAACATGAAACATGAACTCCGCTGGCACACATTTAAAGCATAAAAACAAAACAAAAAACATGAAAAATAGTAGTCTAGCTATTCACTGAGCAGTCTTTGTAGGGAGTGATGACAAGCTGCCCATCAAGATGAAGCACATACGCTGACATCTGTGTGTCTGTGTGTGTGTGTGTGTGTGTGTGTGTGTGTGTGTGTGTGTGTGTGTGTGTGTGTGTGTATTTATTGTCACAGGAATGGATGTGGAACATGGGATTTTTCGGCAGGTGGATGTCCAGGACCATGCCCACTACATTGTGGCCTTCTTTGTGCTGGTGATCGGGGCAGTGGGCGTCACTGGGAACGCCTTGGTCATGTATGCCTTTTTCTGGTAAGCAGGGAGTTGTCGACAAAGAATGTGTTCATCTGTCATCGTCAAAATATAGAGAATAATTTCTATCACCTCATTTCACCTCACATTTTGAGAAGGACTGCGAAAGACTTGAGATTAAAAACAGATAAAAAGAAATATCCCATGATATTACGCAGGAATTTGATCGTCATGAGGTTTGTTGCATGCTCAACTGCTGCTGCCTGCAGGACACAACACTGAATTTAGTTATTCTTAGAAATGACCCCATTGCACAAACATTTATTTATTTACACATAATTGGTATTGCTGTAATTAACATATTTTTATGAACATCTAAATGTAGCTGAGAATTTTTCAGATCAGAAATCAGAAAAGTAATTAACAGAAAAAAATAAAAACATTATTTACAACATGGACAAGACTGGTCATTTATCATGAACAGTTTTCCAAGAAAAAAAGATCCATTGTTGCTCTGGAATGAGAAATAAAATACTGTGACAGTGGGAGCACAGGGTTAGGGTTACGGTTAGGTTACTGTTGAAAATACGAAAGCTGTTTGCTTGCCTGATCTTGGTCTAATGTTTGATCATTGTAATACAATTCATAAAATTCAATGTCATTTCAATTTTGATAAAAGAGTAATACATACACAAAGTACTAGTGCCTCAGCACTGTTCTTAAATGGAGTAATTGTGTGAATTTAGTAACTATAATGGTCTCTTTTTAACACTAAATATAATGTTTGAGACCCGCGATGCACTGGGAATGTGTCCCGAAAATTTGCCTGCTTCATGCCTGTAAGGCTGCTGGAATAGGCTCCAGCAACCCACGTGAAACGCGTAAGCAGAAAAGCGGTACGGAAAATGAATGAATGAATGAATGTTTGAGACATCTGACTTTTAAGCTTCTTTTAAATTTAAATTGACAGTTACTGTATATATAAGAGTTTAATTCTTAGTTAACAAGACTAACTGAAACACTTCAAGCAGTTGATGTAAAAAAAAACTTCAAAGCTTCAAAACAAAAAACGCTGCAGGGTTTTTGGTGTTACAGAGATTTACAGCGCTGGATATGGGAAAAAAATGGAGGTCCTGTATTGGGAACCATAAATGTCACAAGCATAGACAGTGTTCTTCACAGCAGCCCGCAGGCATTCAATATCAGGAAGCAGCTCAGTGATTTTCTAACTGTACTGGATAAATCAATGCATTAATTCAATAATTCAGGACTGAAGCTCAGGGTAATTCCATCCACTGCAATATCTGCCAATATACCCGATAAAAACAATGCAACTAAACGCTCAACTTGATGAATAGGAAAGTGTATCTGCAGCCTGCCCTATATAACTTAGTTTCTCAGTTTTTAAATTGATGTCATTATGATCTTTGAGAATCGTTTAACTTTTGGACTAGTACAGCGTATTTTTGGCAAAAATCACTGCCATATTTGGTAATGTCCACTTTTCTATCTGCTCTCATGGCAATTTGTAATTTGCTTCAAGCCCAGTCCTTTCAAATGGTTTCTTGAAAATACAAGTATTTTTTGTTAATTCTGCAAAGCAAACTTATCACTTATTAATAGATGTAAAGGGAAAGATGAACCCATTTCATCAAATTAACTGTAAACCTGCAATAAAAATCAAATTTACATTCAACATACAGTAGTATGTAGGGGAAACATTTTTTTTTTGAGTATTATATGCCTGGATAGTATTCCATTGAATACGGTTAAGAGTGTTAGATATAATCCTAGGCCTGACATGCTTTCTGCATTAAGGCTTGTCCTCCAGTGATGCGCAGCAATCTCAAACGTTGCATCACTCGATTTCTCCTCCAGTCACACTTTTTCAGTACGTAATCACTCACCTACTTGCATACACAGAATTACACTCTATCCTCTCTGTTGGAGACACATTCACTCTTTTCACAGGAGCTGAGCAATCAAGGAAAACAAAGCCGAACATTTATGACATTATTTGACATTGTCATCTTGGAATATGCCCGTTAAGGTCAGGTCTAGGTTCAGCAACAGAGTGTGTTCAAAGAATGAGATCAGCTGATTACCTGAATATACTGAATGACCAGGTTATTCCATCAATTGATTATTTTGTCTCCAAAGGCACAGGCATATTCCAAGATGACAATGTCAGGATTCATTGGGCTAAAATTGTGAGGGAGGGGTTCAGGGAGCATGAGACCTCATTTTCATACATGGGTTGGCCACCACAGAGTCCAGACCTTAAACTCGTTGAAATTCTTTGAAAGAAGAATCTCAATGAGTGCTGGAGATGGCTTTACATAGTGGTCAGACCCCATCATCATAAATGCAAGATCTTGATGAAAAATATGAAAAAAAAAATTGCATCTCTGGATGGAAATAACTCTTGTGATATTGCATTAACTCATTAAAACAATATCACAGTTATTGCATGCTGTAATCAAAGCTAAATGCAGTCCAACAAAATATGAGAGAGTGTGACTTTATTGACGGCAACATTTTTTTTGGTCAGGCAGTGTATATATACTATATATATACAGCTGTGAGATATATATGAAAATACACACACACACAGCTGGATAGTACAGTGGTTAGGTCAACTGACTTGAATGCAGGAGGTTGCGAGTTCGACTATATATATATATATATATATATATATATATATATATATGCTATGTTTTGTATAATTATGTGACTTTCAACAACAACATATTGTCTTGTTTTATACATCGTGTGTTTCAGTAACAAGAAGTTACGGACTCCCCCCAACTTTTTCATTGTGAACCTGGCAGTTAGTGATTTCCTGATGGCAATAACACAGTCGCCCATCTTCTTTGTGAACTCCCTTTACAAGAAGTGGATTTTTGGGGAAATAGGTATTTTTCTTTCACTTTCTATGGAGTAATACAAAAAAAATGTGTGTCCTGTATACAAATAACTTCAATTTCTTCTTTTCCAACAAATCTTATTGAAATATGATTTCCTTGTTTCTTTTTCCACAGGCTGTAAAATGTATGCCTTTTGTGGAGCTTTATTTGGCATCACATCCATGATAAACCTCCTAGCTATAACCATAGACCGCTATATCGTCATCACCAAACCTCTGCAGGCCATACGATGGACCTCTAAGAAACGGACCTGCCTTGTTATCACCCTGGTCTGGCTGTATTCTCTAGCATGGAGTCTCGCACCACTTTTGGGGTGGAGTAAGTGACGTCATCGTCTGACACTTAAAGTATAATCTTATATTATTAGATGCTGAATTCCCACATTCCCGTTCCCACCTGTCTGTGTCTTTTTTTCTCTGTCAAGGCTCTTACATACCAGAAGGTCTAATGACGTCATGCACATGGGACTACGTGACATCGACTCCTGCCAATAAAAGTTATACTTTGATGTTATGCTGCTTTGTTTTCTTCATACCTCTGGGAATCATATCATACTGTTATCTCTGCATGTTTCTCGCAATCCGCAATGCAAGCAGGTGAATAATTTACCATCTGTAATGCTACAAGCTTTATGTTAACAAAAATATTTGTGATTACTTGACTTTTTTTTTTTAACCTCTACCAAAGAGGTTATGTGTTCACCCTTGTCCATTTGTTGGTTGGTTGATGTATGAAACACAAACTACTGAACGGAGTTTGTTGAAACCTGGAGTAATGATAGGTCTTGTGCCAGAACAGACCCGAATAATCTGTTGGTTATTGATGGAAATATACATTCTAATGAGAGTCTTTCTACTATTCTCTGCACACATTACTACAAAGATCAATCTTCAACCCTCAATCATAAATCAAGCAACTTTCTTAATTTCAACTCCAGAAGTGAAAAAAAATTCAAATAAAGGACTCTATAATTTTTTGTATCTCTTTGTCTGTATTTGGGCCGAAATTGTTGCTGCAGCAATTTTCAACGAGAAAGAAAAGCTATTTGATTTTTTTTATTTGCCCAATTTAAATTCAGTGAATGTTAATGTTATTTTTTATGCCCTAACAGAAATGTGGAAAAGTTGGGTTCTCAGGTGAGGAAGTCAACCCTGGCACAGCAGCAGTCAATCAAGACTGAATGGAAGCTGGCCAAGATTGCTTTTGTGGTCATCATAGTATTTGTGCTTTCCTGGTCACCCTATGCATGTGTCACCCTCATCGCCTGGGCTGGGTAAATATATAATATGACATGGGCCCTTTATGAACTGATAATTTTTGCCTTTTTTGACTAACTTTGTTGCATGTAGATACCTTGCTAGACCCTGAGAATTGTTAATTTTATTTACCCAGTACTAATGTTTTAGCCATTAATCCAGATGACACTTTTTGTAGAACATCACGCAGTACTGGATATGGCATGACGAAAAGCTATGCAATAAGGTTTAACTTGTAAACCGTATACTCAGCTGGCTGCAAATCAAATGGGCAAACACATAGCAAAACATGATATATAAGAAGTTCAAATACTGTATATGGCAATAACACATGTAATTTAAGATTCTATTGTCTGCAAACAATTTATACTTTTCAGATATGCAAGCAGCCTCAATCCCTATTCCAAAGCAGTTCCTGCTGTTATTGCCAAGGCATCAGCCATCTATAATCCTTTTATTTATGCCATCATTCACATGAAATACAGGTTAGTGCAGTCATTCAAATAATAAGTAATGAAAGCTTGAAAAGATTATTGCTGTTTTACAGACACGTCAATATTTTCCACAGGGTCACTCTTGCAGAAAAGGTCCCCTGTCTCTACTTTCTATCCCAGGGACCAAAGAGGGAGTGTGTATCAGTGTCACACAGCAATTCCTCACTCAAGGAACCAGTGCTGAGTAGGCAGTTATCATCATTCACCATCGTTCACCGAGATTGCTCCATGTCTACAATGGACACCGTGAGTTTGGCTTTTAGAGTTATTTTCTGTATTCGTACCAAACATTAAAGGGTAGATGTGGAAATACGGAATGAACGCTAGACTCATTACCTTGAGAGGATGCTTATTTCTAATTGGAATGCTAAAATGGCCCATACCATAGCTATACAGGGTCATGTTAATTTCTTACCTTGATTTACAGTTACAGTTGGACTCTATTAGCTATTGTCTGAAATCCAATTATTCCTCTGAAGCTGTGAGGGACAAAGAGCTTGACTCACTGACTAAGCAAGCAGAAGACAGACAAAGTCAAACACAGGTAAGGTAGGTGCTGATTGTTATGTTAGTTGAATCTAGATTCAAATAAAGTCATTATCTCTTGAACGTCACCCAAATACTTTCAGAAAAATGCTAATATCATGCCTAATCGTTTTGTATTTGTATCTAAATTTCGTTTTAGTCTCCCATCCCAGGGCAAGGCTCACTAAGCAGATGTGACCACAGCTTATTGACACAGTCCTTGAAAACAAAAATCCCCCTGGTCGAGTGAAGGTGAAGGGGTTGACAGTCTTGAAAGTTTAAATAAAGAGAAGAAACAGGAAGAAGAACAAGCGGATGACTGAACATAAACAGAGTGGAACAGAAAGGACAGGAGAAGATTGAGGAGAAAGACTCACAGGCTTCTCATGTAGACACTATATTCTAATAATAATATTGTACGCGTGCAATCCCAACCCCTCGAACCAACTCAAAGACAGATCTTCTGGAACGTGACTATTGTAAGGACCAAGAAAATACAAAAACTATTGCTCACCAAACAGCCTTCAGACTGTTCTGCCCAACTATATGAGTCAAGCACAGTACTCCCTTCCCAGCATGAAGAAGCTAAGGCCAGTATGTCCATTCATCTAAGTGGTTATGTGTTAGTGGAAGGCCAACAAATTTGTTTTGTTTAAATTCTATGTGAAACCAGCAGCATGTAATAATCTATAGTGTGTGTACTGTAGATGAAAATCTAATATGATTCAGGCAGGAGGGACACTTCCAAGACTTATTCAAGGATAGATTTCAAGGATTCAGAGTAGTTGCATAAGCATATTGGGAAAGAGGCAAACTCGCTTAAATAACGTCAGAATACGTTGAGCTGTCAATCTCACTGACTGCTTTTGTCCTAGCTAGCCCTTCCTTCTCAATGTGATATGAACCAAAGGTCCTTGCTCACACTGCAAAATCAGTGTTTTGCCTAAAAGGAAAATAAAACAGCATTCTGTATTGTATTTAAAGAAAGAACGGAACCCAGTTATTTGAACATTCAGAGTCTGAAAACAGACCTGAGTCACTTTCTCAGTCAGTGACAGCATTGAAAGACGCTACTCTCCATTGGTACCTGAATAAAAGTGCCTGCATAGTGTTAATGAATTTAATCAAATTCTTACAAAATGTAATTTAGAATATTTACATTGACAAAAATGTAAATGTTTGGTGACTCACAGTTCATCACAGGTTCAACACACAGAATGACATTTCAGAGGAAGCTGCAAAACTTTGTTGGTTTTCCTCCTCCTAAGACATCCCTTTCTTGTGATTCTGTCTCAGATGCTTGGTGTTGCTATAGTAACAGACAGACCTTCCACACATATCACAGCTGTGGCTGCTCTGATAGTTGAAAAAGATCCAAATAACTGTTTTCTAGTCAGCCACTGAATTAATATTTTTGAATTGGTTGAATGCTTTTTGTTTTTCGAAAACCTCCAGTCTAAGCTGTCTTTGCAATGCCAAGAACAATTTTTAACTTTCATCTGTACTGAAGGCGATAGGAGACAAGCACAGTGATTAGTGGTTAGGCTGCTTTGGGCCCTGGACCATTGGCCTGTTACTCTCAATTCTTGATTAATTTTTTTTAACTATTCAGTATGAAAGCCCACATTTTAGCTGACTGTCTCACAAACACAATACAGTCTGTTGGCTTGTTTACTTTTTAACAGTTAATGATTTTATTGACTGGTGTGAGAGCTCATCATTAAATATACATGTCATGAAAACGAAGAAATGATAAGCTGTTTTTACTCATGGCCAGACTGTTGTCATTGCACAGTAAAATTAATATCTGGGCACAATTATAGATGACAAACTTAAATCTGAAGCCAACACAGATGTGGTTCGTGCTCAGGCTCAGCAGCAGTTGTATATATACTGGAAATAATATTGATAATTTTTTTATAAAAAAGTTCTATTTATGTTTCATCTCGTCTGTTTTAACTTTTGCTTTTATCTGCTGGTGTGAAACCAGTGAGATCAGTCTTCTAAATACAAATTGGTGCCATCTGGCCGTAGGTTAATCGTCTCATGAGGTATGAGACCTCCATCATCCCAGTGACCATTGGCCTCATTAACAGTTTGCTGTGATTTGTTCCTCCAAATGTTCTGAATCTGCATCTGTATGTTTGTGTGCCATGTGTTATGAGCTGTTTTGTTTTTTTAACTGTTTTTTGCTAGCCGTAAAACAAATTGCTTCCCCATGGGATAATAAAGTTGACGTTACCTTACCCCAAACAGAACATGAAATGAAACACAACAGAACTCAATTTTCAAAGGTGTGTGGACCATTGAAGTACCGTATTGGCCCGCATATAAGACCGTGTTTTTTGCATTGAAATAACACTGAAAAAGTGGGGGTCGTCTTTCATTCGGAGTCTAGACATTATACCCATTCACAACGCTATTCACAATGCTGAACTGAACTTCCCAGGCCAAAGCGAACCCCCCCCCCCGTCACGAAGAAGAAAAATAAAAAGTAGCGGTGAGAAAGACAAGAGCAGAAAATAAGAGAAGAGATAAACAGAAAATGGAGAAACGTAGCGACAATCTGGAGAAACGTGGGTCGAAGATTGGCCAGGTTAACCGGCAGGTGAGGAGAAGTTATGATGCAAACTCAAGATGATGGTGATAAATGAGGCAGAGTTGTCAAACAATTGCAGTTTGATCGAATATATTGAATATGTTGTTATAATCATTTGTTTCAGATGTACTGTAATTATTTTCTGTATAAAAATTACATTTGGTGTTCAAAAAGACTTTTTTCAAAGTTGAATCTTGAAAGAGAGGGGGTCGTCTTATAATCAGGGTCGTCTTATATTCGGGCCAATATGGTAATTTGTAAGACTAAGAATAGAGAAAAGTAAGTGTCTAAATTAAATTTTTTTAGTTCAGAAATCTTGTCATTCATCGAAACCTTTTGCACGACTGTACATATTTTTTAAAATATATATTTAGCTATTCATGAACTTTTTTTTACATGTTCCACTGATCTATTTAAAGAATTTAGCACTGTTTTTTCTAAATTACAAGAAATTGTTAACTTATTAAACTTGTATTTAAGAGTTGTCCTGCACTACAACTTTTGTGAACCAAAGCAATTTTTCAAAAAGCTATTCAATTGGTTAATCTGTTTACATTAAAAGCACTGGCAAGTAGTTTATTTTGTTGCTTTCTAGGACCCCATATTTAAAATGCTTCATAGTGCTGTGAGACTTGGACTGAATATCCCAATGCACATTAACACGTGACCAATCTAAGATTAAAAACCAAAACAGGGAAAAATAGGTCATGCTGTAACTAAAACTAAAATTTTGTGCACATAAAGCTTGAGAACAAGAAAAGAATTTATTAAATTTTTATTCTTTGTGGCTGTGACCAAATTCTTGGTCACAACCTTTTTATAATGGTGTGACATGAATCATGCAAGAAATCCTGTGATTGTTTGAGCATTTACGGACCCTATCTAAAAAATTTGAATATCATGGAAACATTTATTTATTTCCATAATTCCATTCAAAAAGTTAAACTTTAATAGATTGTAGATTGTATGATTTCAAATATTTTACATAATTTGGACTTCCAAATCATAAAACCTATGATGACAGGAATTCAAAACATTAGAATATTGTGTAGAAATCACCACTTAACTCTCAGTTTTTGCAGGAAGAAAATAAATAAATTGCGATCACATCAAATCAATCAAAATATGGTACCTTCAAATTGGTGTGTCAATCTTCACTACTTGGTTGGGAATCTCTTTGCCTTAATCACTGCATTGATGCACTATGGCGTTACAGCAATCAGCCTGTGGCATTCCCTAGGAGTCATGCAAACCCAGATTTCCTTGATGCTTGATGTCAGCCCTTTTTTGTTTTTTGATCTGGTTCCCCCATTTTCCTCTTAATCATACTTCATATATTCTCAGTGGGTTATATGTCTGCCAAGTTGGCTGCCCAGTCAAGCACTGTGACGGCATGGGCATCAAACCAGGTTTTGGTGCTCCTGATGATACAAAAATCTGCATCTCCATACAAATCCTCAGCAGAAGTAACGAATTCCTCTAGGACATTCTGGTATACTATTGCAGTGACCTTGGATTTAAGAAAGCAGAGTTTACCGACACCTGCATTGGACATTTCACCCCAAATCTTGACTGACTGTGGATATTTCACACTTGACCTCAAGCAGCTTGAGTTCTGTTCCTTACCCGTTTTCCTCCAAACTCTTGGACCTTGATTCCTGAATGAAAGGCATATTTTACTTTCATTGGAAAGAGGAGCACATTGAACCACTGGTCAACACTCCAGTCCTTCTTCTCCTTGGCCCTGTTGAGATGCTTCCTATGTTGGCTCAGGCTCAAAAGTGGCTTGATTATTTCATTTTTAGTGTATTTGTCATTTTATTTCATTATAATTGATTTGATATAAATGAAATTAAATTACAAGAACATTAAATATGAAAACTTAGATAAATGAAACTCTTCAAATGGCTTATTTAAACACAAAATCCATTCTCCTTCCTTTCCTCTAGAACACTCCGTTAGCTAGAACAGGTTAGCTAGTTCTGGTTAGCTAGATCAGGTAAGCTCCTTCAGGGATCGCACCCTCATCTCACTAGTTTTTCTTCAAATGTGCATCTGCATAGCGTCTGCATAGCGCCGCCTTCTCAGAGTGAGTATCCAATTGCAGGACACGTACATGTCAGATGAACGTGAGGCCAGCTAGCAGGCCTTAGCATCGCCAACACGTGATCTGATTGGCTATCGAATCTGTCTATTAACTATATGTTCCCTCACTCACAGTGCAGGGAGACCTGCATTCTAGATTCTGAAGGTCCTGGGCAAATTTCATTCAACCTGGCAACACAAGCTAGCTGAATTCTGATTGGATAAAACCACTCTAACCCAAAAATAGAACACTGACCCAGTGTTGGCCTATGTCATATTGTATCCAAATGTATAATTATATATTTATACATATATTTGAATATATTTATTGAAGGAAAATTCATTAAAATATAATTAACTTTCATCATAAATATTATCATAATCTCTGGTTATGTTAGACCAGCAGAGATGGCCTTGCTGGGCGTGGACCGCGCCACCACTGGTGTAATGGAATTATGGAAATAAATAAACTTTTCCATCGTATCCTAATGTTTTGGAAAGGGTCTGTGTATTTTCAGGCAGAGTAATCCACAGGGTGCTAAAAAAGTACTATCTTTTGGCAAAGCTAATCATCTGTCTTAGGACCTCGACAATCCTTCAGTAATACAGTTTCTCCAATTGTTTGACAATCTACCAAAATGGTGGTCACTTGAAAGGAATTGGAACTGAGAAACTGAGAAAAGGCTTACAATTGCTTTGGAGTTCTTCTGGTAGTTCTAGTTTGAGTTGAAGGACTGAGCATTTGAAAAAAAGACTAAGCATGTTGAAAAATATGCAAACAATTGCATTATTCACAGCTATATGTTGAGTCAGCTAGTGTAAAATGCGATGATGTGAAAAACACACCATTGAAAAAGTTGTTGAAATGTATATTGTATGCATTTGATTTGTGTGACAATGTACTCTGATTGTATTAAAATGTAAGTGATCTTTCTGTTTCCTGTTTGCCTATGTTGTTTCTTAACATCTTGTGATAACTGTAGATGAAACACTAGGAAATCAGCATTGATTTTGCACATTTCTAATCAAAACTCAGGTTTAGTGCAATTTTCAGAAAAAAAACAGGACATGATCTGGTCCAGATTGAATGCATCGAGCATCTCCCACCTCCAAAAATGTGCAGCTCAAATTGGTTGCAACAAATTATTACAATTATTACAAGAACAGAAGTTCATCGAATCTAGTATTTATATAAGCTTTATGGAACCAGCATTAAACATATATGACAGACATAAGGTAAAATGTAGTATATTATGCTGAAAAAAGGATGGATGACCTTGAACAGATTTTCTGCGCTGGATTTAATAGCAGGACACACAATACATTCGCTCCGCCCATCTAAGCCAGCAGGTCGACCAAATCCCATTAATATATAAGGATCAATCATACATACAATTCATGCAGTGGGATTTGCTGCACTCCATTATGTATCCTTTTTCATTTTTGTTTGTAAGCTCAGGCAGTCACATAGTGTATATGCCTTGAAAGTTGAGGTCATTTATGTAGTCTTCTCCTTTCAAACTCAAATGCCTGTAATGCCCCCTCTAAAATTGAGCTGTAATGGCAGGATTTCCTGACCAGTATGCATATCGAGTTATGTAACAATGCTTTGAAGGTATGTACTGTAATGTTTTGTATAGGACTGGTACACTTCAGTGGCTCAGTAGCTTTGCTAAGAGGGATTTTTCTTCTGGGCTATTCATCAATTTATATCCAGATGGCATGGCAGACATGTAGTTGAATGAAAGCCCACATAGACCTATATAGCACAATAAAAACAATTAATGATAGTATTAAAACCAGGCTATGAGTATTAGTATGTGAATAGATGTGTGTGTATTTAGTAACGGGAGAATTAAAGGGATGCACTAAATAAGAGATGTACTAAGAGATAAAATTACTGGTAATTCTATTGCTGAGAAATCTGTTTAAGACAGCGCTAAAGAGTATTATTCATTCTTAAAAATGAATCACAAACAGTATACACTTAATACTGACAAATGTCAGAATTCAGTGTGTACTAAAACAGAAAAGCCCCAGTGATTAAAACAATTAAGTGTCTGTCCAGTCAATAATATCTTTTTCTTCTACAGTTTCCGGTACCAAGGCTCTTTTCACATTCACTAAAAAAAGTCTAAATATTAGCTGATCACTGAAAGTCTGATTTTAAGTGGCAGGTCAACAAGCATGGTTGATGATATGACACATGGTTTGTAGAACAACTCTGGTCCTACAAGGCTTGAAAGTAAGTGTGTTTCATTCACTTTTCTCTTTGAAATGGATACCTGAAAAAAGAATTCACCATTACTACATGGTGAGTTACGGACAGAACATATCTCTATTAGAAAAGACAGTAAATAAAAATTAATCTGTATACTCTACAGTGTTGAAAGACACTTCCACCTCTTTAAAAAATTCTTTGAGCCTTTGTTATCCCAACTGCTGGAAAAGTGCAATAAAAAAAACTGTGTGCAGCCCTGCAGGGCAAAACTAAACTTCCTTCCTGCACACAGTCTGAAAGCTGAGCAGGAAAGACCATGTCTGCCATGTAAACACAGCTAAAATGAATACCATTCATTCTAATTTTGATTAGACAATCAAGCCTTAGTAGTGCATGGGAAATAATAACCTTCTTTGATTATGCATGTATGGGAACACACAGTTCTGAACGAGAAAAGTACAGTATAATCTAAGTAAACAGTGTTTAAATTTGCAGGTCTACTCATAAAATAAATAATATATTTTAAACACACAGAGGTACATATGGTGTATATATATGCTTGAGGTGTGTTAACAAACTCGATGTTAAGTATTAAGTATTATGCTGATAAATTTATTTACACGCTTACAATTAAATTTAATGTAGAAGCATAAGCATGTAGCATGAAGCCCAGTATGCACCTGTATGATTTGGAAACTAAAAGCCTCCTGTCACTGTTTTCTGAAAATATACTATGCAAGAGACATCTTGTTTTACCAGCTAAATTTGTGAATAAAAAAATTTCATATTCATAAATTTTAAGGATGATTTTAGCATCTGACTTACATTAATTGGCTTTTGTCTCCTAAATAAGCATGCCATTTCAACTTTGCATCTCTATTTTTGCCAGTCTCCTGAATTGCCAGGCAAACAAGCTAAAATTACAACTATTCATTTTATTTCTTAATCTGTCAGAAGATTACAAAAAGGTTCTTGCAACTTTTTACACTCCAATGTCATCTACTTCCTTAGTGCCCGTTTCCTCGGTAAAAACTTCAGCCTTAGGCTATATGAAAGCAATTTGGAAGAAAAATCTTGAACCTGCAAACTCGCGAAGGATGCAGGATTAACACACTCCTCGTGCCCCTCAGCTATGAACTGTGCAGTGGCTTTAAATCAGCAGTGAAGTATTTAGTACACCACTGTGAAGTATGTACTTTCCATGATAACCACTAGAGGGCATAATAACACCATGCCACTAAAATCTAGCGAAAAAACAACATGGCTTCCATATCACAGTGAAGTACAGTACATAATAATTACAACAACAACAACAACAACAACAACAAAATAATAATAATGCACCTGCCAACTTTGCAAACAGCTGAATGTGAATAATCATGCACATCCAAATGTGAAATTAATCAAAAGAAGATGATCGATACACAGTAGATGATTGTTTGGGTTTAATATACTCACCCGTATGCTTCTACAAGAAATTACTTCAATGCAACTTATCTATCATGTATGCATACAGAAGAGGTCTTTATGTAAAGAATGAAAACACTGTCCACTGGTACAAGAAGGAAAGGCCTGTCATGTGTTTCAATGTATGCCAGTCAGATTATCAGCAGCTTTTATCTGCTTCATACATTCCATTGGACTATATGCACTTTATGAGAAAAGTTTCTAGTCCCAAACATATCAAATGAATATTTCTAACTTCTGTAATTTGATTAAGATTTTATATTATTCTGAGCATATATTACAGTTTATTTTAAATTTAATAATCACAGACGGCATTTATTAGACCTGCTGTGTTGAAATGCAACGGTGGTACAAATATGATGTGTTCAAGGCCATAATCTAAGAAATGGATTTATTTAAGAGATTACACATAGAGATTGAGGTACAGTATATAAAGATGTCACAAGTAAGTGACACATACCAAGAATTACAAGACTATAGAAAGTTAATAAAGGTGGAACCATGCAAAAATTGTGTAGAAATTGTGTAGAAAAAAAATAAACATTGAAAAAAAGCTAAACATACTGGAATTGATAAAAATTCTTTCTTCAACAATTTTGAAAAGATTGCATTCTTATTGCTGTAATTATTCAAAATAAAATGTTATTGATATTAGTTATTGAACATTCAGCATCGCCGTAACAAGACGACCGCGAAGGGCGGGCCAAACCGGCTCTTGTTTGACGTCACACTTATTACGTAGTCATTCGTGGAACCCTGGAATGCTTACCAGCATTCGGGTAAGGAACTTAGTGATTCTGATCATTTGGAACGGGTTGTGCTCAGACCTCAGTGATTCAGCTTGTATTTTCCGCCCCAGTGGCGTCCGGTTCCTTACCGGTGGGTCTCACCGACACCGGCGCTCACCTGCTCCGCCCGCCGGTGCCACAACAAGCCCGTACCTGCTGATGACGAGCCGGCTCCAGTTCCCAACCCGCTCGCTCTGAACCCTCCTACTGGCAGCCAGATGGGGCTGGCTTACTTTAAATGCGGAAGTTTCAGGTTGACTCAGTCCAGTTCGACAGTGAGAAACCACGGACTAAAGACACGCTTCTTTTGAGCACCGGACCGGTCTCCTCAAGGTGAGCGCCGACGCGGGATCGTTCAACTACCGAGACGCGCCGATCGCGTTGCCGGTGTTGTTTTACTGTCTTATGCGTCTGTTAATATAAACGCATAAAACTTTGAACGAAACTTCCCGGTTTGTTTCACATTGTGTTTTTTTATACTGTATATATGGATGCTAAGTAAGGCAGAAATCCATCAGAGAAGCGCAGTAACATGTCAGACATTATTCTGTCACACCCACAGCGGAAACCAAATGTATAGTTCAGTTTCGGTGAGAAAGACAATGTCAGTTTTCACTTTATCATCATCAAGATAAAACTCTAAAGAAGTGATCGACGTGTCATTACATTCGATGCTTTAGAATCACTCTGGTGTGTTTAAAAGGAAGAAATTATTTAATGAACGCTCAGTTTAGAAATGCGTTGACGTGCGTCTCTATGTGTCATCAGCTTGTGTAATGATGTCACCAGAAACCTCTGCTGAACCCTTGTGAAATAAGGATGACGTCTGAACTTCAGTTGGCAGATGAGACACTGTGTTCACCAAAACTCAAAGACATTTCTGTCTCAAGAAGTAAAGAAGAAGTGACAGAAACATGATTTGACTCAGAGGTTTGGACAGAGAATGGCACTTATATTTAACTCCATTGATTTGTTCTTGATTTTTAATAAGAAAATAAGCTATACTTCTATAATAGGACTATTTTTCTTATGCAGTCAGGATCAGGAAGTTATCTGAAAAACAAAAAGAAATATCCCCACACGACCCTGCATGTTAATAAGTTCCACCCATTTACTTCATGTTTATTAGCAGTTAATTATATTTGTTGGTTTGAATAAGTAAAATCCCGCTAAAATAAATCACAGTAATGTTCTGAAAGTATTGTGTTTGGTGTGAAAGTGCTGAAATAATTGTAACAACAAAGAGATTACGATAAGAACGTCAAAGATAATGTTGGAAATAATTGAAATCATGCTAGAATGAACTAAAACAAGGTTGATGGGTGTTGCTGTTGAAATGCTTGTTGAGAGCCAGAACAGTTTTTCTCTGTCTGGGGAAAACTAAAAGGTGTGTCTGCTCATGTCTATGTATGATATCATTAGAGATCACAAAACAAGCAGTGGCTTGAGATGTGCCCTGTGTTTGTTCACTCCATATTAGGAAAAGAAATGTTACTGATGTGCGGGTCTGCTGGGACTTGAGCTTGAGTTTCAGCTTTGGCATTTAAAGTACCTTTTACTGGGATGTCTCAGTTTGTTTTAACATTGGGAAATGTAACCTAGCTGTGCAATACTGGGTATTCCACAAAAGTTGATCCTCAAGCCATGATCTTTGTCTCCGGGATTTTTGTTTGTCACTACAGCAAATGAAGATGCCACTTCCTAATTTTTTAGAGAGGACGTCTGCTGCATTCATGACCTTGCACATACGGCATTGTTGGTGTAAACGCTGTAACTGAAAACCCCTTTTAAGCATTAAAGTGTGTTCCTCATCGTTTTCAAAGTAGTTGTTTAGGCGAGTGTGCTCCAAAAAAATGTCATGGTTTATGTTTCAGTGCTGGTGCCTTTTGCTGGGATAGGCCTTGTAATTTTCTCTGAAAAATAACTCCTCGGCTCACCTCAATGTTAAGTCACCTTGAAGACGGAGACAGCTGTCTTCAGTTGGCTGCTGTCTTATTATAGACTTGAATATTCTGGATGTGTGTGTGTTTTCAGTATGCGTTCGGCCATGCTAGTTTGAGCGTAAAAGTGTGTATAAATAGAAGAGCTACGTGCTTCATGCTTTCCAGGTGTTCACCTCTTTGCTATCACTTTCACACAGGACTTTTATTTCTTTTGCGCAACTCCTTTGCCATCTTTTGTGATTTCTCTATGTCCATCTTGAAAAATTGTCCTCCCCTCCAGGCATGTATTGCAGGTGAGACCACAGTTTGGCCAGTCCCCTGATTTGATATATGTCTATACACGTGAGCACGTGATGGATGCCCCTGAGGGCAGCATGACTTACAACCTGATAATGACATACTTCTGGGATGACAAGCCATTCTTATTCATCAAATTATCACAGGAAATCTGTGTTTTTTTCTGTCCAGACAAATTCACAATGTGCGGTCTTATTGCAAAAGTGAAATCTTCTTAAAAGTCTGATAACAAGAGTAGAGATTCAAAAATCTCTCATCTGTTCTGTATATAAAAGCTTAAACACTTCACCCTGGACTCCTGTTTCTTTTCCTATCTCTTCCAAATCTTTTAACAGATAATTGCTGGACCTCTAGGAACAGTTCTGTCTCTGCTTTCTTTGGTTCTACATTGCTGTCTTCAGATAACAGATGAGAATAACCGCATATATGTGGGTTTGTGGATTAGCCTTTGATGTCAAGCATTCATGCCAGCATTCAGCCTTCCTGTTGGGTTGGGCAAAGCTGATTCTTCTCTGACCTTTTTCAGAGACCCTCAAGCACAAATACAGATGACCAGAAAAAGAAGCACATTCTGCAAATTGATCTGCCAGCTTCCTCAGTCTAACTTATTATATGCTATAAAAGCAATCAGTTTTAGCATGTGACTGCATGTAACCTTCCTACCAATAAATACCATGCAGCTTTAGTTTTTTTCAAGGGATAAGGAATGCATGACAGGCGAGGATTAAACCTGTAAAACTGAGTTAGGTGTGTCATATTATCCTCTTTGCTCCGTCTGACTTTTGGAACTGTCCACTTAATTTGAATGCATCCATGTAAATTCAGGATGTATTTCGCATATCCATCGATGATGTAACAGAATTTAGTCATGGTTTGAAAGTCGGACAAAAGGAAAGCTCCAATGAAACACTTGATCTCCATTGCATAAAACTCCTTGTCTATCTGTTAGTAGGCTGGTATTCAGTTTAGATTGTGCTTTTTTTAAACAACAGTTTAGTGTGCTTCAATCTGGTTATCCTGTCAGAACATATTTATCACGAGCAGTGAGTTTGTCAAAGGGACACTGGAGAGACGGGTCCAAAGTGCAGCTCCAGAGTCACTGATTTGAGATTTGTTCCCGGTAAACAAAGGATTGTCTGAGTTTACTGTGGCTCACTGCCAGGCCCGTTTCCAATTTGTTGGAGGATGTGCATCTGTATGATGTAATATTTGTTTTTTCCCAATATGTTTTTCCCAAGAAGAGAAGTAGAAGAATTCAAAAACAAATCATTGTGTTGCGACTTCCTGTTGCATCACAAATCCTGAATTGCACATCTAATTATAGGTTATCCTCAATTTCTTTTGTTTGCAAATCCAGTGTGTCTGTTTGCTAGAACATATTATCATAAAATTATTGCAAACTCTTTATTAGCCCTCAGACCTGCTTTAAAGCTATTAGATGACGAGGCACACCACGAGGAAACTTTTAATAGACTGTTGTTCTTGGATTCAAATAGTTGAAACTGTTCTTTTACCGCGGTACACTGGCGTCGTGCCCGGAGTGTCCCCCGCCTCACGCCCTGAGACTGCCGGGATAGGCACCGACTCCCCTGCGACCTGCATAAGCGGATTAAGCGGGTTAAGAAAATGACTGACTGACTGACTGACTGTTCTTTTACAATGTTTCAGAACAGATTTGTTTCTTAACTCACACGAATGGCATACAATTTTTTTTTTTTTGGTGAGGATTCATCAGAGGAAATACTGTTTGAGTCAGCATAATTAGCAGTTTCAACTGCTCCTCTTTTGAAAATGGTAATCTTTTATAAACGCTAGCTGTTGGCTGTCCCCCCCAGTCGTAAGCAAACCTCTGCTTGTTTATGTCCTCCTTTTCCTGTTATTTTGCACTTTTCCCCCTTCAGCCTCTCTTGTGTTTGTGGTATTTGATCTGTCTCCTATTGGATTATGTCCTCAGCATGAGGCTCATGGGTAATATCTGTTCTTCTGTCTCCAGGTAAATCATGAACAGCAGCTACAGCGTCTCTTTGGCTGGTCCTGCACCCTGGGGCTTCAGACTACAGGGAGGGAAGGACTTCTGCCTGCCCCTCACTATCTCTCGTGTGAGTTGAAAACACACACACACACACACACACACACACACACACACACACAGTCCCCAGATGGCGCTTCCGCAGCATGCCACTCATACTAACCCTGCTATTTGCTTAGTCACTGATTACTGAGTGTGTGTCATTCTTCTCCACTGAAACACTGTTTGATGGATTTAGACTCCCTCTTCAACAGTTCACGGCCCATGTCACGCTGACTCCGGTCAAGGCTATTGTCAAAATAATGTTACATAATTGAACCATAACCGCAATAACCACCAATTTTAAACAAGCTCTCTTCAGATTCTCTGACAGCCTTTCAGGACATACTTGCAGGCTTAAGACAATAGCTGTTAACAGCTGCTGTCATGTGGTTAATTCCCTTGAAACTTAGTGTGAAGCATTCTGGTCTTTCTACCTGGTTTTAGACCTGATATGCTTCTGCCGAGCCTTTAGATGGGTTCAAAACTGCTGCTTGAGGCTTTGAAAAACAGGCCTGTGTTTGACCTAGGTCCAGCCTCAGGCTATCTTTAACAGAAATATGTATAGTCTCACTGTTTACATTCATGATTTATGGATCATTTTTATTGTTACTGTTTAAAAAAGTAGTTTGTATAGCTTAGCTTCTTACCAAACAGGATTTATAATGGGAAGCTTGTGCTCTTCCACTCTTTGGAGACAGCTGTATTTGCTAACCAAGCGGGGAGCAGAGTTATTCAATATCTGCTGATTTTTTGTTATGTAATTTGGATCTCAAGAGTCGTGACCGAGGTCAGTCACCGATGTTTACATGTTGTTGGCTGGGTAAATTACAGATTTTTAGAAATTGTGTATGAGTAGGAGAACTGTCTTTTCTCAAGTCTGTCATTGTCACTCTGAATAGTGAGAAGGCCAGCATAGCTGTTCAGAGTATTTTTATGGCTCAGCCACTCTGATGATAATAATAATGGCGTGCAGGATGTTGTGTTGTCACAGTGTCATGTATCTGTCAGTAGCTTTGTCTGGAAAAACAGTAGAGTGGAGTTTGACATTTACACTCTTGTCTCCTGATTAGATATTAGATAGCTTTCATATGCAAGAATGTATGGAACAGAAAACACCTTTCCAGTGAAGGAGAGGGAAAAAAAACAGTCTAAAATTCCCATTTTACTATCTTTCCCTTTCAAATTTGGCTTTGGTTAGTGAAAAAAAATCCCTAGACTGTCCAAAATCCAATTTTTAAAAGAGCTCAAAAGTATTTTCATTCTGAGTTCTCAAGGGCTTGGAAATACAAAAGTACACTGACCCCATTTTATATTCTTAATATCTCTTTAGGAATGAATATGTATTGATCCTCATGAGAGACAATGAGGATTTTTCACTTTAAATAGTCCAATAAGCACACTTTATAAACCTGTCAGGACAAATTACAAGCAGATGTGCACCTGACCCCTGACTACAGTATGATAATTGAAAGAAGCTGCCATACAAGAGAATTTCGAGTAAATTGATACAAGTGGGTTTGGAATAGTGTCAAAACAGGCAGACTTACTTTGAACCTGTTTTAAAACCGGACGTGGAGGTCATGTGTCATTTTGATTATGTCGATGGACCATGAAAGGGATAAATATCTCTTGTGTCCGCTGGTCCTATTTTGAGTCATCAGTGTTCGGGATCACGCCACACCGCTGCAGTGGTGAGCAACGTGACTCCCACAGCCTCTCATTCCATCACGTTATTGTTTGGTGTCATTCCTGTGACATATTTTCATCCCGGCACATGACCAGCGAATGGTTCCATGAATGGATCAGATTTCTTGTTATTGCCCAGGTGCCAGAAATGAGTGCCCCCTTTGTCTGTTTAGATTCCAAAAACCATGACGTCACATAAGTCAGTATTAAGAACACTGGACATGTTTTGTTATGTGGTGCAACTATGAATCTGTTTCGATGCATACATTTTCCGAAATCTGAACGGGGAAGTCTGTGCAGTAAATACGTCCATCTGCCAACAGTTTAACCAGGATTTCAGCTTCATTTGATGAATGAAAATTGCACAGACCACAGGCCTATTTTAAGGTTCATTAGAGACTCACAATGCTACATAGTCTAATTTTGCAGTAACAGATATGCATCTGTGGCTATCATCTTAGATTTATTTAGCTTAAATTGATGTAATTACCATGGAATAATGATGTAATGACTTTACTCAGACTTTCTATATAACCAATCCCAAGATTACATGCAGCACCGGGGTGGATGCTTACAAGACATTTGCGGCATGTAATCCTCTTCCCTTTTTTGGGGCGGGTCGGGGGTTGGGGGGTTAATGCTTTGGTTTGGAAATAAAACAGTCTCAGCTTATGAGGTGGAGAACACAAGTTATGTATATTGTTTTGAAATTGAGTTGGATATGCAAATTATTGTGTCCAAAGTGGTTGACTAAACATTGAATTTTGTTGTATAGTGTGCAGGATTAAAGAAGTGGGAGAGAATGAAAACATTAGAATATATATTTATTTGTTCAAAATGTACATTTTGTTTGGGAGAGTAAATTTGTGTCAGTGCAGCTGCATTGTTAAAAGTGAGCTTTCCCAGCATCACGATGGATGTCTTCTAAAGAAAGGGGCCTCTTTTGTGCCTTTAGCGTTCTGGTGTTCTTTTTCCTGTTTCATCAGGCTCTTTCTCTTTCTTTTCTTTCAATTGTAATTCTATTGTGTTTGCATCAATGAAGCTATGGAAACGGAGGAAAATGTCCCCTTGAAAGGCTTTACTCTGGATTGAATTACATAATTTCACAGTAAATTTATTGGACTAACATTTCTCTAAAATGGTGTACCTGCCACTCGTCTGGTGACTGTTGGCCAACAACAGTCACCAGACAAGTTAGAACAGCTGAGCACAGCAACATTTTCCTTCCTTTCCCACTGAGTCCTCTTATCTTTAGTGATTATTGCTTTTTGTGTCACATGATACTTTGAGTAAACATCATGCAAGCTAAATTTAGCTCTTTGTGTGCAGTAGGCTTTGAGCTTTCAGAAGCCCTAAAAGAGCCCTAAATTAGATAACTGGTGCATTTTATTAGCTAGTATATATTTATTATGTGAACAATGGGCTCTTGATACTTAAGAAATGTTTTATTAAAAAGAAAATGATGTTTACTTTGAGGATTTTCACTGAGAAGCCAGTGAGTCAGCTGCTGCTCATTTTGCAGGTATTGTGAAGTGAAGTCATATTCAAACATCAATTACGACACACAGTCTGATCTGAGTGTAAAGATATGCTTTACTCATCGCTCATTTGTCTTGTTTTTCACCATGTTGTTACACTTTAAAGACTGGCCAAAGCTGGGTTGTATTTCCTCCAAACTTTATTTTTACACAGTGAAGTTAGATTGGTAGAGTGCCAGAAAGGATTACAGTACTTCCAGTGACCTGCAGCTACGCACGATTTTTAAAAAAAAATTCACCACCAACATAATACGGTATGTGGAAATCTAATGTCAAAGTAAAGCTTTTAATCGCAAAAAGGACTAATGTAACAAATGTTGCTAGAGTACCTTTTGTAAAATGTTTCAGTGTGATATCTGTCACTTGTTTGTTTGTCAATGATTAGCATTCAACACATATGGGTCATTTTAGACTGTAACTTGGTTCAGCTTAGGTCTTGAAAAAAATCACGTGAAACCCCTAACACACGCACACATGCACACACACACACACACACACACACACACACACACACACACACACACACACACACACACACACACACACACACACACACACACACACACACACACACAGACAGCTGTGTGATGCTATGCAGTTTGTCCTGGCAAGCTGACAAAGTGTGTTTATTTGTTTCTCTGTCTCTTGTTTAAATCTCTGCAGCATTTTTACAGATACAGTTTTCTTAGTGTATATTAATATTACAATGCATACCTTATAAGCTATGATTCTATGCAGGGCCCAAAAATGATTTTTCCAACATTCTTAGTAAATAATCTGTTATCTCCAGTCTGTTGTTTTTTTTCCAATACGAACTCCCTGGTGTGCGTCTGCAGTTGTATTGTATTGCATCTGCTTTCAATTGCCCTAATCCTATAAGGCAGGGCTTTAAAAAATAACCAAGATATCACTTGATTGTGATTTGAGTAACAGTTGGCCTCTGCTTTATGAAAAACAAGTTTTTCACCATCATCAGTTTCAAGTTTAAAAGGCAGAATTACCACTGATATTCACAGATACAGTATAACAACATTTTAAAGTGATTTACAATAATGTTATGTAAAATTTAAAGTGTTGGGGATGTAATGTGTTTCAGGCTTAGGAGAGCGGAGACTGTTTATTATGCTGATTGCGGGTTAACTTGTGGTACTTGTGGTGTTTTTGTGTCAATCTTGTCATTAATAGATTATGCAGCCAACACATATTACTGTCCAAACAGTAGGTAAAACGTAACATGCATTCTGGCTGCATTTAAACCCTGGTGGAGAGTTAAATGAGTCGGGGATTGAAGTGGAAAGCAGTCCTCACTCTTGGCTCTCATCCCATCGTGGATAAAAGCCTTTTCATATCATCTGCCTCAGCAGTGCTAATCAGCCTCGGTTCGGTTTTGTATCTGACCTGGCTAAATAGCATTCAGTATTCAGAGTCTGGATGGTACTGCTTTGTGTTGTTTTGTTTGCGTCGTCATGGTGATTTAACTAGGCGCTCGTATGCAGGTCTGCTCGGAATCCTGTGCTTTCCAAAAGTGTGTTTGATGTAGTCAGAGAGTGGGTCAGACCATGACAACTGCGGGTCTACCTCTGTTCAAGTGCCCGTAATTGGGATGTTTGGCTAGGAGGAAAACAAGCTATTTGCTATGTGATCCCCCCTCCCAAATGCTGCACTTCTCAATTTTCCTCTTTTTTGAATTTTTAATAGTTTGTTCAAGGTGTTGCAAATGTAAAAAAATAAGCATAGGCTTCATTTGTACGTCATGGATTCTATGAGAGCTGGCCCAGCAGGATTCTGTGCGCTGGCCCGTCATATGTTCTCCTGACAGTTTCAGAGATTCTGCAGGGTAAACAGTTTCTGTTTGAACAGACTCACAGCTTGAATGCCTGCAGAAACCACAGTCCTGCCTGCTGAAAAGGGAATATGGCTCTGTGTGAAGACGAGGTTCACATTTAAAAGCAGAGAGTTTAAATTCATCGCTCTGGTTGTGGACACAAGAGTTCTCTGGGTAAAAAATGGGTTTGCTGAAACTCACATCATCACTGAGACATTAGAGGCATTAGTCTAAGGCAACTTCTTATCTCCATGTTGTTTTCTTAGATTTCTTCATCTTCCATCCATTAAATTCATTTCACAGTCTGCCTTACACAAACACGACAGTTCTCACCACAAGGCATGTCTGGAAACGTGACCTCTCATTGTCACCCCCCCCCCCCTCCTTAACCCATAATATCACTGAAGACGGGAAGTTACAGCATGGAAGATAATTAATACCTCTGTGAGTTGAGGTACTATCAGTGTCAAATATTTATGGAAATACTGTAAATCATTATGTCAATGCAGAATAAATTTGTTTAAAATTCCAGAGAATGTTGAATTGGTAGTTTTATCATTCTTTTTCTTTTTTTAAATTGTTTTTCTTGGTTCTGCTTTATTTCACTTCTTTATTTAATAAAAGTTTTTCAGTTTTTTCATGATTCTATCAAGTACAAATGGCAGATTTTTTTGTCGATAGGTGATCCAGAGTCAGTTTTCCTCAAGCTAGACATTATGAAAAATTTGAACAAAGACAGAGAATAAGGACATTTCTGAAATATTTTGATTTAAATCGATTGAGTTCTGGCTCTTTAAGGTGTGCACCTTCAAAAATAGTTTCATTATTTTGCTTATTTGTACTTTTTGTATGCACTTTTAAAAAATCATTCTGTTATTATTCTTCCTGAATCGAGGCCCGTGGCAGTCTTGTGTTCTTGAATATAATTTTCTCATCTTTCATTATGTTATTATTTATTTACAGTATGTATTCATTTAGCATGGAATAACTTGATTACTAAATAAATATCTAGACTGAACCTTTTTTTTGGGGGTTGATTATGGCTTCATAAAAAAGCTTAAGGCACATGGAAGCAAGCGACTGTTTGCTTTTGAGACTTTTTGCTATGCTAATCAGAAGCATAATGCAGTTCGAAAGTAGAGCTTTAGTAGAAAGTAGAACACTAGTAGAGCTTTTGCTTTAAAAAAAAAATTATACTCTCGGAATTGACCTTACATGACTTTTTTTTAATTTGATCTAGCAAAGGTTTATAACAGACATAGTTTTGCCATGTTGATAAAGTGCACAAACACAGGGTGTGTGGTATGATTGATGGTACTTGGTGAAAATAAGTTGCTTTCTCTGGACAGAGTTGGAACAGCACAGCCATAGTTCCAGTTCATTACTTATCTGCTCTCTGTCAAGAGTGCTTCAGACCTCTCTTGATTTATATTTATAGCTGCGGATGCCAAGGATTGTTACTGTAAGCATGCATTCATTTTGTTTCCACGTGAGAAAGACTGCGTTAGACTGAACAGCGTTATAAAAAATGTTGTGTTTCCTCAGGATGTTAGACTCTTGTCTTCTCTTGCCTCAAAGTAGTTTGAGGAATTACCATATATAGAGCTGTATACTATTGTCTTTTCTCACATCCTTACAAGGAGAAAACTTCAGACCTCGCTCCCTCTTTCTATTAAAAAAAAAACAAAAAAAAACACGCTCACAAAGGAATGCAGCGACGGACACACAGGGAAATGGAGGGAGGAATCCACATCCCAGCAGGGAGATATCTAAATTTTCTTAAGCACTCTTCTCTCCACAGAAAACTCTGTCATAAACTTGTCATAGATGCCGGTGATGTCTGAAGAGTGCTTATGCTGTCTTTGTTGACCTCTCTATTGAAGAGCAATGAGCTCTTTTACTAAAGGGGAGTCAGTCAGGATAGACTCGGTTAATGCCAGCAGGTGTTTCTGAGTCAGTGCCAGACTCTGAGCAACAAGTGAGTCAGTCCAAGTTGTGTTCATGTGTGTGTAACTAGTTCCCTACCCTTTTATGAGTAACTCTGAGCATGTGGCTGCTCCATAGGTTTCCATGGCATTGGTATGCATACATCAGGCTCAGCTATGTGCTCCACACTTCCTGCCACTGATCTACTTGATAATGAGACGAGGAAAGCGCAGCACAAGTGAAACTGTCGGTCACCGCCACTGTCACTTCCTCCCTCCCTCCTGCTCGTTTTTTTTTTTCTTTTTTTTTTTTGTTTGAGGGTCAACACAATCGACACATTCTTTATGTTTCATTGGGTTCTTTTCATAGCGGGAAGGTCGAGTTGGAGTTACCGAACCTGAACGCATTCCTTAGCGATGGGGAGAGGGGAACATCTTGTTTTGTATTGATCTGTCTAAATCAGGCCTGATTCATGTAAACCACTGCTCTTTAAGTCTGAATGACTGAATAAGTTTGGGATAAAAAACAAGTCTGTCTCTCATAGAAATGTGTTGTATATTTAGTGACACATTTAAACATGTTCAACTGATAAGAGCTGACAGATAAAAATCACTTTGCGCCCCTCATTCTGTTTGTTACACCACAGAATGAGTCTCTCAACACAATCATGGACCTCACCTGCATCGCCACTTTCCATACTTGCTTGTGCTTTGTGTGTGTTTTGCGTGTGTTTTGTTCACACCGCTGAGAGAAGACATGAACATACGATCATAACAAACTCATCACAAGTACGCCGAGGTGTTTCTTTGGACCCGTGATTGCACCTATCATGGCTGAACAGGTGTGTTCTGAATGTGCGGAGTGATTGATGAGGCGTGCACAACCTGGTCAGTCATCACAGCTGGTAGAAAGTCACCGCAACCTCACGGTTTTGTTGCGTAACTTCCTCTTTTAAGTGCAGGTCTCAGCACGGCGGAGAGGGACAGGAGATCAGATAAGGGTACCCCAACCCTTCCAACAGTTTGAGATCTTTTACATTTTCTGCTTTAATCCTCAACCCTTTCCGTGTATACCAGCACTCTATACATGTGAAGCTGTTGGGCTTCTTTTTAGGGTTGCTTGACACTGATTGGGAAGCTGATTAAGTTGGATCGGAATACATTGAGACTGTAAAGGAAAAGCTGTGGAGCAGATCTACACAACCATCAGTCAAACAATAACAAAGCTCACAGGAAAGGAAACCCTGTAGTTGTTTAAACCTTTTAAGTTCACTTTAGAGACATTAAAAACACAACGGCTCTGGCCTTTGTCAAAAATGTGGATAGAGAACAGGACACTACAGCAGTGGTGCTATTTAAATATATAACATCTAAAATTGTGTAATGAGAGTCTGAATTCATACTTAAGCCATCATTGCGTGAACAGCTTTTCTGATTGAGTACAGGTAGAATGATCTGCTGGGAAGAAGACCCGTGGGAATGTTGTCATGATGAATAAAATGCTTTCTTATCTAACCAAAATGACATAAGCCAGGAAATGGGGAAAAAAGAACTCAATATTATGCAATCAGTGCGTCACTGCCTTCATCTTACTTAAATACAGACATAAAAGATTTTAAACGTCAACACAGCGTACTCTTTAATAAAGCAGAAGAGACAGTGTGGGTGTAACCAAATTCTTTTTGAATGCACTAAAATATGTCCCTGATGAGGTTTTTTTTTATTTTTTTTTTTTATTTTGATTGTGTGTGTGTGTGTGTGTGTGTGTGTGTGTGTAATTGTAGCTCACGGATGGAGGGAAAGCAGCCAAAGCCAGGATGAGTGTTGGAGACATCATTCTGTCCATTAATGGCATTTCCACAGACAGCATGAATCACCTGGAGGCCCAAAACAAGATTAAGGCCTGCTCAGGCCATCTCAGTCTCACTTTGCAGAGGTAACAAACACACACACACACACACACACACACACACACACACACACACACACACACACACACACACACACACAACTGCTCACACACACTGCACATACAGGCGTCTTGTGTTTTCCTTCCAGTTTGTATCAAGGCCTGTTAGAAGACTTTGTCCAGAGTGGTGCCACATGAAAATGAAACTGCTCTTCATTTTGTTAGTCCGTTCAGTTTGTCTCAGCACATGATAAATATAGGTAGTAGGATGCCGGATAACCATACTGGGTTTATTTTATTTTTCATAATTTGAAACGGATAAATTCCTGTTGTACTTGTTTCACACTAGACCTCATACTTAGCAGCTGCCTCCACAGAGCAGCGATGGTAAAGAAGTAATTCCTCACAATCCATATCTTTTAAATGGAACCACATGTACGTCTGTTTATTCCAAACCCTCTACAATACACAAATTGAGTATTTAATCCATTTTGAAAAAGTCATGAACTGTTAGAAATATACAGAGAAGTTGTTTAACAAAGCTGGTGCAGTTTTAAGGTGATTTCTGATGCTAAATGCCTGAACTTCAACTGTGAAAAACAAATTAATCTGAATGCTTTTGCACGACGCCGGTGTTACTTTGCATGCACTGCTGTGTACCTTAATTAATGACATTGATTTAGTAGTGATTCTCTTGTGGTTTTAAAGGATAATGGTGCAATTTAGAAAGCAGCATCAAGTTTTCAACGATATTACATGCATTTAAAGCGAATCAATAAAATTGATGCTTCATTTGCAGTTACTTCAACATTTAGACTTAAATACCTCTTTAGAATATAGCATTCCGTGTGTTAATGCTCGAAAAAGAGTGAAGGTCTTAATGGATGGTTTCCAAGTGTGTGTGTGTGTGCGATGGGTTACGGTTAGGGTTAGAGTGAAAATCAAACTCTGTTAAAGTCCTCAGATCAATTTGGAACATGTTGACTTCATCAACTGCTTGTTCATGAGACAAAAGGAAGACCCTGATTTTCTTTGGCCACTGCATCTCTATTACACTATTAGGACCAATTAAAAAGAAAGCTCTGTCCCTCAAAGCAGGCTTCAGTGAAAAGAAAACAGGGATTTAATGGACGTCCAACAAGGAAAAGTTCCAGTCCAAACACATTTTTATAGGCTAAGACACTCAAAGGGACACCTTTTTCTTTTTTTTTTTAGACAAAGAAATGGGTCAAACTTAATTTTTCACAAGCGGTTTTGAAAGTCTACGTTCTCACGCTGCTCGGCCGGGATAGCCATTCATTTGATTTCACTTTGAAGAAGATGAAAAATGGACGAGAGTTTTTAAGCCAAATGGTGAGTTTTCTCTTCAGCCAGTGCAAGTAAATGGGGGTGAAGCACGCACACGTTGCGAGCTGTAAAATATGTTGACAGAAAAACTCATACCCTGCTATGAATGTCCTGTCATTCCATCACCACATCAAAGCAGAAAGGAGCCTCTGAGCTTTAATCGTGGGAAAATTATCCTGAAATAGCCCCGTCCCACAGCTGCATGTAATCTACTGTGGGTAATGGATGCACAATGAAACATCAAACATTCTCCATATACATGTAAACTACAGCTTAACTTGGCAAAAACAAAAGTTTCCTCATTACAGATGAGTTACAATGTGTCTGCTTCATTTTCACTGCATATTTAGTCAACTGTTGGTACAATATTTACAATTCATGTCATAAAGTGTCACAAAAAAAGAGTTACAGAATCCCTCCTCTGCAGTAAATAGTGAAGATCCCCCCTTTTAACTTAAAATTGATAAAGATTCAAGTATATTATGTCATATTTTTTGTGACTTTTGTGCTTCCTTGTGTCAATGCACTTCTTTAATAGCAGGAATCCCATCTGATTTCTGCAGGGTATTATTCTTCTTTTAAATGAATGAATCTGACATTTTATTTTTGAATCTTCTGATAATGTTTATCTTACATCTGCCTTTTTTTTCTGATTCATTTGAAGTGTATTGGTTATCTGGCCATCGAGATGTCACTTCAATTCAATCCCATCGCCGTGGAGGAGCCAAACAGCTGTCTCCATTTTAATAACCAGTTGAGCTCATTACACAACTTTTTACTACAAGATGATAGAAGTAGGAAACAGATGGATTTTAGCCCCACTCTCAACTCTACTTTATGCTTTTTACAATATGAGCGGACAGTTTTTTAGACCAGTCTCTATTCTAAAGCCTTTCTTTTGTGATGGGGCCATATTTCTTCACTGTGAAATAATTAATTGTTCCATTACTGGGGCTGTTTTCTGACTTGCTCAGCTCTACAGGATGATCCCAGATCCTACACTGTATTTTTTTTACCTCAGTATTTGCCCTGACACCCCGTTCTGCTCTTTGGAGAAGTGAAGAAAATCAAATGGTTATTTTCCTTATTTTCTATTTTTTTTAAAAGAAGAAGAAAAAAAAGCATCTCAGCTTCTGGGCATGGTGGCTCTTTTGTGTTTATTTTTTTGGCACTTTTACACACAACAATGGGATGTGGTTGTGATTTATTGCCTGCTCTGCAACATAGACGTACGTAGACGGGACATAACCTCAAGTTGCGAAATCAAATGTGTGGATTATTTCAAGAGATGATCTGGCTTCCATAAAACACACATGCATAAATTAGCTGGGATTTATTTATTGTAGGGGGGGGTTGTACACAGCCTGCCCCAGGATTTGCACCTGTGTGCCTGCAGCGACTATGACCAGCTGGTATTCAGTGAATTTTATGGGTACTTTGAGTTCTTCTACCAGGGACAATCACCGTCTTTTTGCTGAGCAGCTAACAGTCAGTTCCACCAGGCATCCATGGGACGTATTCTTAGGAAAGTATGATAATTGGTGTTTATTTATTGTCATTGAAATATGCAGCATGACTCTATGAAACCCCATTCCCCTGGAGGTTGAGGCTGGGTACACCTGGTTCTAAAACCTTGAGGATAATACAGAGTGGCGCCTCTAGCTCTGCTAACCATATTCTGATATTTGACTAAAATAACTTCTGTGAGTGTTTGAGATGTTGGTTTTCTGTGTATCTACAGCACAAAGTTTTTTGTTTTTTTGTTTTTTTTTTAAGCACATTAACATCCTCCAAATATACAGTGTGCAGACTTCAACTATTGACTGCATGAATTCCTTTTTAATACCTTCAGTATTAGCTTCAGAAACTGCAGCCTTGCTCTACCTGCAGTGTATGATGCAGATTTAATGCAGATTTGGCAGCTATCGGTTAAATCTACAAATATTCCCATACGTGGCCAAAGTACAGTCTGTAAATCTTGTGAAATGGATAAAAAGCATTAAGCAGATGACAATCCAATGCAGCCCAGAGTCCCTATTGACTCCTGGCTACCATAGCCATATGTGGTGTGGTGGTTGGAAGAAAAATAAGAAATGTTGAGGGCTTAATTTTACATGTCTTGGAACTGCATTAAAAACAATCATTATAAAGGGTTGCAGTTTATTCTTTTGTGGATGCTCTGCTCACACAGCCAACCTCAAGGAAAGCTCCTTCATGCTCCAATTTGCTTTATTCATCATTCTGGTTTTGATGTGGGTTTGATTATTAAATCAATCCATCTTCCATAAGAGCTCAACTGGTGCACAGGGTCACCGGGGGGTTAGAGTCCGTCCCAGACTGTAGGTGGGGTACAGCCTGGACAACACCCTGGTTTCCAGTGCCTCATAGGGCCGCACATAAAGAGAGAAATATCATTTAAACCTAAATTTAGAGTCATCAACATGCCTACATTACATGTTTTTGGACTTGGGGAGGAAGGTGGGGAACCTGGTGGGAACCATTTCAGACATGAGAATAAACTCCTTAGATTAAACTCCTCTAGGAGGGATTTGAACACAGGATCTTGTTAATGCGACGCAACAGTGTGAAGAATTATACCACCGCATTAGATACAATCAAATCCAACACTGGATATATTTAGTACATTTGTAACAATTCACTTGCTGAGGAAAAACACACGTGATCAGAACTTCACTTAGTCACATCATGAGCAACAAGATAAACTCAGTAGTGAAGTTTTAAGTCTTGAAGTACTTTTACAGTCACGTTTCTGCTACCATTTGTCAGAGTGTAAAACCTAAGCTCTGATTCTTTCTGGCGAAAACGTATACTTGTGAGCTGGACGCAAAAGTATGAAATTCCATCTGCCATGTCATTCATTCTCTGAAATATGAGGGAGCAATGAGGAGGGGGGGAACAGGAGAGGCCGGGTTCCAGACACAAGCTGTGAGTTTTGCCATTGAGCGGTTAGCCTGACTGCACAAGCAAACAGAAAGAGAAGTTATTTTCCTCAACCACAATTTCCATACATGGGGCGGCACGGTGATGCAGTGGGTAGCGCTGTCGCTTCACAGCAAGGTGGTTCCGGGTTGGAGTCCCGGTCTGTGCAGAGTTTGTATGGTCTCCCCGTGTCTGCGTGGGTTTTCTCCGGGTTCTCTGGCTTCCTCCCACCTCCAAAAACATGCGCTTCAGGTTTATTGGCCGTTCCAAATTGTCCGTAGCAAATGAGTGTGAGCATGCATGGTTGTCTGTCTTTGTGTGGCTCCGCGGTGAACTGGCGTCGCGCCCGGAGTTTCCCCCGCCTCATGCCCTAAGACAACTGGGATAGGCTCCAGCTCCCCTTGATAAAGCGGTTTGGAAAATGAATGAATGAATGAACTATTTCTATACATCTCCATCAAAGTTTTTGTTTGGCTTTGCTATGTTTTCTTTCCATTTTGTTTTTATTCCTCTTTATGCTGTGGGTTAAATCCTGGAAAACAAAATACACAGACTGTGTTTGCCACGTCTCCCACAGAGCTTTAACATTTATCACACAAGTTAAATAAATAGAAGAGGGCAAACCTTGTTCAACAAGGTCTGGAACAATGTAACCTGTGTGTGGCTCTATTTTTGTTTTCATATCTGCACCAATCTTTGGCTCCTAACCTGGCAGTAAGCAGATCTAAAGGACAAAGCAGAGGACAGATAAACATGTTACTATAGAATAAAATCTGGAGTTTCCTGCTCCAGAAACGGTGTGGATGTGACCGTCGACTCTCATTTAGTATTTTGTCCTCCAGGTTGAATGATGAATATTGCGAGTTTGTGTGCGCAGTAAGAAAGTTCTTCCTCCTATCCACTCCATCATTCAGTCAAACACTGTCTGTCCAATTGTTTGTGTTGTCCATCAACACAGGCTGGAAATGTGTCAGCCTGCTCTCCCTTCAGGCTTAGTCCTTCAGTTAACTTCCTCATTCTCTTACTCTTGAGTTGTGTATGTGTGTGTGTGCTATAACTTTGAGCTATGAAATCTTGAGCTATGAATCTTGTGGATATTATGGTTTGTGATTTGATAAACTGGCTTCCTGATTAGATCAGGAGGAACCAGACTAGTGTGCCAGACTGGTGTGTTCCAGGGAAACAGGCATAAAGGCATAAAGCTACATCAACTGTGATGTTTTGAAGTACAAGGAAAGCAGATATAGTGGATTAAGTACAATCAAAAATAAATAATAAAAACAATAAAAATACCTTAACTTGGCTCAACATGTTCTCCAAACTATGCAACAATGGCATCTATGAAAAGTACAAGTGGAGAAATGGTCTATTATAACACAGACACATTTTTTACGCTCATTGAACACTTATTCAACACTCCTAATTTTATTTTAATGTGAATGATATACGATAAGCTTTGGTAATTTTGTCTGTTCTGCGTGGCCTAAATTATCATCATGAATCCTGTTACCTATTTCATGTAACAACTGTAGAATGATGGTTTGAACATCCACTAGCAAAACCAGAAACTGCGGTTCTTCTCCAAAGTGAAAAGCATGTAACCTCAAGATGCCACTTTTCATCAGAATCACAAGCTAATCGGCGTCATGATGCTATCCAGTTACACGAAGATTCACCGCATACTTGTGGACTTGGCCGGTAAAAACTAAATGCATGCTTCTGCGCTCACACCCACCTACCCACCCACCCAGGCGGAGAGCAGGACGACCCTAATGGGCTGAGATTGTGTTCACGGGACCACCCTAGCAAATGTTTATTCAGATTGCCCCGGGAAATGCCGGATGGAGAGTGAATCCACCCAGGGGCCTCTCTTTGGGCAGCTGATTGCTGATGTAATGCCTTATTGTGGTCTGTGTGCTGTTTGATCTTTAGACCTTTAGCTGTTTTCTTTGGCCCTGCAGGCTGTTTCCTCTCAATAATACAAGCACATCGGAAAGCAGGCATTCTTGTGAGAGGAATCTCTGAATGCAGGTACAGGCACTGATGACACCAACATCTGCTTGGAGGGTGTGGCTCCAGTGCCAGGCTGGGTCAAACAGGAAGTACGTCAGCGTTCCTAGATTATTTTCCTAATATGGAGGAGACATGCCGTACAGCTGACACACACACATGAGGAGTTAGTGATATTTTGTGCGTGTCAGGACAAAATATAGGACGCGTTTGTCTGTGGTTGAGTTTTAATGCTTTAGTAATGGGCTGATTTTAAATGTCAAAGTTGAATGTGTTATTTATTTTGATGTACAGGGCTTACAGTTTTAAAGAATGAATCGAAAAGAGATGAAAGCTTTCATCATGTGCTGCTTTACATCAACGTACATCTAATAAAAAGAGACAAACAGACCACCCTCCCCTTTCATAAGTGGTAAAACCGTGGCAGCTGCTCCGATAATGAGTGTCAATTAGACGGCGTGCTTAAACGCCAGGCTACACACACACACACACACACACACACACACACACACACACACACACACACTCTCTAAAGTACAGCGTGTTCACACATACTGGTGGTTTAGCAAGTGTTACTCTTAAAGCTTAACTTTAAATTAGTACATGTACTGTAATGACTGTTTCCTGATTTTTTGGACTATTTTTTACTTTTCGTGCTTCGTTATTTCGATGCAAAATAAAATTTTCAGACTTCGAGATGGATTGGAAGCTTTTTGGTGCTTTTATCAAACTATTTAGGAATTTTCTGTTTTCAATGTGAAAAAAAAAACCCCCAAAACAAAACAATTCTCATTTATCTGAAACAGAAAAAACTCGGAAGACCTGTGTTTGACCAAGAAAAAAATGATTTAAAAAATTATGCATATTTAGTTATATTCTCAGAGGTTAATATTTGAAGTGCTGTAATGTATGGAAATTAAATGTCTGGAATAAAAGTATTGGGTGTGCAGTATTTTCATAGTCCTCTCTCTCTCTCTCTCTCTCTCTCTTTCTCTCTCTCTTTCTCTCTATTTTTATCTTTCTCTCTCTCTCTTTGCAGAGGCTCCAGCCTACCTACAGATGGAGTTCCTAAGGTATGAAGTCAAACATTCTTATTAAAATATGAAAAATAAATTAATAAAGAGACATTTATTGCCCAAATAAATATCCAGAGGCCATCCCGCTCTTACTGCTCCCTTCTGAGATGATGTCAGTACACTGGTGTTTCAGCATGTCGTATCACCGTTAAGCTTGTTTGGCGCAGGCACGAGTGTAAAAAAAACGTGACTGGTGTGGAGTGTTATTTGGGAATGCAGATTCACATGCATGTTTTGATTAAGAATTGTGTTTTTCCCTGTATGTGCATGCTATGTGTTTGTGTGTGTTGTATGTGTGTGTGTGTCCACCTTTTATCCAGGATGAACCTCAAGAAATCATTAAGCCGGTCCCACTCACTCACCCGCCATCAGCCACCACATACACCAAGCCACTGAGTCAGCCCAGTCCTGCTTACAACAAGACAGCCCGTCCTTTTGGGGGCGATAACAGTTTTGTCACAGCATCTTCCTCCCCGGCTGCCCCCAAAGTCGCCACCATTCCCTCTGCATCATCCGCTTTCACGCCAGCTGCTCCTTCTCAACCGCCACAGCCTCCGTTTCCACTGAGGTCAAGTCCCTCTGGCCCAGACTCGGCTCCAGCCAGCTCAGCTCCCAGGCCCGGCCCCGGCCGCTCCACCCTAAC
Organism: Antennarius maculatus; assembly: GCA_013358685.1. NCBI lineage: Eukaryota > Metazoa > Chordata > Actinopteri > Lophiiformes > Antennariidae > Antennarius > Antennarius maculatus. Next base: position 8,810,859 of record CM023623.1, on the reverse strand, counting down.
CCCACCGTATGCCTCATCTTCCTCATCTAACTCTTCCTCCCCTGCCAGAGTGACAGCCCCATCCTCCCAACTTAATGTCCCACAGCCCTCCGTCTATAACACGCCGATCAAACTCTACTCCAACACCAACGCATGTGAGGTGGCTATGGGACAGAGACGGGGTCTGTTGGAGAGTCAAGGGCTGTCAGAGCACTTCAATGGGTAGGTAACTTTCATCAGAGCCAACCAGTCTGCATTACTCAGGTAGCAGGAACCTATCTCTTCTTTTATAATGGAATGTACTTTTTGTAAAATATTACAGAAAGATTTAGTAATACAGGCTTTACATCTGGTCCATAAGGAGCTGTGATTTATACAGCGTACAGGTTAGCACACATTTTTTGCTTCTCAGACTACTTCAAATCTTACCACATATTAATTTGGGGGGGATGTCTGGGGGGGCAAGCAGTCCTCTTCTGTTACCTTGAGGCCCATTTCACTTTAAAATGCACGACATTCGAAAAGCTAAGGCGACATTAACATCCCACCACTTCTGTTCTTAAAACAGCTGCCTGTGAGACAAATCTCCAGCATGCTTCATATCTTGTTCAAATCTTCTTAAGGAGGGGGCGGTACTGGAAAATAGTTGTGCTAACTTGATGTTATCACGTGGCTATCTGCGATTGACACTGTGGTTTTCTTTAGCAAAGTAACACTCATTTCTAATTAGTTCTGGCAGCTTTCTGCTCCTGAGGATAGGGACGGGCCTGCGATGGACGGGACTGGCCTTCAATGGTAGCGTTTGGCTCACGGTCGAGTTAGATTAGAGTGAATTGCCGCTCTTTTTTTTTTTCACCTCCTGTGAAACGGAAAAAGTAGACGTGGTTTTATTGGCTTTAAGTGAGCAATCGTCTACACACCTCGATTCACCGGGGAGACACACAGCACCTGTATCCTGGTGGGCTTTCCAGGACTACTTCTTTGAAACCTTGGACTTCCAGGGGTGGAGTGTATTAGTCATGCCATGTTGTGTCTGTGTCCTGCTGTGCATGCTTTGTAGTGTCTGTAGTTTTATTGATGCACATTCTCTCAGAGGGGACTTGCCTTTAAAGGACATCTATTAGGGAATTTTCTGCTCCTTCTCCTATTTATGCTCCTTCTTGGCCTCAATCCTCATCCATTTACCTTTTTTTTGCAGGAGGAAGAAGAGATGGACAAGTTAGTGCTGTGAATGATAACTTATTAGCTCAAGGAGCTCTCTAGCCGTGTGGAATGCGATTATAGCTTTAACTTCTGTCAGATTTATGATTAGCAAAGGCATGCTTGCACCTCTTTGAGCTAACCATCACGTTTGTGCTCACCTACTTCAGCTAAAGCTCATTTCAAGGTCTGAACAAACTTCACCTCCTCTGTAAATAATCCATGTCTCTGCTGGACACCTCGACAGAGACTGGCTATTAATTCTCTCAGCAGCAGCGGGTTCTGTGCTTCCTAATAATGCACTTGTGCCCAGTGCTGGCAGACCTGTCAACACACTGGGCTGCTGAAGTCGCCGAGCTCTGCATCTGTACAGCTTCTATCTGCTACTGTTGTCAGTACGTTTACTTAAGGCCTGGCCAATCACTGCCAAGTATATTCTACGTTGGCTAAGACTAGCCAGTCTTTTATCATTCTCACCTCAGTGTACCAAACACACACACACACACACACACACACACACACACACACACACACACACACACACACACACACACACACAAATGTGTATTTTATATATATATGTGTAATATATAAATATATATGCACATGTTTGGAGGTTCTGAAATCAAACACAGTTGTTTGGATCTGCACTTAAACCAACCTGTGCATGTAAACACTTCACATAAATATTATTGCTTTCCAGAGAGGTCACCCTACAATAGACGGATCCATATTAAGCACATGACTTCCACCTTGTGGTGAGAAATGGTTCCTGGCATTTTCAACCACAAAAAGCTCACTGGAGTAAATATTCAGCTGGTTTAATGTCACATTTTAAGCCCACTAAATCTAATTGTTTTTTTAAAAAAATCACTATCTTTAGCCTGTAGATAAAAAAAGATGGACCTTTTTGTAGAAGTTTTTTAAAATTCCACTCTGATTTTCCCCCTGACAGTCAGCCTCAGAGAAATCTTAAGTAAGTACAGGTCAAATCAGTTTCTTGACAATGAGGTACAATAATCTGGAATAAGTGTAAAATTTGTCATTGTTTTTGCCTTTTCCGTCACTACCTTCTGATCGTTGCCTGCAGAACCCCACCTCCAGCTAGACCTAGGAGGTAACTGTGAAGTGAAACAGATGCATCTTTGATTGAAAATGGACCGCTCTTGCATAGTGCAGTAATGTGCTGTGTGGTTTGCTTGTTTCTATAAATCTGGAACAACTGGTTATATCTATCATTTTGTAATCTTTCGTTCTAAACACACAGTTGAAGTTTGAAGCACTGTTTCCTGATTGTTGTGACTACATAGGAAACCAAACATGGAGCCTGAGAGTTATGGGTCCCCACTGAGCGACGCCAGCAAGAAGCGTCTGATCGAGGATACAGATGACTGGCACCCCCGAACCAGCAACTCCCAATCCCGCTCCTTCCGTATCCTGGCCCAGCTCACCGGCACTGAAAATGGTGTGTACTAACTACAAAATGAGCTCACACAAAGTGTAAGACAAGGTGTCGAAGAAAACTTGTCACTCTGGCTCAACTTGTATATGTGGAGAATTTAAACTGGCTGGAAACAAAAAGGAAAAATCCAAATCTCAGCTGCCATTCCATTTCAGACCCCAGATTGAACCAGTTTAAATCATAACACAACAAGATTCAGACAAAGGCTGCAAAATTTTTTGTAACTGTTTGTACCATTATTTATGTGGAATCTTTTATGTGACATTATTATGTCCCTGTTTTATGTGTGTCTGAAGATAAGCGTAATACAGTACATCAGTGCAATACTTTCAAATATATAACTGATATTGATGGGTGTTGGTTATATCAGTAGTTTATCAGTATTTTATAGTTTATAGAGTTTGGGGGAGTTTATAGCTCCCCTCGAACTCATTGGGGATGTGTGTTCATGAATGTTTAACATTCTTCAAAATTATATTACAGATTACAGTGAAGCTCTATTTCCGAACCATGTTGCTGAACTGGTTTGAAATTTAAGAGCTTCTTGACATTTAATGACTATCCAATCTGTTTTGCAATGATATCAGGAACCTACAGATGAAGATGGAGCTGCACAAATTAAAACAGTCCTAACATTGTTATTACCAGAACCGATTCATTTGACATTTTGCTTCATTTTCATATGTTTCTTTCTTTTTTCTTTATTTTTGCAGAGCAAGCTCAGGAGAACAGTGGAAAGAAGTAAGTAGTCGGTGGTTCTTGATACGGTATAATCAAATGTTTTGTATGTGGGTACGTCTGCAGGAAATGGTGAAGCATGTGTTTTAGCAATGGTGGTCTCATTGTCTCAATAATTCTTGCTCATTAAGGTTTCAAATTCATAATGGGCCTTCAAAGTACTCATCTAAGCCTCAGAGTTGAGCCGTGATTTCCTGATCAGACGCTCCCACAGTATCATGCTTAATTAAGGTTTAATTTGGAGAAACCACCATGCGCGCTCTTGGGGGATGATGGTTGAGTGGAAACAACCAGAGACTTGGCACAGGCTGAGATTTCTACTGCTGCACTCCGTCTAGAGTCAGTTTGATCTGCAGTGAACACGGCGTGCCCTCCATACCACATTACCAACCAATCACCGTGTCAGTCACTGAGAACTGTGTGTAATTAAGTGGTATTTTAGGTAAGAGCAGCCTTGCCAAAAAGACATTTCTAGTCTCTTTGTGTTAGTGAGATTTTGTTCAGTGTATACTTCCTAAAAAGAGAGCAAATTGTATATGGTTTGTAATTCAGTACGCATCTGCACAGGGAAAAAAAAACGGTTTTCCATTTATCTCCTGATTTTTTCTTGTGGCTATTATTATTTTTCTATCTTTTGTACTGTTGTTTTCATCTTTTGTTCTGTACTTTGTACTGTACTTTTGTCCTTCTTGTGTCTTCTCTTGCCTATCTCAACCTTTAAACGATGCCTTTTCTCTTTTTTTCCTTTCTACTGTCTTGCTGGACTAATCAGAGCAAACAAGCTGGACCCAGAAGTTATAGGACACAAGTACAACAAGCTGAGAGATTGGCACCATGATGTTTCAGCGCGATTGCTGAACGTGTAATCGGAAAATTTTTATTTTATTTAATGTTTTTGTTATGTTTCGTTATTATTTAAGTTAAACTGCTTCTTTTCTCGACCAAAGTTGATGTAAAAACAGTTCTTCAAAAAATTAAATGAAGATCTATTCAGAAATTTGTCACTTGTCTTGGTGACAGACTGCAAATCCTGGTGAAACACAACCTCCTTTTAAAAGTGAATTAATTATATGCATTGCAAGTAAATAGGAATATGTGCTTAGAAATGCAGCATTACATCACTGTATGTTAAAGTGTACATGTGCACCTTTCTGCTGCAAAGTCTTCATGTCTGAGCCTCCACTTTATTCTGCACGCTATCTGTGATCTTTTACTTCTTTTTTCTTCTTTTTTCCACACTAATCAAAATATACTCTTTTTAATTTGTCTGCTGTTGACTTTCTCTCAATAAAATGTTTTCCTTTCAGCTGTTACTGGTTTCTTTAATTCCTTCTTTTATTCTTGTCTGGCAGAAAAAAGTAAATTTCCTGCTGGTGAAGGAAGAGTGAATTAGTGTTGCTTTAAGAGCGGACAATGTTCATCTGTTCGAATTACAATTCAATATGAATAAACTTAATCCAGTATCAAATAATCATCTGAGCAAATCCACAAGAATTAGTTGGCCTGATATAATTTCCATTACAACTTCTATAATAAATTGATGCATCAGTGGGGTCATATAAACATATAGCCAGATTTATGAGCCAGATTTAAATATTGCATGATCTGTATTCAAATAATGAAGCTCAGGTGTTTCAAAATTTGGATTTAAGGCAGGAAGACAGACCCACAAACCAAAAGAGTCTGTCCACATTTTAAAGCCAAAGGCTGATTGTGTTGCAGTCCTCAGTCATCACTCACCTCATTCAAACTGAAACTACCAGGAGGCAGAATGAGAGAAAGCACAATAGTAAAAACCATTTCAGGGGAGCACAGTTTTAACCTGTTGGTGTAACGGTTTTCCTCATCTGGCCTGTCAGGGCTGTAGAGGGAATGGTTGCTGAGCATACATAAGTGTACATGCTACACTCATAAAGTGTACATGTACACTCATAAATGAGTGTACATGCTACACTCATTTCTTTTTACATTTTTCACCATTTTGTACTGAAAATCTATTTAAATCAGAGAAAGAAAATACGACAAAATACTTGAGACAAATAGAGGCAGTTGTGTGTGTGTGTGTGTGTGTGTGTGTGTGTGTGTGTGTGTGTGTGTGTGTGTGTGTGTGTGTGTGTGTGTGTGTGTGTGTGTGTGGGTGTGTGTGTGTGTGTGTGTGTGTGTGTGTGTGTGTGTGTGTGTGTGTGTGTGTGGGTGTGTGTGTGTGTGTGTGAGGTGAGTTATGCATTACTATATGAATTCTGCATCTGTGTCCTAGTGAGGAACTTGATAAAACCCACCCCGATGCACACGCCCTGCCTGCAGTGAAAACATATTCCAGAACTGTAGCATCACCCAGGAATGGCAACGTCATTCCTCCTTCCACTTTCAAAAGCCCAGCAGCCCAAAGCAAACCTTCCTACCAGCCTGGAGGTCCATCAGGTACCATTGTGTGTGTGTGTGTGTGTGTGTGTGTGTGTGTGTGTGTGTGTGTGTGTGTGTGTGTGTGTGTGTGTGTGTGTGTGTGTGTGTAGCCTGGTGTTTAATAAGCACGCCATCTAATTGAAGAATGTTGGGCAGTTGCTTCTTTTGACCAACAGGGGGCAGTCTCATTCTTTAAAAATCAATGCTGCTCAGCCATAACAATTATAGCAAGTTTAATACCAGACCCTTAGCCATTTAGGATTATGGGGCTCTATAAAAACCAGAGGTATTCCGTTAATGAGCTCAGATTATTGGCGTTTCCCAAGATCCCCACAGTTAAATAGATTGTGAAAGTGAGAATTATGTATTTTGTTTTGTGTGAAAGCTCTTTAAAACAAAAAAATACAGCAATCCCTGCCACAAGACCCTGAGCTGGCAGGGTAAATATTTGCTGAAAGGCATCAGTCAGGAGTCATTATCAGACACAAATATGCACTTATTCATGAATAGATGCCCTTTTTGCCCAAACCTATTTCCCCGAAATGGCTGCTGAAAGTAGCCACAAGTTCAGCAACAGAGACCACTGGAGTTCTGTGGCTTGTGTTATTTATCAGATTTACACATTCTTGAGTTGTGAACAAGCACACATCTCACAGGGGCCCTGTAGAATTGGACCAAGCATGGGAAAGGTGTAGTGCGACCTCTTAATAGTACGATGGTAACAGGAATTTGGGAAATAAAATTTAATACATGTGCAAAATGAATTCTGAATTTAAAGATACAAACAGACAAAGGTTTGGATATTTCTCACAGTGGCTTTGTTCATTTTATCTTCCTGAGACATCACTGACAGACTTTAAGTGTTTGTTTCACGTCCTCTTCTATTTAATGTGGCGCAGCTCCCAATCTTTGCTTTTGCCACAGGGTTTATTAAGACTGACAGCTTGTCAGCATCCACCTCGTTGCACAAGCTTTCCCACAGATGAGGTCACGTGGTGCTACTGAACAATACTTTGAATCCTGTGGGTTTTTTTTTACATCACTTAACTTCAATGTGAATCTCCTAGGCTATCAGGTTAATTGATAGTAACTAAAACATGATGCCATTAAAAGTTGCAAGAATTCTCTCATCTGGTCTATAATATATAATCAGACTTGAGGGGCTGCATGAAAATATCCCTCATCACCTTTGTGAAGTGTCAGGGACACAAGCCACACTAAAACATCTTGTTTGATGAAACAACAGGCACAGAATTACACAACTACTGAGATCACATGTTCTTGTATCTTTTTAAACAGATAATGATATTTAATTTTGTACCAGAATGAAAAGGCTTTGTGTTCTTAATACTTTTGGTAGTGAAGTTACAGAGGCTGTAACACTCAAACATATTAACTCTAAACTCTTTGGCATTAGTCTACAAAACTTAAAACTCCCACCACGTTGCTAAACCCCCTCATTCCCAGAAAATTCCCAAGGGCACCTCTCTTTAATAGTGACCATGGCCTTGCTAAAACGGGTGAGGTAACAGGGATATTTTAGGCATATTTATGTTTGATAATGTCACTGGAAATTGGTTAATGGCATTTAATATCTACAAACTCGCTGGGCCAGCCATTTTTTTTTCCATTTGCTTACTTAGGTAATATTTTCCCTGCTGGTTTAGGTTTTCCAAAGGGTGGAGCAGCTCCTTCATTTGGTAAAGTTGTCACCCCCGCTCCGGACCGGCCCACCCCACAACCACATCCGGAGGATCTCAACTCTCTGGTGCAGCGGGCTGAGCACATCCCAGCTGGGACACGCACCCCCGTATGCAACAAGTGCAACAATGTCATCAGGTAAACAATAACAACAGGAAACACAACTTGTAATGTGGAGAGTTACACTTTACACATTAGGTGTTGGATATGCTTATTATGCTTGATTCAGTTCCCTTCTTCTTTTCTGCTTCTTCTTACCAGGGGCCCTTTTCTTGTGGCCATGGGCATGTCGTGGCACCCAGAGGAATTCACCTGTGATCACTGCCACTCCTCCCTGGCAGACCACGGCTTTGTGGAGGAGAGGGGCCAAGTTTACTGTGAAAACTGCTATGAGCAGTTCTTTGCTCCCACCTGTGCTCGCTGCCAGCAGAAAGTTCTGGGCGTGAGTTACAAATTTTGTTCTTGGTCTTTGTTTGCTTGCTTTTATTCAAATGATTTCTTTATTAATACAAAGAACCTCATCACCATTCATTGTTGTTCATCATTTAAAGAAACAAAGCAGAGGCTAGCTTCTTAATGGATTACAATAAATGTGATTTTAACCTGAAGACTGCAGTACATTAGTATGCATTTGATAGATATGAGCCTTTATTTCACGTACAGAAGCTGTCCTTCTGTAATTGGACAATTTGAGAACTTTGCTATAATATTACTCAACATGGGGTTCCTTATATATTCTCTCCTTCTTTAGGAGGTCATGAATGCTCTGAAACAGACCTGGCATGTGTCCTGTTTCGTCTGTGTGGCCTGCCAACAGCCAATCAAAGGCAACATGTTTCACATGGAGGACGGACAGCCATACTGTGAACAAGGTAGTGTGAGAAATCCACAGCAGAAATTGATCTCAAGAAAACAAAGCAATCAGAAAAAATGTATTTATCAACTTACTGTTCACTTAGATTACTACAGAATGTTTGGGACCAACTGCCACGGCTGTGATTACCCCATCGAGGCCGGTGACAAGTTCCTCGAGGCTCTAGGTGTCACCTGGCATGACACCTGCTTTGTTTGTGCGGTACGTCCACAGACGGCAACGATTAGCTTGAGATCTAAAAACAAGAAATTGCTAAGAATGTGAATAACATCTGTGTGTGTTTGACTCTCCACAGGTCTGCTCCACTAATCTGGAAGGTCAGCCATTTTTCTCCAAAAAAGACAAGGCTTTGTGCAAGAAGCATGCCCACAGTGTCAACATCTGACCTCCTTTCATGACTGTGAATGGGATGAGGCGAAGGCATCAGTTTGCAGCAATTTATATTTCACTGAAAGATTAATTGTCCACCGTAAGCTTTACATTTGCTCTATTGTTCATTCATCCTATGCAGGATTACCTTCCAGTTCATGGTTTTCCCTCAACTGGTTTCTGAATACACACAGTTATGCAGAGCTTGTTCTTGTTATATGTGCTGGACATATGTTGAGCTCTCCATCAGGCAGTTTCACAGAATGGGATAGTTTACTGTAAAGACCTGCTGAACCCATCAGGGGTCACATTAAGACAATAAAAAAAGTCTAGACATTATGATTATTCAGTGTTTTGGGGGTAAAATATTTATTTGCAACAAAAGATTGCTCTAAAAAATACTTAAAGGCATCTAGACTACAGAAGAAAAATGGGAAATATTAATATTAGTATTTTATTTTTGATTATAATGTCATATCTAAGTAACATTCCTAATCGGCAAAGCAAAAACACTCTCAAGTATTGAAAAGGTGTAAATTAGACACTGTTTTATTGGTAATTCATGAAAGATCATTATGGCGATGACTCTATAATAGACCAAGTAGTGATATTGTGTTACTGTATGTTTTGTAATAACTAATCATTTAGAAAAACCTAATCATGCTTTTAGTGAAATAATACTGTAATTCCTGAGTTGTTGGTTATAAATTGAATTATCTGTTCATATTTCTGATTGTCTTTGTCTCGCACAAATTTATTGGATACTGTGCTTAAACAAGCACCTTTCTTTCTGTCATTTCAAATAAAACCAAAAGCTCTTTCAATTTTTAACATCTTCTTATCCTGTTTTTTATGGCTGACCGAACTTATGCATGCTAGTTATATCTTCATCTAATGGCCTTTTTAAAAAATGTGTTTGTCAATGCACAGAGACATTTGCAGCAAAGAACTGATGCTTCCTGTGTCATAAATCTGTGGTTGTGATAGTTATTATTCAGAGACAGGCAGTCAGACGCCAGGTTAAGCTGCTCCACGCACTTTACCTGCAGAGAGAAGAAAATGTAGACATCATCAGGACCAAGGAGACAACACCCAACTTCTTCTTTTCTTTTTTTCATTAACAATTCTGATTGGTAAACATCACGTTATTGATTAAAAAAAAGTAAATGGGCACAATCAAATGAAGAACTAATGCTTTTTACTCTTTGGACAGTTCTGCTAGTTTTATCTTTTCAGTTTCTATGGTTACAGGAGGAATTTCGGTACATTCTGTGGCGGGAATTTGTCTCCCATAATGGTTTCTAGTCTACAAATACATTTGTGTTAGTCTGATGAGATATTATATATGAAATTCGTTCGTTTTTAAATGCAATATTCTGAACATGTAACATTCTTGTAATATTCTTGAAAGCTTTTTACAGACAAAAGTAAAAATTAAAAGATAGTTTTTTCCCAAGGGTATAATAACGTTAATATATTTAACACTTCAATGATGAATAACTTCTGACTTGACTCACTCCCCCCGACAAGGGGCACATTATCTCATGCTTGATATTTACAACGAACAGACATCAGGACGCACGTTGCGCGTCTTTACGCAGCGCGGTGTGCACTACTCCAAGACGTCGAAGGTGGGAGCTGTGATGAAGACTTCAGATTTTACCGGAGTGCGCTGGTAACACTTAGAAAAGTCTGCCTCAAGAAACCCAGCGAGACTCAGGTGAAGAAAAGTAACTAGAGAGTTCAAGCCGAGACGAATCGGGATCTGGAATTGCTGTCAAATCGAGAAGAAAAAGTCGGTAAGTAAATCTATTTGGTATGGATCTTAGCAGTGAAGTCTCGATAATCAAACAGCTCCTGTTCATTCGTTCGTTTACCGGTGGAGTCCGGTGGTGATGTTACCGGTTACTGATGCCGTGATCGCAGCTCTCAGTGTGACGTCGGACCGGAGGGAGACGAGAAGTGATGTGTTAAAAAGCTTTTTAAGAATTACAACCAAAAAAAAAAGTTCAAGCGAGGAAGTTCTGTTAAAGAAAATCAAAATGAGACAAAGTTTTGCTGCCTTGTGATTGGCTGATATGTTAGATAAAACGACATCACATTCGGCGGTGCTCAAAACACAGCAGCATGTTCTACTCATTGGACTGAATGATCATTTATTACGTCCCTCATTGACTTTTCATTGTGATTTTTGGTTTAATCAGTGACAAAAACAAAGTAAGTGCCGTCAAGCTGTCAGACAATACTACTGGTAGTTTTACAGTCACACAATCATACCTCTATAGTGTCAGTGTGAGGAGTAATCCTGCACCTCATGGACCGGCATAACCTCTGAATGTCAGGGTTCATCACTGTCTAGCCTAGAACTCCTGGATAGGTACAGGCCAGGTTGTCCTGGTTGTGGTTTTCTTTCAGATTCCATTTTCTCCCTAAACTTAGTGCCTTGTTACAGCGGCAGGAAAATCCGTTTTATGGGTTGGAAAATAAGTCCCCATTTTCTTTAACTTTAGCACAATTTTACTGTGAAACTCCAAAAATGTTTCGTGGACTAAGACCCTGATTTTTCATCAGTATGGTAAGAAGAAACTAGCCAATTTTTTATTTTCAAATTAAACATGAGAGGGCTTCTGTCATCAGTGCTGTACAGCAGCCATAGAAGAGATTTTAATCATGTTGAGTCATCTTCATGCTTCTGTTATTTTAAGTGTTTAATTGTCACTCCTATGACAAACTCCCTCCGCTAAGGGTTATTTCATACAATCTAAAGATATTTCATATATTGCTATTTGATTTATAACTTTCGCTTCCAAGGCCTGCAATGTTGTCATGCCATTTTATTATTCTTATAATTATTTGCTGATAAGCATACAATTATCAATGTAAAGACATCTAAATACTTGCATGTACCATGTCAGCACACACTCCATGTCTTCACATCTGGAATTAGGAGTAATATTTGACCGCTGGATGCATGAAACACAGCCAGTCTGTGCTCTGCAGTGAATCACTGAGTGTCAGTGAACCAGCACTGCTGTCTGTGATATCACTGAGGTCTGGGTGTTTACATCAGCATCTCTGAGCACAGAGGGAGCCATGCACTACCTGCTGCGCCCGACACAGGTCTGCGGTCATGTGTTTGCAGCCTTCTGACTCTCCACAGAACAGAATAGCTCATTGAGGCATAGCTGGGTTGGGCAATATTAAGCACTTTGAGAGCGATGAAACCACCACCCGGTCTTTGCCCCGGCTCTGCCCCTGCAAGGAATAACACATGTCGTTAGGCTCAAAAGATAGGGATGACATGTCTAGTTTGGTTGCACGGCAAGGCAGCACTTTGTGGTCAACCACAGACACACACTTTGACTGTGTTTTAGCTTGTTGTACTGTCTGGCATTGATGGTTGATACCGTGTGTGTGTGTGTGTGTGTGTGTGTGTGTGTGTGTGTGTGTGTGTGTGTGTGTGTGTGTGTGTGTGTGTGAGTGTGTGAGAGAGAGAGTGAGAGAAATTTGCCAGCGTTCTTCACGTAGTGGATTGATGCCACAAATGGAAAAGTGAAGGTCCTTGTACATTTAGAAATATTGCTGTGGGAAAGCCATGAAGCTGAACACACACAGCTGAACAATTCTGAATAACAGTTTGCATGTTATTTTTTGAGTTGTTGGACTACTGAGCTCTTTCTAATCCTAGTACTGATACAAGAAATCATAGGAAACGGGATATGTTGCTGTATTTGTGAATTCTATCCCCAGTGCTGACTGTATATAATGTGATTTGGTGAACACACACAGTCAGTCACTCCATGATCCTCATTTAAACACAAATACTTGAGATGTAGGTAGATGCGGGCGGGCCTGAGCCTGTGCTTGTCCACGGGGCTAAACTTAGCAAGCTGTGACCCTCACCCCAATTTCCTTCCTCATAATTGCAGGAAATGGGTCCAGCCAATGAGAGTGGAGATATTTGATGCATATTAACCAGCTCAATAGGAGCAGTATTTAAAGACTGGACAGGTAATGGAATGTGTTGGAGGGACGGCGGTTTTCTAAACTTTGCAGAGACTGAAGGAGATTTCTGAAAGTTTAAGAAAAGTCTCACTAAAGTTTTGAGATTATCAGTTCACTCTGTGGATTTAAGCAGTCTGTCATGTCAGAGTAAGTGATGGAATAGCAATATGTCAAGAGACAAAATGTCCAAATTCAGTTCCAGACAGACTTAACTCAAGGTCTTTAATGTGTTTTACATCTGCCACATTTTTCATCATCTCCTTTGGTTTCCTTTCCTACATGCACACAGACACACAGAGAACACATACAGAATTCAAGAAATTCCACTGACATTCCATCAATCATTCAGTCGTTGATTTCCATCAGCGGCCCCACCAGGCTACCCTGAGCGGTGTGTTTCCCATGGCCACCCATGTACACCAAAGAAGTGTTACAGTCACACAGCCATAGCGCCTGTCACCTCAGATGATGCCTGCAATGCAGGCATGTTCCTGATAACCGCCCTGGAGGATAGAGGGATGAGCTGAATTCTTGTAGCTCAAACACAAAAGTTTGAAATGTATTGTTGAGATAAAATATCCTGATCATTGAGAGTGTAATGCTCTACTTCCATCAACTAGATAGTGAAAATGTTCACTAGAAATAGTCTTATTCTTACCGGCGAGTAAAATCCCCTTGCTCTTGCTCTCCCCTTGCTCTATGATGAGTACAGCATGGTTGTTTCATCAAAAGTCCCTGATGGGAGGCAAATGCCAGCCAGAACAATTACTCAAATCTTCAAACTGCCCCACTCTGTGCTTGGAAGGTCAGCCACCATCTGAGAGATATCCTGTTAGTAGAGAGAAAAAAATAGAGAAAGTGGTCCAGTGATGAGTGGGGGGATGATTGAAGATCGAAGAAACAGAAGAGGATAAGGGGTATTTTGCATGACTGGGTCAAAGTGGGAAATGACCTGATCTTGAAATTCAGCCTCAGTACTTTCAGGTCTAAATGGCAGACATATGAGCTCCTGTTAATAACTACTTTTTCTTTCAGAAAAAAGCAAGTGCTGGAGCTCGGCCTGGGTAAAGTGACAGGATGCTTTCTGATGTCCTATGTTTGGATGGTGAGTTGAGCTCTCAGGTGTTCTATTATCTGTTTGACCAAGTCAGTGGTTTTGATTTATGAAAAGAAATCCTCTAAAATAAATGAGAGTCTCCATTTTTTCTGCAATTTTTTAATTGCAAAATCGACAAATATCGATAAAGGTTTTACTTAAAATCTCAAATGTAATGTCAAGCGGTTTCACTCAGTGCCCCAGGCCGATTGTATAGTTAAGAAAGTGAAATTCAAAACTAAAAGCTGTATCGATCAGCATAGACTGAGCATTGATCCTCCTGCAGCAGAGGTAGTATTTAGCGTTGGGTGGCGGGGGCGGTATCTTGTGTGTTTTTGTTTGTGTGTTTTAGGATTGTAATGCTGTCTCGGCAGTAATTTGCCTCCAAAGTGTCAAGTTAATTGACTTTCTGCCAACCATGTGGATTCCTATGTAAAATAAACCATGCAGACTATAATAGAATCATGTTTTCTCCGTTAAAGTATCAGACCAGACACAGGCTCTGTCTGCTGACTGGAGCGCCGGAAATGAAAGAGATCAACATCTGATGGAGTGTAATAAATTTTAGAGAACTCATAAGAAATTTAACGCAGAGAAACATTTGAGAATGTGAACTTTTTATCACTCTAGCACATCAGGACTAAAAAAGTACAACAAATCATTTTAAATTGTCAGAATTTTGGCTTTTTATATAAAGGATGTGATAATGGAACACTTTATTAAATATAACATCAGTATGTGAAACAGTATGTTACATAAATGTACTCCATTCCTATCCTATGGAAAGATGATCAACTTTCAGAATCACCCTAAAATTCCATCTTTGTAGAAAATCCAAAAGGACAATTTTTTAAAAATAAAGTAAGAAATAAACAGCATAACTACTTTTTATGGTTAACTTATGTTAAGAGTGTGTTCACAAAATATGATGGCACAAATATGACTACAGACAATGCAGGGATGAACAAGCACAATGATAGCTACAACTTCCACCTCCATTGTCCAGTGGGAAATAAATATTTCAGAGATTTACCCATGTTAGTCATATGCATTCATCACACTACAGCGTAAAGAACTTTTGATTTCACCATATCACAGATGCAAGCAGTGCATTATTACTCTTGATCCTCCTTTTGATTAGCAAGCAGCCATGCAGCATCCTTTAATTAGCATTCCTTCAACATTAAGCAATGGACTTGCTGCTACAGGACCCATCATAATCAGCAAAATATGCTGACACAGCTCCAACATAGAGGCGTTGTGTGTGTGTACATGTAGCTGCTCCGAGAGAACACAATAGCAGCCTGTATAGGCGAGTGAGGCTCCTTCTGCGACGGCGACCAACCGGCCAGAAAGCGAAGAAGGCCAGAGCCAAGCGACAGTTTGAGTAGGAGAGTAACTCACACCCGTAGAGAATGTCAAGAATTTGTGTGTTAAAGTTCACACTGTATCACCATCACTGGATGGATCCCGGTGAATAAAAGACAGCTGTGTGTGTGAGTTTCTCCCTCTCTCTCTGTATACTTTAGCAAACGTGTACATCTCCGAGAAATGGAAAAAAAAATGAAGCCGACTCTTCTCACTGCTTTTGAAGATCATTTGTGGAGTTATTTTTAAGCATGTGTGCACAATCTGTGTGACAAGCAGGTAGCATGCAGGATGTCAGATTGTAATTACACCCAAAATTTGTGGTTTATTAAAGGAGAGAAAAGGTCATGGAGACCACCCAGGAACTCAGTATAATTCACCTGCTTCATCCGAGAGGGAAAGTCCGGGATTCAGCAGTTTGTTGGTCCAGCACCCCCCCCCCCACTGCTGTGACTCGGTGCATTATTTTGCAGATATAATCTTGGCTCTATGTTATTGGAGTATGTTTCATGACACCTGCTCACTTTTCTGAGATCTTTAAGTTCACATGTCTGTGTATCTGCATGAAGAATGGGTTCTGTGTTACTCCACACTCAGAAGTTATCAGCATGATCTCCCCCGACAGGTTGATCTGTCAACAGAATAATTTAAATGAAGCTTTGTTCTGAATTCTTTCATGTCTGCTCTACTACAGACCTTTGTGTGAACTGCCTCTGATTCTGCAGTTGAACCTCATGCAATCACATGTTAAATAGCAACTGACAGCGTGCGCTGCTCAGACTGCGAGAGGAGATGGAAGAACAGATGAAATCAATTTCTGTCTTGTTCATGTTATTCTCATGTTGCCCAATTCTGTGTTTCTGATGACAGATTGTAAAATAGGTTTCATATGTGCCCTTTTTTCCCCCATAGATTGCAGCGAGGGATTTCTGAGTCATACCTGTGATGCCGTCTGCAGAGAAATATGTCTACATCAGATCTTTGTATTTTAAACGCAGGCGTAGAATATGAGGGGGATCCTCCAGTGAAAAAATTGGCGTTTGCGGAGAAAGAATCAGGTGAGTCTGACCTTGAAGTGACCTCTCTCATAAATTCAACGCTAATCCTTAAATTGAAGACTCACGTCCTGGAACAAGTTGGAAAGAATGGAGTGCGCTGAACATTAAAAACAGCGTCACCCTACACCTAACAATAACAGATAATGACAGAGGCTGCTGCCAACGGTGCGTTGGTTTTGTTTATAAGGTGTTTTTGAGAAATTGGATGTTCCAGTGAGTGTACTTTCAGCTTCTACTGTAATATTTAGCTCACAATGTCATACTGCTTTATATGGAAACAAGCTCTTATGCACAACACTGCATCACATCACAGTCCCTGTCAGTTTCTGGCCTTGGTTGCAGGATTAGGGAGCCGGTCAAAACAGGTGACAGGTGACAAACTCATGTCAGTACTTCATGAAAAGGACTTAAAGATCGGATTAAGTAAATCACTATTGGAAACAAAAGGTGAGTCATGTTACTACTGGTTGCACGTTAGGATGCAGAAGTTATTCCCACCCCTATTTGCTTTATGGGACATGCATCCATCATATCCCCCGGTGGATAATTTCGACGTTTGACAGCTGCTGCTTTTTGTTGAGGCAGTTCAGGTTGTCATGATCTTCCAGACTTTCCCTGGGGATATTTTGCTTTTTTTTTTTTTCTGTTTATTTTTGGCTGGTTCTTCTACAGGTTGGGCAGACAGAAAAAAAAGTGTTGTCTTTAGAGGTCTATCAGGCATATCGTGTTACTTTGAAAAGAGTAAACCTTTTATAGCTATAAATATGGCTACAGGAACTTGCATTCAGCCTTCAGCTATGTACTTTGTGGTTCAGAGGCCTGAGGTCATCACTGAAAGAAAAGGTGCAGACTTATTTAAGTCAATAATTTATGTCTGGATTCAACAGACTGTGAGGAAAAAACAACAACTTCAGCAGATTAACTGATTGTTTGTGGCACTAAATTATATCATATCTGATTTTTCAAACATTGTCCATATTGTTATGTTGTCATCTTGATTTTAGGGTTAGGGTTATGGTTGAAAAACTGCCTATAAGTACATGAGGAGCCTTTTACTGCATTTCAATCAAACTTGAAGTTCAGAAAAAAACATTACTGCTCTGATCAGCCCTTAGTCCTACTTTAGTCCTGGTTCTGTCCAAGCTGAGGAGAGACCGGATCTCCTCATCTCTTCTTGCCTGAGATCTTTGGTGGCTGTGAGAACTTTGCATGGAAGAGGAGGAGGAGGCGGAGGAGGAGGAGGAGATGGAGGCCAGATTGGATTACAACAAAAAGAAAGAAAGAGAGAGTAGCGGACTAGCTAATGTGCTACAGCCTGGATTGTTGTTGCAGGTGTTCAAGAGCAGACACAGCTGTTAATTACCACCGCGTCGCTGTGCACGTGGAGCTGCAGACGCACGACTGACCAACGCACAAGTGCATGTTGTCATGTCAGGATATGTAGATGAGTATTTTAGGATTAGCTCAGTTTGTTTTAAATTCTCTCGGCCGTCAGCTATTTTGTTTGTGGGAGGCTTGATTTCCTTTGTCTGCACTGTTTGAATTACTGTATGTGTGTGTGCACGTGATAGTGAAAACAGTTGGTGAAGACTATTAAATCCACAAAATGTTAGGTCAAATCACTTACAATTGTAAAGGTGGAAGCTGAAAAAGCCTTGTAGGTTTACCTTTAAATATGCTACCCAAGTTGGTATGGGAAACTATAAAGCAGACTAACACAACGTTTTCATAAAAACAGTGAATTACAGAAAGTATTGACTGTCAGTCATTTCAATTTTAAGAGAAAAGGCTAAATCGATTAACTTCTTTCAAGAAAGAAATCTCTTTACTGTTATTTTAGCAACATTACATTCATATGGCTTATATCACCAATTTTATTAACAGCAATATTTTATTATTACAATCTGAATTTGTAGTCAACCACAATGGTGTGCTCCAAACAGTCCTTTATCAGAAGTGAGTCACTTTTTGGAGTTTGATGTTCCCCCCTTTACATTTTATGAGGTGTGTTTTTACAACAGTGCTCACACTTGTGTTAGTGAACAACTGCTTCTTTTTTCCTGCACCGGTGTGATGAGGCTTTAAACAAGACAGCGTTTCTCTTGTCCTTTTGGTACAGAACAATTTTCTGAATCATTGCACAGGCTTTTAGCACAAAATTGTATGATAAGCAACCTTTTGTTTTGAGTGCCAACATCCTGTGGCTCAGGTTTTAGCTGGAAATGCTTGATTTATACACATACATACATTGACTCTTTTTTTCTACAATTAAGTACTGTTTTCTCCTAATGCACATAAATTAGTCAAGATGATGGGTGTTCTCCAAATTTTACCACCTGTATTTATTTTAGTTTTGAAATGTACTACAAATTAAGCTGTAAGTGACCTTGGGTGGATCGTTCCATGGCGGTATATGTGGGTGGGAAAGAAAAACCTTGCATGTGAAAATGGCTGGAACTCTGAAGGTTTTCAAAGCGGGCCACAATATTTCATTATACATACCTGAACAACTGAGGGCATGGAAAAAAAAAAAAAAGAAACACTCAGTCAAACACACATGCATGCTCTCAACAGCTGGGCTGGTTGGAGAAATCATAAGAATAATGTTAGCTAAATAGAGCAGAGTCGACTTCCAACCAGCACAGCCAACACGTGTCAGCTTCAGAAGTATGCAGAACTCTGGTCATCAATCACAGACAGGAGGCCCTCCGTGTGTGTGCGTGTGTGTGTGCGCGCGTGTGTGTGTGTGTGCGTGCGCGCGCGTGTGTGTGTGTGTGCGTGTGTGTGTTTGTGCACGTGTGTGTGGACAAGCTGGTGGCGGCTGTGTTCCCAGATCAACCCACAGCGTCCTGAGCTTTTTTGGGACTCATCCAAGGTCTTCTAGCATCACATTAAACAAACATCAGCCAAAGAGTCAGGCTAATGGACTCCTCTTGTCAGTGAGGTCTGTTGGCAGCTTTCATTTCGATCATCCTCGGTGCTGTTTTATGATGTTTCAGTCTCGGATTAGGAAAGATCTCTGGGAATATTCATATGGTGTTTTGCCCATCTATTGGTAAGGGTTTAAAAAACAAAAAACACGGCAAAAGGAGACAAACAATCCTGAGGGGGCAGGCAGGAGTTGAACCCCTGTTATTAAGCCTTCACTGGGGTTCAAGAGGACAAGTAGGGATTGAGGGATATAAGATGGGGTTGGAGGAAGACTCCAACAAGTCCTAAAGGTCTCTCCCGTGAAATCTTGGCCACATTTCCATTGCTTAATAAAAATTTGATTTTGATATGGCCCACAACTCTCATCCAGCTCTCCTTTCATCCTCTCATCACCTGTTTAAGACAAGATATTCTACACGTCCGCAATATGGCGACTGCAATTATACAAAGTCAGATGTTTGAGTGTGGCAGCCATTAATTTCTGCTGTGCAGATACTTTTCACGTGACCTTTTGCCACCTTTTTTGGAACTCATTTGCCAGTAGAAATGCAAAACAATTTTACCAATTTACACATGTTATTGCAGAAACTCTGTGATGGTTGCTAAGATACGACAAGGCTAGACTGAGTCCCAATTTTTTTTTAACTGCACCTTTCTGCATCATGACTAACTTGTAGTAGAAAGACATGATAGAGTTAGAGGTATTTATTTTACATCTAAATCTCAGCAAGAAAAGGAACATAAGCCTTATCCAGATTGTTGACACCAATGTTCAAATTTGATAAATTGGTGCTGGCACTGTTTGCCTTTTGAAGCATGAGTTACACTCCCTTTGAGGAACGTGATCATACAGTTCTCAAGCTCTTTTTGGATCTACTGTTTCAGTTGATATGTTTCTATAGGAACCTAAGCAGCCCACAGACACAGATAATACTGTACGCAGTACAAATAGAGATCATCATCCTGATGTTCTCAACCCCCCGTGAGTTGAATGGATGCCTCACTGAGTCCAATCGTTTCTCCACCAACTGTCTGTCTATATTAGACACAGGGTGGTGGGACAGCTGTCTCTGTGCTTCATCTTGGTCATTGTGTTCATGCACAAAGATGTATGTGTGCCTTTGCAATAGATCAGGCATGAAGAATTAATGTTAAATGCCTTGTTTAGCTACGTATGTCATCTCGTTGCTCAAGTCTCTGATCTTGACATCAGACCCACAAGAGGAATCATCACCGAGGAATTCTTCAGGTTTTGATTGCTGAGCTGTCCAGTGAGGGCACAGTTTTAAAAGAGGAAAACATTAAACACTTATGTGACACAAATACACCAATTCATCATCTAGAAAAATTTATAAATGTATTTTGTCAGTAGCGCAATGATAAAATTGCCTCCGGTGGTAAACTGTCAATTAAATTAAAATATATAATTTCCTGCTTGAGAATTAATGAACGGTTATGGTTTCATGTTGAGGCCAAGAGGCACAAATGATTGTCATAAACAATAATAATGAGAATATAATTACTCGCTGTTGCTGTTTATATTCTTACACACAGAGCCTTCAGATAGAACGTCAAAACTGCTGATTAGCATCCGCTGAAAGATGACACAGTGCTGTGTAAGATCATCCTGACATTTCAGTGACACTTAGCCCAGTTGTCAGTCATCGCTAAACAGTTTAGAAGAGGCATTCCTGATGCGGTATCTTCACCCTAATAGGGATCACATACTAATATAGGATTAATAGTCATTCAAAATGAAATGATTAGTAATTGTCTTGTGTTAAGTCATTTATCCGAGGTTTGCGATGGAGCCGACAGTCAGGAGGTGGGGTGCACCCTGGGTAAGACGCCACAAACAGACTGACAAACTCCCACTCATGTAGTCATAGCTACAAGTGTACAAGTCACGTAAGCTGCAAGAGGAAGCCAGAGAACACAGAGAGAATCCACACAGACACGGGGAGAACAGACAAACTCAGCACAGAAAGGGCCCAGGTGGAATTGACCCAACTGACTGTGGGTAGCGCTGTTGCCTCTCGCTGTGAGGAAATAGCACTACCCACTGCGCCACCTTGCTGCCCAAGCAATTAGAATGAGAGACGAAATAATTTCAGCTCTGCACTGCAGCAATAAGATGAAGCTGAATGGAACCGGAGGTTCTCAATGGGAGCCTGTGGAGTGTGAGGAAACGGCCATCTATCACTGACTGACACGTCTAATTCTGGTTGGTCTCTTTCTCTCTCTCTCTTTCTCTTTCTTGGAAGAATTTAAATAACACAGCAATGTGAACTACTTAATAAAAAATAGTCCGTCTACAACATGTTACTCCAAAAATAAAAGCATGACACAAACGGGTCACTGGGGAGCCTTCAGTTAGGAGAGGAATCCTTTCCTCTGGCAAACCTGAATTAAGACTCTCCGCCGCTCTTACACATGTACCGTCCTTTATCTGTGAACCCCTTAATCCGCCACAGCTGTGACACTGTAAATACAATTAACCCCAGTAATTGTGCGATGTTGACTTTGGGATGTCTACACTTTCTCACTGAGTGTCGGCAGCGCCCCCCCCCCCTGCTCTCTGAGGATGACATCATGGGTTTCGGGTTGCCCTCTGCAGCTTTAATTCCCAGCGGGCCGGTCCCTTCTGAGCTGGGGGCCTAAAGAGCGGATCCATGCTGTGAACTGACACTCTTTCTTTCTCCGCGCTCCCCACCTTAAGCTTTTGCTTCTGCTGCTCAGATGCATACACCAGTCGCCTGACCTCCCCGCCACCTCCCTCTGAGCTCGGAGGTTGTTATTGGCTCAGTTATGATGTGTTGACAGACGAGGCAGATGTGTGTTCCCCTCGTGGAGATTGTTTGTCAGTTTTATTTTCAAAATTGAAAGGTTCTGGAATTACTTGAGTAAAGACAATAATTTGGCTTCATAGGGATCTACTGGTTTAAGAATGCTTCTATGTTTCGGATGTGATTTTAATTAAGGCAAATCTGTTTCGTCTATGATTTTTTTTTTCTCAAGTTTCGATGAGTTTGTTTTGTGGGGTTTTTTTTTAGGAGGGACCCATTCTCTTTGGGTCTGCTCACATTTTCTTCCCCTGTTTTCAGAAAAGGAGGCTAAGAATTGCTATGTATATCAGTCTAGGTATAATTTTCATATGTGTCAAACACGATGATTGAGGCACGTTGACAGAAACAAACAGACAAAAAAAGTTAATGCCCATGTTTGGTCTGTGATTGTTTAAACCCCAGGAAAGCAGGACAGTGAGGCAGGAATTCTTTGATCAGGATCACTTCCTAGAAACACGTCCAATGTCACATGAAATGTACATCCACCAAGCTTATTGTGGTCTCACAGATTTTCTTTTCCAGGCAGAGCATGTTCTCCTAGTTCACCTCAATAAGGGTCAGTTGTTCTGTTATTTTTAGTCATGGTCGCCTGTATAGTCAACCAGAACACTGAGCTGTGGGACAAGCAGCATGGCCTTCCTTTGTATACTAATCTGCCTGTTCCATAAAGTAAACTAATCAAATAAGCCGGGGTTATTCCTTTTAGTCTCATTTTCACGTGATTTGACTTAATTTCAGCGTAGTTTTTTTTGACAACTTATGTTAGAAAGTTGTTGCTTAGCCAGAGTTCCATAAACATTAATCTGACGGAACAGAGATGATTTTACTGCTCTTTTGTGTGCTCTCATAGTGATTGACTGTATTGAACACAGAAAAGTGAAAGAAAATATGGTGATATAGACCTACATATGTGCTTAGACCGTTTGAATTAGTCTTGTTGGATGAGCTTAAATGAACTTTATGGGGCTACTTAAACAATCTCTAATTTATTAGGCTAATTCAAGTCAGGTGTTGGTCTTAAATCCCCTCTTTTCTTAGGGTGCTTTACGGGACAGACCTATGGTGAAGGCAGCTCCAGATCAGCTGAGATACACACACACACACACACACACACACACACACACACACACACACACACACACACACACACACACACACACACGCCTTGTTCCTGCCTAGGCTCTTTTATTTTCCTACCTGACAAGGAATATGGAAAGTTCCGGAAATCACGTGGCTGCAAGAAAAGCCTTCTAAAACTGTAGGACCGCACACACTTAAACAGAAGGTCTGAAGGAATGGATTTTTTTTGTAATCCTGTATTGATCCTTTCTCGACAGGCTGTCTGGTGAGCTGACACTCTGCCATACCTACAGGCCCTCAGCCTCACTGGTTTCCTCACCACACCTAACAATAGTAACAAACACAAACTGCTGTGCTTGTGCAGCTCCTCAGAGTTGGTATTGGAGGTGCAGATTCTTGCTTTGTTTCCTAAACCTTCTTCATTAAGGACCCAGTGTCAATATAATCACATCAGAAAGGCAATCAGCAATTTCTAGTGCCTATTTCTTCATTCGGCTAATAATAATTTGAGCTCAACAACTATGCAGGTTTTGGTTGGCTGAGAGAACAGGATGTAAATGCTCCATTTTAACATGTTGCCATACGCATAGTTTTTGGACTTGCTAGCAAAACCTCATAAGGCCCATGAGGCCAAGTTTTTACCCAAAGTGTTTTCCACAGACGTTTGAGAAAACTATTCTTCTATTCTCTTCAGGGTTCTGATGGGGACCAGAGAAGAGTAGAAATTGGGTAAAAGGCGGGTACAAGTTACCAGTTTATTGCAGAGCTAAGATTTAGAGTCCATAAAACATTCAAGTTCGCACTCATACCTGCAGAAAACTGCATAAAGGTGCAGATGTAGAGAAAGGTCGCTGACAGATGTGTGAGAGAGCACTGAATGATTTCCTAAACACCTCGTACATACTTGTCGAGTCAGAGATGGAATCATGTTGGGAGCGGTGCTTGAATGTGCTGTCAAAAGCAACTGTCAACACCTCATGGAGTCAGTGTTAAAGCACATTGATTAGGAAATATAGAGGGTAACTCTTATTTGGAAATCTTTGGATGTAATAAATGAGGCATTCATATTGTGTAAACTTGTGGTATGAAAGGACTTAAACTGTATTTCGTAGGAAGATCAACTAAAGACACAGAAACGCTGCTATTGATCAGTACAGGACTAGAAGCTCCTTTCTGACTGTTTTCTGAGCGAATGGAAAACAGTAGTGGTTTTCTGAAATGATTTTCCAATATTGTGAACAAAGAATGGTGTAATGAATTCATAATCTTAATATGTACTGTGCACAACCATGTTTTTTTTACAATAAAAAATACACCATATTGTCATGTGTTTATCCAAGTCATAGAGCTAGCTTTATTAAAAACAATTCAATTTACAATTCATCATCATATCTTTATGTCACTAAGTCAAACTCCTATCTGATAGAAAATATTAAAGCAGCATGGCATCAGTCTTAAATCAAAGGAAAAGTAAAACAAGGCAGTCAGAGTCTACTACGTCCTGCGACATTTTTGTGCCTCTGGCTTCCTGAAAATGTTGCCCTTGGTTTTGTGATTATATCTCACCAGGTTTCAGAGATGTGTACCTAAAAAGGTATAAAAGTGAAAATTTGACTTTGACCTAGTTTTTCAAGGTCAAGGTTGTGATCTAATTTTCATTCCCTTGCCTCCTTGAATATAATGCCTTTTGTTTCGTCTTTCTATCTTATCCAGCTCCTGACATATGTGCAAAAAAATGTACAAGTTGAAAATTGGCCTTGATCTAGTTTCCTCTAGCTCAAGGTCTTCGTCTCATTTTTATCCCCTTTGCTGCCTGAGTAATCTGCTTTTTCTTTCATTTTTCTATCTGCTATAATTGTGAAGATATTTGGTGGACGAACAGACGGATGGACGGATGAATACTGACAATCACAATAGATCACCGCTTAGCGGGATGTAAAAAAAAAAACTTAAAAAATACACTAAGGGTCTACTTACTTTCATTACTGAGTGTGTTGACATAAGAACTTGTGAAGTCAACCAGTAACCAACACAGTAATCCAGATGGGCTGGACTCAGCTAGGCGTTGCTGTCATGTTACAGAAGCTTTGCGTGATAAAGTGTTCAATTAACAAAAAATGTCTTCATGCTGCGGTAAAATACATAGTAAATAATTCGTGACAGCTCCTTGTTTAAAACACCCGCTAGACATCTCACCTTATTATTACCTCCTAAAATTGACATGCCAATGCCCGCAAAGTTGTGTGCTGTCTTTGACACGTTACCTTGCTTCATTAGGGAACGCTAATTTGGTGTATTAGCAGACGCAGTCTCAAATACTGATCTTGTAGCGTTTGAAGTCAGTGCTGCCGGCAGTCATGCTTTTGTACTGTTATAGTTTCATCAGCATGAATCCTTTGATTAATTTTTCTCCAGATGGCAGATGGCTATCCATCAATTTACACACAAATTGATGATGGATCTACAAAACCAACCAGTGTCAGGTACAAGGAGATATGACTCACATAAATGAAGACGACAGGTTGACTTTACGTCAGATCAAGTGGGAAAGAACCCCAAATAGTGTTTCCATTACCCGGTTGTTAACCTGCATAATTTATTTGAACTCCCCGGCATCTTGTTTCAAATCAAAGATTTTCATGATTACATGATGAAAGATTTGACATTTTTATGATATTGCTACTTTTGTTCATTGTTTGAAGTCCCACGCCTTTTTATAAAGTGTAGCACTGAACTGTAGGGAAGTTATACTGTATATGTATTATATATTTAACTTTGGATAGGGCTATCACAGATTTAATGGTAGATGCAGCCTGCTTCGCAGAAACACCTGTCTGCTGGGCAACAGTTACTCAAAAATCTTCATCCGTCACTTTGAAGAACTGAGCCAGTGGCCTCGATAACCATCTGCATGCACCAGCACTTCACAGCTACAGTACATGTATGAAGGAGAGCATGAAGGATTTTTAGTCTCGCAATATAAGGAAGTTAAACATGTAAGACAATGGCTGATAACTGATGAATATACTGTTAAATATCTGTGCTGTGTATCATTGTGACAGAGTAACATATAGAGTGAGACAATGGCTGGAGTGTGACTCTAAGACTCAGCTGAAACGTGTGGTTACATTCCCGCTTTGTTCTATGAGATCACAGTTGTGGCAGATGCAGGGTAGACTGGGAGCAGCTGTTTTTCTCTCTGTTCTCCAGTTACAGACGCTGGCACTGCCTGCACTCTGGGGATGGGCACAGGGGCACGTTGTTGATTCTTAATACTGTTTGTTCTCCGAGGGTGGGCACAAAGAGTCCTCAGACTCGACAGCGCTCCGCCAGTATTCCTGGCATCGGAAAAGAGGGATGTGGCCGAAGGTGTCAAACAGAGTGGGACTAGTGACAAGATATAAGACGCAGCTGGTCCCACTCTCACAGGACCCTTGGCGCCATTTATTGCCCTGACCGTGGAGACTGCAGTTAATTTTGAATATAAATGGAAAATTGAATGATTCACTGTGCTTGTCAGTAAGTAAGATAATATTCACGTAGAAATTAGATTATAGTTGTTGACATTTGCAAATACAAAGAACACATCAGCTTTTTAAATCAATTTTAAACCAAGAGAAATGCTGAGATAACACCTGGCAAATGTAGTATAAGAAGGATTTTAATGTAAGTTAAATTACAAGAATGAGAATGGGAGGAATACTAATGAGAATTTCACCTGTTGGACTTAGTCGACAAAATTATAAATTTTACTAAATAAAGAGTCCTGATAAAGTAGCAATAGAACTTTAAACATACTTCGAAGTATTACTAATTGGATTGTGTGGCAACGATTACAATTGCAGTTGGAAGGGTTTGAGTTTCAACCATGACTGTATTTAATGTTCCTTTTCTGATGAGTGAAGCCCACGCCTTGAACCTGGATTATTTCCAGTAGTAGCTCCATTGTCTGACAGATTATGATACTTGATTGATTTCCTTGGGTAACTAATGATTTTACGGTCTCTGTTACTACAAGTCTTCAATTCTACATTTAATTTATTCAGTAAACTCAGGTCCCATTTAAAGTTTTTTGAACATCCTTAAGATTACAAAAATCAAGCTAATTCTATTTGATTTAGTTTTCAAGTTCAGACGATAATATTTTACTTTCATAAACCTAGAACATATTGCCTAAATCTGGGCATTGATCAGAAAATTTTGACAGCGACAGGGCTATTTTATATGAACCCGTGTGTCAGAGCCTTTTCAGAGCCAGTTTTACTTTGAGTGGCTTGTACCGCTCTGGACAATCAATACAAAGTCCTATCAGCAGCAGGAATTTGGTCACCACGATCATTTCCATTATAGAAACATCCTCAGAAATAAAAGGGAAAGAAAATTCCAAACTTTTGTTTAAAAAAATCTAGAGCCTTTGTTTTGATGAAGGGTTTTGAATTATTGCTGTTTCAGAACAAGCTAAAACATGAAGAAACAAACAAGATCACTAACAAGATCAACATGGACCTGCTGCATGTGGAGACTTGACAGCGAGCAGTGACTAATTTTAGGAAAAGGATTCACAACATTCGTAATGGAAGCAGTGTTCCTACATGACCTGAAGAACACTTTGTTATTTATCTACTGCATTTTCCCTGAGTCACTGGCAAACACATACAGAAATAGCTAATGATAGTCTGGTCAGGATGATCTATCTGTCTGGGAGGCCCTGACGTTTTGTTTACTCAAACCCGCAGTTTCAGATTGGTCAATTAAGACTCATCCATGGCAGACGTCTGGCAACAGTTTCATTCAATTAGATCAGACATTAGATTGTATTTTAATTTGCAGTGTGTATTTTCTTGTCAGTGAAAAGCAGCCAAAGTATTTAAGACAAAGGTACAGTTTCAAAGATTTTGGGAAGTTACGCCAAACTCCAGGAATTATTTCAAACAGTGGCTCATTGATTAAGAAAGTTAAAAAAAAGAGAGAACCCAGCTGAGACAAAGAGTCTGTTCTCTACAATTTTAGATGTGAGAATTATGTTTGTGGTCGCATCTGATGGTGCTCGGCCATAGCTGGAGCCGCCTGGTGTTGTCTTCCTCCCTGTCAGCATTGTGAGAATGTCGACCACTTTGATGCACACTTACGGTAAGTGTAGGAGTGATGTTTCAGAGATGGATAGCATTTCCATTATTTATCGACTACTGTGCCTGCATGACTCTGCCTTCAGATACATTAGCGGTAGGAGGAGATTTGACGGCCTGTCAAAAAGGAAAGAGCAGGTTGAGAAGTGAAGAGAGCAGACTTGAGACATCGCCGAGCGCCACGGTCTGATGAAGAGGCATCGATTGCAGCTTTGCTGTTCTGCGAGATGCTTCCTGTGTTTTCATTGTGCTATCATCGGAATATCGCAAACAACAATGCCAAGGGAAGAGAATACTGATAGCTCCATATCTAATGAGCGCACATCTCCAGGGAGACAGAATAAGATGTACTGGAATGCCCAATAATCTAGTTGTTAATTGAGCGAGAGCAGTTAGACTAACAATACAATTTCGCACAACATGAGTAAAATCTATTATACGGTAGAGTGTTTACATCCGCCATGGATGAGCCGTTCTATATGTTTCTGATTAGCTTTCCTGACTCAAACTCCATGGGAATCAGTCCAGTAGTAATTTTTCGAATTAGGGAAAATGTAAAGCATGTTAAAGATACTGAGGGAAAAGAAATAAAACCTCCACTAAATTTAATTTCTTAATCTTTACATCTCTTCCTAAGTTCTCAAGTCGTAAATACTTGAATAAACTTCTTAAATTTGTAATCACAAAGCCTATAAAAGCATGTATCGGATCAAATGTTAGGGTCTGATTTTGGTGTTCATTTATTAATTACCATATTGACTAGTATTACACAAAGTTCCATTATAAAAGAAGCCCAGAGTAAATCCAGTTATTTATCTTTGTTTCCATTGGTTGGTCTGTTGGTTGATTGATTTATTTGATTGGTTTGTGTTTCCTTGTTTGCCAACTGTGTCACTGAAAAACATTAACCCAATTTCATATGTTTATTCACATTATTTACCACCAATTGTTCCTTTAATTTTGCTGACAATGACATATCATTTTCATCCATAATAATTTTTTCTCATTTTGTGCACAATGCGCACTGTTTCCTGGTTTCCGGAGAGTATGTGCACGGACCCCGTGATTCTTCTGGTCATTTCTACACCCCTGAACATGAATCATGTCTGAAGGGCTTCATAGTTGTTCCACAGATGTGAGCAATTAAGACAAGTAATTGTGCACCATGTGCTTGCACTCCCTCACTGACAGTCCATCACAAACACCAAACGTTTCCTGTTTCATCCCCACACTGAGGATATTAATATTTGAAATTAGACACATATTAAAGGATTTTATGAATTCTTTTACCTCAAACAACAATGTGGTACCGATAACAATAAATATTCCGCTAGTCTACAGACATTTATTTTCATATGTGGAACATGACTGTAAAATATGCATTGTGACATCAAAGGATTCAGTTCAGTTTTGTTTTCAAAGCTGCTCAGACGAGAACATCATAAAACCAAAAAAACAGGTGTCACTTTTACTCCGAAGTGTGTGTATTTTGTGTGGCTGAATACATTAAAGCGAATTATGACTTTCCCCACTGACTTACATGTTTGTTCGAAGTCTCAACACAACCTGCCAGGCTGTTTCTCCTAATTAACGGAAAAGTCGCCTGATTGACAAAAGACTTCTGGGTCAGCCAGTCAACCAATCAGAAAGTTTGTTTCTCTGCCAGGACTGCAAAGGCCCCTGGGTTTACCATCAGCCAAGGGAGCAGATGGTTTAACACTTACTCAAACCTGCATGGAGGAAAACAAGAACGACTCATCTGCTTTTGTTAGAGCTGAGGGATTAACAGAGGCAGCCTGCGGAGCAAAAGGAATCAAAGCAACAAGTTGGATTACTGTTCCAAAAATAAGAAATGGAATTTGCTGATTTATGTCCTCATGCGGTCAGCGTATCATTTCTGAGCTTCCACACCCGAGTCTCAGGTTTGACCTTCGCTTGTCTTCATACTCAGATTACTGACATTCAAACAATGAGGAACTCTGAACTGAATGATTCTGTTTCCCTGAGTCAAACTAAAAGACATCTGAATATCCGGCACAACGTCATTCCAACCAATTTGCGACTTTCCTGTGGGTGTTCTCCATCCTGCACATTTCATACAGATGTTTTTAGATACATGAAATGACAAAACCCACCAAAGGGGATTATAACAATAGCACAACATTAGTTTACAAAAAGCAAGTCCCAAGAGGTGGAAGGACTAGAGAAGTTATTTCACCCACCTCCTTTGCCCAGGAGTTTGCATTCTGCTTCAAACCAACTGTTTGGTGTATTTTCCTTATCCCAAGTAATTGTTTATTTAAAATAGCTGTTTGATATGGGAGAATTGTTGAGAGTTTTCTCCTAATTAGACATGAGAGTGTTGCAAAGCCGCAGGATCTGACACCAAAACAGAGATAGCATTAAATTGGCTGTTGCAATCGACCATCTGCTGTTGCCTGCATTAGCTAACCCTTGACTTCAGTGAACAACAGAAGGATCAACCGTGTTTTACCCAAAGATGAGCAGATGAACATCCGTATACGGGGATTTCACTGAGTTCTGAAAATCCACGTCTTGTCAATTTGAGGTATCCTCACAAAGTGCTGAGACACTTCTCCCGTGGGAGGGTATATGTGTGGATCTGCTGCAGAAGAACAGCAGTAACATCAGTTTAGATTCAAGCCATCTGTATTTATCATTCATCATTCAGAGAGAGTGGCTTATAAAAGGAATAAAAGGTCACAGAGAGCAGAAAAATGCAGATGGAGTGGGTGGAAATGACACAAAAATTATGAGCTGTGATGGTGTGTGTTAGACTCAGTCCAGTCGGCAGGTTTTTCTTTTGTTTTACTTCTCTCTGGCTCTGTGACAGTAATGATGAGAGACTTTTTTACTTAATTTAACTTAATCTCTGGCTTTTGCTTTGAAGGAATACAGTTCAGACTGTTCACTCTGTGTTTCTTTTTCTCCAGGTTCCTCGATTGCTCTGCTCCTAACATTTCTGCAGATATTCATTTGCTGAACTTTTCTGTTCCTTGCAAGAAAATTTGTTTTTCTGCAGATTTTTAAAGGTGAAACAAATGATTTAGTATCAAAATAAAGGCTCCTAGTGTGGTGCAGTGGGTAGAGCCATTACCTCACAGCAAGAAGGTTCTTACCATGTCTGGTGGGTTCTCTCCAGGTTCTCAGACTTCCTCCTGCCTCCAGAAACATGCAGCTTAGGTCAATGAGCCTACACCAAACTGTCCATAACTCAATAAGAGTGTGAGCATAAGTTGTCGTTTGTGTTCCGCATGGCCCTGCAATGAGCGGACGTCTCATCCGGTGTACCTTGCCTTTCCCCCATAGCCAGCTGGGATAGGCTTCAACAGACCTGTAACCTGTATGATGGATAAGGACCTGAGGATTAGATGATTGTTATCATTTATTTATTTATTTATTCAGTTTATTTACTTCTTTCCAGACATGTTATTACAACAGATTTTACTCTCATCAGTGTTGGAACATCAGCAACATCATCCGAAAAGAAAGAAAAAGGGTTGACGGGTAGAAGCCATTGGCTTGTGAGGTTCCCGTCCCCTAAATCAACATCATTTCTCTCGTTACAGCACATTGTCAACCAATACATACATACAGCACCAGAAATTATCATCATCCCTCCCAGAACCTATTCTCAAGGTTTGTCTTTAACGTCTGTACTGAATTCGGTAAAACAGCATGTTTTTTTCTTTTTTTAAATATTACCTTTGTAAATTATTATTATGTGGATCTTTCTGGTCAGGATTAAATTGTAAAATATATTTTAAGGTTATTATTTTTGTGGAAATGTATTTAATAACTGAGAAAATGCAAGTGTTTTTCCTGCATTTGATAGTTTTATGTGACTTTATAACCTCCGATCATGAGTCTAGACTTCTTCATTGTGTTAATCTGACTCTCCCTTACATCCATAAGGAGGAAGCAAGGCGAAATTCATCTGTGATTATTTCCAGATGCGGTTTTAGACACGACCTGACAAAGTGACAACTTACAGGGCAAGTCAGTGAACCGCTGTAGCTGGTGAACTACTGGCTACATGCTAGACTTGCTTTGAGTAACTCTCTTGAACACTCATACTCTTTTGAGTGGGATGAAAAAGAAACAAAACCAAAGCATGAATGTTGGTGAAAATAAGTCTGTTGCTGGGTCCTTTCCACAGTTGGCACGTTTTGGTTTCAAACATATTTAAGATTAAAACATTTTTGCTTGACACCCAGTTTGTTCCTGTAGTGTTCTTCCAGCTCAGCGTGGCTTTAGCCATTACAGATGGAAAACAATCCACTCGGCAAGAGGTTGATGCGCTTGATGTGTTTGCTCCAGTATGGAAATAGGACAACAGCTGTGAGATTCACACTTGTTGACTGCGCTGTGGTTCCGTGTCCAGAAAACACTTCATTTCATTTACACATTCAGGCTTTTATTTAATTTGATAAGTGTATGATTTCACATTTCTATTGACTTCTAACAAATGTAGATTTTAAAGCTCATGCAAATTTGCAAATTAAATGTTTTGGTAAAAGCTAATGCAGGGTTGAAATTTTGGGGGATTGCATTTTCAAGAAGGTAAGTATTAAGTGATTATGTGCATAAAATGTTTGAAGAGTGTACAATTTAATCAAAAAGACAAATCATCTTGTTTGTAACCCCCCCCCCCCTTCAGATTGGTTCTGATTTTACCAGTGACATTTTGCTGGTGAGCAGTGAGGTGCATGCTGTATCACTGCTGCCTTAACACCACTCACAAACACACAAAAGAGCTTTCAGCACTGAAGCCATGGGAGGGGTGTGGGTGCACATGGAAAATATGCACAGAAGACCCCCCCCCCAGCCCCCTGCTGTCGCCCTGCACTCCCTCTCAATCACTCTGCAACAACACAGAGCAGGTACTTTGACCAGAGGCAGAGGCAGGGGTCCGGCCCCGTCTATTAATTCCCTCTGAATTATAAAGCTGTAAAACCAAATGTATCCAAACACCATTAATCACAATGGCTAGGAGCGTCTAGTTCAATGAACGGATTCATTCTGAGGACATTTACGGCTAGCGACTCCAAACCCCACCTGTCTTTGTCTGCTAGTCCACATAGAGGTGCATAAATAAAAAAGACCAATAGCTTATTTAGTGGTTAGCTACTTCATGCACTGTGAACTGAAAAGCATCCAGTGTGCAAAAGGAATAAAGCGCATGTTTATTATTTCTCCAGATATCCTGTTGTTTGTTTCTTGTGCAGTTTTGCTTATCTGTGGGCTTGAAATAATTTACCGTACTAATCAAATGAAAATAATTGAACCTTAATATTATCTGTAATATAGTGTTGAGATGAAGTATTAGTTCTAAATTACTCAAATACGAGAAGAGCAAGGTTGCACTTAATTGAACGTTGTATTTCATTTTCATTTGGTTGTCTTCACTTTACGCCATGTGGTTGTCATCCTGTCTATATGACGGCCAGAATAGCAAGTACTGTATTCATTATTATCAATTACCAATCTGTAATGTAAGTTTCAAAACCCAACATGTGATATTTTTTCACACATTATAATGTGCAGGATTGTATTTTTCTGTAATTTTCTCTTTTACCAGAAACCTTATGCCATGTCGTTATCACAAGACAGAGAAAATTGTTGCAAGAGCTGGAGATTTACACTTTCCAGTTTATATCATCTTTGACAGATTTGACAAAAACCATGTCGTCTAAGCTCCCCTCTTCATTAAACATTTCCTCCAGCCTCACTGCAACATTCCTGCACGCGCTCAGTGCACACAGACAATTAGTGCTTGTTAGTGAACATGCGATCGGGTTAATACACCACTATTTTCCAATAATTACAGCCTTCTGTGAATCTCAGAAGAAACAAGCAGTCTGGGTGACTTGCTTCATGTTTTAGACATCTTTACTCCCCCTTAAATTTAGTACTTCCTCCTCCTCTCTGCGTTAAACTGACGTTTAAAGAACAACTAAATTATTACCTCTGCTCATCCTCTAACACAAACAGACACATGTATGCATTCCATGCTTTTGAAATTTTTTTCCACATCCTTCAGATTATTGCCATGCCGTCACGTCCCTCTCTGTGGGTTTTTAGCAGTTTAGTGGCGAGCAGGACTAATTGGAGCAGGAGACAGGTGGAATCACTCTGTAGCGCTCCATCTTGTTAGTGGCAGGGTCACAGCTCACACTAGGCAATCTTTTTTGTTTTTGCAGTGTGAACACTGGAAGGAGGGCATGAACTTTTGACACACTTGCATATAGGGCCTCTAAGCAGCCTCCTAGACTCCACTTATTGTAGTTAACGCTGAGTTTATCTCTGTAACATCAGTTCAAAAACACAAATCTCCACAAATATGATTTGCAAAAGAAGAAAAGTATGGGATATATGATGTATGAGTACAATTTGCCTTTCCATCCAAATATTTCTCTCTTCTTTTATGTCTGCGTCGTTGTGTGTGGCATAAAGCAGCGCTTCGTTAACGACGTGTCGGCATGAATGTGTCCACTGTGTGCAGACACGTTGTAGGATAATGCAACCAGGCAGGTGTGAGGGTAACAGCCAGTTTCTTGACCCATTCTGTCTGCTTTGTCTGACTGTCAGAGGAACCCCTTAATTAGACCCTTTGGTTTGCATCTCTTCATTAAATGATCCTGGTTCACTTGGCAAAAGGAGTCTAGCTTTCCCAATTTCCTGTTGCACAAAGACCATGTTGAGAAAATCTCCTCTAATTTTTACATTTAAATTGGGAGCACCTTATCCTTTTTTTCTCCCTGTTGAGAAATGACTAATTTGTATCTGGTAGAATATTTTTTTTTCCCACACATTTGAATTTTGTATCATGTAAATGCGTCTTTTGTGTCTAGAAACTTGATTCTAAATGTCCGTCACTGCAGAAAACATCCAATCTAAAACCATGTTGCTGAACTGCAGCACATTATTGGCATAAATCCATAAATGCATTAAAGGGCATCAGTCTGTAAAGCTTTACTGAAATGCTGTTTCTCCTCAAAACATGTTCTTTATCCATGCAGAAATTCAGAATAATTAATTGTGAGTTTACCCACTTCTGCACAATGCTATTTTAACCAAATGTTGCCTTTGGCAGGTGCATGCGTGCCATGTAAGTGCATCACCATTATGTAAGATGCCAGAGCAGAGAGATCAAGTGGCCAGAGAATGAATGGGAACAGAGCTGGGAGGGAATGAAGTTAACTAGAGCTCACTGGCAGCCATGCTTGCTGACAGAAACAAGGAGCTTTACTCAGAGGAGATTCAACGAGAGCCGACTCACTGATTTTTCAGTGAGAGGTAGAGAGAGAGAGAGAAGAGAGAGAGGGAGAGAGAGGAGAAGGATTTCATGCTGCTGTTCTTGGCTGGTGTGTGTCATTGCCTTGGCCATGGAAAATCACTTTCTTAACAGCACCTTCAGAGCATAACAGACACTACTTTATATGGAATCCAACTGTATGGTTATGTGACTGCTTTTAACCACCGTGCCCACTGGTGAAATCCGAGCCACAGGTGTGTTTCAGGTGCAGCCACTGGTCAATCCACAGAAAGAGCCTTGTGCATTGTTGAAATTATAGCCTTTTAGATAGCTTTAGTGTTAATAGTCAAACAT
Source organism: Antennarius maculatus (assembly GCA_013358685.1). NCBI lineage: Eukaryota > Metazoa > Chordata > Actinopteri > Lophiiformes > Antennariidae > Antennarius > Antennarius maculatus. The sequence continues at coordinate 8,774,990 of CM023623.1, read as the reverse complement.
AAAGACATTACAATATTGTCCTTCCGAGCAATCCGATAAGCTTCTCTTGAGGAGGTTACATCAGCGGGTGAAAAGAAGGGGAAACCTGATCGGGTTCCTGGCAGCCAAACTGATATTATAGCTTCCATTTTTACAATGCTCGGTAGAATTTAAAGAATCATTTCAGGGTTATTTCATGAAAGACGGGGTAATGTAAAAGCACATAAGATGGTGCTTTTATGTGGATTGTGTTACAAAGAAAACATATAAAAACCTGATGATAAATCACTGACGGGATTTGATTGTTGGAGTGACTACCTCAGAAACTAAACCAGCATCCTCCCGTTAACTTTACGGTTCATATTGTACTGTTCTGACTGTTTCAGCATGCCAGTTTGAATATTAGATAATGGTTGTGTCATTACATGTCCTGGGATTATGTGTGTGCGTGTGCGTGTGCGTGTGCGTGTGCGTGTGCGTGTGCGTGTGCGTGTGCGTGTGTGTGTGTGTGTGTGTGTGTGTGTGTGTGTGTGTGTGTGCAGGCATGGCAGCGAAGCTCACATTAATTGCATCTGCAGAGCAAATTTTTTTGAATTTATGTAATTAAGTATTTGTCAGGCAAATTTCATTTGCTGGTTTAAACAAAAAAGACATGACTTCATGTTCCAAATTGTTTCTTAATATTTCATTCATGGGTTCCTTTCCTCGAGCAGCTGGAAGCCGTGATAAGTGAAATATTTATTAGCATTACAATTTTTGGTATTTACCGCCTAACACACCAAATGCCAAACAGAAACTGTGTGAAAACTTAATTATTACCTGCATACTTTGCATCTCTGTGCATGTCTGAATGCTGTAAGTCAATCATCAACCTTTCTCGTTGTTTGGAGCAGGAATGTGAATTTAAAAGCTTCCTTTCATCATGAGACTCAGATCCTGAATTACAGTGATTTATTCTAACAGGACCATTTCACTTTCATTTTTATTTTCATCTGCGACTCAAGCTTATTGATCACAACCGTTCCAGAGTACTGGTGGATATTGTCAGAAATATCCTGTCAAGGAAGAGAGAGAGAATGAGTGAGAGGCTATGACAGCATGATGGATGGAAGGAGGGGGGAGAGGTCGACTCTTGCTGTGACGGTCTTTTCCCTTCTCATGACATTTTTCTTCCCCCTCAGCATTCTCTGAAACTTTACAGCGTCAATCTCAGCAAAGCGATTTGGTCCCGCTATTGTGTAAATCTTGAATATTCATCAGGATCTTTCTTTGCATTGAAGACTGAAACTCTGCAGGGGTCTCTCAGTACCGTCATCATATATGACAGTTGTAGCTTTTGATATTGTCTGATTGTCCTGTGTGAACATGAATGCCTCATTTAAACAAACTCTCTGTCGAGTTAGATCTAATGTTTATCCATCATAATGTTATATATGATGGATAATAAAAAATTCTGATATACAGCATAAAAATGGAGCAAATTCTTTCTCAAATGTAAATTAAAAAACAAACACTCCACATTCCTACTAAAACAAGCATTTCAATAAAGTGAAACCTGGATATTTCAGTAATAGTAAAAAATTATGCTCCATGGTACCAAACATATCACCGTTTTTTGCAACTTAAAAGGAGAGGGAACAAATTTTGGTCTAGCACGACGATGACGGTGTCACGCTTTCTCGTCTCTTGTATCACCACTCGTCCATCTGGTGCAGACAGCTGTGTTGCCACGGTTAATAAACTAAATTCTGTGACAGCACTTTAAACACTGAGCTGCTGAAAATCCTCCTAATTTCACAGCGCTGAGGACCAGCTTGGTCCTGACTGGAGCATCGCTCACGATACGCATTCCATCTCTGCCCAGAGTAATTTCATCATCTGTGTTCTGTCATGGCTTTTGCCTCACAGGTTAGCGGTTGATTTTTCACAGCCATCCATCCCACTCCTCTTGCTGCGCCATGAAAGGTGCGTTTGCTCTTTCAAGGATCATTTCTGAAATAAAAAAACGTGACTCCTTTTCACGGTGCATTGCACTTCTTCTTCTATTATTATTGCAAGGTCTCTATTTCATAAGGAAATGTTTTCCTCATGAAATGGAGACACAATATTACAAACAATGAAGCTACATTAATTGATCTTGGACTGCTGGAGGGCAACCTTCCCTCCCTGTCTCTCTCAAATCAAAACTTAATGCCCAGTGCACTGTGGGGTTGGGGGGTGCGGGGGGGACAGAACCGGAGAACAGATTCCAACACTGCTGACCCATTTATTCCAAAACAGTCGCTCTGTGGATACACCCACTGAAAAACTTCAAGTGTCCTCAGGGCTCCTGTTTTTTGGCCTGCTGAGGGCTTGTTTGAGACCTGCTGTGGATGAGTAGGCTTATATGAGCCAACACCTATGATGTGGAAGGAAACAGTGTACCTATGTGTCTTACAATTTTAACAGGGTCGACAGTAGTGGCATGAATTGTAACCACTTTAAGGTATTTGTGACACTGAGGCAGAATAATCTGATGCAACGGTCCACTGGCCAGATAAATCTGGATTATATCATCGGGCCTGTGCCACCAAAAGTTGAAGCTCTATTTTCAAATTAAATATTGATAAATATTGTTTCCTAAGCTGTGTAACAAGGTGAATCTTCTGTTTATACCAACATTTGAAATTTATAAATTGATCACATTACAACTGGAACAATTTCTCTGTGAATGTTATTCAGAAACCAAGTGAAAACTGACAGTTCTGTAGCCAACGAAATGCCAGTGGAGGAAAAGGGAGAGGATGTGAAGAGTTAATTCCACCAAACGCTGATCTTCCGACCAGTCTGCCCCACTTTCAACCCCTTGTGACCCCCGCCTCCGGAGATCCTCGTTCCCCTGGACTCCCCTTCCCTGTGGCCTGACTAGGCTGTCTGAGAACACGGGGTGGCTCCTTGCTGGGTGTCTGATGGAGCGCAGAAGAGTGTGCAAGGGGCACCGACCCCTTTATATTGCCCCCCCCCCGCCCCACCATGCTCTCGTGCTCCAGAATAGGCTTGCCTATTATATGCAATACACAGTAATGCACAAATGGGGAGTGACAGCTTTAGGGCCAGGGGAGCTCTGGAGTGGACAAGGTGCGTCTGGGGGCTGCTGTTCCCACCCAGTGAGTGTTTAAGAGAGAACAGGTGTGGGGTGGGGAAGCCCATTTGGCTGTTGATGTTGTTTTGCCCTCCTTCATCACTGCTGTTAAAGTGCCGGGACCCCTTTTCACCTCTTCTCAACCATTTGGAATGAATAAACATCGCTCTGGTGGAGGACAAACTTTCAGTCACAAGGATCTTACATATCATAGGTGCTGCAGAAAGCTCGATATAATCTGTCTAATAGCTCACTTAATCCTCTTAACTTGTAACCCACATGAATCTTTCAGCAGTGGAATGTGTTCCAAGTGTGATCAGTTTTTTTTCTGTGGTATTACATGTTTTCAAATGTGTCTGTGTGTGTTGGATTAGGGTGAAGTCGCAAAGTTGTGGTGGTGCCTGGAGGTGTGAGTTCTAATCACCTCTAATCACCTGACGTGTGACGGCCTGATCCCTGCGGTTTTACTGAGTCTTTGGGTTTTCACCCTTTCACACTCTCACATGAGGAGCTCAGTGTGATCCAGACGACAACTGAACAGAAAGCTCAGACTCTTGGTTGCAGATTGATGCCGTTCACTCAACACTTACAGTGTGCCTGCAGTTGTAGATCATTTAAATATAAATATGGACTTCCATCCATCTACACCGGTATTTAGCGCCTGCACGTCACGTCTAGTCACCATATCGTGGGGCTAAATTTAAAATTGAATTGTTGAATTACCTTGTTTTTGTCATTGTTTGATTTATTTATTTATTACAATTGAAAAAATTTTTTTTACAAGTGCAATAAATGAAAGGCTATGTGCAGAGAGCAACTTCTCGGTTTCCCAGTAACAGAATGAAACTTATTCTCTAAATTAATTCAGCTTTTGAGAAATTATATGAGGATGCCTGACAGAACCTGCCGTAGGTCTCTGTAGTAACTGTGCAGTTTTTGTGGAGTCTCGCAGGATGGAAAACCTAACTTGACCTTTTCACGCCAACAACGCTTTTTTTCTTTTTATGTTTTTTTTTTTTTTTTTTTTTCTGGGTTCTCTGCCCTGCAGTATTTTGATACTTCACACTGACGCATGAGTACATGCACTTCTCTGAGTTGTTCCTGCAGTTTGTACCCTTTTTGGCATGCTGTGTGTTTGTATGCCTGAGGCAATAAGTCATCGCGCTTTCACTGATGCCTTTCACACCTCATTCAACACCCTGTTGCTTCGATTCTGCTCTCCTATCTCTATGAGTTATGAGAGAATCTGTAATGTCTGAGCGTGAATGAGAGACGGGCCGTGCATGGATTCAGATAGACTCAGCTGTTCCCTCAGCGGTGTGGCGGTCATAGAAAGGGCTGGACAAATAGCACAGTGAGAGAGCAACTAAGTAACACCCTCCTCCCCCCTTTTCTCCCCCCCCCCTTTTCTTTCTGTGTCTGTGTCTCCCAGGCTGTCAGTGTGGAGTAGTTCTGGAGGCTGTGGGGTGTCTGTTTGCTGTGGGAAGTTCCTGAGAGACCAAAGTGGCAGTCTCTCCCAGAGAGGCATTGGGACAGAGAGATTTGGACCGGCAACCTTTCTTTGGAGTGTTATAAAAGTCAGCCTTGCACCTCTGCCTCTTTGCACGGGCGTGTTCGCTCTGGCTGCACCTCAGGGATTTGAAGGAGGCGGGCGACTGGGGTTGGTGCTGGCGGGATGGGGGTGGCGTTGCAGCCTCTGAAGTGGGCCTGGCACACCGTTCTCCTGCTAACTGGACTGGCATCACTGGGTTCTTATGGTGAGTACAGAGTTAGTCACTGGGAGGCTGTCGGGATTGGTTTTTGGCTCTCATAGCAGCTAATGTGAATTAGGGTTTTTTTTGTGTTGGAGATGATTAAATTATCTTTGCTTAGGCTAAACTGGGCATTATGGGGTTTTAGGCTGTGATGTTTTCCATCTAATTTCTGCCATTCAGTATTTATGACCTCGAGAAACCAGTGTGCATTTATCTGCCCTGTCTTCTCCCTCCACATCCCCCAATCCTCACCCCCCAGTGGTGTTTTGTATTGTTAGAGGATGGACAGCCAGTTGTCTTTTATGATGGATGTCACCAGTGTCACGGTTCCCCGCCGGGTCGTTGACTGACTGTTGGACAAAACCAACAATTATATTCACAAGTCATTAAATATCAGCTTTTTAGACAATTATGGATCAATAGAAAAGTATTCCCTGAATTAATTGATCGAGAATATAATCTCTAGTTCCCAGTCCAAGATTTATGGTTTAATGGTTATAAATGTGGAAAAGCTTAACCTTTGCTGAAGTTTTCAGTTGTAAAATTTTTTAAGAGCACAATTAGGTCGGAGACAGTTGCATAGATGCAGACGCGCACGTGCGCACACACACACACACACACATGCACACACACACACACACACACACATTCATAGCAGCAGTATTGGTAAACAGTGCTATTAAGAGGTGGTCTGGAGAGTGTCACCATGTTAATGTTTACAGTAAATTGGTTTTAAATAATAGATAGTGTTTGTGTGTGTGCGTGTGTGTGTGTGTGTGTGCGTGCTTTTCTTTTAATTAATAGTTTTTTTACAGTAAAGCTTCCATGGCCAAGAATATCTAAATTACATGACACTTAAATCATAGAGTTGTTAGTTTGCAGTTGTCATCTGATGTAAAGTCATGCTGTTGTTATATCACTAGCAGTTATTAAACATTTTAGGATAATTCATTGTGATACTTTGTTAGCTTTTCTGTGAATCCTGGTACAAAGACATGCTTGACTGAAAGTGTGTCAAAAATCCAGACTGGCTGTAAATTCCCACACTGAGTGGACGGTTCAGAGGTAGCTGCAACTTTCACAGTTTGTCACAAAATACCTCAGCCACTGATGAATTTTTCCTCAGAGAATTTCCTTTATTCTGATGTGTGCAGACTGCAGTGCCTTATACTTCTCATCCAGTGAGTCTGAGGATCAGTGGCCACACACACTGGCCACTGATGAAGATGAAGAATGAGGAATGTGTCAGAATCATATCTACATCCAGTTTCATTCTCTGAAAAGAAGCAAAGCTTCTGCTTCACAGGGGAAATGAAGCTTCATTTTAAATGGTTATGTTTCTGTCCACCTTCTTTCACCAATATTTGAGCAACCGTTTTTTTTGTTTCCTCTGAGATCTGATCTTTTAAGCGTTCCTCAAATGAGTAAAACATGTGGGAGGTTGCCCATAAATCCAAGTCGCACAGTCAATTTACCACCTGTTTCTGTAGGCTGTTGAGGTTCACACAGAGTCAATGAGCCCCTGCCTTGTTCTTCCAGCAGGGCTGCTATGGAAACACAAAGAATTCAGTACATTTATCTGGTGATAATGCCTTTTATGACTGCTGAATGTTTCACATATATTAGTTCAGTTTTAGTATTTCTTACAACCAAATCTTGATTTTTCTTTATTCCATGGGATGTCCACGAGAGCTCGATTTATCTTGACCCAATCCTCCCCTACAGTCTTTTTAAAAGGCAAACAAATTTCCTCTGGCCCTTAGGAATGCCACGTCTAATCAAAAAAAAAAAATCTCCAATGAGTCGTTTTCAACCTACAAAGAGCGGTGTTTTCATTCTCAGCAATTTTCAAGTATCTGAAAATGTCAGCATGTCTCTGGAGGAGTGTCACTGTGGGAGCATTTGGAGGGGGGTTAAAGTTTGGTCGTGTTCAGCAAATGCCTCTCTTTTTGTAGCTCTGCTTTAGATACATGAGTCTGAGGACGTTTAAACTAATTTTACCTTGAATTGTTCAATTAAATGCCTGTAGCTAGAATCTAGGTGAAGGTATAAGGTTATGAAGATCTTTGTACATTATTACACAGTTTTTTTTTTACTTTAGATGAAAGGTATGGAATTTAACTGTGACCTTATTAACAGTAGAGGAATGTTAAGGGCTAATATTAAGGGCTCAGGTATTTTTTTGCTCTCATGTATCAAATTATGTAGCCAAAAAGTCAGCTTGATCCCAAAGTCTCACAACAGAAAACGGGTTGGCTTGAAGCTATTCTCAAAGTTCTTTTGGAAACAATCTGTGTGTTGCGGAATAAAGTGGGGGTGGAGCGTGGTGTGGTGGGCCATCAGCATCAGTTGGTCCTCAGCAGGGCCGGGCTCCTCCAGCCGTCAGCGAGCTGCTTCCTGTCAGGATGTGGATTCTGTTCCCCCACATAGAATTTGATCCTCAGGCAGATGTGTAGCTCCAGTGGTCAGGCATGGGAGCATATGTACTGTGTTTATCTAATAACTGTTCACGTGCACGGCATGAGTTTATCTGCCCTGTGAGAATTTGAAACTTTGAGTTCGGGGAGTTTTAAAGGACCACTTAAAGCCCGATCGTCCTGTGAAAATGTCATTTTTCTGAATAACTAATTTACATTTTGTCAGCATGAAGTAGTTGTTAAATTTTAAGCAAAAAAGATTTTAAGTTTTATGGAGACCTGGACGGCACAGTGGCACGCAAAAGGAAGCAGATATGAAGATGAATGAATAGCCTTGTGAGATAAAATGACATAATATGGTGACGCTGTTGTGGTCGTCTTTCATTACGTCTGTAATGGAGCCCAACAGCAAGCAAATACATAGAATACATACATGTTCAAATGAGTGGAATGAAGTCAGGATTATTGAATGTAGAGTGTGTCGCACACACAAACACATTGTGGTCAGTACAAAGCCTTTGGTTTCAGAACATGCCAACATCTGCACCTGTTCTGTGTCTATCTCTCTCTGCGTGTGTGTGTGTGTGTGTGTGTGTGTGTGTGTGTGTGTGTGTGTGTGTGTGTGTGTGTGTGTGTGTGTGTGTGTGTGTGTGTGTGTGTGTGTGTGTGTGTATGTTGGGGGGCTGTGCTTATGTCTGCAAAATTATAATTTGCAACAAAATTGCCAGCCTTGCAGGAATTCTTAGGGTCTTGTCAAACATTCGGCGTGTGTGTTGTTTCATGTCATTTGTTTATAGAATTTAAAGGAAGTGAAGAGTCTGTTCCCTGAAATATGGCTCAGAGAATCCTTCCTGATAGCCTCTGGTTTTGCTCCCTTTCATTTTTATTTTATTCAACCAGACAAGGTACTAATGATGAATTTGTATGAAGGTAAAAATCCTTCATCCATTAATAAGCAAGGTTTTCACTCATCCTGTTTGTGTGTGTGTGTGTGTGTGTGTGTGTGTGTGTGTGTGTGTGTGTGTGTGTGTGTGTGTGTGTGTGTGTGTGTGTGTGTGTGTGTGTGTGTGTGTGTGCCTTTTGTGTGTGAGTATTTTGTTGTGTGTATAGCAACTGTCTGCAGTATTCGCACCCCTGTGGAAAGTTGTCTCTATGCAATCAGTGTGAAGCTTGACAGTTGAGCTAGGATTTCAGACCGTGGGACTGGGGGTACAGTGTGGTGTGGGTATGGTTGATTGGTTGTTGTGTTATTTCTGCTGGTTGTGGGAGCCCCATCATAATCCCCCCCACCCCACCCCCCACCACCAAAGGTTGTTCTGGTCACAGCCTGTAAACATAGAACAGGTAGCTAGAAGCTGTGAGGTGGAAATAGATGACCTGATGTGGAATGTGCTCCTCAGACAACCTCCTGTGTGTGTGTGTGTGTATGTGTGTGTGTGTGTGTGTGTGTGTGTGTGTGTGTGTGTGTGTGTGTGTGTGTGTGTGTGTGTGTGTGCGCGTGTGTGTGTGTGTCACTGCGGCCTTTGAAGCCCATAGGGGGTTAAGAGAGATGGTGGTGGGGTGGAGGAGGATGTATTGCCCCTTTGCAGGTTGGCTGTGACCCCTCCGGGGTCAAAGTTCATGCTGGAGACACTTGCAGGGACGTCTGCTTTGAGGAGGTGATTTATCATGGTCACCTGGTGTAAAGCATCTCTCTTATCTGTCATGTCTTCCTTTCGGCTTGTAATGAGCGACCTTCAGATTAGATGGCTGCAGTGCTGCGAAGTCTCCTTTTGTAACACAATCACATTAATCGAAATGCTTTATGCAAAGATTTTTTTACTGATGAGAAATTCCTTTGTCAAGATTTCTTACATTTGTCTCCTCTTTTTCCTGATGGAAGTTTAGAATCCTGACGTAGCAAATAAATTTGTCTGTGAGCGTTAAATCATATGTGGAAGTTAACTTTATCCCTGTTCTACACTTTAACCCTCTTCCTTAGAAAGATGTGCAAAACATTCTTGCTTCTTGATTTATCTTCACTAATTGCAGTTTTTTGATTTTAGATTGGTTTCCCCAATATTTGGAGCTACATAAACAAAAATTGAAATGAAATTGAATTTCAGTGAAATATTTCATATGCTGTATTATTAAAATCTAAAAATCACTTCTTTTCTACTAAATTTGTCCAGTAATCATGTTATTTACTATTAGCATATTAATCCTTGGGTAGCCACCATTATAGACTAATATTTTACTGTTATTTATAATCACAGTCTAGTAATCATCATTTATCTGTTATTATAGTCTAATAATCATCTGTTATCCGTTATTATAGTCTAATAATCACACAGTCCAATAATCATCTGTTAGGAATACAATAGACTTGTAGACCAAAGAGGAGGCTTATGGATGTAATGAAAGGGACAGGCATCCTCTTCTCTCACATCTTATGATGTGAGAGACGAGGATGCAAAAGACAGGGTTAGATGGAGGCAACTGATTTGCTGTGGCGACCCCTGAAGGGAAAAGACGAAAGGAAAAGAAGAAGAAACATGTATTAGCTGTTATTTAAGTCGAATAATCAGGATTTATCTGCTATTTTAGTTTACAGTAATAATCATTATCTGTTAGTCACTATTTTCATGTGTTATTTGTTTTTTTAATCATCACATATGAACGAATGAAAAAACACATTCACGTTGGCAGAACCACCCAGAGAAAGTGCAGTCACTGCTTTGTCCAAAGATGTAGAATCACTGATGAGCTGGATATGAAAGTTCTCCAGACGGAGTAATTCAAAGTGTAACTTATTTGTGTGTGCGTGTGTGTGTGTGTGTGTGTGTGTGTGTGTGTGTGTGTGTGTGTGTGTGTGTGTGTGTGTGTGTGTGTGTGTGTGTGTAGAAACAGCATGTGGAATGTGCGGGGGATGCAGATCACATTTCGGGGTGACCTTGAGTGTGCCCCGTAGCTGACACAGCAAGTCTGCTTGTTTGTGGGTGTGTGTGTCTGTAAGGCAGACACAAAGAGAAAATGAACTATGCAATAATATGCTAACATGTATTGATAAATCTATAAAAATAAATGATCTTTCATGACATACAGTATATACACAAATAAAATTAAAGCATCATTTTGTAGACTTGTCAGCAGAATTGAATGAAATTGCACCATTTTTAAAGTCATAATTTCTATGTTTTAAGGAAGAATTTGTGTGTATTTGTTCTGAAAAATTTTGGAACTGGGTCAGTTGATGCCTCAGCTAACAGCCAAAACAGGGTGACAGTAAGTTGAACACAATTCCTATGTGGCAACTGAAGAGTTACACCCACTTCAACCTAACAGAAATGATCCCTTCCAAAGTAGAAATTTATGTTTAAGATTAAAATCCTTTTTTTATTCAGGCAAGAAAACACTCTTCACTCAAATAGTGGTCGCAGAAATCTTGTGAGAGGTTTCTGGGAACTTAGCCTCAGCAAAAATTGTGAGACTCGTCAATTGTTGAAGTCAGCTAAAAATGCAGCCATCACTCTGGAAAGAAATTCTTGCTGGCAGTTTGTCTAGGTAAACTCCTTTCTCCAACTCTGACTCCTGTCTCCACCTTCACCTTCCTGCAACAACTCAGCTCTTGTGAGATTTTCGAGTGAGACTTCAAGGAAAAATGCTCAGTTAGTCAAACCAAGCCTAACAAAGATGGCCTGTCCCTCAAGTCTCCTGCTGGCTTTACATCCTGTAGCCTCTTCGAATTTCACCTGAACACACAGTAGCTGTGTTCCAAATTACATACTTTAGTTTTAACTTGAAGTACAAATATGCAATCTTTCATACAATATGCGTACAACTGGCAGATATTCCCTCATCATGAGATTTGTCCTTGAGCTTTGATTGCTTTGCTCATTGATCTTCTGTAGTGCAGACTTTAAAATAAAGGAATAAAAAACACAAAGTTTGAGATCTGGAACATAACCAAGAAGCTGTCATCTCTGTGCTTACTTGCCGGCCCAGTCAATGCGATGTATCTTCAGCTGTGCAAAGTATGGTAAGTTTTGAGTAGCCAGAAAAGCTGGCTGCTCACACACTTGTGACATGATCCTTTAGGACACCTGGTGTTTCTGGGACGTTACTCCGGACACACACTGTATTGGGTCATCCTAAATGAAACCTGTTGAAAAATTTTGAAAGTTAATATTTCTCCCTACTTTGAACTTATTTTCAGGTCGTCTCTTGTTCATTGCAGTTTCAGTGCCGCATCTCCTTGGCTCTGTAGATTCACACGCGCTGCATTTTGCTTTTAACTCCTTCCCTGAAGCCGGCTTTCCTTCCTGTAACATTTCTCCTTGCGGTGACCTGCCCCTACCTCCTCTGCTGACTTGATGCCTTTGCAAAGTTTATATGTATATGTAAGGATAACAAATTAATTAAACACCCCAATTACTGTTTTGTTTTCTCTCTTTTTTTTTTACATACCTGCAAAACAGATGGAATTAGACAAAACAAAAGCTGCTGTGAGGAGCGGAGAACACCTCCACAGCTTCCAGGAACAGTAACACGGATTAGATTAGAAGGAAGTACGGTACCACTTAAACTACAGTCAGTGTGTTTACACCGCACTAAATCTTTTCATCACGTAGTCCTCTTGAGGATTACTCACGTCCCATTTGTCCACCACTGTTTGGCTTTCACGCTGGATATAATAACACCTGCTAAACTCAGAAGAATAAGAGAACTCTTCTTGGATGAAGGTAAATCTGGGATGTCTGGGTTGTCTTGATGTATTGGCTTTTACGCTTTGTGGCCGTGTGTCTTCTTTGACACATTAACTAACAGAAGTTCATTGCAAATGAACACCAACATGACTTGTCTCGCTGTTCTTGAAAACTTACAATTTCATTTTGTAAATATTATAACCCAAAGGGTTTAAGAGGGGAAAAGAAAGAGTGAAAGGAAGACATCCATCTAGTGTGGCACGTCATCGTTTAGCTCTATGACCGCTGTCTGAACTGATTTTATTCTCTCTGATGAAGCTCACTCAGATGTCTGGGTCCTGCCCGGAGTTTTTTCCTCAATGAGGGCGTTTTTCCCTGCCGCTGTTGCTGATGCTTGCTCTGGAGGGTTCTGTTGGTTTTCTCTGTCTGTAAAAGAACTTTGAAACATCTGTTGTGGTGATTTGGAGTCATACAAATAAAAGTTGATTGATTGATAGATAGCCACAAACATGAACACAGCACAATCTATTAATTATCAGATGTAATAAAGTTGTGTGTGTGTGTGTGTGTGTGTGTGTGCTAATTTTATATCCTTTTCTAATAATAAAATAACATTATATTAATATTATTAGTATCTACTTTTATGCAATAATGCTATAGCTGTGTTTTCATACACAAGTAGAGTTCAGGTTCCACTTGATGATGTCGTCATTACTTTTGGCTGACGACACCTAAGAAACAAGACTCTCTTTTTGTTTCAGTCGTGACACTAAGTTGATCAGAGGAATGGAAGGATGAGCAGGACAGTAGAAATAATATTTATCCTACTTCATATGTACACACCTTCACTCTATTATTGCACTTGGCTAGATTCACTTGTGTTATTCTTGCCAGCTGGAAATGTTATTCCCTCCCTAAAATAACCAGTAAATCACCCCATGTATCCATTATTATCTACTTGTGTAGCCAGGTTTTGTCAACAAGATAATGATGTCTGCACACCGTGTTGTTCCGTCTAGAGGTGGATTTTGGAATGGAAATGATTGATATTGTGGATTCAGACTTTAAAAGGTAGAAGCGTTCAAGGAATGATGAGTAGCTACAGTTCTTCGTATTGGGAATGAATGCAACTATAAAGCTTTCACGGGCTAATTAAGCTTGAAACAGGTTAATTTTAACTTGGTAATATGTTGAATGTAATATATTTTACTGGGAAATTGATGAATATCACAAATTTTAAAGTCTGCAGAACTAGAGAATAGATTTATTTTAATATATTATGGTTGTATATTGCAGAGAAACACACCCTTTTCTTTTTTTGAAGAATGACAAAATACTGGTAACATACTTCGTGCAGATAGAGTGAGTCAGATCCATTCTGTGGTTGGAATTGCCATGGTAACAGAGCCAGGACAGCCAGACTTCATATGTCCAAAGACATGGAAATGAGAAGTGACAATTTTCTCTTTCTTCCACTTTTGATTTTCCTGAAGTACTGTATGTGCCAGTGTTTAAGATGGATGTTCTGGTTCTCTTTCGCTTTGCGCAGCCAACATGTTGGACACCATGCTGTTGAAGAACGGATGGAAGGGGGCATCACAACGAAGGGCAGAAGACAGCAGCAGCGCAACTATAGTTCCAGCCCAGAACATGCTCTGGTGTCACTGCTACCACCACTGCCCGGAAGACTCTGTCAACAATACTTGCATGTAATAGAGAAGCTCACAGTCACACACCCATAGAATATAACAATTCTCTATATTAATTATATGACATTAGATTACCATGTTGAAGCAAATAGATAAACTTTAGATATTAGATATTAAATAAATCTGTATTAGAGAGGATTGTTTTGGTGTCAGTTTCTTAGAGCTAAACTAGTGATGCGTTTTCAGAGTAACTCGACTGTCCAGATGTTACATGTTCAGGGGCAGGAGTTGGTATTTAGCAAGGAGTGAGAGTTTAAAAATGGTTTATATATTCAATTTAAAAATATAAATGTTAAACAGATAAAAGAGAAAAATCTTTACAAATCTGGAATCAATTAAGTGGATTAAGATGATTATGCTTCACAGAAATCCTGACTTAATCTCATTTACTAATATACGTGTCATAAGTGAGTCAAGTTAAATTGAGCCTGTCGTTGTTCCAACTTGATTAAAAACTGATAAATTTCCTAATGTGATAACAGTTAAGTTTGAATCAACAATCTGATCTTTGGTCCTGGTGAACTGAGCTACTGCTGCCCCAAAAGCTTTGCGCCGCCCGGGAATCGAACCCAGGTCACAAGAATGGGAATCTTGCATGATACCACTACACTAGCGGCGCAGTACAAGTAGGAGTAAAATTAGTGGTGTCAGTGAATTCAGAATTTTAATGGCATTAATCATGATCAAAGATTTTAATCAAGATTACATAATTAGTCTCCGTATGTACTTCCACTTTACGATTAAAATAACCTCACCATGAAAGACAAGAGACAGCAATGTATAGTTTCCCGTCATGTGATGTCATGTGATGATGCTTGTGTGTTCCCACAGGACTGATGGTTACTGCTTCACCATGGTGGAGGAGGAGGATGGGGGTCTGGCAGTCATCACTGCAGGTTGTTTGGGGCTTGCTGGTTCGGAGTTCCAGTGCAGAGTAAGTATACATGTTTGGGCTCGTATGAATGCACCTTTCTGCTTTGTATATGAATATACTGTATGTCCTTCATAAGCCATTGTTAAGCCTTTATGAGCTTTCCTTGACTTTCTTTATGAGCCCTCTATAAATTGGCTTCAAGTACATCATAAATACCTTCGTTAGGAATAAGTGCGGCTGTAAATATTCATTACTCCTGTGTCTTCATTAGTTTTTACGTAAGAATGCAAATAGCTTATGTGCATTTGTGTGTCACAGGACACATGGAATTCACGATCACGACGAGCTCTTGCTTGTTGCACCAATCAGGACTATTGTAACAGAGACCTGCATCCTACTCTCCCTCCGCAGATGACGTCAGGTGAGGCACACCCACACAGACACACCCACACCCAATCCTGCTATATGGCTCAAATGTTTGTTTTTTTTGTTGTTTTTTTTCAAAAAGTGAGGTATGTTAAGGTCTCGTTGGATCCTGACAAGTAGCGACAGTTTAAACTGTTACAAACCACAGTGTGGTGCTGGAGTGAAGTGGCACGTAATGCTCTGAGCTAAAGGGAGTGGGAGGTGAAACAGAGCTCGCAGCCTCGGCTTGTTCTCTCCCCCTGTAATGAAAAGGACAGCGTCTCCCAGGGGCCTGCTTGAGTTGCTTACCTTGGGACGGGTGCGAGATATCCGTCCATCTGTTGTTACTCTGCGATATGCGAGCACATGCGCTGTCTGTCACACAACCGTTAGCCCTCACACAGCCTCCACACATTGTGTTCTTGACCTACAAGCACACGGGGACCAAAGGATTTGTTAAGAAATTAAATGTACATGTTTTCAGCTTTCATGTAATCAGCAGATGTTATAACACTGTACTCTCTAATCACTTTGGTTTCAAACAAGCAAACATTTTATATTATAAAATTATATTGTTTATATTTTAAAATATATTCTAATTTGATTTTATACTATTTATATTTATATAAGTCCTGTTAATGCTGCATGTGTCTGTTAGTGTAGTTTATGTCTTGTGGTATGTCCTGTGATGTCAGTGTTTCTTTTTCTCCTGGTGTTTATCCAGTATTTATTCGTTATGTAATGCCTGAGCAGTGGATATGTACAATTTCCTCCGGGATTAATAAAGTATCTAGCTATCCATCCATCCATCCATCCATCCATCCATCCATCTATCTATCTATCTAAACCTCTGAGGTGTTGACTGCACAGGAAAATGCCATACAACGCTTAATATGAATTTGCAAACCAGTAGAATTTACTCTACTTTACTTTGACGTGGAGTTCATAAGACATGTTGCTGTTCATTGAGTCTTCTGCAGTCACATCCTGGTTGGTATTTGTGTTTTTCCGTGTGTCTGAACGGCAGGAGCATGGCAGAAAGGCTAGAATGCCAGAGCTGCTTTGGGCCTCTGGGGCTTCTGTAGCGATGTCAGGGTGACAGCTGATCTGTGGGATGCAGGAAGGGGATGTGATCGATCACACGCAACGCCAGGGATGGGGGGGGCAGGGGATGAGGAGATGAAGCATGCCCCTGCCGGTGAAATCTAAAATGATGTTGAGGGGAGATAACAGTGAGCAAATGACTGTTACCGTGTAATCAAGACTTCTGTCTAGGGTTGGAGGGATAAAATAAATACATGACACTAAAACGTCCTTCTGTGTTTTCACAGATTATGTCGACAGCAGTATCCAGTACATGGCTCTTTTCATTTCGATAACAGTCTGCAGCATCATCCTCGGTCTCATTCTTGTCTTCTGCTACTTCAGGTAAGGATCACGTCTCAGTGAACTTACACTTCCTGAAATGAAGTTGTTGAAGACTGTGTTACATCTGTGTGGCAGATATAAACGCCAAGAGTCACAACCACACTACAGTATCGATTTGGAGCAGGAGGAAACCTACATTCCCCCCGGGGAGTCCCTGAAGGACCTGATAGAGCATTCTCGGAGCATCGGGTCTGGTTCTGGGTCAGGGCTCCCTCTACTGGTAAGGAGACGTCAGAGCCACAGCCGGCCCATATGAAGCTGAGTAAACGGAATTAAATCACTTTAATACTCTTATTGTGGATTTAGTTCCAGTAGATATTGCTATGTGATATTGCTATATTTGTTAATGCAATTGTATTAATTTTTAGTGTGATCAACTCCTTGCATTAAATTGTTTAATCATGGTTTTTCTTGAATCATTTTAGGTACATTTTAGAATTATGTTCATATCATTGCAGTATTTTTCTCCAGGAAGTCATTCAGCAATAATTCAAATTTGTCACTCAACTGTTGCACATTAGAAGAAAGAGAAAGCTAACGCAACATAAGATTTTCATTTTAAATGCTTTCCAAGGAAATGGCAAAAAAATGTATCAAGAAATAGGGAAATTAAATTAATGAAAGAGTTAATAAATTATCGTGATGAGGTTATTCCAATTATCTGCACTCCTCACAATGTACAAAAATGTGTTTTTAAGTGGAAACGGCCCATTAAATCATACAATTTGAACCACAAACTGTTCCCAGGTGCAGCGGACCATCGCCAAGCAGATTCAGATGGTTAAGCAGATTGGAAAGGGGCGGTATGGAGAGGTCTGGATGGGCAAATGGAGAGGAGAGAGAGTAGCTGTTAAAGTCTTCTTCACCACGGAGGAAGAGAGCTGGTTCAGAGAGACTGAAATATATCAGACCTTCCTTATGAGACATGATAACATACTGGGTAAGGCCTCAGTGGAGGGAACAGACATGAAGACGAGGACTGACATAAACCACTTATTTCTTTTCTGCATACACAAATATAACTACTCTTAACCCCCCCCCCCCCTTCTTTTTTTTTTAATGATTCCCAGGATTCATAGCAGCAGACATCAAAGGAACCGGATCTTGGACTCAGCTCTATCTAATCACAGACTACCACGAGAACGGATCTTTGTACGACTATCTCAAGTCCAACACCTTAGATGTGAAGAGTCTGCTCAAACTGGCCTACTCTTCTATATCAGGGCTCTGTCACCTGCACACTGAGATCTATGGCACACAGGGCAAACCAGCCATCGCACACAGAGACCTAAAGAGCAAAAACATCTTGGTGAAGAAGAACGGATCCTGCTGTATAGCAGATCTTGGACTTGCTGTCAAATTTAACAGGTATACTAAGCATGAGTTTTCCAACTCTTGTCTTAATGCAGCATCAGAGCGTCTTACTAACATTGATCCTTTTCTCTTCCCTGCAGTGACACCAATGAGGTGGACATCCCTCCCAACCTACGAGTTGGTACAAAACGGTACA
Organism: Antennarius maculatus; assembly: GCA_013358685.1. Taxonomy (NCBI): domain Eukaryota; kingdom Metazoa; phylum Chordata; class Actinopteri; order Lophiiformes; family Antennariidae; genus Antennarius; species Antennarius maculatus. The sequence continues at coordinate 8,757,108 of CM023623.1, read as the reverse complement.
TGCCACCTGAAGTGTTGGACGAGACCCTGAACAGGAGCTACTTCCAGTCTTTCATAATGGCTGATATGTATAGTTTCGGCCTCATCATCTGGGAGATGGCCCGTCGCTGCAGCTCTGGTGGTCAGTTAAAAAAAAACAAAAAACGAGGTCTTGACACATCCAGAAACTTTTTTGCGATGAAGGTGATGATATCTGCTTATTTCCCTGAAGGCATTGTGGAGGAGTATCAGCTGCCCTATCATGAGCTTGTGCCCACTGATCCTTCTTATGAAGACATGAGAGAAGTTGTCTGCATAAAGAAACAAAGACCTTCGTTTGCTAATCGCTGGTGCAGCGATGAGGTATTAAGCATGGTTTTTACTCGCTGTGAGAAAGGTCAGACAGAGTTGCTTACCAAAGCACAACAATGTAGAAACAAATGCAGCAAAAAAACCCAACAAAATACACAAATTCTGCATATGACAACCAGAAGATTCTCCCGGCCACAATAAAAGTGAACTGCATTTAAAAGTGACTTATAACTAATTATTAATTATCAATAAAATCAATTTCTAATGACTTTTTGAGCCTTAATTAAAACAATTCCGTGTGTGTTTTCAGTGTCTACGGCAGATGGGAAAGCTGATGTCAGAGTGCTGGGCTCACAACCCGGCCTCTCGCCTCACAGCCTTGAGGGTGAAGAAGACCCTGGGAAAGATGTTAGAATCCCAAGACATCAAACTGTGACAGACAGACGAGCGAGACGCTTTCATCAGCAGAGTCACTGCTGCAGGAGGTGTGCCGCTCACGCCGGCCGATGGAAGAAAGGGAAGAAAGAGACTGTGAATGATGGGACAAAGGAAACCGACAGAGAGGATGAGTGATAAAGATAATGGTCGACGGGGAGCCTGAAAAACGACAGGCTAAAAAATGCGTTGCATCATGGGAGACGCACCCTCCTGTTGTCTGAGCCACCTCTGCCTCAGGCTAAGTGTTGAAGTTGTGCTTTCTGAGAAAGCGGAGTGATTGTCGGCCACGGATTGTCCAGGCGACCGGGCAGATGGAGATCCTCGGAGGAGAGAGGATGGTTTTAATAAAGTCTGATCAGTTATTGATCTCCTGCTCTGCCCTTCTAAAGCCATACAGCAGGAATGTGTGTGCAGTCTTTTGTACTGTCACAGCTGCATTTGCGTCTTTTTTGTTTGACTTGTCACTCTCAGCTGCATCCACAGTCATCCATCCAAAGAAATGTCTAATTCATGTTGAGTGACCTCACTGTCATTATTATTATTACTACTACAGAATAAAGCTAAATAAGATTAAATTAATAAAAGTAAGACATGACTTCTAGGTAAAACCGAGCTCTGCTTTTCTTCACTGTTCATTTGTACATGATCTCAAACTGATTGCTAATTATTGCCTTGCTGGATGTTCAGATGTGATTTGTATGATCTTTCAGTGTACAGAACATGTCCTGTCCGCTCCACCACTATGGCATGTGCCTTATTTAATCTGTACATATGTGATTAACAGGAGTGAACGAGTGGATGTGGATGACATTCCCCCCATTAAATCTATGCATCCAGACGTTTGGTCCGTTCATGTTGTCAGTCTCGTAATGAAACAAATGAGATCATCGTGCTCCGTGTTCAGTGTTGCATATAAATATAATTTATTATTACTTTTAAAAATTCTTTCTTACACTTTGTACAATAACTTGACAGATGAAATGCAAGCAGGTGTGAAGAACACTGTGAGTCCCAGCAACAGACATGGCTACATTCTCACTATACACAATAATAATCATGAAGCTGAAAAACAACTAGAGAATGCAAAGGCTAACCCACTGAGAATGTAAAGATTGTTTAAGAAAGATGCAAAGTTTGCATAGACGGCTTTACGTAAAACTGGTACGACTGCCATAAAATAAAATCCACAACCAACTAAGAACACTTGAACGGTCACAAGTGCCGCTGCATCAAAGGAATGTTGCATTTACAGCTATCTAATGTCTTATATGCACATGAGTTGGCGTCACTGTACGATGGCTTCTGTCATTAATGTACAAACACAGAAGTCTGAGTTTAAAATCTTCTTTCAGATCTGAACACAACGTTTGAAGATCATCTCCTGCAATAAATTTAACCTCAAAGACAGCATATCAATTATTTGGTAAAAAGCAGTTTTATTCAGTTGCATTGGCACTATAAAAATATACTTATTTGCTTCCCTTTTTTGTCCGTCTCTTCTCCTCTTCTGCCTGGTCTCTTTAATATGAGTGAATGATACCTTCTTGAGCCACACACAAATCATCAGCATCAGTTATGAACCTAATTTAGTTTGGGAATACAGCCTCGGTCACCCTTAGTTTAGCAGGGGACTTGTGATGAACTGCAGTAAACCCAACAACTTGGTTGAAAACGCATGCAAAAATAGAATAAAACTTAAAACCAATGCAACCTTTCAAAAAAAATATTCTTAAGCCTTTAAAATATTATGTAACAAGCACACATACTTAAAAAATGCATAACATGGATAAAAAAAAGTATTAATAGTAGTTAGGACAGCAACACAAACTGTAAAATGATTACATCATTGATTTCCTTCTGTACACACAAATATGGCTGGCAGGTTGAGTCAATACCGTGAGTGTCCACTAGGAGGTGCTGTGATATAGTCAATAATAATGAAAGACGAAAAAAGTGTGGACACCGCAAAGTATAACAGGCAGCATAAAATTCAAATGAAGATATGTATAAATATGCATATTATTAAATACTATGTTGTCACAGAACACATGTTCACCAATGGGTTCTCTTTCCAGACTGATTTTTGAGAGTGTGAGATGCTTCTTGTCATCTGAGCTTTGCTGCTTTTCACATCTGATGGTATCTCACTACTTCAGTGTCATCTATGGCAAAGGATAACATTCTCATCCTAATAACCGGACAGCTGTTCCCAAGGAAACTGTGGAGCCAAAAATGATCAGGTTGTTGTACCAGAGAGGGAGTGATGGAGAGAGAGCAGCCAGGGACAAATGATTGGCAGAGATTTCTGTTTACCCTCCAAGTTTTTAGACCTTCACTGCCAGTGGACCATGGCTGAGTAGACCTGTTTTTTCATCTTGAGTTTCGAGTATTTGTCATCGCGGTGTCAAAAGACTCTCCTTGTTTTCATGGCGACCCCCGCTCTCTTTTTTTTTTCCTTCCTATCTTACGTCTTCTTCCTCCTTGGAATGTCATGCTCCCTGGTGGGTAGTTGTCAATGATCAGTTGCTGCAGGGAAAAGGCTGTCGTGTCGTCCCATCTCCTCCAGTACCTGGGCCAGGCGACTGAGGTTGCCATCTGGAAAATGCTGGGCCTCCCACAAGTCCAGGATCACTCCAGTTGGACTGGATTTGGTGGCAAAATAGTTCAGATATCTGATGGAAAGAAAAGGGAAGTAAATTAATGATAAACAGTTCACCTGAAGTAGAGGACTCAGACAATTTGGCTCTGACATTTATACACAAGTCAAACATTTGGACTAACTGTCTTAACTATTGGCTGGTGTCACATTTAAATCTTTTTTGGTCTACTTTTGGCTTTCATTTGCATATATTTAAGAAAGAGTGCTAATTTTTGTAAAACATATGAATTCAGGAACAAAACAAACACAAAACAAATGTATTTTCATTGATACAAATTAATTTACAAACTGATAGTCAGCTGGAAATAAATATAAAAATTATGCCAAGTCCAAAAATAAGCCAACCAACAGTTTTCCCCAATATAAGAAAGAGATTGCCAAAATACCAGAATACTAACAACATTCATATGTTGGATGTTTCTGTGAAAAATCTTTTCAAAGGTTTTATTGAAATTTGAGCAGGACAAAAAATGTCTACAGACAGATGGACAGAGGAATCTATATCAAAAAATTTGTAGAATAATAAACATGGAAACTAATGACCTTCCCGTAAACATGACTGTTTTGTATAACTCAACGCCACAGAGTGAAGTAGATTTAAGTCTTTCAACCTGAACTCTCCTTCCTTCACCTGACCATCAACCTGCAGCTGGTGCCTGTGATAAGGAGGAACCTTAAAATAAACACACCCATTCCTCCATCACACACACACAAACACACACAAACACACACACACACACACACACACACACACACACACACACACACACACACACACACACACACACACACACACACACACACACACCGTCTCCTTCTGGCTCAATTAATCTAATTTCAACTGATGCTTATCAAGCTGAGTCACACAACAATCGAATGTAAAGACATTTTCTCATCTTCTTGAGATGTTGTTTGAAGACCAAGCAGACAGATTCTCTACATTTACAACTGCCCACCTGTCAAGGTTAAGTTTGTGGGCTAACATCCTCCAGTCGTTTCCCCTGGTCTGTGGGGCGTCCAGACTCCCACACAGCTTCTGGCGGATGGAGATGGGGATGCGGAAAGCGTTGGGCCCCACCAAAGTCGTGATATTACTGGCAGGGTCCAGCAGAGACGTGTCAATACTCTGTGAGTCCTGCAGACAGAGATACAGACATGCTGTGATACAGCATCTTGAATTGGTTGAATTGAACACATCCCACAATGCCACACAGAAACCTGCATCTGGTTTGCATAAAAAGTGGAAATTACTTATTTTATTGTCATTTATTTATTCATGCATGCAGAGTGATTTTCTAATATAATGTGTTTGCAGGATTAAGTGCCAGAGGCTCGGCTACAAAAAGGCAGAGCAAGACCTAGACTCAAACAAATGAGCCAAGGCCAGGCGTGGACTCCGCTCTGCTCTCATGTACTGTAATTCATGTCATTACTGAGCACAAAGCCTGTCTGTTCCACCATCCCTCAAGCTCTATTCCCATGACTAGCTAGGCTTTTGTGAAGCAAATGGAGCATGTGTAAAGGGTGATTATTCCCCCTCTGCTCCACAGTGCTCTTAGAGTGTTATAAACTGGACTATACTGTATGTCTGTTTGCTTTACTACCACATTTGCAACGTCAGCAAAAAAGCAAAAAAATGAGAGAGGACATGGGTAACAGAATAAACTAGCTTTCTTGCAGAAGAGAGATAAGGAGCGTAAAATGCATTATCTCTGAATGTGGAAATTAAATGACATGGAGGTTCAAAAGTCACCCAGATCTTGAAAGATTGAGATAAAGAGATTAAGATTAAGATTTTTTTCTAATGAAAACGATGAAAAGGGAGCATGAAGGGAAGAGTTAAGCTACCTCTGACAGCGTGGTGTCCAGCTGAAATATCTGCCCCTCTCCCTCCACTTGGCGAACGCATATCTTACAGGCCAGGTCGACGGTGTTGGCGGAGAAGCGCTCCAGGGTGAAACAGCAGTGAAGGTTCCTCTGTGAACCGCACCACACCTGCTGAAAGGAAAGCTCCTGCAGAGAGAGGAGGGGGGAAGATTTACTCACTGCATGTCGGGTGAACATCTTTTATCTCTCATCTGTGAAAGGTTTTCTCAGAGCCGTCATACCTGGTACTTGGCTAGAAGTTTGCTCTTCCACAACATGTGGGGGACGTCATGGATGGAGAGTCTTAGGTTGTGAGTGCTGTCTTTAAAGTTGAGAGTCTTTGGTTCGTCCAACAACTTCCCACCCATTTGCTTCTCCATCTGAAGAACTTCCTGAAAGGACAAACATACATTTGCTTCAAATAAATCTACATGAGCTTTGTCAATAGATGACATTTTTAATCGAGTTAATCACATTAACAGGCTGGGATCGATCACAAATTAAAAGTCATGTTAAAAACTACACACTGACACACACACACGCCTGCAAGCCTTAGAACACATTTGTCGATACTTCGGCTGCTGTAAACTGTTGTTGTATCTTCTTATATCCTGTTTACTTCAGCAGATTCTTGTGAATGCACTAATACAAATGTAAAATTGAAATGTTTTTTATAGTCTATTCATCTCATCCCCTCTGGGCTTTATGAAACTGAATCTGGACCTGCCATCTGCAACCAACTTCAATGTCCTTGCAGCAGGATCACTATCGCTTCTCATTACCCATTTTCAAACTTAATAACCCTGTTTAATATCCCCTCTCAGTGTAATAATCCTCTCTTATCTTTCCTCCATGCAGGTAGATGGAGGTATTAAACAGAACCAGTGGAGACAACAGCAGAGTTTTTGACTGAATGTGGCTTATTTTGTGTCGGGGCAACGACTACATCTTTTTCGAATCACGCCAACACAAAGGTTTCTCATTCTGCTTTCTACATTTCATCTGCCGGCTATACCCCCCCACACACACACATTTACAAACATTATTAATGCCCCCAAACGCGAAATTCTCTTACGTAACGTTTTACAACAGGCATGCATCCTGATGTGTATTTACCTTAAGTGCATCCTGCGTGTCGTCCAGGCAGTAGACCCTGATGTGATACTCCATGGCCAGGCATGTGACAGGGCCAAAAATGGCTAATTTGAGGCGCTTGGTGGTGGCGGCGCTCAGAGACTGGCCTACGAGGCAGTAAGTGCCCAGTGTTTCTGTCAGGATGTGGCAGGCTTCGTCATCCATTTGAATGTAGCACGGCGTGGTGAAATTCTCCTCTCCAACCACCACCACATCCTGTAGTGTGGACAGGAAGTGAGAAGAAGTGACACAAGTGTGGGAGATAATAGGCTAAATATAAAGCCAAAACAGAAGGAGTCCTACCTACATTTATTTACAGAAATAATATTCTCCAGATAATCTTTGGAGAAATATCAGGAAATATGAGATAAAGTGGAAGAACAGGAAGTTAAAATTTTCACGCAGCCTGTGAATTATTTCACCAATTTCCTCCAAGGTTTACTCACATCTTCAACATTATTGATTTGTTGAATTAGGTGTGTTTACTCAAAAAGAAAAGTGTCAATGACATTTCAAATAATACAGCAGTTCACTTTTGTAGTCTGATTGGGAATTGATCATTTCATATGGAGGCAAAAACATGAAGAAGTATCTCATCTGTGGGCAATTTAATGCCTTATTTATCTGATCTTTTTTTAAAGGAGCGTTTGAATTCCAAATGATTGAAGCTAAACAATCTTATAAGTGTCATTTTAATTGGAAAGATTACATCCAGGGATCGTGGCTGTTTCACATAATCTGTGTCCTTTAGATTTTACACTTACAAAGTGTCTATTACTAATGTCTGACACGCTGCCATTATGTGACTGAGGTAATGGAAGAGAGAGTATCTACATCATTTGTAGCTGACCCTGAAATATCTCTAATGTCAGGACATATTTCTCATTAAGAATGTCTGGTCTGAGGTCTCTTATGTGGTCCTCTCTCGCTCTATCATTCAGCCTCTCTCTAGATCTCGCTCTCTTTTCTCTCTCTCTGTAATCCAAATACTCCTGTGAGCAGCACACTGGCATTAATTCAGCCTATTATGAGAGACAGAAGAGGAATTGCAGTATTTTATTGTGAGCTAGGCCGTTTAACAGCAGCATTATGGCTGATCATTAGACTCTTTAAGTGCTCCTGGGGGATGGCACTGGGGCTCCTTATTGGGGGATAATTAGAAAGCACAGTGGAAAAGCAGGCTTTGACTTCATATGTGTATGTGTGTGTGTGTGTGTGTGTGTGTGTGTGTGTGTGTGTGTGTGTGTGTGTGTGTGTGTGTGTGTGTGTGTGCGGGCTCACAGAATTAAATATGCAAACACACATAGTTTAATTTATTCCGTTTTTTTTCCTTTTGACATCATCAGCGTAGATTTTCTTGTTTTGTTTTAGAGGCGTGGAAGGATAAATCTTTGTAAGAGTTACTGAAGCAGAAAGACCCACATGTTCCTCATTATGTGGCCTGCTGTCTCCATCATAATCACAACACAATTTTACTCTCCGACACTCTGGTGTTGCTGGTGTTGGTGGCAGATTCAGCAGCTCGTTCTCGTGCATCTACTGTAGGGATGACTCCATATTTTGACAGAGCGTATCATATAAAGCACTGTTTCACACACGCAGCATGAAGGCGGGCCTCAGTGGGACTCGAAACTCACATAAAGGATATTACAGTCTGTGTGTCTGACAGGTTAGAGATATAATCAACAGAAAGCATATAATCACCCCCTCATACACAAAATATGGAAATGTGACCCCCTACAGGATAGCAATACATTTTTAATGACCGCACATATTATGGATCATCCGGAAGCACTCGTCTCATATATATATATATATATATGTATACACACAGTATATATAAGAAAAAACACACACCCCCACACGCACACACAAAGAGTGCACCCTCGTTACTTGCGGGTAATGTGTTCCGCGAAAGAACGACAAACTATTTATCTCGTTATTTACGGTAATTTAAACTTTTATGAACCCTCCCCATACAGATATTAAACCACGTTCTATCTGTGTTACCTTTAACCACACTCTTACGGACTGTTTAAAGCACTTTTGTGTCTCACCTAAGTCCGAGACTCACGGAACATAGCACACTTCCGGATGCTGTCAGCCAATAGAATGCACGTACGGTATCACGTGATTGCCTACCAAAAATCCACGATGAGGTGAAGTTGTGAGCGATGATGCGCGAATTTGCGAGGGCGCACTGCATGCATGCATATGTACACACACACACACACACACACACACACACACACACACACACACACACACACACACACACACACACACACACACACACACACACACAGACAGTTAGCGTTATTGGTTGCCCCCACAGTAATTCATCACTGTCACTAAGGCATGAGGCCAGTCTGGCAGTTTCTGCTCCATAAGTCATATCATCACATCAGAGGTGGAGATTGTGCCAAGACTCACTGAAAACGATGTAATTCAAACCACTTCAGTGATGATCTGACAGAGGGACACGCTGGATAGAGGCTGTTGTCTCTACGTATATCATTAGATTTTTTTTTTCTTTCAAAGAATGTTGACAGGCGGATTGTTACCAACAAGTTTAAAGCAGTTTTTCGAAATAAAAATGAAAGTCTAGTTTCTCTACAAATCAAATCTTTTTGTGTCTTTGTGTGACAGAGAAATTCCACAAAGTGAAAGGAGAGAGGGCAAAAGGCCAAGGCTACCCTCAGCGAACCAAACTTTCATTATTAGTGACGGCTATGATGGAACCCTCACAGCATATAGAGGCAAGCACTCACACATACACACAAAGACACATTCACACAAAACATGTATGCACGAAAATGGAAGAAAACCATCTGAGGGAAAAAACACTGTCCCTGCCTGCTCCCTGCTATCAGAGGTTCAGCGTTTCAGCACCTGGTTTCAACAGGGCTTTGCTCTGAGTGCTGAACAAAACAGGAAGCTGATCCCCTTCACGTCCTTCTTCTTATCTATCATCCTATTTCATTATTTTGTTTTTCACCAAATATGATCATCCCTGGGTGGAATTGTCTGCCTTACCGAATGCAGGATTGGTTAATCACACACGTGCTTATTATTTCAGGTCATGATGCCTGAAGGAACGCTATCGCAGGTCCTTCCTGCCCACGGCCGTCAGACTGTTTAACCAGCAATCCTCCCAGAAGACCACTCAAAGAACTCAAAGAACACAACATTCAAAATCTGGATGACCAATGTAATCTGCAGTTCTTTAGTTTGTAGTGTATAGTTTTGCTGTGTAAATATAAACTGTAAATTTTTGATAATATATGTTAATATGTTTACAATATGTGAATATGTATATTTCATATGTTGCGTATGTTAATATGTATGTATATTATTGAAGTATTTATGTACCACCACCCCCCACCCCCCCCACCCTCCACTGCCACGATTGTACAAATTTCCCCACTGTGGGACAATAAAGGATTATTATTATTATTATTATTATTATTATTATTATGATGATGATGATGATGAAGTTAGAAAACAAACACGTGTTGAATCATGACGATAGTGACAGACGTTAGCATCTGAGCCTCACCTCCCACTGGTTCTGCTGTGAATGGTTCTTCAGCTGGATCAGCCAGTCCTGTTGGCCGTCGCACACAGCACAGTGGTGCATGGTGATGATGACGGGCCGAGTCAACAAGGCCCCAGGGGGGCCACAGCTCACTACAGGACCCAGCACTGTTTGGCCATCCTCCACTGAGGGCCTGGAGGGAGACGAGCACACACACACACACACGTTGTTTAACAACGATGTGACAGCGGTCTCGGCGTTCGGGCGACATGGCGGCGCTGACAGGGATAAACACGGCTCCGGGGCGTTGATGTGGCGGGTGGCATGGCGTACCTCATGTTGTCCTTCCTCTGAACCGTCACATACATCTCGTACACTCTGCCCTGCGGAATGGCCCCCGCTGGAATGAGCAGACTCACCCCTGGGGAGTTCAAAAACAAACACACACACACACACACACACACACACACACACACACACACACACACACACACACACAAACAGGCGTATGCATGAGTTGGGAGTTGTCAGGTAGATCAGATGAGCCTTTACAAGTATTTCTGCTGTCAGTGCCTTTCATGACAGTTGCAGCTGCCAGGGAGGCAGCGTGTTTCCCCGGTACTGGTTTGTCTGTCTGTCAGAAGGATAAATGTTACGGACAGTCTGATGTCAAATTTGACGCAGCTTCACATCCAGATTCCTCACAAACATCATTAGCAAAATATTGTTTGTCTTTGAACCAGAACCAGATTCTAGGGGTACGTCGTCTTTTGTCGAATCCGAATCCGTTTGATTTGTTAACGCACCCAGCTTGTCAAAGAGAAATATATCTGTATTTTATGTTTATTGACATGCAGATCTCTGATATGCAGCATGAATAGCTTTATACATATAAATTAACATTTCTGATGCATTGCTGTCATTACTGCACCTGTAAGAAGGAGTTAGAGCTCTGGTGACACATGATTATTATTTTTCTCAGAGAAGTAGAGTAATAATCCCATCCCTCTCAACCCCATATATAAAAACTAAGGCGCTTTACAGCCTTCTCTGCTTGGCATGAGGAAATGATGTGACATTTCATTTCTAAAATCAATGATCTCCCTCCTCCTCATAACATTCTAATATTGCTGCAGACAGCGTGATTTAAATTTTCCATCTCAGATTGATTTGATATGATGTCCTGTCGAATTTGTTTTTTAGGACGCTGCACCCCCCCAATCCCTCATATGTTCATATAGGCACACACGCATGCACACACACACAAGCACACAGAGGCGCTGTCTCCCTCTTCCTCAGATAGCTCATTGATTTCCCATGTCCTTGTACTGAACTTTTCAAAAGGTGACAGACAGCTTCTCTTGCTAGCTACCATTGCAATCACAACTCTGCCAGAGGGATGTTTCTTAAGCTGCCACTCTCCTCCCCCAATAGCAAAGCTTCAAAGAGATGCGAAACACATTTTAAGATGCAAAACACCAAACAGACACGCTGACAGCGCTATAACATACCGTAGTACCTACACACATGAGCAGATCAAATATCAGACGTGCTCTTTCTTCTTCTCCCTCTCCCTATGTAACACGATGAGGCGGCTGAGCGCAACCAGCAGCTGAGAACATTTTTACGGGAATCGAAATGAAATAGAAAAAAAAAAAAAAAAAAAAAAGACATTTGAGGAGCTGCTGTATCCTTTAATGTCTCTGCTAGTTTGTCTAAACCTGTCAACAACCATCTGTGGCATGTTAGAAACAGCCCACATGTGTTTGAAGCCAGGACAGCAAAGCTAACGTAAGCCGCCAGAATCAGCGCTCCTCTGCAACTTCGGGTTTCCTCGTCGCACCTTGCAGACGATTGATCGGGCAGTGATCAGTTACATAAGGCTTAGTGTTTTATTTCAAAGTCAGACGTGAGTGTGTGCACGTTAACCTGTTTAACATAGTAAAGTATGGTAAACACTTTAGGCTGCATGTGTGCATAAAGCTGTGTTTATACTCATATGTAAATTTGGGAACAGTGGTTAATAGTTCCTCTGATGTAAAAAAAAATGCATTCATATTGGTATGTTTGAATTTGAATCCAATATCCGCCCAAAAGTTCATTATCAGGTGGACAGAAACTTAATGTGACACTTGAGAATGTTTATTACTCAAACTCTAGCACAAAATTCCTTTTTTGTGTTCTTTATCTATGGTTTGAAAATATAGATATCATGACAATTCAAGATGTTTATTTTTGTACACTTCAGTCCTGAGGGAAAGGTTTTTTAAATTTCCATTTCAAGGGGATGTCTGCTTCATTACTTTCCTAATTAAATGTTGGTTTTTCTGTTGAAATGTCATAATAGTTGGACATTTTGGGGAAATTCTTTTTTTAAATTTCTTACAGAATGGATAATAATATCGGCACCACTTCCACATCCATCCAGCAGCCAAACAGACAGAGTCAGCATGGCAGTCTAACATCTAATGCTCTCTAATCAACATTGTTTAATGTATGTATAAACCAAAGTATAAAAATAACCCATTGCATTTGCTTGGAGGTCTTAGTCTTCTAGAGTTTCAAATGCCCATTTCATGGAAGCTTTACAAGAGTGGGCCCTTCTGAGCACACGAGACGAGCTGATGGACGAGCTCTTCTCCACGTCAGGCTACAAAGAGGAGAAGGGCTTATTGTTTCAGCATGCACGCATACGTGCACACACACACGCACACGCACACACACACACACACACACACACACACACATGCAAAGAGCTCATAAAGCATCTGGAAGGACAGCTGCTGAGTAAATGAAAACAAGCTGCTACTATAAAAACAAGCCAAAGATATTTAATGCGTTTAAAAAAAAAAGAAAAAAAAGAATGTGTACCGAATCAAACACATAAAAAATTCCCCTTATAATTGTTTGGTGTGGTACCTGAGTTGGGCACGATGAGATGCCCCCCCTGGGAGCTGAAGGATCCCAGTGCGGTGCAGGACGGATCCCTGGTGCGCAGCAGCGTCTGGGTCTGTGTGCGACGGCCCATGGTGCTGTCGCTGTTGTCCAGAAGGCAGTGTGGCAGCTTAGGTGACAGTTTGGAGGAGAAATCCCCTCCCAGGTCATCCTGAGGAGTCACCAAGCCTGAGGAGTTGTACACCTTAATCTTCAGGTTGGGGAGGGGGTCGAGCAGAGGGGAATTGGTCATAGGAATTTTGTCAGCCACGTCGTGGAGGGCGTAAACAGGGCCACGATACATGGCGGCAGCTGAAGTCAGGTCAGGGGGTGCTGTCAGGAGATCTGCTAGAAATAGAGAGGAAGTAAGGCTAGCAGTGAAGCATTTAGCGGTCGGCGTTCTCTCTTTCCAACTGTGACTACGAAGAGCTGGGAACCTGATGCCAAAATAACCAAAAGGAAATGAAGTGTCAGCAGCCGTCGGCAGGACGGCTTTAGTCATTTATTTTTCACTCATTGGGAAGTCCACTTCACCACCGACAAACATTACTCACTTCTAGACATTAAAGGCACAGCTGTGATTCATGAGCAACAGATGGCGTCGCTAACAGTCACTTTACATAGGTGGTGCTCAAAACTGCTGCTGGAGTGGAGAAACAGTAGAGGAGGTTCTCCATCCTCCACCTCCTCCACTGTCAAATGTCAAGAGCCACTATAGTTGATGTGAGATGGGAGAATGTTTATTTAGAAGGAGTATTAGTATTATTAGCAATTACTGTATAACCTCACCATGTTGTTTAATTGGTTTGGTGCTGGCTTAGTGAATGTTTCTGATGTCATGGTATCTCACTATAACAAGGACACTGATAGGCAAAGTTGTCCTTTTGCACTGAACGACATTTCAAATTTAATTTATCTAATTTTTTTCCAATTCAGCAGCAAACATTTAACAGTTTCATCTCCTTACCTGCACAAAACTACTCAGGTAAGGGGATGAAACTTACCTGAGTACCTCAGGTTTGTCCATCTCAGGATTACACACAAACACACACAGACACACAAGCAGGCAAACACACAAAAAGACAACACATCATGCGCCCCCACCTTTCCGAGCGGTCTTGATGCTGACTGGCTGGAAGCCCCCGTTTAGGGCTGAGGTGTCGATGATGTCAGAGTCAAAGTCGCGATGGTTCTTCCTGTAGATGAAGAGCGCCACGACGACGGAGATAACCAGGCACATGATTACCGCGATGACAATACCCACATACAGAGCGACATCATCTGTACTGGGGGCCACTGAGAAAGGGAGGGGGGGGGGTGGAGGAAACAAGACAAGAGACAAAGAGAAAAATTGTCTTTTAAGATCTCATGAGTTCACTTCAATGTAAGCTTGCGTTGTCAACATGGAGGCGTTGTGATGAAGCCATTATCTGCAAAGTAATATCCTGTTTTAAGATAGAGCCAGATATTAATCACTCTCTACTGGGAAATAAAAGCGCGCAGCAAATCCTTTGGCATTTTATGGTGTTTAACGCTGGCCCACTGCGGCAAACAATCTGGGTGTTGATGAAATCATATAAGGCACTTTTAATTGCTGAAGGCGAAAAGGGATAATGACGCATGTTCCGCACCATAGAGGGGTTTAGACAGAGTCACGATTAATTTTTCTTCCATTGTGTCGTGTGTGTGTGGGAGAGGATTTTACACCATACATCACGAAGATAACAGAAAACTAAGAAAATAAAGATAACGATGCGCACAACGATGCAATTAATAAGGACGACTGCTCCAGTGCCACCCAACGGCACACTGTCCTAACAAGCAGCCTCAGACGGAAGATCAAAAGTTCTGAGGATGGGGATAGAGATGTGTTCATCCTCAAATTACTGTGCTCTGTGTTGGAGTTCAGAGTCTGTCTCCGTCTTTGTTCTTATGCACTGAAGATAAGATCTAGACATAGCTTGCATTTCACAAATTGTCTTTCATCTCCGTCTCCCTCCCAGAGTTTTTCTGTCCACCTTCCAGCTGGAGAAACCTCTGTGATTACTAGGCCTGGAATGGATATAGCGTCTGTTAGAAACACAGACTCAGACAGCCAAACATTTACGAGTCAGACTTCTGAATGAATACCTCCTGACAACCTGAACTCTTTGTAGTGTTTGCTGAAGAATGTCCTTCACTGTCACCAAATTGACAAATGGAGGAAAACTCTTCCTCAGAGGCAGGGAAATGCCACAAGGCATGTGTGAACCTGAATGTCTGTATTGTTTGACGAATGAATGCACACCATGTACGTCGGGAGGCTCAAAAAGACTAGACTATACAAGCTGATCCTTATTTATGGGAGAATGAAATTATTCTGATAAGACAGAAATTTCTGCCTTTGAGATCATTTGAATATGCAAATAGAGCAGAAGTTGCTCCAGTAGATGGCAGCATCTGCCGTAGATCTGCACATTGGAGTGGCCAAGGCATGCAGGATTGCTGAGAATTTGGGTAAATTAGCCTGGTGTGTCTCAGGGATACAGATGGTGCTCAATCTGCGTCTCTTGTGTTCTCCTGCACAAAGGAGGAGGACGCTGAAGAGCGAGGAAAACGAAATAATATTGTGACAGCTGAAAGCCAAGTCCCCAGGAGGAAAAGTGTGTAGCTTATTTTTCTTATTTGTCTATGAGAATAAATTATATAAAAAGGTTTTTAAATGTATATTTTTTGACATGAATGATTCAACATAGCCTCAGTTTAAAGCTGAATTTAAATTGGTAGGGGCTTCGCTGAGGCATCCCCTTTGAATTACAGTATATACATAGCTGATAAAGCAGGAGGGGGAGCTAATGTTAGTTATTTCAAAGATATAAGTCCCCAGGAAGGACACATGTAGCCCGACCCTCACTGCTCAGCCTTGACAGAGACATCAAATTAAGGAGGAGTCTTGAGATATATCCTCACGTTGCGTGTGTTAGCCTCTAATCCTTCCCCCAGCACAGATAGGAACAGAAAACACAGCACAGAGGCAATGATGAAAGTCTGAAATTGTGATTTCACTCCCGTTTGCTCCGTCTGCCAAGCTTCCCCCACAGTTATTTAGCATACAACCCCTCAGTCGAACAATCTCCCATCCACACTTTGATGATAAAGGCAGCAACCTGCTAAATGTAGGCATTAAAATGTATCACTGAGATTAATACGTCCCTTTGAACAGCAGCTATTGTCGAAAAAGGAAAAGTACAAGCGATGGAAATGAAAGGGATTATAGAACACTCCATTGTCTGTGAGGACAAAGAGATTAGCAGTGAGAGATACAGAGAGAGGAAAATATTTGAGATACCAGAGGGTTAAATGCTTTCCCAAAGTGCAAAGTGTCTGGTTGAAGTTCATCAAGAGCAACAGGGTAATAAAGAGTACTGGGTATTAGTGCAGCCAGCAGAGACGCATTATGAAAAAGGACAGAGTGGAAATCAAAAGAGGAAATGCGAAGGCATGGTTCTATAAAGGAGCTGCAGCAATGAAATATACATTGACAGAAAGAAATAAAAAAAATCTCTCTTTGTTTTATGATGCTGTTTGCAAAAAGGTCAGACTGCTCGTGATTTATCTGGGATAATGAATGGCTGCAAATTCCATGTGCACAACCTGCCAACGAAGATGGGAGACAAAGACACACAACAGAAAGAATGTAAAAAGACATGAAAAACTCACATGAATTTCCAAAATCACTCTTGTCCTTCCCCTCAGAGGACTTCTGATATAAGGAACCTTGAAGAAAGGGAGGGATTGTGGATGTGAGGCACAGTGGGAGAGGTAACAAGACGGGTGGGGGATTGGGGGTGGACAGGAGAGGGATGATCAAAATCAAATTCAAGCCAACAGAAAAACAAACTCAACAAATGAGACAGCAACAAACTCATGAGTAGGAGTGATGACACGAGGGAAGTGATCTTTCTTGATTTGGCCCCGCCCTTCCAGATCTGTGTATGGAGTGTAGAGATGGATGAAATGAGTAGAGGTGGGGGGGGCATGGAAGTTCTGCTAGGGAGTGCGTGATCCATCAACTGGGCTCAGTGCCTCGGCACCAGAAGAACTGATGCTGGCAGGTGAGGAGAGTGGAGGTGCTGATAAAGTGTGGGCTCCAGCGGAGTCAATAGAAGCCGGAGCCTTGCATCTATCACTGGATGGAAAGATGTAATGCACGGGATGAAAGGAACGTTTATGGCAGTAAAGCAGGAAAGAAAAAAAAAGGTTGACGGGTAGAGATCTGGAGAAAAATCTCATGCATTGCTAGTTTTTTCCCTCCAACTGTTGGTTGTGCTTTCGGTTGTGAGCAGATTTAAGGAGAGTGGAATAACAGCCAGGGATAGTGCAATACTACAGATAATATTCAGTCTCCCTGGGACATCCATAAACAACTATACAAACAATGGAGTCCTTATTGGAGAGGGAGAGCGCCACGGGCAGACAAGAGGACCGACAGCAAAATCAATGGCTTGATAGATGAGCTCGGTGTGTACATGCAATCAGGCAACACAGAGGCCAGGCCAGAGCAGGGGGGAGGGAACTGTCAGGGTCAGTGATCTCACTGATGGCCCATTTGATCCCATCCTGTAGACTTTTTTTATTCATTTGTCCGTCTGCAAGTACAAACGGAGCATGCTTCGGTGGGTGGGCTAGAGGAAACCTCCGATCACTCTTTTCTGACAACAGAGTTGTGGAGGATCTGGGACGGGAAATCATTGTCTGTGCGTCAGCCGCTTCCTTGAATATGGCAGATTCCTAATGATGAAGGATGCTGTCATCTGGGAAAACTGATGTCAGCATTAGAAAGGCCAGAAGTTTATTTTTGCTCATAATAAAAGCGTTGATTATAAACCAAAAGCATTTATTTACTTAAAATCAACCTTCTTAAACCATTTCTAAATATCATGTAAATACAGCCTCATGTTCTTGGCTGATGTGAGTCTCAGAATCCTGATTTTTCAATCTATGGTATTTTATAGCTACAAAGCATTTGCCCTTGCTGGTGCAGAGCTACCCTTTGTCTACATCAATATGTCAAGAAAATGTCATGTGTGAGAAAAGGGTTATCAAACGCTTGGAAAACAACATCAGAACGGAGGAAGGCGGACCACAGAGGGAGAGCAAAACAGAGATTTCGACAGGTCAGGCTCAGCGAACTGTGAAAACTCCACTCTTGTGCTGGAAAGTTCTATCTGACCAGGCAGAGTGCAACTTCCCTCGATCAATCTGAGAGTGTTTAACTTTGTTAAATCCAATGCTCAAACTCTTAGACAGCCCGAATGCGATAAACAAGCTGCAAAGTAAATTAGAACAATAATTATCCATTTTGTGTCAGGTCAGTTGTGTTTTCACAGAGAATGGGCATCATGATGTCTATTTCCAGCTGGGTTTGTATCAAATTACTTCACCAGATTTCTGCAACGGACCACGATTGAAACGATTTAAATAAATTCAAACAATTGAAAATAAGATCAAGCTGCAATGGAATCCAGAGACATGTGTTTCCTGCGGATCCAAGCCGTGCACTGTAGGCAGAAGATCAGCAGCTCGAGGTGAGTTCGGATTGCACACAACTTCCATTCCCAATCACATTTGCCATAATGTGAGCTTTTAGATAATGGGCCGTTCTCCTAAATGCTAGTGGAAATGGTCATTAGCATTGACATAAGTGGCTTCACCCTCTTAGCTTCCAAAAAAAATCAATTGCTGAAATGATCCTAAATCTATATCACTATGGCTTTATATCCTCTGCAGACTGGTCATAAATTTACAGAGAACTAATGCTTCTGAGATACGCTGACTCGCTAAGGGCGAACAGAGGGACATCAGGACACATGAATAAGACAAATATGAGCAGGTCTTCCTGGTGATAGTTCCCTGATGTTTCTGCACATGTGTGACCTTCTCTATAAAACCGGCTAATGCATTCCGACGATGCTAACATTAAATTAAATCATACCACGCTGAAGCCAGACTTCCCTGTCAGCTTTTCTGGCTACATTTAAAGATGCATATTGAGAGCCGATGCAATGTCAGCCGTAGCCTTACAGTACATCATGTCGACGCCACACTGGAGGTGGCGGTTTACTACTTATGCTGTGGAAGAAGAGCGTGATCGAATGTGACGGCCAGCTGTATCACATTCTATACATCCAGCAGCCCAAGCCTGTGTTATTACGTTAATGTTCAAATCACCATCTGCGGTGGATTACACACACAATGGAGTCATCTGTGACAGTGTGTGGCCATAACACCTACATTGATCTTTATTGGAGAGGGCTCTTATAAAACTAGACTGTAAGTTTAACTCGGTTACTGTACAGTCTCTGCAGCCGTCCCATCCCATTCCTCTTGTTATTAAAGGCGAAGGAAAGGAAGGCAAAGGCTGTTTTAGCAGATGAGGGTTGAGTAATCACACACTTTATCGTTCGGCTTGTTACTGCAACAAACACACACACACACGCATATGCACACACACACACACACACACACACACACACACACACACACACACACACACACACACACACACACACAGAGTATCAGAGTAATTGCAGACTCAATATGTTTAATAAATCTGACTATATTAGAGATGGAAATTTGTTAAAATAAAATTCAATGTTTTTTGTTTTTTTTAGCAAAAAGCAATAAAATCATTCAAAGGAAGGCCGGTGCATCCTGGAGTATTCTGTGTGAGATTAGAGCATAATGTACAATACTTTCTCACTTTTGCAGCAGGTATAATCAGGAGCACTCTGTGGCCTAACACTTCCTCTCACTGGACCGGAGGAATCCAGTTTTTAAATTAAGGTAGCAACGAAAGCAACCTGTTCATTTTAACCCCTCTCCTTGATGTAATTATAATAAAATACTTTATCATTCTATCCCTTATCACACACACACACACACACACACACACACACACACACACACACACACACACACGCGCTTAGCCTGCGAGGATAATTACGAGCATGATGTAGCCAAGTTGTATTTAACATTTACATATAATTAAGACGCCACAGGAAAATACATGCTTTTGCTTTAATGTCAGTTATGTTCCGATAATGTTTGCATATGCACGAGAGAGAGAGAGAGAGAGAGAGAGAGAGAGAGAGAGAGACAGAGAGAGACAGAGAGAGAGAGAGAGAGAGAGAGAGAGAGAGAGAGAGAGAGAGAGAGAGAGAGGCATCTTAGCATGTCTTATTGTTTATGTATGAATGAAGCGAAACAGAGCGTGTGAGCGACAGGGTGAGTGTGTTATGTAGGGATGTGAAACACAGCATGGTAATGAGACAGTAGAGTGAAACTCACTGTCAAAAGTTGAAGAGGTAGGGTTTTTTTTTTTTTTTTTAATTGGGTACTCACTCTGCATGCACAGCCCATCCGTGCAGTTCTTGGACTGGAGCACCATGCCCTCACAGTCCTTCCCACCGTTTTTGGGTGCTGGAGCGCCGCATTCCCTCCTCCGCCAGTGGGTGCATTCTGTCCCACAGGTGGACCACTTACTCCACTCTGTCCACAGGCCATCCACTACCGCACAACAGATGCACAACGTATGAGGGGTAGAGCGAATGGGATGACGGATGGGTTGGATGACAGAGCGTGAGCGGGTGAGCGGGTATGGGAGAAGAGAGACACAAACGTAAGGGTGGAGTCACAAACGGAGCGAAATGTGTCACATTTTGTTGTTGTGCATCTGTTCCTGAGTAAATCTAGGCCATACCTGGGCAGAGAGGGTTACAGGCCAGCTTCTGGATGCCCTGGCCTTCGCAGATGGCGCCGCCGTTCAGCGGAGCTGGGTTGGTGCAGCTACGTGTGCGTTTCTGGTAACCACGGCCACAGCGGCTGTTGCACACCGACCACTCGGTCCACGTGGACCATCCACCATTCACTAGAATACATGAGAAATCAGTCAGATTAACACTGCAACATTCGCGATGGAAAACAATTACGATAAAATAAAAGAGTGATTGAACTAGTCGTTCAAGAAATAAGAATGCTGTACAACCACACATCCAGAATAAAAATGCCTGTTTCCTATCTTTACATGGAATCCC
This sequence comes from Antennarius maculatus, assembly GCA_013358685.1. Lineage (NCBI taxonomy): Eukaryota > Metazoa > Chordata > Actinopteri > Lophiiformes > Antennariidae > Antennarius > Antennarius maculatus. The sequence continues at coordinate 8,736,174 of CM023623.1, read as the reverse complement.
AACAGATATCTGTACAAAAAAGTCTATTTTTTGTGTTTTGACCTCTAAACCTAAGGTTGTTACTCTGCCTTACAGCCAGACAGTAAATTTTGGTCAGATTGCAGAATTTTCCATTCGCTGATTCCTCCTAACGCCTCTCCTCACTTTCTCATCCATCTCTGTCAACGACTAAGTCCAGTGTAGAGTGACACCGGGGTTTGTGGCTGAGAACAAGTCTGTGGCATTTGAGATGGTGGAACTGAGCCCCTTGGAGCCTCTGACTTTCAAATGTGACATGCTTATGAGTGAAGCCCAAAATATTGGACTCTTGGGGAAGGACTGCCAAAGCCTCACATTTCTTCTGTGTCTGCTTTCTTTCCTCCGTGGATTAAGGATCTATCCTGTCACTGGTTCTTTCTGTCTTTTTTTTCTCTTTAGCTGCTGTTTGTGCTCCTGTTCCCAGCATCTCTTGGTGTTTGGGGCTGGAAACCTCTGAACTAAAAAGACATTTTTCCCTTTTCCACAACTCTCCTTTATCTTCTGGGTTTCTAATTCTGCTCCATAAAGGAGAATGTGAATTTGCCAAAAATTCAGACAGATTGCTACATACTAAGGCAGGACGATGTCATTTTGGATAAAGAAGAACGGACAGCAGAAACAGATGTTGTACTTTCTCGCAAGGATTTTTTTTTTTATTTGATTTTCAGAGAGAAATCCTTGTCCCTGATATTTTCCACTCTCTTGGATTTTAAATTAGCACTACATCACCCTTACGTTGATCTCCTCCACTCACCACAATGTCCACAAGGCTCATTTAACTGTAACCATAGTAGAATAAAACAGACACAAGGACGCCCATAACAATACCACCTTCAATAAATCTGAAACTTAACCCTGGTGAAAGTTTGTAGCATCTGTTCTGTTTTTTCTAGTGTGTGTGTGAATCCATGCCGCTCTGTTCAGTCTCAATATGCATCGCCTCAAGCAGGCATTGAAGTTCAACTTTGCATCTGTGTTGTGCAATAACAGCCATGTTAGTTGATGTTAGGGAGACAGTGGAGGAGTCTGTGTAAAACCAGAAGGGGGGTCTCTTTATTACGCCTCAGCTAGATCAGCGGTTTGCTTCCAGCTCAAATAATCACAAATCTTCTATTTCTGCGCACCTTCCGGCAGGAAGAAAACAAGAGAATCTTGTACATCCCCAGAGGAAGAGGCTTGCTTTATGCACAGTCACTTTCAAGTTCATTTTATTTTGAGCTAAGCTGACTTTTAATAAGAATTCAAGTTTTCCTCTACAATGACGTCTGACTTTAGGAAACTTTAAAGAAGGACGTTTATCAGGAGATGTTGGATCTCATTGGCTGGGTGTGGCTTACCATAGACTATAACCGTGGCGGTGGTGCTGCGTCTCTTAGCTACGATGTTCTTGGCCACACAGGTGTAGTTGGCCGTATCTGAGAGACGGGCCTGTTTTATGATCAGGTTGTGGTCGATGGTGATGTAGAAGTTCCTGTCATCTGCTGGATCGATCACTTCCTCGTTCTTTAACCACTCAACCTAAGAAAGTCACGAAGAAAAGGGTTAATAAAGCACTTTATCAAAAAAATTAAAAAATGTAACAAAAAACAGGAGAGAAAAGACGGGCAGCTCTGAGGCAACACAGAAACATTTCAAACAGTAACTGCAGGAGAAGATATAAGACAGGTCGACCCCATTAAATCAGAGATGAATCACAGTAAAGCATTTAAATAGCTATAGTTTTTGTTCTTCTCTCCACCTCACTTCTGAAACAGCAGTGAGTTCCAGGATTAGAAGCACAACTGTTTACCTCTCTGAGGTCCTGCTACAAAAAGTCAATATATACTGAGCTCTTTTTATTCTCCCCGTAGAACAAAACGCTACAATAACAGCACCGTCGGTAGACAACTGAGAAACTCCCATAATTTCCTGAAGCTGAGGGGATCTCTGACCTCTACTTATGAGTTTAATTTCTCCAAATTATACTGATATTAAACTCCAGGTGCTATCACAGAACTGGAGAACATTTGCAGCCTTTATTTGAATGTAAATCTCCAAAATCCCTTCTCACTCCGTGGGTTGAAAAGGTTTAAGAATAGCACATGCCCCCTCAAAAAGCCACCCTGATTCAAAAATATATCCTGTTTCTCTTCAAAGAGGCGATCCAGTGATGAGGAGGCCTGTAAAATAACACACTTCCTGTGCATTGTGATATGCTATGAGAAGCAGGGGCCGATAAGAGATAAGTTGCTAAGAAGCAGTACAGGAAAAGATAAGCAGGATGTTTATAAAGGCTCTTTCTCATGAGTGATAAGATATCTGAAAAAAAGCGGAGCAATAACCTGACATCAGGCTTGCAGAGACAGGACAGTGTGTGGGCGCACTGTTGTTTTTAGATTTCTTAATAAAGAACACAGAAATGTCTGTAGATCTGTGCAAAAACACATCGGCCATTGCTGGAAGATCGGCATTGTTGGAACTCCTTAAAGGAGAAGATGTGGCTGATGTGACCAGTACTGGTTTCATGCTTCACAGACTTCACTGGTGTCTGTGTTAGCTCCAGATGACAGATATCCCAGATTCCATCAAAATCCCATCTCGGCAGGGCTGACTGCGCTCTAATCCAGTGGGAACACATTGTCGAGGCGATACTTCACAACTGGTTCCCATTTAACCTCTTCCAACCTCGTCTTACTGCAAATCATTGCTTGTAAAACCTACAATACATATTCACTGCTGTGATGAATCTGAATTTGCACAAACACTTAAAAAAAACTTGCGAGTTGTGAAGTTGTAAGCGTGTCACACATTTTCTGGTGCTTAATTTCTGTCCATGACCTGATGGAGTCCCTTGTAAAAGGTCTAAAAGCTGAAATGAAACATCTCCGTTCTCTCCAGATGCAATAAAGGACTGCAGTATGTGACATAATTGTCCATGTCACTAAGAGACAATTTATAGACATCATGATGTAATAAGATTATGACTATCTGTTGTCAGACGTACGGAAAAAAAAAAGTTATCAAATGAGCCATTGGGAATTTCATGTAACCATTCGAGCAGTCAAAGAAGGGTTATTATTGCACAACTCAATGACAGCTGCAATAGGAAGACACAAGCAAAGGATATCTAATCTGTTTTAATAGCGGATGTGTTAGAACCGCTGTTCTGATGCAATTTAGGCAGATAATGAAGTCGTTGTGAGAAAATAGAACAAAATTGGCAATTGTCATTGTAATTTGGTTGATAATGTCAATGCATGTGTGTTAGACCGTCTTATCTCTGTGAAATTCACTCGGAATAGGTTAAAAAAATATCTAAAAAGCCACCTTCAGTAAGAATGATGGTTAAAATAATCATTCAATCTCAATTTAATGAAATGAGATCAAACTTTAGGAATTTATAGTGAAGCATATATCATCGCTTTATTTGATTAGACATTTCACACATTGTGATTTTAATTGGTATCTGCTTTAATCTTATTGCGACTAATCTGCTGTGACATCTGCTGAGGTGGATCAAAATAATTCAGCAATGACTCACTGATCTGTAGTTTCCGGTGCTAGAAAGACCATTTTATCAACCATCTTTCACAGAGTTCCTTTTAATTATGTACAAACATAAATAAAGTTAATAACTCTTGCCAATTATACATGATGTACTACTTCCACAAGTTAATTATAAATTAAGGAGGCTACACGGTTTACAATAAAAGCATCAATGCATTTATTGTAAACTGAAGTGATTTGTATCTGCTCCTTTCCATTGCAAGATTGCAATTAACACTTCAAGGAAACAATAAATAAGATACGTTTGACCAGAAAGAAGGACCCTCGTGTTTAGAGGACATAGATTCAGCAATCTGCCATTTTGTATGCCCTCTGTTCTCTGTTAATTTAAAAAGTGAGGAGACACAAGACCAATAAAACAAAGAAAGATGATGCAAACAAGAGAAAGGATGGGTGCTGTTGACATGATAAATATTTTGTCTTTTAGTGCTTACATCAGTGTGTGTAGTGGTAATGGGAAGTAAAAGGTCTGTTCTTTGAATAGAGATTGACACTGACACAGAAAGAAGTGGTTATCCAATTTTGCACCAATCACACAGGCAGCCTCTTCAAATGTATTGCATTCAGAAGTCAAGAGCACTTTTATATGAGAAGGTAATTAAAAATTGAACAAAAGAGCTTTTCAGCACAGATGGAGAGGTGGGAGGGAGATGGAGTGAAGAGAGATAGAAAGTGGCAGAAACTTATGACACAAGTAGGGATATGTGTGTGAGTGAGCAGAAGTGAGCAACAGTTGACGCATCATTTATTCTGTACCAACTATAATTGGGACTCATTAATAAAGGCAGACATGAAAAGGTTCCAATTTCAAAACCACACTTATGAAAATGATTAAAATTCATCGGAAGACTACATCTCAAATAGCACTTGCCCAACTTTCCTCCATGCCAACCATCTCAAACATGCACACATATGCAAACACGGCCTCATACTCTCAGCTCGTTAGCGTCTGATTGGCAGTGAAACATCCGGAGAGGTAATTGGCACATTTCTTGTCATTAACGAAGGGAAATTGCCACATGTCAGCTGTCATAAAGAGAGGCAGGCTTCCTGTCTGGTTGGAGCCAAGTGACAGACAGAGAGAGAGAGAGAGAGAGAGAGAGAGAGAGAGACAGAGAGAGAGACAGAGGGAGAGACAGAAGGGAGGGAGACAGATTGATAGTCCATTGTGGAAGACAAGGACAAAGACAAAAACAAAGTAAGATGCTAGAGAAGGAAGAAGTGATACATGATTGGTGCAGATGCAGGAAGACAGTCTGTCAAAATATATAGAATACATCATCACTGTGAGGCAAGAAAGGACTAGACGGCAGAAGATGGAGGAAAAAGGTTACAAAGAGGTGAGTGAAACCCGAAGTGGTGAATCATCTGAATGAGAGAAAAAGAAAAGGTGAAAACTGAGGCAAGAGGTGAACACAGACAAAGAGATGTAGTTGAGAAAATACCGCTTTTTCATCTCTTGAGCTCTGGAAGATTCGCTGGATATAAAGGAAGGAGTTTAGAAAAAAAAAAAAAGGAAAATTGGTTAGGAAAAAGGGATGTTGGAGGAAGTACTGGGAAAGTTGTGGAACACTCAAAAAACACCTTTTTGGATTATTTTACAGACAAAGATGTTCAAGATGTTCAATTATATCTTGAACTTCTTGAAAGCCTAAATGTTTTACAAAATGATCTGAATGTGCACACAGTCTGACAGTCTGAAAACAATGCTAACCAATGTGCTATTACAACTAAAATAATTCTTTAATATACCACACACCATATTATATTATCAAAAAATTCAATATTGACATGGATTACCCAGAATATTCATCCTTCAGGTAACACTGCAGTGAAAACTGCCCTTATTTACTTATTTGATTTTTCTGTTCTATGCTTCTATTCACTGCCTGGGCTTGGGAACACATTGGTTAACAATGAAGGTAAGACTCATGCAAAAGGAAATCCATACATCAACAACATCCATAAATAGCACCAACTTTTTTCCTGAGATACATTAATGGAAAGTGGAACAGTGTCCTTTGGCCTGACGAGTCCATATTTCAAATAGTTCTTGGAAATCACGGCCGTCCTGTCCTCTAGGCTGAAGACAAAAAGCACAATGTAGATTGTTGCCAGCAGAAAGGTCATTAGCCAGCATCTGTGAGGCTGTGGGGGCTGAGTTAATGCCCATGGCACAAGTAACCTGCACATCTGTGATGGCACCATTAATGTTGTAAGGTACATGCAGTTTTAAAAACAGCATATGCTCCCATCCAGGCATCTTATTCAGGGAGGCCCCTGCTTGTTCCTGCAAGACAGCAAAGCCAAATTCTGAAGGCTTAAAGAACAACTGATCCAGAGATAGAGGCCCAGGAATAAACTAACCTGCCAGCAGTCCAGAATATAACAGTGGAGGGCCAGAATTGCACTTTCAATCTTTAAAGATAAGAAGTTTGTGTAACACAAACTTTAAAAAAAAATGTTCCAGTTTTAACATGTATCTAGTCTTTCTACCGTATTGAAACACATTGTGTTGAAAATAATTTCCAGACTATTTCAGTCTGTTTTTATCAAGCTTTTACAAAATGTCCTGATTTCTTTAGAACCAAGATTGTAAAAATGTTCCATCCTTGAGACCCTGATGGGAATTTTGCTGACAGCAGTGTCCACCAGTGGAATAAAAATGCTTCAGATTAATGCAGTCATCTAGTAAAGACAATATTTCTTCCCTATCCTCATATATAAAATGCTTTATTTTTCTTCTTGTCCTCTTTTCAGGATGCTGTGTGTCAATCTGTAGCCTTGCTGAAATTTTTCTTGTTGATATGTCCAAACCAATGACTTAGAGGGGTTTGGGGTTTTTTTTTTTGGCTGGACACTACACAGTTCCATCATCAGGAAGGGTTTACAGCTGTCAATGCAAAATGTTCCAACATGAGTGAATATTTAGGGGTCCCCTTTCATAATGTTTTTAGAGGCCCCCGAACATTTGACTGGTTTACCTTGTGAAACTGACCGGCATTAACATTCATTCAAAGTCATATTCACTACCCCTACATCCATCTTTGTTCCTCATTAACATCTGAGAAAAATACTCTGTCTTCTATTTAATGCTGCTAAGGAAGCATATCTTTTTTAAATTATCAATTAAAATAACTTCTTACTTCTGATGAAAGGATGACAAAGAGGCTTGCAAGAAGGAACTAAAACAGTTAAGCTGCACTAAAATAATTTCCAAGCCTTAATCCTGTTCAAACACAGCTGCTTTAACCTTACACACTTATGTAAAAGTCATTCCTACAGTTCGTGTCTAACGTCACACCTTGAACTGAGTGTGATGAATGTGTTCAGAGACCCACCAGGGTGGTTTATGTCCTTGTCCATATCCTGAATTAGAACACAGCTTTGGCGTGTGCTGCGACCCCCCCACCCCACCCAGCTAGGGAACATAATGGCAGCAGACCTGAGTGCAGCAGTCATGTAGGAGTATCCACTGAGTGGGATGTTCCTGCTATGGGTGTGCCAGCACAACACTAATTAGCCCAATACACAGAACACACTGTATACAATCTACTTACTTGTTAAGAATCTGCGCGAGGCAAAACCATTCATTACTCATTGCTGTTGTGTCAGAAATAGAGCGTACAGCAGGGTGTGGGGGAGGAGAGGTGTGAAAGAACAGTGTGAAACAGAAATGAGGAGAGGTAGAGGAATTGTTTTGAGCTCTCCAGCTTCTCCAACATTAAGTTTATCTATCCGGTGTAATTTATTTATCTGTCTTTTGTGTTTGTTTGTTTCTTTTCTTTTTTTTTGGGGGGGGGGGGGGTTCACAACTTAAATTCACTCCAGGCTTGAATGACACATCTGGAGAATGAGCCATAAAAAGGTTAGAACTGATTATTCAATCACTGACTTTGAGACAACAAGCCATATGCTCTGCATCTGCCTGTATGACAAATATGGAAATGTGAGCTGTATGAATATTCACAAGGTAAAAAAGGAGTAAGGTGTGATCTACTGAGTTACAATGCGAAATGAAAATATTTGAATGTGTCTGCATTACTGGATCCGCACATCTGCCAGCGAGTGTTTGGACAGAGGGCAGGGAATGGGATGGGGCCCGGTCAGGTGGTGGGGTCTTATTAGGGCTGGTGCTCCCATGGTGACGATGGATCACTGCGACTTCCCCCCACCCCCAGAGATGAGTCGTGGTCATTTCTTGGTTCCGGAAGACATTACGTAAGTAGAAAATTACGTAAGTAGAGACGCGTTTTCCACGCAAATGCCCTAATCTGTTCCAAGCCCCCAAAAATTCCGACATAAATGTTTTATAAAGCATAAAAATGCATCAAAACATGTAACAAATACATGTTACAATTAGATTATTACACAATAAATGAGAGTTGTGCATAATGTAAAAAACAAAGAATAGAGTAAAGAATAAAATGACGGTCATTTACCTTTTAACTGCAGTCCTCATTGTTTTTTGCTCTTTGGTTCATGAGTGAATTCCAGTCCTCCTTTTGAATTCCTCCTACCAATCATGCAATGCCGTAAACTCCTTAAACTTCCTTTTGTTTTACTAACGTGGCAATTGCAGATGCATTACGGCCATATTCTTTGGCGAGATAAACCAAACGCATCCCTTTTTCATGCTTTTCTATTATCTCTTGCTTTGTTTGTACGGACAAAAAACTTTTCTCCGTCTTTTCTTTTCCTCTTTTCTCCGTCACTTTCTTGGGGTCCATAGCGAATACTCAAAAAGTTAATACAGTATATTTGCGCAAAGCTATCAGAAGCCCTCACGGGTCGAGAGCCGAATGACAAGGACCCGTCATAAATACCGATCTAGCTCCACACAGAGGTCCCTCTTAGCCAATTGAACGCCAGGCAGATACTAGGTAGTAGCCAATGGCAGAGCAGCTATGAGAATGGTGCATTCAGGAACCTGTGGGAGCTGCAAGTATCAGCTGATACTGTATTTTTACCTTACGTAAGTTGAAATTTCTTTCGTAACTAGAGGCAATATTTTCCTGCTGAGAAATTTCGTAGGTAGAAAATTTCGTAAGTAGAGACATTTGTAAATAGAGGTACCACTGTATATGGAAAACTGACTGAAACCTGTAGGTGGTTGTTTTCAATACCCTTTGAATCTATTTGTTCGGACAATATCCGAAAAAATAAAATATATATTTTCATGGTAGTGATCCCCGAGATTGCCACAATTACACTGTTGTTTTGCTGCCAATTCTTAATACATTTATGTGGGTGTACAATTGCAGGTTTGTCTGAAGAACATGCTATTTCCTGTAAAATATTAAATAATAAATGAGTTAACCTTTACTGAGGCAACAACTTTGAAAGCTGGAGAACTGTGTAATACAATCTGCGCATGCAGTCCTTGGTCTCTCTGAATCTCATCAAGCCTTTCAGAAAAGCCACGACCATAACTCCACCAAGGAGGAGATTTTTTTCCTTTTCTTGCAGAGGTCAGATCTCTCCTTTTTTCTCTCTCAGGAAGGAAAAACATGTTGGAATTGAGTCATGGGTTCATCGCAAAAATCTCCAAAACCGTTTAGAAGTGGTGAAGAAAAATTTTAGGCTAAAAACGACAGTCTCAGTTACAAGTCTCAGTTACATCTCATTCTAATGTAAAAGAATAAAAGAATAAGCTTCCTTATGGTCCCATTTTGCATAAAGATGTGTGGTTTTTTGCATTTTATGCCCTGTTTGGAACTAAACAATCTTTGTTTGACTCCAAGGTTCTGGAGCAAGAAGATCAAGGTATCCAGTTTCACTCTTTGCTCCCTCTCAGAGGTGGTCGGATGGAACTCAGACACCAGAAGTCGTCAGATCTGAGATTTCCCGTGTTAAATTGGACTGACCTTTTGGATGTCGTACTAAAACAGCCAAAGTTGCTTCTAGAGGACAGCGGAACTCACACATAAGAATATTAGAGTAAATCACAGCCTCTGCACAGGAAAACTGTTTTGATTGACAGTCGAATGCCTGAAGGTTGCTTTGCCACAGGGCTTCGGTCTGGCCTCCTGACACCTTTCCCACCCATGGGTGATTGTAATGAATCGGACTTCCTGTTTTACTGGGTACAGAAGTGATGTTTCCCTCACATTCCTGCCACCCTCCCCCCCTAATAACTGCACCACTCACCATTTTGACTGTGAGGAAGCACTCAGCTTTTTCTTGACAAGGTGACCTCAAAAAAAGGTTACTTCGCCTATTAACTGAAACCGGGCCTAAAATCAACAGTAATCGGTTTCATTTATGACAATGTGACGTGTGGAAAAGGCAGAAACTGGATCTCCTTAAATGGACGCATTGAAACTAGATTAGATTTCATAACATAGCCTTGATGCTAAGAGTCATCATTGCTACATTCAAACAAGAAAGAGCAAATGTCTCAACAAGAAATAACAAGAATCTACTGTCCCTGAATTTGCAGACTTGTCTTTATTCATCTGACTTAGTTTTCCCATTTCACTGGATGAAGAATGTGATTTAAAGCTCTTTGTGCTTCTCGGCTTTATTCTCAGTAAAGCCAGTGGACTTAATCATGGCAGCAGGGCCTCTTCCCCACAGAGCATCAATGACTCGTTACCCATGATAACACGGCAGGACCCCGGCAGACTGAAGAGATGCCTGAATTAAAATCCTGCTTCCATGGAAACAGGCTCAGCAGCTCGCCGTGCTGCATCACCCCTGAACTCTTGTCTTTCCCTCAGTGCTGTGACAAGTGCTCTGAAGTGGAGATGGAGAGCCTTGCCAAAGAAAAAAGAAAGGAACAATAAAGCTGCATTCTTTCACAAAGGAGATTTAAGTCCATTTTATGAGCCTGTCACATATTTGTCAGTATGAAAAGTGGCCCACTGTTACATCTGTGGAGGCTCTTCAGATGTTCATGAAAGGGCTTCATGGAGGTATTCACAGAGAGGGATCTCTGTTGAGCTGATGGAAAGTCCTCCGTTCCCATCTTCCATCAATGGGTAGTGCTCAGCAAGCCAGCGTAACATGGAAACCACGCATTTTCTGCCAAATCTCACTGTCTCTCCTCTTTCGTAGAAAAGCTTGAACAGAAAAAAAATCTGCTTTTGCTCTCAATAAAGTCCACACTGTATATCAAATATTCATGGCTATGGATGTGTGTAACAATGAGTTTTAGGAAGCCTGGTGAGCCTCTAATGTATTCAGACCATGCAAGACACTCAGTGACTGCATCCTTTTGCTATTTCAGAAACCTCACTTGGAGTATTTCAGTCCGCCAAGACCAAAGTTCCATCGATGATGATGACAAGGCAAGCCCAAATAAATCCCTGTAGCTTATATTCTGTGTGTATTTGTGCTTGTGTATGTGTGTGTATTCCAAAACTCAGGGTCTATCTATGCATCAGGAAATCAATGTGTGAAGTGTGAATAATCTGTGAAATTGACGACCTTCAAACCATCTGACTCAACGCAAAATATCAAAACCTTGGAGATACAGAATGAAAACTGTTTAATATGTTGGCTTGTGAAGAAATGCTGCATCAACACAGAAGTGATAATGATTATTCAATTCAATGTTTTCCAGGGTAATGGTCTATGCAAAAAAGCCACCAGAAGGCCAAAATCCTTTTAATAGAATCACAGAATGCAATACTGTGGTAAACCAACATGAAAACCTCCGACTTATCTGTAGGGCTGCCGTTTGTTGCTAGGTTTAATGAACTCTTATCATAACTGTCTTTGTTTTAAGTTGGTACATACAGTACCTTAAGTACTTCAACCTGAAAACTAATAATGGGTTATATAAGAGCAGCTTCATGCTGGTGTGATAAGGTGTATGGTTAACATTCACGATTAGTTGAACAATCGGTAAAATAATCGACGATGAATCGATGTTAGTGACAGCCCTACATCATCAAATAGCGTAATGTAATGTAATGTAATACGAGAGCAAAATGAGCTTATTGACTTACTTTGACTCTCCAGAACAACAACAAAGACAACTTTAAACTGGTCAACTATTGTTTTAATACTATCAACAGCTGGAAATAAAGGTCTAGCCAATACTGGGGACAACACTATATATTCTTCTCATGACTTTTAATTTCAACTTCATCGTTAAAAGAGGAAGCACTGTGTCTTTCTTCTTTGTCCTCTCGCTCTGCCAACCGGTAAACCACCGTCAGGCTGTTCACTCCATACAATGGATGAATAGACTTCCTCTGCCAAGTTGATTTGCTGGCAGCGTGTCATCATGTGTGCTGCAGCGTGTAGATGTGTTAATGTCCTTGCTGGTGCTCAGACCTGTGACATCTGTCAATCAGTCAGTGCAGCACGCTGTCTCTGCAGCCAACCGAGCAACGCGGCACTGTCCATCATATGCATTCTACATGTTTGAATAGAGGTGCAGTGAGAGTAGGGGTTTCATGGCTCAGCCACAGCCATCCATCCTGCCAGGCTCTCCCACACTAAGCAAAGACCAGTGAAGGAATCACTGACAGCCCACTGGAACCCTGACAACAACCCTCTGAATCCAAACCCAAAAAAACCTCAACTGTTCTTCTCCCTCTGCGTTCTTTCTCATTCTATGGTGGGAGGGTGAAATTTGACAGACCTTTCCTTCACAATGGCTGCTACATATTTCTGTAGATTCATGTATAACCAGACTTAGGGCCATCTGCTTTTTCTGAGACATTTTCTCTAGTGGGTTGTGTGAGAAAAAAAAGAAAGGTCTGACAAACACAGATGAAAAAACAGCATTCAGACATGTCCTCCTTCCCACTGAAGCAGCTGTGTTTAAGTTGAGAAAAAAAAGAGGAAAGAAAAGTACTTTTGGAGTGGAATTGATGTCTTTTTTTGTAGCCATGAGGTAAGAGAGAGTAACTATAGAGCAGCTGAAAAACTTCTTCTGTACAGGTAAAATACATCTTAATCATCAGGAGGAAAAGCAAACGGAGAAAACTTCTCACAAATCCCTGCTCAGAAAATGTCACAGGCAGGGATAATTGTAAAAATCTGTTATATTTTTTTGTATCAGTAGAGGTGAACTGCTCCAAATGTCACACTTCATTCTACTTTAGGACTTTTTCCCTCTCCTGAATAGATGATTTGCTATGCAACGAGCTTTTGCACAAAAACAGCACAGATTGGACTTGACCATGCACAAAGTCACACTTTTAATAAAGAAAAAGAAAATGTTTTCAATGTTAACAAGTCTCCCCATTACCCTTCACCGTACATCTGATCTGCCACAGCACTTCAATATGTCAAAGCGAAAAGATGTGTCCTGATTGCACTCCAACTGAGTCTTTAATCGCTGCACTGAGCCGATCCAGAATTGACAGGGAGACATCAGACGGGCAGAAATCAACAATACCATATTGCTGCTACAGCAACACTATCAGATTGAAGCCTGGATTATATAAGGTGAGTCTGTGGAGTGTCAGTCCCAAACTTTAGTCCTTTTAGCCTGTCAGGACTTTCAGGGGGATAAAGTGCTGCGCAGTTCCACTCACTTAACTCGGCTTTTCCAGGTCAATCACAAGCCTTTAAGAGTTCAGTTCCAACACACCCCAAACTAAAAAAAAATATAATAAAAAAAACACAAACCACAAAGTTTAAACACACACACATGCACGCACACGTACACACGCACATGAACAAATAACAAACCATCCTTTCACCCTCTATTTATGTTCCTCTAATCTCAACTGAGCCTTTTCAAATGCGGCTATAACAGTACCCTACTGTAAAAAGGCGGGTTGGGGGGCGTAATGGCAGCTCTAAGGTAACACCGGGACACAACCTCACCCCACCAGAGCAGGCAATTACAATTTTCTATCCTCTGAAAAAAAATAAATGCTATGACTTCCTGATTGATGTTGTGGAACATCTCACAAAGCTTCTATATATAAAACCCAAGCAGCGGTGGAAAAATGCCCTTATCGGTGTGCCTGGCTGTGTCACATTTATTCAACCTTATTCAATACAACTTCTGAAATGAGAAGAGTTCAAAGCCGTGGAAAAAGAATGAAACATCTGAGCGAAACATCTTTTCAGCCTTACCTCAGCAGCTGGGATGCCTTCAGGTGGACGACATTGAAGCAACACTTCCTGTTCAAGAGACACTTCCTTTCCAAGAGGTTCCTGATCAAACGTCTTCCTCAAGTCTACAATGAACAGACAGAAACAATGTCCGATATTAGACGTTGATGTAATCAATTGTGGAACATTAACTATTACAATATGAGATTCAAAAGTTGACCCCAACGATTTTAATTGCCTCTTGGGAAAGGCCATCCACATCCATGAGCACTGAAAAGTCAGAAATGAGATTCGAGCTTACCTCAGGACATGAGATAAACTCACCTGAAGTGTTTGGAAGGAAAATAAGGAAAAACAGATCGCTCACTCTCCAATGACAAACCAGTAATATTGGGGTATGAGAAACCTGATAGAGTCATGTAGTGTGGGGATCGTGGAGCTGACAGAGGTGGATTACTTGAAGTGTCACAACACTTATTACAGACTTATTGGGGTATAATGGTTGTTTCTTGGCGCAACTGAAGCATCAAATCTACAATAAAACTTCCAAACTCCACTGATACTGTTTCCACTTGCAATATTTCTGGCAGACACATTCTTTAGCTTTTTGACTGACACGTTTCATCCAAAGTAGTAGCCGCTTAGATCCCTCCTATCCTTCCTTTAAAACAATGCCACATACATTCGTTTATATTTAAAGAAACGTGCACAAACTATACCTCTATTACACAGTCTGCAAGAAACCTGAAATGAACCTAATACCTCAACTCTGCCACAAATAAACACAACCGAGGATGCTCACAAAGTAAGGCTGGGCAATTATCCAAAAATAGCTGAAAACTGACAATCAGAACCTCTCTTGTAATCCTTCGCCCGTCATTTAATTTCATAAATCATGTATATGATACATATACATGATCATATACAGCCATGTGCCTCCGCTCCCTCAGAATTAAGGTGCATGCAAAGTGGAATGGATAACATGACTCAAATGGAACAATTTCATGTAAAAGCACAATTAACTTTTTTATTTATTTATTGAACCTTTACTTAACCAGGTAAGTCAATTGAGAAACAATTCTAACATATTACTATGTATTAACGGTAATATTGATCTTTTGAGGTTTGATTTTGCTCATGAATTTTATCACTTAAATATTTGAATATGCTGTAAATAACACAGTTAAACATACCAAATTTAAATAACTGAAGTTCTGATTACTTTTGTTGGGAACAACTACAATGAGGTAAATAATTAAACTAGGTAGTGTTTAAATTATGGCATTTAGTTTGTTCAGTCTGATCCACTTCATGCACATATTTCACAATAAAATATTTATCAAACACAACTGAAGGAAGCTTTCGATTTGAAATCATAGTGTTGCAGTAGTGTTAAGAGCCGAGTGTAGTAATTTAAAGTTTTGTACAGAGTTCTATCTTAATACATATCAAAAGTAATAAGAGCCTGCCTCAAATTCAGACCAGCTGTTAATGAAGTTAATTACTGGAGTTGATCGCTATTTGGGAAAAACACTTCTTCTAAACTAGATTCAGGTGGACAGAGAGGATAAAACATAGAACTTAAAACATAAAACAGCATTATTATATTTAGAGCTTGAAATATGGAAGTGAAATATAAATTATATGGATATGTATATGTACATATGTATATGTATATGTATATGTATATGCACAGCAAGCCAGCAGACCAGGCCAGCAAAATCCACAGAGGAGTGGATCTGAAGAAGGAGGACCCTGTGAGGATCGGCAGCAGTCTGTGCAGGCTGCAACAGTCAAAGAGGTCTGAAACTCCTGATCCGCTACATCGGAGCAGCAGCTGGTTGATTTTACAAGGTAATCTCAACATAAACATAAATAAAACCAAAGCAACACCTAGGACAGCCTTTACGCTTGGTGCGATTCAATTCAATTTACTGTCATTAGATCAGTGTAGCACTGAACAGAATGTACACTTTAACTAAATAGCTGCACTGTTGGACCCAAAGAACCTGCTGCCCGACCACCATTCATTCATTTATTCATTGTTAAAGACGAGACGACCATAACCGTCTCATCTTCAGCTGTTTGTCTCAAGTTATGAGTCAACGGTTTTGCTGGAGAATATCCCAGCTAGTTGTGGGCGAGAGGTGGAGTACACCCCGGATGAGACGCCAGCTCATCGCAGGCACTGATATCATGACTAACAGTATTCATCAAGGGCTTTTCCAGGGACAGTTTAGTCCTTCACAATAAGCATTTCCCAATACTCAGTACTCTGAAACACAAACCTAGTTGGCGGCGTTGGCTGTGTAGACACACTTATCTCATGCATATCAATTCATCAGACTGACTAATCAAAACAGGAGCCAAGTCTATCTCATCTGCTGAGTATATTTCAAGCACTATGTTTGTGGTTTTTCCTATCTGCACCCACGGTGTCCATGGAAACAAACCCAGAAATGACCCTGGTTGAGTAAGTCAGTTTGTGGAAAAGATGTGGTCGTTCTTCTTCACAGAATACTGTTCATGTGTGGACATTGGGTGCCATTATAAAAAACTGCATCTAAAATGTGACTATTTTCTATAAATGAAAGAAACAGCAGATGTGAATTGACACAACTTGTACTTCACAATTCAAAGCAGAGAGTGCATAAGTTTATTGCTCAAGGGTATAATGGATGTAGAAATATAGCCAGCTACATTTCTCAAAATAAATAAATGCTCTTAAGTGTCTGGCTAGATTGAAGCATGCAGATAAATAGAAGTATAGCGCTTTTATTTTTTTATAGGGATCATCATCTGCCATAAAACCAGACATCCCTAAATCCTGGTCAAGATGCGGGTTCACTTTACAGATTTCATGATTTGCCTTCTTTCTACTCACAAGCTTTTATATGAGGAGACATCATTTTGGAACAAGGAAATTTCACTGTTCAGCTTCGGGACTTCATTTGTCCTTCAGGAGGAACTATATCATGTTCTTATTACAGAATATATGATCAGGCTACATCCGGAAACTCTTAAGAATACCTAGAGTCTTTTTAATTTTTCTTTCATTAAAAAAAATAGCTTTTCTCCCGATTCAACCCAAACATATGCACGTCTTTGGGGGAATATACCATAACTTCACATATTTCTATGCGTTACAAAAACTGAAGGGGTAAGTGTTGAATCGAGAGCAATTTTCATAAAAATATGTTATGAAATTAGATGAGAGAATGGCCAGAGGCAAATGTTCTGGGATGGTGCTTTATGGAATTTGATCCAAGGGCAAACAGTTTTTCTAAATGCAGAATAGAAAGCAAAGGGCAGTAAAGGAAAGGCAAGGAAGTAAAACAAACGTCCCAGAATGATGCTGTAGTTTGAAGTTGTAGGGACCATTCTGTTCTTGTTCAATATCTGATTTTAAGAGTACTACACAGAGCTGGATCTGAGTTTACTAAGCCTCCAAGAGATGAAAGGTAGTCACATTATGAAAGGTGAGGTGAGAATCATGCATATCTTTTCCTGCACTGTTGTACGTTTAATGAAATGCTATTATAGAAGCAATACAATACATTTAATTAACTTCTCTATATAAAGTTAAAGGAGAGCATGCACATTTTTATTAGATACTGCGGTTGCATAAAAAAATTGACTTACCGATACATATCAGTACAGTGTACAAGTCATGAAAGTCAGTAACATCTGTATTTACTCTGGAAGTCATGGAGGAAGAACCCAAAATCTAACTTTGTTGTGTTTAAGGCTCAACTACTATTTAACTCATTTGAAACTTACAATGTCTTACAATGTTGTAAACTTGTAAGTAACTGATTTCAATCCAGGAACATTTTGTTATTGTTTAAAGAATATTTTCTGGTTTTTATTAAGCTGAAAAGCATAAAAATATCAAAAGAAGTGTATGAAATAACAAATATGCATCAATAAGATAATGCTGGCTGCTCAATTAAAGCTATTTCAGAATTGTATCTGCTGGTTTACAATGGACAGTATCACTTAGAACTTGCTGGTGGTTGTCTCCACACCTCAAGGAAGGTCTGCTTCAACATTTTTTTCAATAGAAGGAAGTACAATTATGAAGAACTTTTGTTTCCATCCACAATTATTTTGGTTGGAAACCAGAGGCTGCCACGCAGTACAGAACATAAAAATCACAAAGCAGCCTGAATTATAATTAGTTATAATAATAAGTATTAATGAAACAGCTCAGGGTTCATCTGAAATATTCATGCTTGTATTACTCAAGACATCTTGTAGCATATCAACTACGGCATATTATACCAAAATTAAAGACATGACACCTGTATTATTCTTGATCCCAATTTTCAAACTTTTGCTAATACTTCATGAAACCCAGCAAGTAGCAGTCAAGTACTCATTACGGACTTTAGATTTTAAATGTAAATTATGTTTCCCCTGTGGAGTTTCTCCTCTCTTTGCCTTTGAAAGGTACTGTGGGACAGTGAAGGGTGTGGGACCAGCTGAGTTGACATTCCTGTGGTAGTAACACCATTCCCTTCTCAGAAAACACTTCTGGCCTTGATTGCCCTCAGACAGATATACATATGACAACCATTACCTAAAGTGGTTTTATTTGGCTACTTGTCATGCCAAAGTATTGGTGCAAATTTTGATTAGGAATAAAGCCATCTAATTAGGAGTAAAGTCACTAGAAATCAAATCTGAGGTCGTATGTATTGCATTACACTCAAGAAATTGCAAAACCACAAACAAGAAAATTTATTTCTAGCTTTCTCAGCAAACACTACCCTCCAGAAATCATTTGAAAAGCATTTTAGTTGATTTGATTCATTTATTTAATTTATGCTTGTGCAATAATTTTTCAAGTTTTCCCTGCATCCCCATATAGCAGCCAATCAAAACTCTTGACAATACTTTTAGACTGAACATCCTTTTTTTTCATGCCTGAAAAAGCCTCTTAACGCGCCAGGCTGGCTCTGGCTCACTGTCTGATTAAACTGTATATGTTTAGGTTGTGGAAGAGGAGACAACAAGCCCAGTTTCCATTAGTCTAACAGGATGGAGTCTGGCTTTGACAAGAAGTCTGGAAGAGAGAGCCCAGAAGAGGAGCTAATCCATTCAGCAAAAAGATGATGGGAGGGGAAGTGGGGTCCACTGTGATTTGAGGAATAGGTTAGTGCTGGAAGGCTGCTCATCACGGATGATTATAGGAGGTGGAGCAGCAGGAGTGTTCTCTGTGGGAGACTGAGAGAAATGATTCTGATTCACTAGGCCCGTATAACCGAAGCAGTAATGAGAACATCTACTGCTGGTTGAAGCTCATATACACTGAATTCCAAGCGAACATGTACAGAAAACAGGGGGGATACGTAAGGGAAGGAAATGCAGGGAAAGAGAATTAGGATTTTAAGAGATAAAAATCGATAGAGGCAGGTATATGATTTTTAAGAGCCTCTAAATGGAGCGGACTAAGTAAAAGAACTGTGTATTTTTTACTTCATACTGTGTGTACATGTTGTTATATTGAAAACAGAATCCTTTGTAATAAGCTGCTATTATCAAACGATGAAGTCAAGTAATCCAGCAGCAATAGTAATAATACAGTGCACCCTCGCGCATTCGCACATTAACACTCGCGACTGCACCTCATCGCAGATTTTTGGTAGGCAGTCACGTGATACTGTAAGCGCATTCTATTGGCTGATGGCATCCGGAAATGCACTATGTTCCGTGTGTCTCGGATTTACATGGAACACAAAAGTGCTTTAAACAGTCTATCACAGTGTGGGAAAAGGTAATACAGATAGAAGGTGGTTTAACATCAGTATTGGGAAGATTCATAAATGTTTAAATTACCGTAATTAATTCCGCTCGATCGCGGAATTTGTTAATCGCGTGTGGTCCCTGGAACACACTGACCGCAAAGAACGAGAGCACATTGTATTTGATTCAGAGTGCAATACGGAGAGCAAGTGTGCATTGTTTTTTTTGTGTGTGTTCGCCAGAAGTGAAGAAGGGAGCTGAGCAGAATATGTCGGTCGCCTAGTCTTGAAATGACTTTGAGAGGAGCTGAAAGTTATTATTGAGCTGCTAAAACGCAGCCCTTCAGGTAGAAAGCCTCAGCAGCTTTGTTATGTAATGTGTTGTGTTGCAGAAGCATCGCCTTGATGTCACAGCTATACTCTCACAATTCTGCTTTCCTCATCGTGTCCTCTGGGAATTCATTACTTTTTGAGATAGCACTTCAGATTCATTGAACAGTTAAAATGAGCCTTAAGTTAAAAGGGAACAGAATGTTTCTTCGCAATTGTGTTCGGCTTTGCAGTAGGAGGACAAACACACAGGCAGAAACCAAACGAGAACTACCTACACAGACATATGTTCTGACATATCTGTTGTGTATCCATGGTACATACATTCACTGCAGGAATAGTTTCTCTTTGTAATCTTTCACCAGTCCTGTAGACACGAGACCATTTCAGAAACTTTACTCTTAATTTAAGTTCTTAGAGACAGCCGAGTCTGATGTTAGACAAATGTTTTTTCAATGCCTCTGTCTCCAGAATCTATGAATCTATCATTAAAAACAACAATAAAGACCAGTGATAAAGTAGTGATCTGATGAGCATGACGAGGAAACTCACAGGCAATTCGGACGTGGGCTTTACGGCTCTTGGTGGTCCCTGCGGAGCTCCATGCCACACACTGACACCAGAAGTCCTCCGGGCCGAATAGCTCCTCCACCTGTTGCCGGGTGATCTCTATGCTAGCCTCTCTCACCACCAGGCCTGTAAGGACGGATGAAAAGAGGGTGATGAAGACAGGAAGACATGGACATAAGAGAAGAAATAAAAAGAGGAAGAACGACAGAAAAGAGATAAAGGAAGAAAATATGTAAGTACATACGAACAGGAAACAGAGGACCTTGAATTCAATGTGGAAATGAGAATCAAATTCTTTGTGTGTTCTGATTCCGACACACTGTCACATGCTTAGACACTGGGTATCTGTGAATGCATGTTTGTGTGTGTGTGTGTGTGTGTGTGTGTGTGTGTGTGTGTGTGTGTGTGTGTGTGTGTGTGTGTGTGTGTGTGTTTGTCAGTCTGGCAATGATAGATCCAGAACGCTGAGCTGTTTGGGCCCGGGCCCTGTGGGGGAGGATTCTCAGCGTCATGGCTAACACAATCCTATTTGCTAACTCCTCTGATTACCGCTCATCTGGGGTGCCAGGACCCAAACAAACAAATCAGCCCCAAAACAAATGCCTGTACCCACAGCTGGCCCTCGAAAGCAGATTAAGCTACCTCTATGTACATATTTACGTCTGTATATGTATGCATGTGACAGCATGTACTCTTGTTTGTGTATGACCTATGTGATGCATGAGAAGTCATGGAAGTGACACATTCTTCCTGTCCAGTATTGTGCTTTATTCCAGCTAAATCCATCATTCTCTTTGGACTGAGTGGGGTAATTGTGAGAACAATTGTGGCATCACGAAGATAATTAACACTTTCAAAGCCTGCATATCCTGAGTAATGTGAGCCACAGAGCTAATAGAAGAAAAGTACTCGAGTTATAAAATTATTCTCATTCTGTAACATTAGGTTTAGACGTGTGCATCGTGCATCTAACTTCTTTTTTACAGGAACAGCCATGTTGGTCAGAAATGTCAGTGTTTGAACCACAGTGTTTGAAAAAAAATAAAGGTTAGTTTGGGTTCATGTATTTTTACACCACCATGATTAACTTGTACCATTTGCACCAAGAGATTTGTGTTGTTTCTCTGACAAATTCCGATCCTGTCATCATTACAGACAACTATTTGTCTGACTTGGCAGCTTTTCCTCCACTCTTTAGTTATCCAGTTTTGTTGATGACTTGTTCCAGAGCAGTTTTTCATTGTTAACTGACAGAATGACAGAAAGTGGGAGTTTGCTGATGTAGCTGTGCTGCATCCATTTCAAAGCTGAACTGTGCAAACTATTCTCGCAGCGAGCATTTTTGTCCATAATTATATAGTCTTCCTACAAAACGACCAAATTCTGCAATTTCTTTTTCACATTTCTTTTTCACAAAGCTTTGTCAATCATTGTATGAACAGATTATATACGAACAGATAGGTTGCAAATTATGTCTACTGCACATTAAAAGGTCTTTTTAAAATGTTTAAATATCAAATCTCTGACATCTCCAGCCCTCGGTCCTTTGTGCCTTTTGTTGCCTGTTAATTCAAAAAGAATGGTGGCACTGCTGCTCCCTGACAAGATGCAAATTAAGAGGGTGACAGAGTGCATCGCAAATAAAAGGATTAATGATGTTGATGTGTGCTCAAATGGGCTAAGTAGTAGCAGTAAACTTGTGCAAAGGTAGGTGCAGTTTTTCAATTAAGGGGATTATTTTTGTTGTTCTAGGATTGTTAGCCAGCTACTCAACTTCTCTTGAATCAAACAAAAGATTATTTATGATCAAGATTTTTCTGTTTCCAAAAACCGCGGCATAATAATGATAGTTTCTTTGCAGTAGATGTAATTGTGGTCTACTAGATCTATTATACTATACTATATACATTAGGAAATGTTGGAGCACATTTTCATCATACCACAACTACAGCAAGACTGACTACTATTAATTGTGATTCATGCTAACTATATGTCTGTGATTCTGACCCCAGCAAATTAAACCTTTGCTGGAGCTGCATACTGATTATTTACCGATTGCATTATTTCTTTCTGCTTACCAAAGAGCCTTTCGTGCCCTGCATTTAAGACGGATACGGATATGGAGTTAGCTTTCCACACATCTGCTTTCATTTCATGTGTGTTTTGGTAAGTTTTCAGAGAGCATGCAAATACGGATGAAACAGGTGAAACATGAGCAGTACCACTTCAAATGGTGGTGGTGGTAGTGGTGGTGGTGGTGGGGGGGGGGGTTAGCTAGAACTCAAGTAAGACACAGGAGAAGTGTAAAGAAACAGCAAAGAAGAAATAAAGTAATAAGATGAAGAAAAAAAAGCTCTCATCTCAGCATACCTCATGATCTCACAGACCACCACAGGTATCTTTGCATTTGCTGCTTTTTATGTATTACCTACATATGTCATCACAATCTCCTCTGGTTGTCATCATATTTATTACCATTGAAACAATATAAACGGGCTTAAAGAGACGCCACATAATGCTGAGAATCATTTATCATGTGCTGCAACAGATCAATGACTCATGCTAATGCTGATATAACCGGTTAAACTAAATCTAACTAATCTTTGCCTGGGACACAATTCATAACATTATGAATCACTACTTCCTGAACCATATAGATAAAATGGACCAGTGTGAACTGACCTTTTACCAATTATTGGGAAATTTAAAAGGAAAATCCATCAATCATTGTAGTATGCACTGCATATGCTCAGTCACAGTGATTGAATTTAAAATTCTCTCTACAAAATAATCCAATTTCAGATAGGATTATTAATATTGCTGGACCTTTTATTTCAATTACATTAGTTTGTATGCAGATGGTTTTTATTATGTTAAATACAATGTGGCAGGATAGAGTCAGTGACAGTAGAGTCACTAGTAAACAACTGAATATCTACCTTTACCAAATGTGTGACTACATTAGATGGCGGTACCTGAGTACTTATTTATGCATACCTATATGAGTTTGCAAACAATCACAGTCTTTATTTGCAGTCAACTCTTCAGACAGAGTCAGTTTATATTGTAGGTATCTGAATATCTAGCTGAATGAAAAATGCAAAAAAAAAGACCTGGTAACTATAAAATGAACATGCCATTTTGCTTCAGGTTCAGTGCTTTCACACATACTTCATGTTCTGGCACATACACCAAGTTCCATCCCACACACCAGCTTAGCGCTCATGTAAAATTTACGGAGTGTACCGACGGGCAGATGAACAGCGCTGTTCTGTGTGCTTCTGTGTGTCCAGGGGTGGCTGTCTACATTTTATGCTAAAGTGTTGGTCTAAGAGGCTGTGTATTCTCCAATTGAAAATGTCAAGGATAGATATGATGAATTTGAGAACATCAATAGCGGAAACAATGAGTAGATGTGAATTCTCTCAGGGTGAAAAACACATGCCAGAATCAGTTAATTTCTCCTGCCTGCACTCCAGACTTTTTCTGAAGGAGTTTTTATGGGTGTGATGCTGTTAGAATAAGCCCTCTGCTCCGTGTGATAGCGTAAAGTGATGGTGATGACTGGCTGAGGTCTACATTAAGAGTCAACCATGACCTCATGGGTATTACTAAAGCGGGATAAACTCCTCCTGACGTGTTGCACATGAGGATCACTCCAGTGGATGAGAAGGGTTCTGAACTCAGCCTGCTGACCTCATCCGGTGACTCGATACTGTGTGTGTGTGTGTGTGTGTGTGTGTGTGTGTGTGTGTGTGTGTGTGTGTGTGTGTGTGTGTGTGTGTGTGTGTGCTCAGCTAGGATCTTTTAAACACACTCTATAGAATTACAACCAACACGACAAAACAACTTACAATCAAGAGGGGCAAAGCAAAACTGACCTGTGTCAAGCAATGATGTAATGCGGGGCTACTTCACACCCTTCCATGAAGTCATTTGTGGTAGAAATTATTCTCTAATAACATATACAGGCAGGATGGCATGGTTGGAGAAAAGTGTCAGGTGTGATGTGTGATAAAAGATTTTCAGCTAAAATAAAAGGAAAGGTGTACAAAACTGTGGTGAGACCAGCGATGTTGTTTGGTCTAGAGACAGTGTCACTGAGGAAAAGACAGGATGCAGAGCTGGAGGTAGTAGAGATGAAGATGCTGAGGTTCTCTCTGGGAGTGACCAGGAAGGATAGGATCAGGAATGAGTACATCAGAGGGACAGCACATGTTAGAGGTTTTGGAGATAAAGTCAGAGAGGCCAGACTGAGATGGTTTGGACATGTCCAGAGGAGAGATAGTGAATATATTGGTAGAAGGATGCTGAGTTTTGAACTACCAGGCAGGAGGCCTAGAGGAAGACCAAAGAGGAGGTTTATGGATGTAGTGAAAGAGGACATGAAGGTAGTTGGTGTGAGAGAAGAGGATGCAGAAGACAGGGTTAGATGGACTGATTCGCTGTGGCGACCCCTGAAGGGAAAAGCTGAAAGGAGAAGAAAAAGAAGACTCCCTATTAATAACTGGTTGATGCAGGGAACCTCACTGGAGATGATTCATTATTAACGTAGTCATTAAAGCGAGCTAGCCTTGTTCCTTAGTAATAGCACTGACTAACGTTATTGATTCGAGCAGTCGAGCAGAAGAGGAGGCATTGGTCACCGAAGGAGAACTGAAGGAAGATGGAGGAGGTAAGTGCTCTGATTATCTGGTCAGATGAAGAACTCTCCTGTTTGATCTTCTACCTCATATCTCAGTGAATGACAAGTTGTCTCCAGTGTATATTAGATCAGCTCGACCTACTTCTAATTAATTTGCTGCTCGTTTGCTCAGATCAATGCTCCTTTTGCTCAGAGAGGACTAACCTCCTCTTGTACCAGGAGGTAAATGGTGCAGTCCTCAGGTGATGGCCTCATATTTATAAAGCTGTAGTAAATCATCATCCATGGGGAAGGCGATTCATAAAAAATGCCATCAAACTTTGCTCTTTCGCGCCTCTTTTTCATTCTTACCTCCACCAAAGTGACACGGCGAATTTGGCCTGAATCGATGTCTGTGTTTTTCTGTGCAACAGCACTAAATCAAGGTAGACACTGATAAATAGAAAAACCCTTCTAAGTGAAAACAGGTCTCTACAAAGTGATTCATTTAAAGTATAAATTGGATAAGTACCTTGAAGACTGCAGTGCTGGGGTTGCACATATGGACACTGTTTCTCAACAGCACTGACTCACTACCAGTCAAATATTCAGATACAAGTGTCTCTCTTTGCCGAGTTCTGTTTCTACTTTGACACTAAAGGATCTTTTTCAGTTGGGAAAGGCAAATTGGATTTGTGATTCAGTGTTGTAAAACAGTAAAACAGGACAACTTCCAACGGGTGTAAATATTTTTTCGAATAAAGTCAATGTTTTTTCGTGGTTAAAAGTTGACAAAAATATCAAGCCTTTGAAAACTACTACTTTATTTCAAATTCAAAACACATGCAATACGTGTGGTGTGTGCTTCTGCGTGCGTGTGAGTGTGTGTGTGTTTTTGTGTGCATTAATCAACAGCACCTCAGCTATTTTAACAGGTATCTGGAGAGAGTTATAACAGATGCAGCACCTAACAAACATTTGCAGATTCTTTCTTAACCTCATTATCTCGCATTTCATGTTATTTTCATACGATGAGTTCCTGCCAGCACGAGAAGGAAAGAGGGCGAGAGATAAAAACAGAAACACGGGTAGAGGGAGAGGAGGCCAAAGAAGGAGAGATCCAATTCCTTCGAGCTACACAGTCAGTGGTATCGATCAGGCTGGTCAGTTTCTATCAGTGCTCCGTTTTTGTCAATCTGGGGAAATCAGAGAGCAACAGAGTGGGCTGAGAGCGGCTACACAGATCCACTGGGCTGTGTGTGTGTGTGTGTGTGTGTGTGTGTGTGTGTAGGTTTGGAGGGGGGGGGGGTCTCATGCAAGAACATAAATGAATATCTGTGCGGTAAATAGCCGGTGGATACGGTTGGTTGTAGAGAATGGCTGCTTGTGCGATGTGTGGGTTGTTTTCCATGTTGATGCTTTTAGCAAAAAACCTTCTGACACAGAGGCTAAGAGCCAGCGCCACCTTCAACCTCTTCTTTTTTATAATCATCACTTTGAAACACATCCTCAGATCTGTACACCAGGTCAAAATCAAAAGAATTCAGGCTGGGATTCAGGTTGTTTCTGATGCTTTTATAGTCTTTTTTTGCTTAAACCCACTGCAACACATTCTTGTGTGCTTCTGCGTCTTGGACCTTTTCTTCAAAAAAGCTACATTTTTGCATTGATTAGTAAAACAGAACTTGATAGGCATTTATATTTACTGCCACAGATTAAAAAAATACAAGAGCTTAGTGGTCCAATATGTCAGTGGTTAGACATTCACATTTAAGTGAAGGAGCAGCTGTGAGTGTGTCTGTGTGTTAGTATGTAGGCTTGTGTGTAGCAAAAAAAAAAAGAATGAAAAGGGTAAATGCGATGAGATTGGTACCTGTGGGCGACAGAAAGAACTCAATTTACAATACAGCAGCTGAACGCAGCCAATCATCGCTGAGCTGTTCTGTGTAATGGCTCGGCTGCCTTTGGGGGCTGAATTCTGTTGAAAACAACCCTGCAGGATCTTCACTACCTTTAAGTCCTCTACATTCTTGGAAACATGTACATAACCACATGCACACAAGGACACCACCACACAAAAGGACACACACAATGGCAAAATAGAAAGAAAGGACAAAACAAAAGGAGAGATTCTGGAAAGATACACTCAAGACTGTATGTGTGCATGCTTACACTCTACCCTAGCATGTAAATTCTACCTCCAGTAAAATATGATGATTCTACCAATTTGTTATTGGAATTACACTATGTGGGAATATGTATGTCAGGCCACGCAGAGTGAGAACAGATGATATAGGATGCAGGCAGAAGAATTTAAATCAATTGTATAAGAGAAATCATTTCGTGATTGATGAATTTTGCTCCTTAGGTATAGGATATGCATTTGTGTTTTACAACTCATGCATCACTGTTTTCCTTTTGGTTGGTTTATTCTTCAACAAATTTCGCAAGCAAAAAATTAATCTGTCTTAGTAATACTTCTGCAGAGAGAGACAGTGAGAGCGAGAGAGAGAGACAGACAAACAGAGAGAGAGAGGTGCATCCAGTACAGCACAAATTTTTGGACTATATGTACACGGCATAGCTTTAAATATTACTGTAGCCATGTTTATTGTAAATTCTGAGGGTTCCCTGCCACAATGCTTGATATGGACCAATCTCTTTTGCTACATAGATGGAATACAAACTAGCCCTAACTTTTGCTGCTTGATATAATGTTACTAATACAGTGTGCCCTCGTTACTTGCGGTTAATGCGTTCCAGGAACCACATGCGAATACTGTATTCCATGATATAGCGACAAACTATTTATCTTATTAAACCGGTTGACCGGTTTACGATAATTTAAATGTTTTTTAACCCTCCCCATACTGATATTAAACCACCTTCTATCTATATTACCTTTTCCCCACACTATTTAAAGCACTTTTGTGTCTCACGGAAGTCCAAGACTCACGGAACATAGCGCACTATTTGCCGTCAGCAACGGTATCACGTGACTGCCTACCAAAAATCCACGATGAGGTGAAGTCGCGAATTTTGATCACGAACGCACGAGGGCATACTGTATTAGAAAAAATGTCTGCAGTCAAATTTTGTTTCTGATATTTGGATCATATATAACCAAACTTCTTAACTTCTTCATCACTAAAAACACTGTTGTGCAAAGGCTACTGTTATTGTTGGCATAAACAGTTAGTTAAAGCCATTATCCATACATACATTCTTTTCGAAGAGACGACCATAGTCTTCATAATCGACACGTGGAGAAGATACCAACTCCGCACAGAACCTGGAAACTTCTTGACCAGTGCACCACTATGTCGTCCACTAATATTATTTGAAAAAGCAGTGGTCATATTTGTGCGTGCGTGCTGGTGTTTTAGCCCGCAATACTTTTACTAGGATATCTTTTTCTGTTAGAAAGACTGTATTTTAGCAGAGAGTGACTCAAATTGACACTAAATAGTTCCCAGAAAGAAGTTTTATTATATTGTTAAAAAAATTTCACCAAATTTAACCAAATTGGACTTGACTTTTGGCACACTTAAATGTGTGTGGGTGATGTGTTCACTGACCAGAGTTTTCATCAACCCGCTCCTCCACAGTGTGCTCCTTCTGGTGAACCCACTCGCTGTTGCATTTGAAATAGATCTGGGTGGCTGGAGTGGCCTTGCAGTACAGGTTGACCGGTTTGTTCTTGACTATGTAGGCCTCTTCGGGTTCCATCAAAAACACAGGCAACGGCTCCGGGGGGTCCGAAGGAAAGGTTTCCGGCAGATCGCCAAGGCCAATGAAGTCATCATCGACTGTGAGGAGAGAGATGACAATGAGATTAAGTCAGAGGAACTGAAGGAGGGAGGGGGGAAGGGATGAAAGGAAAGACGAAGGTAGGGAGATGTTGGGAAAAGGAGCAGAGTCCAAGAAGAGAAAGAGGAGACAAATCATGGGTTGCAACAGAAAGGAAAGTAGACAGTGGGACAATATATTATAACCACAGTCTTTGCATGGGATTATCCATTTGCACAGCACACAGTGAAATCCCTATCATTTGAGATTTTGGAATGTTTACACAAGTGTATTTTAGAGTGCAGGAAATTCTGGGATTCCTCTCAGGCAATAAGACTGCATGGATTTAGAGAAATTGCGCCTCGCTTGGTCTAACCACAACGAGCTACTGCAGAGAAATGAGGGAGAGACACAGCCAATAATGAGAAGCAGGGTTCAGAGGTTGACTCTGAGGAACTGAAGTTATAAGCTGATCTCTCTTCGTCTCCCATTTTCTGTCTTGCTCTTTGCCTTTGTCTCACACTCTCTCAAACATAGGCACACACACACACGCGCACGCAGACACACACACTAGCATTAGCACTAGCTTACACATGCAGCAGATCTAATGACCTCAGGCTTCTGGCCCAGTTTGTGCCATTCCTTGGATACTTCTGCAGTAGACAGATATGGTTCCCTGTAATTACAACTCCCTTTCATCTCTGTGTCTTGAATCACACACACACACAACTGCAAGAGTGCCTGCATTTGCTTGCACACAAATACAAATAAATGTACACAAAACATTGAGAGTGCACAAATATATGGGTAAGTGCACCCACAAGCAAGCACAGCTAACTTTCAAACTCTTTGAAGAGAGGAGGATGAAGCCAATTCGCCACCCCATTTGTCACCTCGAGAACTGTTCTATTCTTACCATCGAACCGTTAGACATCAATTATTCACGAGAGAGAAAGAAAGAAGGCAAAGTATTAAAGACTGAGATACAGTGGCAAATAGAAGGTGAGAGAGGGAGAGAGACAGAGCAGAGACAGACAGTTAAAAGTGACTCAGACAGTCAGACTTAGATTGAGACACTGAAATGGAGTTGGGAAGACAGGAACAATGCACAGGAGAACATTAACAGAGCGGCAGACAGTCCATATAACAAAAGAGTCTATCAGTCCATCAGTAATTCTTCCATGTTCTTCTATCTACCCTCCGCCCAGTCCTGTGTGGACTCGTTGGAGCCTTGTTGCCTGACAGAGGTTGCTTCCTTGATGCTTCAAGAGCACTAAATAACGTCTGATCTGAGCAGATATCTCCCCATGATATCACTCTTATGCTATCTCTCCCTCCATACTTGCCACACATTGGAGTTGATTGGTAGGAAATGAAAGGGCAAGGGGAGGCAATCAGAAAATGACCGAAGACATCTTCACCACCAGCAGAGGGGTTGGGGGCTTATCTGTGTGCTGAGTGTGTCCGTATTTATGACAACCTTCAGAACCAGAGTCATCCGGAGATGACACATTCCCTGACATCACCCAAGACACCATACAACATATACCGGCGATTCCTTTGATGAGTGTAATGTGTTTACTGTATAGGTAAAGACAAGATAGCCAACCTTCCCTATAATCATCTCACCGTCAGGATCTTAAAAAAACAGCAGTTGTAGAATAAACAATATACTTTATTTAAAAGGCACCGCTGTTTACCATGGAGTGTAATTCAGTTAAGCTAGAAGACACATTTTGCAAAATATGCTACAGGGAAAACAACCATCCATCAGAGTCACCTCTTTCCAAGTAAACTGCACAAAATAAAATTTGCGTAGAAGATGACGTATAAAGAGACACAATCAGTGCACTATGGTTGGATATAATATAGTTTGCCTCACATGCTCCTGATAATTCAAACACCTTGAAACTATCTTTCAAAATGATGTTTCCACGAATGAAACAGAAAGTAAACTTTGCAGACTATTCTAATATATCAAAAGGCAAAACTAATTATCATGATTTATATAAGCTTGATGTTTGGTGAAGCCAGCTTGAATAGTTTGCAAGACATGCTCCAGACAATAAAATAATTACACACAGACCAGCATGATGACGGCTGTACCCCCCGCCCCCTGCCCATCAAAACAGGCTTCACTCTTTACTTGACACGTATTCCGTTTCTAATTGAGTCGAGGCCATAAAGCCTCCAGTGACCTGACATTTAAGAGAAACTGCCTCCCTGAGTTATTTGTGTTTGTGCAGATGCTATGAAAAAGCTGCAACAAGATCATTAGTTGTTCCAATCAGCTTTCATCTCTTGCCATAAGAAAGACAAAAGACCCGGTCCAGATTTTCATCCTTTTGGTCTTTACGTAGGTGATGACTCTTTAATCTGTGAGTCTATTTCAGTAGACCTTGGCTTAGTCTGTACTTTTCTGCTCCGTAGTCCTCTTTACACCCACATCCTCAGCCAAGGGACCCTGACCCAGAAACAGGCAACGAGAGCCAAGGAAACTCATTAAAGACAGTGTTAGCCTTCTTTCACCCTCCATCCCCATTATCTCTCAATCTCCCTCTCTCTCTCTGTCTGTCTCTCTCCTTCCTGGCTTCCATGCGCCGTCAAACTGAGATACTGAGATCTGAAACAGCCAAGAAAGCTTCGCTCTCCTGCTCGCACAGAGAGAAATGCTCACCTCACATACACTACAGCGAGCAAGAAGCATGCAGAAAACTTAGCTCATAGATATTCAAATTCATCAACTTTCCTCAGTGCAGGAAATAATAAAGTGGAAAGAACCGAGCTAGCCCTCAAGCGAAACATCAGCCCAGAAATGCAGAAAGATGCAACATGACAAAATGAAAGCCTGACTCATACAAGTCACGCTCCTCCCTCCAAACACCTTACACCCAGCGTCCCTGATGAGAAGAATACTAAGAACAAACAGGAGCTCTGGGAGAAGCATTACTATAGGTTTCACCATGGGCATGTTTAAAACGATGCACGATTATCTTTATGGATACGCATTAAACAACGTGTTTAATCACAAAACTAATGCTCAACAAGTGCAGCAATGTGTTACCATGCTGAAACGCATTATGAAACACTTTCTCCTCTTTCCTTAAGTGTCATATCCCTTTAATAGGCACATTAGTCAGGCATGACTCCACTGTTTGATATGCAATATGGATTTTTGCAAGCAGTTGTAATCCTGTGGCTTGATTTTAATCAGAAATTGCCTCCATATTGAATGTTTAAAATTTAATGAAATATGTCCTTGCAGCACTTTTATTCAAATTGTATTTTGCTCTGTAATTGGGTGAGTTTTCCTAATTCCTATTGTAAGTCTTATTAGTGAATATTTTAGGACTCACATTGAATATTAGCTGAATTTCAAATTATTTCCATGCACCAACAGCAAAGTTTGTATGATAAATTAGCTGCACATCGCATGCAAAATAACATAAATGAATTAAATAAATTGTTTTCCTGTGTTATCAATTAGCTCATCAGGTAGAGGACAGAATGCTCTGAAAGAAGCAATTTTAAAAAAAGGACGAGAATTAATCACATTAGCTTATCAAAGTGGGAGTACAGAGAGGTGTGAGATGGGCTTGGCAGTCATTCCCTCTCTGGCTTCGGTCGACAGCAGTAGCTGAGGGATAGGACTAATATTAAGAGATGATTCAGTTTGGACATGATCATATCAAAGGCAAACCATGAGCTTCATATTGAAGAACAGTATAAAGGATAAGGAATAAACCAAGTTCTAACAGAAAGATGGGGGAAAAAAATGAAAATTCATGTTGGATAAATTAATAAATAAACTGTCACACAGAGAAGCATGCAACACCCACACCAGACAAAAAACAAACAGAAATTAACATAAAATGAATGAATCTGTTTATGAGTGTGCAGCGTGTAGGAGTTTGGTCTATTCAGAATGTGCAGCAGCTTGCCAAGACCCTGGTGATCTGTCCAATTTTCCTCTATGTTTATCATTTCTTTGCAAAGTTTCTATTCACAGTTTTTTCTTTCAGGTTGTCTTGGTGACCATCGTCTGAAGCTTAGACGTAACAGAGCCATAATGAGTAGCTTATGTCAAAGTTTCCCTAATAAAATCTTGCACGTACATGGATTACATGAAGAATTAAAAAGAAAATATTGTGAAAGTACACCCAAAATATGAGTCATGGTGACACCTCCTAATCATGGCAGCCCTATTTCCAACACACTATTAATACTAGACTGGCTGATTGGCTTGTGTTGAGCTGAGGACAGCGAGTACTTTATGACAGCGCCTATTTCCACCAAGACTGCAAACAATTTCCTGGTTCCCAATCTGCCTTTAAATCTTCGCAGCTTTTCCAGAGAAATTTGTTGGGATATTCTGCAAACTTACAAGTATAACAAAAATGAAAACCACAAACAGAACATCCACAACTCATTACACATCCTATTGGAGTCCTCGCTACAGCTCTAGGCTTTAGCTGCTCCTCCATCACCTTTCCACAAATGTACTTTAGTCGGTAAATGCTCCAGTAATTTTACACATTGGCCTGAGTAAACAGGAGTAAAAGTAGACTTTCCATGAAAAATGCTTCAGAATATTGCCGACTGAAAACTTAGAAGAATGCCTGTATGACTCTCCAGAGTGACTGGAAATGGCATTTCAAGGCACAGCACACATAAGATTATTATGTACTGAGTCACCCACAGTGAGTCCATATATGTTGTTGCACCCGAGATCCCAAATCCAAATCACAGAGAGCAATTCAATTTTTTTCCAATCGTAAAGAATGACATCTGTCTTCTGGATCCACTTCTGGATCTCTTCACACGTCAAACACCTCGGATACACAAAGTTTTACTGACGCTGGTGTTGGTGTTGGACCACTGAAGGTGGATTAGCGTTGTCAACAGGGAAGCTTCAACCAACACCCAGCTCTGCCTCTAAACCATAAAGAATACCGATTTTAGTTTCATTTATACACATAGAGTTTGTATTACGAGAGAAAAGATGGTTGTTAAAATTAAATAGTGACTGTCGGTTAATGTAGTTAAGAGTTTGTGTCATGCTGAACAGATTTGATGCAGATAGATCACTGAAATTGACACACATTTTCTTATGACAATGTAGATATAAACATTAAGAAGAAATAAAAATGTTGAAATGTATGAACAACTTCAACAATTCAGATACCTAGATGACAAAATCATATGTAAAATACATAGACAATTTTTAGAGAACTTTTTCTGGGCTAGAAAAAATTACTTAAAGTCACATTATTTCAAATTTCTTTTCATGTTCTACCTCAAATACCTCAATTTTCATGTACTGCCGCTGTATCCGCCGTAGTGGGTCACGGGGAGCTGGAGCCTATCCGGGCTGGAATGGGGCGTGAGACGGGGGACACTCCGGGCACGACGCCAGTGCACCGCGAAGCCACATACATAGACATACAAACACGCACACATACAATCACTCCTACGGGCAATTTTTGGGACCGGCCAATCAATCTGAAGCGTATGCTTTTGGAGGTGGGAGGAAGCCAGAGAACCCGGAGAGAACCCACACGGAAATTATTATTTTTCTCTATCTTCATGGCCTTAATAGTCCTTTTAGACAATTTCATCTACTTACTGTATCTTATTAGCATGTAGCTAGAATACAAATTACATCCAAAATTGCAACAATAGTTCAGTACTGTACAGTACAGTATGTACTTATTCTCTTCACATACTGTACAACCCAACTGTATCTTCTATTATACTGTATCTATTCAGAACTCAACACTGTACACAAATATGCTGAATAAGATGGTTTTATATATCATATCCTGTTTGTGAGCATCTATGATAAAAGATTTGAATGCTGTGCTCTTGACACCACAGTGTCAGATAAGCTCCTTCTCCTCTATCTGAGCTCACATAGAGCTATTACAATGAGTGTTTGTTATTAACAGGGCAACCATTTCTCTTCAACCAGGGTGAGCACTGGAATAAAATTTGTCTTCATTTCTGTTTCATTCCATTCCATTTGTCCTCTCCTTTTGCGTCCTTCCTTACACCCTTCAAACCTTTATGCTCAACCTATCTATGTTAAACATGAAGAAACTCGCTGGCAAGTGTTTTTCTAGGATGGTAGAGAGCAGAGAGCATTACTTACTTGGTAATGTTGTGCTTTCCAGCGATGAGGAAGGACAGGAGGCAGTTTGCAGCCGAGTGGTCAAGCAGAATAATAAACCACTCAGCTGTCATGTCAACTGAAGCAGGATAAATAGACTGTCAATCAGATCAACCTATAAATGCGCTTTGAGCAGACCTACCCATTATATTGAGTGAACATTAATCAATAGTGACGACCTCCCTCGGTCAATACTTGTTAGTATTGGCTCCATACATCCCAGTGGTTTTAATCAATATGTATGGTTGTTGTTTTACTAGCAAAATCCTCAAGAAGCTCCTTGAGAGTCGTAGGCTTCCCTCCACTAATGTCTCTTTCCAGCCAAGTGCTTAATATACACTAATGTTTCTACACACATTGTCCACAGGGCCTCATCTAACGCTCGGCTGCAGCAGGTATTTATTGATTACTGTTAAAACCCAGTGACCCTTCCTTAGCCCCGTTCTTTTTCAGCTATTCTGTCAGGACGCACTGCTACGCACACTTATATTTCATCACAAGGGAATCCTGCTATCACACAAAGTAGCAGCATATGAGAAAAAAAAAACAAGCACACGTTCCCTGAAGTTAAAAGTCAAGTGGCTCTCCAGTTAACCTCTTAATCAGCTCCCACATCGGCGGCCACGATCATAACGACAAAGAGAGAGCGTGTGTACACTAAAGCCACCACATAAATTCATAATTCAATCAGGGCATTATGGATTTAGTCCAGTTCATGGGTCCTATCTTACCCTGAGCATGTGATGTAATTGGAAAAATGAATCTGCACAAATTGATCCTGTCCACTGCGGTAAAGTGTAAACACACAGATCAGAAGAAAACATTTGCAGAACGATTAGAATGGGCCTGGAGATACACATTTAAAAATCTATCTCAGACAAAAAAAAGCAAATAGACTGAACCTGGTTTTCTCTTCTTTCTTTAATCCCTGTCTTATCATGACCTCAGGTTACCAGGGAGACAGAACAGAGCAGAATCTTAATAATAACATATGGCCAGAAGAGTAATTTCTCAGTCACCTCCCTTCTTATCTTTGTAGAGATAGTCATGCCTTTCTCTCTAGTGACATTTACATGTTCTCTGTGATGCTTCTCCCTGACCTTCATTCAGTCCTCTCTGGATACACTTTGGCAAGAGGCAGCTGGTGATTGCCAGTGTCATGCTAGGCCTTGGCCGCTGTCGGTCCGATCACATCACAGAGCCAGGAAAGGCAAGGTCAAAGCATGGTGACAATTAAGGCTCATCAGTTTCTTCTCACTTTCTGTCTTTGGATGAAAGTTAACACCACAAAAACTTGTGAATAATGAAAGTTGAATATGCGTTCATATCCAGGATCTAGATGTTGCTTCTTCAGCTCTTATAAGGAAACGATCAGATGTTTTCATTCCTTTTGTTGCATCATCTTCTTTTGTTTTACTGATAATGTGATTTTGTGTATTCTGGTTAGTTGTGTATATTCCTGGAGTGGGTAGTAATTGAAAGCCTTTTAATGTGTGATCACTAGGAGTCTTATCCATTCATTCCGGATTTGAGCTCTTGTTGTTTTATCGCCTTTATTCACACGTACCACAATCTGTTTTTTCGCTGCTTACTCTCCAGCAGTTATGGTTTTTCAACATCTCTGCACTACATTTTCCCATCCTCTCCCCTGGAAACCTCCCCCCTCCCCGCTCCCTCTTGGATGAAAAGCCATTTTGGTGGTTGATTGGAGAATGATGCTGCTACTTAGAGAGTCACTCCATCAGCATCGAGGGAGAAGAGGAGAACCCAAGGAGAGAGAGCAAAACTCAGGAGGAGTAGTGGCTCCCTGGGGCGCTGTAGTTGTGATGGGTGAGCTGTCAAATGCCCCATTGTCCAAATTACCCAGCAAGAACCGTGTCACCACCCGGGACTAATTTACGGTACGGTACAAAGCAGACATCGCTCTCTGAGCAGAGTCCACAAGAGAGACAAGAGACGAAAATGGGTGTGGAGGTAATTGGGGTCTGACCGAACACCTTCCAAAGACATAGAACAGGGCGGCTAAGACAAGAATCCCCATAGAAAACCCCAATTAGCTTCATGCAGGTTTTGTGTTTGCTGTGTTTATGCTTCAAAGCCTCAATGACAGGTGTCAATATGAGTTTGTGTCAAACCGCTGTGCCTCCCCGCCCATCCACTGCCTGCCAAATGCTTACATCCACTGATGCGCAAACACTTAAATACACTTTTAAAGCAGCCATTGAATACAGACGACTCTTGCTTGACTTCACTTACATTCATAATGACCGATCCTCGTAGCACAAACTGGCATAACCATGCACTTGTCACATGTCACACCCCTGGATGTCCAAAGCTTAACTGGGCCATCCACCTACCCCATACTGGTTGGTGGGCTGTGGAGTGGGGTGATTCTTGTCAGAGAAGACAAGCCATACTCTCTGACCCCTTACTGTGCCCAGGCGCTTGATGCGACGTCTATGCTTTGGGCTAATTGGCCCGGAGCAGCAGGCAACCTTGTTCTGCTGCAGGAGATAATCCAAAAAGATCTGAATTCAAATCATACAAGCAGAATTTGATGGCAGGAACACAGGATCATATCATCAAATAGATCAAAACAGGATAAATAACTGATATAAGAATAAACTGCACTAAAAAATAATTATACATCATACTGTAGCAGAATCACAACAAGAAATAGAAATATTCTATTTACATCACATCTGTGGAAAAGCCATCAAGGAAAAGGCATTTTATGCCAGAAAACACACATAATAGTTAGAGTGGTGCGGTAACTTAAAAATAAAACCTGAAAGGAAATAGGAATAACTGGCATAGGAAAACTTAATTCAGGGAAAAGAGTTACAAAGAACAGATAAACTGGATAGAATAACGGTTGGGCCAAGAGGTTGACTCTTTGTTCGTGTGCCACCAGCATGTCTGTGTCTGGATTAGAGCTGCACCAAAAAGCGTTTTATGTTACAGTGTCTGATTTGAAGGCGATGCTGAAGGAGATATAGAAACAGATACAAAGGAACAGCAGGAGAAATCCTTCACCAGCCATCATACCATTCATCACAACTGTGAGCGCTTTGCATTGTGTAACTATAATGGCCACAGCACGATTAATACATATCATAAAAGTTAAAAGGTAGGCCGGCAATGCATGTTTACCTCCTCTCACAGCACAGACAAAATAGCGTCTGGGTTTCTGTACTCACACAGACTTGAAATGCGAATCTCCTTTTTTAAAGATGTGATCAACCTTTGTTTTGTGATTTGTTGGACTTTAAATGCTTCGGCTTGCGTTGCACCGCACTGCCATCAGCTGAGAAAAAGCACAACTGGTATGAAGTGTTTTTATTTCCTACCATCATGACCTTCTGGGAAATGTAACATAATTTAAACAGCCATTCTTCATTAAATCTAATGGGCCGCATAATGCTGATAATGTTACTCAAGTCAAAGATCATATAAAAGATATTTGCAGAAGATATCTCTTTCTAGAAGTACAAACAAGTGAAACCAGCAGAGGCAGATATACTTGTTTAATTTCTCACACGCCAAAGGGAATCAAGGGATAAAACACCAGCGCATGAATGTAAGGATCAGTCTAAATATCAATTGTCACAACAGACACACACACACACACACCATAAATTCCGGGATATAAGCCGCTACTTTTTTCACATGCTTTGAACCCTGCGGCTTAAACAATGATGCAGCTAATCTATAGATTTTCACAGGCTAACTGCCTCCAGAGGGGGCTCTAGAAGAAAGTGCAAGAATGAGACAGAAAAGTGGAAGAGATAATGGGCCGAGGACGACGCTACTGTATTTTCCTTGTGTTGAAAACAGACATTTTGCACATCATGCACACCCCTTGTGATAGAAAACACGCAGAAAAAGCCATATGATGCAGTTTTTACGTTAAAGGCAATCGATCTGGCTGTTGAAGTAGAAAATAGAGCTGCTACATGTAAGCTTGGAATCAATGGATTGATGGTGAGATGTTGGAGATGGCAGTGTTGTGTTACTGCCATGTTACAGACACTGTTCACTGAAAGGGGTAGCTTTTTTTTTTTTAATCTCTCTGTGTACCATTCTTTTGTGTGAATATCTCGATACACCACTTCGACACCTGCGACTTATAGACAGGTGCATTTTCCATTTCTGTCTCTGCTGTTTTTTGTTTGAAGATCTAGTTGGTGTGGTTTATTGAAGTGAGCTCAATAACAGTACATATCCTGAAGTGCTCAAATGTCCAACCCTACTCACATCCTTTCAGCGTTTTATTTGAAGGACACTATAGACTGGAAGTGTGTCAGGAGGTGTGAGACAGTCCCCAGAGTGACATTGATTCTCCATGTGGTCGCCCGCTTAGGTTAGCTTTCTTTTCTTTTTTTTTTAAATGTCCCCTTTCTAGAACTGCATCTCCCAAACCTGTTTCTAAAATGAATAAACCTTGAATCTACCAGGTTTTGCATCTACTAAAGACCTCAGAGCACGGACAAGTGAAGATCAGGACTTACGGTGTGTGTCGTATGAGCAAATAATGAAGGCTTTGATTGTGTGTGTGTGTGTGTGTGTGTGTGTGTGTGTGTGTGTGTGTGTGTGTGTGTGTGTATGTGTGCCTGAACACATGTCCATGTGTGATGGATGAATTAATGTGACAGGGCGGATGTAATGCAGAATCATAAATCTTAGCCTCGGGATCAGCAGAGAGAGAACACGAGGTGATATATTAAAGGGCACACACACACACACACACAGTTATCATGCTGATAATAAAAACCCCAGCCATAATAGTCAGCTAATAGACAACTATATCTTACCCTGAGGGGTTATGACATACACGCACACACTTACACGCATGAACAGGAATGCACGTGTCACCACAGACACACACATGTGCACTAAAAACATAAAGTTTATCCCTTTACCAGCCAGTTATTGTGCCACTTTTAACCCAAAAGCTAAAGTGCAATATATGGCTGTAATGCTGTGATAATTTGAATGCCGTTACAGTCGCTCGCTGTTGTAAAACATGCTAATGCTTTAGTTACTGTGTGAGAGCACTGGAGGGGGCTCTGAACAAAACATGGCAGTGTTTCTGTTCAGAATACTGGCTGGATTCACTGCAGCCGTGATGTAAATAAAACTGGTTTGTTATACCGGCAAGTTCTGACAAGCTGTCAAAGTGTTTTTTATTGTGATCATTTAGACCTGGCTGTTGGTGCTAATCATTGTAAGGATCACTTTAATATTAAAGCTGGAAATCTTTTTTGTAATAAAAGTGTCAGTGTTGACCTGTGGACTGTGTCAGTTCAACCCAATTAGGATGCTTTCGTCATGTTTCCCTCAACAGGAGTTGAATGAAGTCATGTGTTCGCCCATGTTTATTTGATTTTTCTAAAGATATCTCAGAAATACATCAATGGATTTTTGATTAAATGTGGTTCTGGAGTTGATCTTTGACAAAGGGAGCGGTGATTAAATTTTGAAGATTCTGGAACCCTTTTTTATTTTCTTAAACAGATTGGACAGATTCAACATGTCAAGAAAATGAAAAATAATAGTAATAACAGGCAAATCTAAATGAAAATGCACATGACGTTCTACCAGTGAACCCATATGGATCCGTTATGCATTTGGTCAAAATCATATTATACTTGTCAACTGATAATCTACAGTGTTAACCACATGATTCCAGAAGATATAGACAGTTTCAGGGCAAAGAATAATGTGGCTTAATTTAGCGTGAGGCAGATCCAATATATTATACCACTAAATTACTAATAAAAGTACTGTGGTACTGTTAACACTTTATATATACTGTATATATATTATATATATATATATAATTCTTTCATGGTACAGCGTTAATGTATCAGTGCACAAAGCTCACGCTGACACGCAGGAAGCGAACCAGGTCTTGCTGCAAACATATTTTCCCAATAATTACTGCAGCTGAGTGCATTTATATTCAACACACATTCGGAATTATAATACATCTCATTGCACTTGCATCCTTGCAACCAGAACACAAGACCTTCACAAGGACTAACAAATATTTATCTTGTATCAGGTTACTTAAATGTAATGTATTTTTACGTGTAACACGCTTCCTGAGTTTATTGGATTAAGAAAGGGATGAATTTTGCAGCAACTGCAACATGTTTGACTTCCTTGCAAAAGTTTTCCGTCATAGGATGTTTCCTTGTAATTCAATGTCCATACTCTTTCTTATTTTTGCATACTCACTGGAGTGTATCAGAATCAGAATGCTATTTGGGTTGATGCCTAAAATGAAAAGAGCTTTGTAAGCACATCGGGGGATTGCAGCATACAGTTGGTACATGCAGTGGGGTGGTTAACGTGGGACTAGAAGAGGGAGCCTGCATGCATTTGAATCATTTAAGAACCTCTTCTCATTGTGAAGTCTTTTATGTCATTGAATGGACATTCTTCAACAAAATTACAAGTGCTGTACTTCAAAATACTGTATGTGTGTCAGATATGGAAAATCAATATATCAGACGTACTAGACTGGCTTGAATGGGAATAAAAGCTGCTGTCTCAGATCTTTTCTTATGGTCCCCTTCACCTGCAATACTGGCCTGCAGAAGACTGACAATGTAGTCGCTATTACACACTGGACAGAGTATCATATTCACACTGGCTCTCATTCAGTGTCCTACATCATATCCACTTTGGTGATTGATTGCATCCTTGCTAAATCCAATAGCCTCTTCTTGCAGATATTAATGTCCTGCCTGCCTCCTGCTCCCATGCAGAGATGCAAAAACAAATGTACAGTAACTGTGCTGCTTCCCTGTTGTGTAATGAACACTGATAAACGTGCACAAACAAAATCACGTCTACAAACACATTACCGTAGATATTGCCACTGTGACACTACAGGGGGGAAAAAAAGGTATTCCGGCATCAAATATATCTTGGCTTTTTATGTCTGGCACAGAGTTCAGCTCAGGCCTGGATCCCAAGAGCATCTCAAATATATCTTGAGTGACCACTTAGGATCCGATTCCACTGCTAGTTCTTCCACATTTTGATTTTCTTCTGTGAAAAGTAAAACTGAGAGCAAACATTGTGAAACAATTTCTACAAATCACAGCTACTGAAGGAGCAAGAAAAGAGAAACAAAATTTTTATTTTTTGTTTGGTTGCACTGTCATGACAAATGTTACCAAAAGGGCAGTCCTTTATAAGTAGCACCACATACCACACTATCTAACATGATTGTGTGTAATAAGATCCTGTTTGGAGATATTCCTACGTCATCCACAGACACACAAACCGATATACTATCAAAAAAAACCAAATATGTGTGAATACAAAACAAACATGCAAAACACAAATTCTTCCTTGAAGGAAGAATAGTGAACAGTATAGTGCACAGTTATTTTACAGACACGGCTGCCCTATGACTACCAAAGCAAAATGTCACTCACTAATAGACACAGAAAAGCACAAAAACCCTCAAACAAAGGTTCCACATTTGTGTACATTCATGAACACACACGCAAAAAGGAAAAAACACACACACACACAGACCTCACACCTGTTAACGGATGTGTTAAGTGGCAAACACACTTGGTAGGATGGCAGGTAGCTGTGTGTGTATTTGTGTGTATTTGTGTGTGTGTGTGTGGGGGGGGGGGGGTGACTGCATTAGGGAATCACACACCCAGCTCACTCAGCGGGGGACTTCTGTCAGCCTGTGATTTTGCCCTCTTCCTCTCCCAACTCTCTCCCCTACTCGGCTGCTCACCGCTGAAATAGGTCAACCAGATATAATGCAGGGGCAATGAGGATCTAGCACACCCTTCACACACACACACACACACACACACACATACACACACACCTCCTGTCTTTCTGCCCTCACTTACCCAGTACCTCTACCAGCTAAAAAGGGATGCCATGCCCCCCATGGACACGCGGACAGGCAGGGGCTGGCTAAGGACAGCCACTAACAGCCACTAACATCCAGACATCCCACCCAGCCACAACAGCCATTTACACAGCCACGCTTGATCAGAGCCAAGACCAGTGCCTCGTACGGAATGGTTAAAGTCGCGCGACAAATTTGCACCAACTGCTAAAATGTTCATCTCTGCTAAATTAAAGGAGAAGTGGAAAATTGGCAAAATTTAATAATAGATATTGTGTGTATTGGGCTGGAACTGTTAACAATCACAAAATGGTTCATCATTGTCATTCTAAGGTAGCTGGCGTTGAGGAGGAAGAGCGGTGGGGGTTACAGTAGCTAGACACAGACTGTCACAGGGATATCACACCAAAGTCAAAGTTTAATAATCGGAAATCGAAAATCTTAGTCAAGTCAAGAGAAAATTAGTAAGAATAGCATCACAAAGATATTTGAAGTTTTATTTGTTTAGATTAGGTTGGGATTAGGTTAGGTTGGGCTCAGTTTAGTTAGGCTAGGTTAGATTAGGTTAGGTTTGACTAGGCTAGGCTACGCTAGGTTCAGTTCAGCTAGGCTGGGCTAGGTTAGGCTAAGTTAGATTTTTCATTTATCTTCAAAAGCATTTATGGTATTTCAGACTCTTAAACACAATGATCAAGCCATTAACCAAGATAAGGTGCTACTTGTAAAAGAACATCGCCAAATGAGATATTCCA
Organism: Antennarius maculatus; assembly: GCA_013358685.1. NCBI lineage: Eukaryota > Metazoa > Chordata > Actinopteri > Lophiiformes > Antennariidae > Antennarius > Antennarius maculatus. The sequence continues at coordinate 8,692,706 of CM023623.1, read as the reverse complement.
TTGTTTTGTAATATTAAAGTATTATTAGGGGGTATTTACACAATAACTGATATATATCTGTCAATTGTAAACTTTAGTTCAGTTTTTCTTAACGATGCCACATCGTCTTCAAAATGCATCAAAAAAGAAACGCTCCTGATAGCTATGACCTTGCCGTCTTCATCATATGTGTCTACTGTGGTTCCAATCTTATTTACATACATACAGTCTATCATGGTGAGGACATCACCAAAAAAAAAACCTCAGACGGTTTGGGTTTCTTTTGTGTTGAGGTGTAGATTTGCTGCATTACCACTCTGACCTTATTCGGTACCACTGACTTTGAAACGTTACACCATCAACTGCTGTCCTGATATGCAAACAGCATCATATCCATGTGCATAGAAATTGTTTTGAAAATCACAGTGTGGGGATACAGAATGTTTTTTTTTTTTAAAAAACTCAATTTTCAGCAAAAACATTGTGTAAACATGGTCTAAGGGTGAAACTTTCATTGGCATTCTGTCCAGGAGAATTACCTTTGTGATGCTTTACCATCAGAATAAACTATAATGTATAACCTTGAAAAGGACGACAGCTTCATTGGAAAATCTGCAATCCTCTATTTAAAAGGAAAAACCGAATCCTGAACAACACTGCAGAGGTTTCAGGCTGAGTAGTTGAGTGGAGGGACCAGCTGTCATCATTGATTCGTCGCCGTTCCAGTGTGTAAATGGAGATATGAAGGAGTATTTCTATTAACAACAATGCAAACAGCTTAAAAATCCCTTAGAGCTAAGTCAGCAGGCTGATTCCTGTAGTGCATGTTATGATTCAAAAGGTAAATCAGACATGCCGCTATCTGCTATATTCATGTCAAATGCTAAAAGTTTTACCCAACTTTACATTTCTTCCACAAATCCAAGTTATATAGCCTCCCTGTCTCCTACTCATCATACCCTTACCCTTTTTTATCTTAGTGAATTCTCAGCTCATGTTGTCTTTGCTCTGCAGTCTCTACCGACTGTGACCTTTTCTCCAGTGGAACAGGATACTACCCATCTCCATCTACCTCATGCATTAATGATCTGTGGTAAGGCTGAGGGCATCCATCTGACTCCCAGTCCGCTGCTCACCCACTTCCAAGGACGGAGCTCAGCCGGAGCCCAGCTCGGCCACATTCCCTGTCACCCACAGGGAAATGCAGATAAATAGCCAGAGATAGCGATGGCACCGTGGTGTAAAAAAGTAGAGACTGCCCCTCTCATCTCTACTGCATTCATCTCTTTGACACTTCCCAGTGGCAGATATCTAAAATACTAGAGCACAGGGATGACAGCAGGCAACAGACATAAGGACACTCAGCCAATTATCCAAGCTTCACACAAAACCTAATGGCACAAAAAAGCAGCTGAAATGAGATTCCTCCATGGAGTAGAAATATAGCTGGTTCTCTTTAGTATCTCCAGTTTGTTGGCATTTAAAATATATGGTAATTAGAGCTAAAATGCATTCATTTACCTTTTTTTTTTTTTTTTTTTTTTTTTTAATGTTGATGTCCTTTACACAGCATATGCAAGCAGCTCTTCCTGAAAGATCCCCAAAGTGCTCTTTTGGCACGAGCTCAGTCTTGTCAAGCTTGGAGACATAAAAAATTGAGATAAAGTGATCTTGTAAATTCTGCTGCAGCCCATTCAGTTGGTTGTAAAGTTGGCAATGGCACCGGTGAGTAGTTCTGAAATTCTCCCGTAATGTACTTTCATTGGTCACAAAAGTCATGTGCTTCCAGCCCAATACGTTCCCATGACCTCGGCAAACCTCATGTGACAGAGATTAATGCAACATCTCGTCTTGTGTATTTGTGTATCTTCTATCGACATTACTTAAAATTCATGACCATCTGCGGAGTTTAACTCTTTCTTCACCACAAATTTATACAGGTAATTATTGCCGCCAATAAATCAATCTGACATTTCACACTTTGATCAGCAAAACAAGATTCCTTCATCAGGCACCATCATTTGGGTTAAAGTGCGATCAAAACTGATGCTTCCAACAGAAAAAATGTCAGCTATTCCTCCAGAGAGTGATTTTCATTTCTCTGTTTCTTTATTGTATTTTCCTCCAGAGCTGCATAAATAAATTCTCTGTGGTAGAGGCATTTGCTCTACAGTATTATAATGGAAATTGGATTTCTTTTATGCTCAAAAAAGATCTGTCGCACATTTAGAAACTTTGTAATTCACTTCGTCCCATTTTAATCCGAGGCCTATGGGTGGAGCAAACTTATAGTGGTAACGCTTGATTTCACACTTCCGAAACACTCAAAAGTCAATTTTGGCAAAAAATCTTGAGTATTGTTGTCATCAACTGATGGCAGCATAAAATGAGAGTCACTTATTAATAGGGCACAATCAACTACTTTCATATCTAAATGACTGACTAGCAATGCATTGTTTTCCCATTTTCCATTCTTGACCTAGCGGGGGATATTATGATGAGCATCATAATATCCCCTGTGTAGGTACCTCACTCTCCCACCAACAAGGACTCAAATCTCCAAAACCCTCAGATGTATCCTAACAGCTGCAAAAATTCCCATCTGAAGAGGAGGGACGAAAAAACATTTCTTCTGTGCATCTCCCAACAGTTCCACACTGAAATATTTGACTTTCTGGGATCCTTGAAGCTCTTGAAGGCTTCGGTTGGGATTTTCCACATGACTGATCTCTGTTTTCACAGCAGGTGTTTAAAATACAACCAACTTACAAGAGTCTGTAGTAAACTAGTAAGCAAGAAAAACACAGAGATGGAAGTGAGAAAATTTGAAAAGCTTGTAATTTTTCAAATATAACTTTCAGTGTTGACTTTTTTTTTTTTTTAGTTAATTACATAACTTAACCACATCAGATGGTGGCATGTCTAGCTGCCATGCTGTTGCATCCCCCTGGCGTTCAGTCTATGATGAGCCATTGATGTCCCTGCTTTCAGCCATGTATTATCATCATACAAGCAAATACACATGCATGCCCACCCAGGAGTATGCATTTAATGACTGACACAAATGGAGACATGCAAATACACCAAGAAGCTTCACAGGCAAATCAAGCTGACAGATCAAAGTGTACAGTCAGAGGGGCTGAACCGCCTTTTGGAGAGCTACTAAAAAGATGGTTTCCTAAAAACCACCCTGGGGTTGTGCTATGGAATGACCACTGCTGCTTCCACGTCCTATCAGGATTCCAGTAATTTTTTCCAGGCCTGGTTACACACACCAAAAGCAGCCTGAGCCTGTTTGTTTGTCTTACTTGTCTTGTAAGATGTTAGACTTAATACTTACCACTCTGGTTTTGTGTGTGCTTGTGTGTTTATGAGTGTGCGAGTGCATGTGTGTGTCTGTGTGTGTGTGTGTGTGTGTGTGTGTGTGTGTGTGTGTGTGTGTCTGTACTGTTCAGATTGATGATGGTTTTTGTGAATCAAGGGTCGCATATATTTTTGATCACATTAAAGAGCATGAAACACTCAAGTCAGATTTAAAACATGAAAGATTATTACTCAACATTTAGGATGAGCCTCTGCAGTGGCGTTGGCTGTCGGATCATGTTAGTCAGTAATCCTTAAAAAGCAAAAAGTCATTTTACAGAGTGAACTCAGTGCTTACAAATGCACAGAAATACATGCAGGGTCTAATTTAAGATGATATGATCAAAAATCTACTAAGGTCGTCTAAAATTCAAGATGTGCACCGAGCTAGCAACTCTGAAATATTTCATCAGTTCTCATTCATGTTCTCCAGAAGTCAAATCCTGAACCTTAGCCACATTTGTGGTTTTGATTCAAACATCTAGAATGCTACTTAAACTGAACACTATACCTGCATAGCAGAAACACTTCTCCAAGTGTGTGGTGTAACAAACAGCTGTGGGAGTGACAGCGCACACACCACAATACCTGAAAAGATACCGGGAAACATGCCTGGCAGAGACAAGGTGAGGGACAAAGGCAATGGTGGCTGGGGGCTTTTCCACAGGCCAGTAGTTCAGTCCACATCACCTTGCCAAACTGTCACTGCCCCCTACGACGCCCCCTCTCTAGCCGAGCCACTCTCGACAGAATGATTAATGGTGTATCCAGTCATGCGAGCGCCACTGTCCCTGACTACAATAAACATTATCATAACTATGAAGAGCACGGCGTCCTCCGTGAAACACATAAAAACGATGCCCCTACCGCAGGAGATGTATTTCTTCTATTTGTCTGTCATTTTGCTCATAATGGGAGAAATAAAGAATGTGCGCTCAGATTAACGACACGTTTCAGAGGAAAGACTGATAAAATCAGCATCCTATTACTTCTCATCTCCTGCACACTGGAATAATCTAAAACTATTAAAATCCAGAAATGATCTTCCTTGAACTGACAAGGCGACTGCAGCTCCATGCTGAGCCTCTCCTACAGAGCCAGGGTCATATTTTCCTAATGTCTTTTTAATACAGTCGTGTCATATTCCTGCTGTTCCTCCAAACATTCTTGCCCATCATGATCTGTGCAGTGTGTCAACAGTACCATATTAAAGGCAATATACCATGAGAGTGGTCTACAAGCTTCATATTGGCTCTCCATCCCCACAGGATGCATAACCGTTTATAGGACTTTACATTAGCCCCTGTCTGCTGCTATTATCTCCTACATAGTGCAGGGGACACACTCAACATGCACATTTGTACATGCAAACATGCACAAAATGAACACAAATTCAAACTGCATACATAAACAGAGCAGAATGCGCACAGCCGTTGAAATCTCCATCTTGCTGAAGTGATGTGCAGTGTGTGAAGTGTGCTGCATTCAAATGTATCAGTAAAAATGCTAATTCAATGTGTAGGCTTTTTAGACACCCTGTTGGGAGATTCATGTTTCACTTGATGAATCAAATTTATTTTTTGCTGTTTTTTGCTGAGGTCCAGTTTTCTTTTTTGTTTTTCTGATGCTCCCATCAAGAAAGAGACAGAAATGCTCAAAACCTACAATTAAGACTAAATTGTGTCCCTGTAATGAAGTGTCACCAAATCGACATAGTGGTTGTGAAAGTTATCGCAAATTATTTCTACTTCTGGGCAGTCCATCCTTTTATTGTTAAAATTCATAACCCCCCAAAAAAACAAAATTGAAGTGAAAAGCTCAAAGAAAAAGCATTTACTCTCTTCCATACTCCATTACTGACACACAGTGCGAACAATAACAGAGACAGTTTTCACTGTAAATTACTTTCATAAATGGCCAACAGTGATTTTAACTAGAAACCCCTTGACAGAAAAAATATGACTATCTCCATATTGTAAGGAAATATAATGAAGACCAGGCAGTCCAATTAAAATGTCTTGCAGTATCTGAAGACCCAAAGGCAAAGGTCTAATTTAATAGAAGGCACTGTTGACGATGTGCATCAGTATTAAGGTGTAAATCACCTGTTATTAGCAGGTTAGGCTTTCAACTTCTAACAAGTTAACAGGGGATAAGAAATAGAGGCTTGGCATCAAAAAATGTTGTCAAAACCAAGGCCAATACAGGAAAATGTAGAACAGTTAACGAGAGAAGTTTACCAGTAAACAAAGCCCCAGAATCCTCGTTGTTTTGTCTTTTGGTGTTACATTTGCAAGGGGAGGGACTTACAAAAGAAATTAGCATTAATTCAACCACAAAGGAACTGAGGTACAAAATGGTGAACTCATTTCTTTAAGGAATATAAATAAGCATAGCACATCTCAAATTAGATTGCTAATGAAACTTCATGTAAATATCTAAAATGCTTCCATAGAAAAATATTGATAAATACTGCAATTCTTGATTTGAGATCACAAATTTTGCTTCAATGCTGCAGCAACGACAAGGGAGTGTGGGATTTGACTAGCTGTGTGATGCTCTGACATATCCTCAGGACCCTGTGTATTTTATTTCTCCCCAGAATCTGATGCTGGACTGCTGTTTGCCGAAGTCCACAGCATTTAAATGAAAATGAAAAAAATAGTCAGGATGATCTGCTGTACAGGAGTCTAAACTGCCTTTGCTGCAATCTGCAGTGAACAGGAGGAACATATTTCTAAGGAAGGCTGTATTCATTTGTAAACTATTCACAAAATCGCTAGCTACAGGGCTAATGTTTGGGCACCAGGAGATGAGATGAAAGTCTTGCAATGAATTTATTTAACAGCTTTTTAAGATGACCTACGCAGAACACAGGACACCCCCCTGGACTTGATTTTTATTGAAGACAGGAACTTATCGTTGAATTGAAAATGACTGAGGTCTTCTCTCAGAAGGTAACTTAGGTGTTTACCAGTGTTTCACAATAATATCCTTAATTTTGTGTTATCATGAGAATAATTTAATATTATTTTTTTCATTTTGAGTCATGTTGAAGAAACCAAATATGGCAGACCGACAGAGACAGATAGCCTGTCATGAGTCATTGCCTCATGACAGAGGGAAAAGAATTGAATAGGGTGCTCAACAATGCACTTTTTTTAAATCTAAAAAACTAAAAGAGCTATCATTGTACCATACACACTTTAGTAAATGCTTACTGATCGTAGCAGTTTGAAGCCCTTGGCTTCTGTCACGCACAGTTCTGAGGTTGTAGCCTTCAGAAGTCTGGCATCACCATGCGGGGTCAGGATAGAGGTCAGGAAGAATGCCACCTCCTTTCATCCCTCAACAACAGATCCACCATCATGCCATTTGCATCTCACTCCACACCACTCCCTCTTCCTCTGAAGTCACATTTTTACAGGCTGTACAGGCTGTAGATCCAGATGTTCCTCAATTCACCCACGTTATTTATTCTTAATGTTCCTCCGGTGAACACAGCCACTTCTTGATCTTCTCCCATTGAAAGCTCAGCAGATACGTTACTGTGAAGAAACCTCCAGATGCAGCACGTACAGTAAATCAAAAACAACAACTTAATTGTCCTCCTCGGCTCGTGCAGATGATGCACTTCACTACTTATAATTGTGCTACTGATTAGGCTCATCTTACAGCATATCTCCACCACTTCATAAAACCCATCAGCCACATCTGTTCCCAGCAGCACCAAACAAGAGGCACATTAACAAACAAACAATTAGTCACATTTCAAGTCCTCTGTTCCATTAGAGGGAAAGCTGGGACCGATGGCTCCGGGGAACCACATGCTCCACTAGGGGGGAGGGGGGACTTTCTGGAATTAAACTTTCAGCATTTTGCATCACGGTGACGATGCATCTAACAGCGTAAGGTTACGGGAAAAGGCTCCACAATTAGAATGATGATGTCTCAGAGAGCGAATCCCAGCGTTGCTGTTTTAAATTACATCAATGTGAGCTCTCCTGTCTGGCAGACGGAAGACTGCGAGTCGGCAGAGTTGTCAGTCACGCTGTATTAAGAGATAGCTCAGGACACGGCTGGGAGTCAAAGGTTAAAGTCATTATGAGCTGGGAGGGCTCTGCTTTCTGACCTTTGACCTGCATTTCACTTCACTCTCTTGTATTTTCTCTCCACACTCTGAGTCAAAACTGACCCGGCACGGCTGCAGGTGTTACGAGGGCTCCTACTGGTATCTTGTAACAGATGCAAAGGTGCACCAAATGTTGGAATTTCATAATTTCACAGCAATCACTTTATATTCACATTTTAGGTGAATATTGCTTGTAAAAATTGTCCCGACATTCTTCTGCCGTTGTACTCTTACTGTTCTAAAACCCTTGTCTCCTACTTCCTCTTGTCTTTTCCCATCTTCCAAACTTCACATTCGCTGTCCTTTTTATTTTTGATGAGAGAGGGGAACAGGAGGTCTACCCCAGTGTACTCCCAACCTAATGTCTTAAATATTTAATGTGATACCAGTAAAACACACACACACATACACATGTATGCACAAACCACCAGCGTGGGCCACTGGTCTAGAGTGGGTGTCGTTGCAGAATGCTAATTGAACTAGTCTACGGGTCAGTGAGCGTTTCTGTGTGTGCAGATACATTCTGGCAGAGGAGATATCATCTGTCTCCTTCTGTCCAACAACTGAGGTACTCTAAGGTGTCAACTGGTGAGAAATCTCTACAATGAGGAAGATTTGAGAGGTGATGAGTGGCAACTTATTATTTTCTCTGAAGTGACCAGTGGGCCATCGTAATACATTTTTCTGACAAGATCCATAAATCTTAATTTTGGTCTCTACAGCCCCATTCCACTGCACAGTGGGCTCCACCCTGCTTGCATCTTTGTTTTTTTTAATTTCCATTGGCACTACTTTATTAGTAGCTGTTCTGCAGTGGTTCCAAGCAAGTCGAGCAGGTACCATGAGGTCAGGTGAAACGTTACAGTTCAACGATTCTGCACGGCATCTCACACAAAAGCAGAAAACTGGTAAAGCTTGTAATATGGACTGAAAATGCAGCAATGCAGACAAGGAGTTAGGAAATCTAAAAAAATCTTGATCTATTCCTGCTCAAAAAACACACACATAAATAAACAAGGCAGTCAGAGACTGCAATATCCCACGACATCCCTGAATTCAACATTTTACCCTGATCTACACATTTTTGTGCCTCTGGCTTCCTGAAAATGTTGCTTTTGTTTTGTGATTATATCTCATCAGGTTTCAGAGATGTGTACCTGAAAAGGTATACAGTGTGCCGTCGTTCCTCGCGGTTAATGCACTCCAGGAACCACATGCGATTAACGAATTCTGTGATAGAGCGACAAACTATTTATCTTATTATGTACGATTATTTAAACGTTTATGAATCCTCCCCAGACACTTTTGTGTCTCACGGAAGTCCGAGACTCACGGGACTTAACACACTTCTGGATGCCGTCAGCCAATAGAATGCGCATACGGTATCACGTGACTGCCTTCCAAAAATCTGCAATGAGTACAAAAGTTTAAATTTGACCTTGATCTAGTTTACGCAAGGTCATGGTCATCATCTCATTTTCATCCCCTTTGCCGCCCAAGTAATCCGCTTTTTGTTTCATTTTTTTATCTGCAATGGTTGTGAAGATATTTGGTGGATGGACAGACGGACGGACGTACACACAAACACTGACAATTACAATACATCGTCGCTTCACAGGATGTAATAAGGAGATACACATGCTAGCTGGTTTGAGTATAGCAATAGGCAATACAATAAAATCCCTGCCAAACATTGTAGTGTAGTGGAGAATGCAGATTGTTACATGCAGGTAGAAATGAAGGAAGATCAGCCACCAAACAATGTTTTTTAGTGTATATTTCATATTAGTAAACCATGAACACAGAGTAAAATTGTAAAACAGACAATTAAATGTTTACCTGTATGCAGAGAAGTCCAGGTGCAGCAGAATGGTGGTGGGAGGAGAAAAAGAGAGAAGGAGAAACATGAGTTACAACATTAAAATGGTACATGAATGCAGAGAAATGTTTCTACAGAGCAGACACAGAGCAGAACATGTGGATGAAGGCCAGAAAAACAAAACAAAAAGTAAACGGTGTAAGTGCCCCTACGCCCCCTGCACAGCCACACATGGCTATGTTTCAGAGATGGAGGAATTCAGGAGGAACACATGTTTCCGGGTGCGCTGTCAAGTATGTAGAACATAAAGTTTACAGAGCGGGAGGGGAACCGGCTTTAATTAGGGTTAAGCAGACCTGGTTCTATTTGTTTTCATTTGTGTGATTTATCCCCTTTCATTTGGCAGCTGGCTAACATGTCCCAGACCATGAGACCAACTTCGCCTGAGGTAAAAGGATACGGCTGGCCTTTGGAATGGAGGGCAGGCTTGGAAGTAAAGGGTCGAAAAAAAAGAGAAGCGGTTTTGTGGTCTTTATAGGATTGTACTTGAGGCCACCTGTCGTGTGGATGTACTTGCAGTGTACATGACTACCAATAGAAGTGGTCAGCTGTGATATTGTCACCCAGCATATTTTTCCTTTGGGTAAACACATTTTCTTCCACTGAGGGCCTCGAGGGTAAAGAGGAGATGAGCAGGATGAGGGTGGGATGTAGCCTAAAGACCAAAGATAGGTTATTAGATATTTGGACAAGCACTCCAGACTACATAAAGCTCCTCGTGCCTCGGGGGAGATCTGCTGATGCTCTTAAGGCTTAAGTCTGTCTCTGTATTACAAACAGTCAGGAAACACAGAGTGAGCATCTGTGAGCAATTCTATGGCAAAGAAGAAATCAATCAAAAGCCAACATCTGCCTCTGAAAATATGTTCTCTTACTGCAGTCGAATCTACAAACCATAAACTCCAGTATGGAGGAGGAAATGATCCGAGAAGTATGATCTAGATGCCTGTCATTGTTCACTCGCAACGACCACTTTTAGATGCTTTCCTTTCTCTTGTCTCGTTTTTCCCATTTAACTCTTAGAATTGCAGTCAATGTGACTCAGATTGCAGTTAATGTGTATATCTCTGAGCTTTCTGATCAGATTACTCGTTTGCCATTGAGGCTGATCCATTTGATGTTGAGACACTAGGGCTGAATTCATCTGTAACGTATCATCGCCAGCTTGTGATGGAAAGCACAGAAAATAAACAAAACACGCCTCAGGATAAAACAAATTAGATACAGATACGACAGCACACAGGCAGAGTTGAATACTTTACTCTAGCTTTTGTCGTTTTTTTTTTGTCATTGTGCCAATTGGAAAACCACAAAATGTTCAGTTCATCTCATCTCCAGTGGCAGCAGGCACCAGAGGGCAACAGCCTTGAAGTAGAACAAAAGGCTTGCAGTAAAAACATCACTGCTCAGTTTTTGATAAATGGTTATAGTTTGGGGTTTTCTCTTTTTTTTTTTTTTTTAATGACCAAGCCTGCCTTCAGTCAAAGCCTCCAAGAGAGAAGCTGATCAAGCGCAGGTCGGAGATTTACAGTCCGGTCAGCCTGTAGGCAGCTGAGGGGTCTCGGAACATCAATAAAGGGTTAACCAGCACCGTTAAGAGTTAAAGGGGGCAGTAAGTGGCTCCATTAGCTCAGCTGACTACAGCAGCCATAAGGGTAGAGGATGGAGGCTGGGTGGATGAAGGAGTGAGAGAGACAGGAGATGAAGTGCCCCTGAGACAACGGTAGAGGAGAAAACAGAGGTGGAGGGGAAAGTTACAGAATGCTGCTCGGGCATCAAATCAAAGCGATCGCTATAGCTTCCAGCGTCGAGACAGAAGCAGCACTGTCACTAGGAAAAGAGCAGGAAACACCACAGGAAATGAGAGAGAGAGAGAGGGAGAGAGAGAGAGAGAGCGCAAGAGAATGAGGTTTCATACCACTGGGTCTACGCAGCTCAACAGTCTGCACATCTGAGTCTGATCAAGAATCAGTGCAGTTGGCGACTGCTGGCAAACCTGCCGTTTGAGTTTAAGAGTCGGTCCAATCATTAATCAGGGATATTTCCTGCTCTGCTCTCACTCTAAACTCTGACTGGATTGTTGACGTTTGTTTGGTTGGGAGCAACTAAGGGATCCTCCAATTTGGGGCCAATGTTTATCAGGTTGACTGTTCCCAATTAAAGGTCTATCAGGGGCCCTGCATTAGCTGCCTGTGTGAGAGGGTGAATGTGATTGGCCGTGGTTCCCTGAGGGTTTAAAACTGCGCCCATGTGGTTGTCCAGGTTTCTCTCCAGACAAAAGCTACAATTCAAATCGAATAAACACACACTAATCTGTTGTAAAGAAATCTAATATGCACATTTAAATAGTCCAAACAGGATGGTCTCTATTTATTTTCCAGGAATGTGTAAGTTTCAAATGTTTCTTGCCTAAACAATGTAGTTTTGTTTGCGCAAAAATGATACTAAATACTCCATGCATACACAATCCTGAGTGGAAGACCTTTTTTTTTTACCCCTTCTAGCATGTGTCTTTCAGTGTGACGGTCTTTGAAGTGACAAACGCTGACAGCAGTGACCTCCAATGTAGAATAGAAAATACATCCAGAGAAAAATGTTAAATTGTTTTTCCAAATCGCTTTGAGGGAAGGGTTGAATTTATATGTGTTTAGACTGAACCTCTGCATGCAAACAGTATCCAGATGAGCGAACACATACTGCGTTTGTGAATTCACACACATCTTTGTGGGTCTCTCTAGCCCTCAGAGTAAAGTGTGCCTGATAAGAGCAGCGATAATCTTTATTTAATTTACCTTTTTTTTTTAATTTGCTTATCTGCAACTTTCATTTCAATTTACACTTCTGCAAAATAAATAGCATACATTCCCTGCATGGCAGTTCTGCCCTGTAATAAGTGAGGGTCTCACTTTAATAAATACATTAATTCAGAGCTCACCAGGCAGAAACAATGCCAGCATGGGAGATAAATCCCCTGGTGTTCATTTCCTCTGTCTGTGTTATGGCTGATGCTGAGTTGAAGATGGCCTGTTGGGGGGAATGAAGATCATACATCACACAGTCCTCCCCGCGAGTGTGACATGTCTTTGTCCCTGCTCTGTGTCTGTGCATCTGTTTCTGTGTTTTTACTATGGAGTAATAATACAGAAAGGACATTTATTCTATATGATGCATAATATCATTTCACAGCAGCTGAATTTTGCAAATATAAGAGTATAGATGAAATTAAGTGTGGATACAACCTATTAGAATCTTTGCAGCTGAGGACACAATTGTGCAGTTTTTCTGACATGTTCTCTCTGTGTGAGCTTGTGTGTGTATGTATGATTGTCCACCACACACTGACAGGGGCTTTTTATTTCTAAACCCTGTGGAAATGCTGCCTCTACTGAACCTGAACATTTCTATTATTAACTTTCAGCACCACAAAATCCTCAAGGCGAGCTTTTTGCCAGTCTGTAAGGGAAAACATCTTTGCTGGATAATAGCCCTTCGTCTAATTACAACGCCAGCAATCACAAACACACACACAGGCACACACACAAACACACTGAGCATAGGAGAAAAAGGAATGAGAAGGTGACACGCATCATACACGCAAGTCACAAGTGTATGTGTGTCTGTGAGTTTGCTGCAGTTGTAGCTTAGCTCATTAGTGAGGGCTGTGACAATGTGGATGACACATTATAAAGAAGCTTCAATCAAATTTATGGAGTTAATAATGAGTGCAAGAAACCAGCGACTGCATTAGAAACAGCTTGGCATGTGAAAATCATTAAATCACTGTGGCCACAGCCTTAAGAAGCGAAAACATTGAATGTTCCGGGGGCAGAAACTAAACGGCTGATTCATTGGGTATGAATGAAGGTTAGTAACAAATGAAGGTAGGTTTAGTTGACTGTTTGATCCTCCCCGTATTTTTCTTTCCAGAATCTGTGTTTGCAATCTCTGATTCTCGGTAGACGGAGGTCAAAGGCTAACTTGCTCATGTCTGGGATTCTTCAGAAGGCTCCTCTTTCCCCACTGACCTGCCCCGTAAACTCTGAGCCCTATAATCTTCTCTCCCTGCCACATAAACACACATACATGCATACACAAAGGACTCAGGTTCCAGGCCATCAATAAAACTGCACACCACCCCTTTTGTGTCACTTACTTCCCCTCCCAGTTCCTTTTAATGGTTTTTTGAAGGGGACTGAAAGCTTTTCTCTCGACTCTTGCTCGCTGTTTGTTTAAACAAGTTAATTAGTGCAGTTGATCTGATGGGCCTCCAGTGCCTCGCTGCTCTGTCACAGACTCCACACTGCATGTCAGAGGGACAAAGAGACACTGATCTCAATTTAACTGACCCAGTGGAAGCAGCGAGAGCAGGAACTAAACAAAACTCAATCACCTGACGAAAGATCCATCAAATCCATTTTTCAGTAATAATGAACGTAAAACTCAGATTTTAAAGTACCGCCATCATCAATCAGAGGACCAACAGCTCTTTCAAATCAATACATTACCAGTCTTTTTGCTTGGCAGGGAACATAAGAATCGCTGAAAGCATGACATATTGTTTCAAATTACAGACCAAGCTAAAGTTTTATGTAATTTTTGAAAAATAAAAAGAACTGTTTTCAATTTTAAATAGAAATTTTATGCTGATTTAAAACATCAAATTATGATGAATGACAATACTGTAAGAATTGTCATCTGAAAACTAGTTCAGGTGAAATAACTTGCAAGATGCAGATGCAGTAGGCTTAGAGTAAGAAAAACGAAAGCACTTACATTTCTTCAATTAAATGAAGAAAAGTGGCTTGTTAGTTATTGATCAATTGATTCCAGAAGGCAAAAACTAAAGTGAAAAATGAGTGTTAGAGATTTGGCAGTCATCAAGGCAATAACTAAATCATAAATAAGAAGGTAACTCATTCAGACCCAGAATAAGACCAAAACGACCGAGCTATCATATGACTTTCCAGAGGCTACTAGTTGTGTGTGTGTGTGTGTGTGTGTATATAATATACCTAAATGTTTTACATATATTATACAATTTTTAGAGCATTGTCACGACTTCCTAGAAGATTCAACAACGTAAAATGAAATTACTTGAAGAATATAAATCCATTATAGTCCCTAGATTTTATATAGCAGTCAAACCATATTTTGAGAAAAAAAACTACAAGGACAAGCTAATTTCAGGAATTCTCATATAGCGAATTGTTGTTCTAATCTTAAGCATGCCTTATCCGACTTGAAATCCTCATGTGCTGTAAGCCTTTGATTGTTTTTTTCCTCAATACTTTCATGTCCCTGGTTAAACTTTGGTTGTATTTCATGCATTTAACTTGAAATTTCTTCCACTTCTTTATTCTCGATTGATTGATACCTCTTTGGATTGTTGTAAGTAAATGTCATTCAAATGCTTTCCTTTTCTTATTCAAAGCACTTTGAGTTGTTTGAAATGTACTGCCTCCCTTCAATTATGTGTCACAGCAAAAGTTAAAATGAATTTGTAAGTCCACATCTCAGCGGAATAAATTGCGCTTTTAGTAATCGTAAGTGTAAGAACTGCATAATAATAATCAATAAGAGATAAAACGTTTCTTCTTCTTAAGGTTAAATTAATTTTCTCAAGGACTGTCTTGGATGATTTGGTTTGCTGCACCAAACCGAAATGTAAAATTCATAACTTTTTTACTTACAACATTCTCATAAATTAAGGTCCAGAAACAATATTTACAAACAGTATTTCTGCACTTATTCCATTGATGACCATACAATTTCACTGTTGCCAGATTTGCCTGAAGACAATGTGACTCAGCAGAGAATCAGAGGTGCCAGAGCGATGAAGACATACAGTAGCTGCTTGAGTGATGGAGCTGAATGAAAATGGAGAAACGCCACCTGACATCGTCTTCAGAGATAAAGCGAGACACAGAGCACCTCGGAAAAAAAGGACAAAAACGTAGAGATAAAAAGAAAGGATGAAATGAAAATGAAGATGTATGAAGGAGCACTACAGGGGGAGTTGAAAGTGGGTTCAGACTCGATCAGAAGGTAAATGGGAGAAAGAACGAACAGTTGGATGTTGTGAGTAAGACACAATTATACTCCTGCATCTCCAAAGGAAGCCCCTGGTGGCTGATGAGCGGATGAAAGTGGAATAAAGGAGCAAGCGAGAGAGATAGTGATACCGAGATAGTTAACATGTTCCCGGCAATCCCCGGCACCCCTGCTGTCCCTGCCAGTCAGTCGGCACCCTGATCTCTTCCTAATGAGCTGTTTACATCCACAGCAATAGATCAAAACCTAACCTCTAAGCCACGGCTGGCAGCATCAATACTTCCAGACACTAAGAATGTTTGGATTTGAAAAACCAGGGCAAACATATTGTGATTGTTATCAGAACTTCTCTATTCTCAGTTCATCAGAACTTCCTGTGCTGTGTCAGTCATCGTTAATGGCTAAGATTAACTTTGAGTAGCATTACGGTAATAAGCCTATTCCACTTTAATAAATAAAGCTGCTTGGAAATGAACATGATTACAGATTCTGCTGTTCCTAATGGAGCGTGCTAAAGAACAATGTTGACTCTGTTGTTATTGTTTTGATATGATGATCAGGGTGTGTTCTTTTGCGTTGTATTCTCCTTCCTGTGCAGACAAAAGAACAGACAGGCTTCAATCTGCATCCAGTAATCTGCCGTCACAGCAGGTACTTCTTTTTTTGTGAGTGAAGAGGTGCGGAGTGAGAGACAAAGTAAGTGGAAGCCGCAATTACTGTCGCTTCAATGCGTTCCGGGCTCTTCCTTCACGCTCAACAAACAATAGCAGAAACATCCCATGAAGATCTGCAGCCTAGAAATCAAAACCGATGAGAATTTAGAGAAAGTGCTTACTTTTCTTGCGTTACAACAACCTAATTATTTCTGTTCCTCTATCCAAGTGCAACCAAGTAGTCTTTAAAGAGATACTACAGATGTCTGGGGTAGGTAAGCCTTTGTTTGAGGCTCTCTATATGTATTTGTGTGAACATGCACATGTGTGGCATCAGGGCTAAACTCATAAAACCTCACTGCGACTTTGAGGTCTCCCCTCATGGGATGATCTTTCAGTTGCCCTCTTGTCTCCTCCTCTCCCACCCTCGATTTCCCCCCGAACACATGCCTCCGTCTTTCGTCTCTCGACATCCCCTGAGTCGCAGTCACCAGAGCACTTAACCTCAACAGGCCTGCCCCCCCTTCCCTAGTCAACCCCAGACACAGACGCATCGTCACGTCAACTCGGCTCATATTTAGCCTTACATATAAAAGATTAATGGGAAGTCTGGGGGGGGGGGGTAGCGTGTGCCAAAGGCTCTGTGCTTTCCCAGTCAAGGAACTCTCACATGTGTTTCAGTATTACTGTAGTGGGTCTGTAGTCTTAGCTGAAGCGCAGAAAGGAAGGAGGCATCATGCCGAGCTTTCCACCCTGGTGTCACTTTCAGTTTACCTTCCCCTGCTGTGAATCCTCCACCAATTATTTGGGCTACAGCAAACACTGCTTTCCTTCTTCCAACAAACAATGACTTCAGATAGTGTGTCTTCAGGGACCTTTGAAAAAGGAAAAACATCTTTGAATTCTTGACAATCTTTTGTGAAAAGGGGGCGGGAGGTATCACTGCAAAATTCAAACATGGCAAGCAATGACAGTCATCTAGACACCTGACCCACAATAGCGACTGGCTGCTAAGTGAATATGCAGTCGATAAACATTCAAGAGGCTGCTTCTTCTTTCTATGAAGGGATATAGCCTGGAGTAAGGATACAAAAGAAAAGGTAATTAGATGAAAAGATGAATCGATGATATAAGTAGATTACCCAGCACCATCTATTTCTTTAAGCAATCTCTGACCAGAGACGTGGTAAGTAAAGCAGGGAAAGAGAGGTGGCAAAGAACCTGATGAAAAACACATAAAGCCTCACTCAAACAAATCAAATCTTGAGGGCCAATATTAGCCCTGTCTCTGTCGCCACATTGCTATTGTCCATTAAGGGAAACATTCTCAGGAGAGGACAAGAGTGTGCATGCATATGTTTTTGTGTGTCTTGTGGAGTGAAAGTGATTGTGTCAAACCGATTGAGGATACAGAAGCTGTGAAAAGAAAGAGGTCAACCACAGGCCATTGTTAAAAAAAAAAAAAAAAAGACACCCAAATTTATGTGGAATTGGGCTTCATAAGAGGGATCAAAAGTAGGTTCTTGCACTGCATGTCTTCAACAATAGTAGCCCCATTTGCACAGCATCTAATGCATAACTATAATCATCTTTTTCTCTGTGTGCACTCAATTAATTCTTTTCTTTTTTTTGCCACCCCTGTGATGGCAGTACAGGAAGCTACGGCTTACAGTTTAACCCAGTTATCACTGTGTATGACCAACTCTACTCAAGTTGTCTACAACTTGGATCTACTCATCAATTTTTACATTTCCATGAGGTAAAATGAACCTGACAACTATTTCCAAGTGAGCAGATCAGCTACTAAAAGATCACATGAATCATTACAGACCCCTGATTGGTTAATGTCTACTCTTCAAAACACAAGTCAAAGAGCCCAAACCTTCAACAGCCAGGCTACTTTGGATAACATTACTTTTTTCTGTTGCAAACATTATATTGAGAAGGTGCAGACTTTCTGGTATTAAACAGTCAGTAGGAATATCATGAGTCTATTGCGTTGTATTGAGGAAGTTCTATCCCACTATGGAAAATGACCACCAGAAAAATACCGAGGCGAGACAGGTCAAGTGGAGTTGGTACTGTGCTGTGGAAACATGGCTTCACGAAGGTGGCAGGAGTAGCATCAAACCCGAGAGGCTGATCTCATCCATCTGAAAGTCTTTCCATAGCCTGTTTTCACACTCCAGAGGTGTAAGGAGTTCAAATCTGTCACATCTCACTCTACTGATGTGTTGTGCTACTTTTCTCAACCTATATGTCAATAACCTTCAAGCCAAACACTCTGTAAAAGCAAGCCAAGGGTGGTGGTGACAGCAGAAGACTTCTAAAGGTTCAGAGGGGCTTAACTGTATTATTTTTATTTGGGTTACAGTGTATCTTCTTCTTTCTGCAGAGACGGTGGAGGTTGCGGAGTGTTGCAGAGATGTCTTGATCCCAATCTCCCCAAAGTCCTCCTGTCTTCTTTGACGTACGACTCCCCTATAACCACCACCCGGACTGCTTCTATCAACCCCCGAGATGCCTCAAACACGCTTCTTCACAGAAGAGAAGTGAATATGAAGTCACTGCTGTCACTAGGGTGGCTGGAGAGGAGAGAAAGCTTATCCAGTTGTTCGTTTCTTGTCACTTTTTTTCAGTTTCGAAAGTAAAGAGGCACTCAGAGCGAAATAAGCGTCAGGGTTGGAATGAGGCTAAAAGGTGTGGTCACTTTGTCTGAAAGACTGGGTCAAGCTTTGCCCCTGAATTATATTTGATAGGTTATGTAACTGCAATTAAGTTTCGATTTGAATATTATCTTCAATGTGAATGTAAATCACTTAAATGTATGCTGAGCAAGTAAGACAACATCTAAGAAAAATAAGACGGCTTTCCATCAACCCTTTATACAAAAATATATCTGAAGGGCATTGAAAGGTTACACAATAAATCACAGCAGTGTATTCACACATAATTTCATTTCATTAGAAAATTAGGGGAAAAAAACAAAGCAGTAAAGCTCCTTAACACACATTTCTACAACAACCTCTTTCTCCGCCACCCAGCTGTATCTCTCCAATCTCTGGACAAAGGGCCTTATTCATTATTCAGGTAACATGGGACCAAATCGATTTCCTGCCCTCAACCCTCACCTCTCACCTGCCTCCTCTTCCTCTCAGATCAACATTCCCCACAGAGCACAAGGGGGCTCAGCCAAACGAACGAGTATTCAGGGACACTTGGTGGAACGACCCACGTTTGAGATGGTTTAGGGTTTCACATAAACACACCCTGATCCCTAAATCTCACCTAAGCCTGTTTCAGTTTCAAACACCAGGACAAGAGGCTGCTCAGACACTTAGGCAAGCAGGCTGCTGAATAGATCACGTGTGCTATGGCGACTCGCACGTCCATACATCTGGCTTGAAAAGACCACCTGAATGTAAATGTGTCTCAATGAATTAGCATTTCGTGTGCATGTTTGAGTTGAGAGGGCTCCACGTTTAAAGCATCTCTGCGTGTACGCATGTGTGTGTGTTCATAACCCCGTGCATACAAGCAGCTGCCCTCTCTGCAGGGATACGCTCCTCCAGACACATTTTCACCTCATCTGCGTTTAAGGGCATTAATATTGCACAAGCCATGGTGGCAGGGTTAAATGGATGACTGGTGAAGAGGAGAAGGGAGGGGGGGAGGGATGTCAAATTCAATCCCTCTACTTTTCCTTCCTTCCCTCTCACTTCCTTTTTTCGGTCTGATCCAGTAGGACATAAGGGGTAAATGGAAATGCTGTAGATGGCTCTCCATGGAGACGAGATTCAGAAGTCACAACACCATCATGTATTCCACCGTTTTCTACAGTTGCCTTACAGTTACATTTCTCCTACACTGCCTCTCTCTCTTTCCAGCCATGAATGCATTTGCACCAAAGGAATAATGGGGAAGTTAGAACAGCGATGGGACCTGCTGCAGATCTACAAATACAAAAAAAAAAAAAACAACGCAACTTGATCACTGTAATGGAACAGTCTTTTAAATTTAAATCCATTCACACGTTGAAAGGTATCCTGAGGGAGGTGGATGGCAGACGCAGCATAACAGCATTTCCCAAATTATTCATTTCTGCCCCACATGCTGTACAAAGAGTAAAGTTTTTAATGCTGCTTCTCTGAGCAAGTCCCATTCCTATTATTGAATTTATCATTGAGAAATTTTTGCGGGTTGGTTGAGAAAAAGAAAAAAAAACAGGGGATGGGGCTTATCAGCCCAGGAACACTGACATCAGCGAGGTCAGACTGAGGTTATGTTAACAGGCATACATGCTGCTGAAAAATTCAAAGCTTCAGCTCACAAAAGCTTCACTCTAAGCACAAGTGGCATGACCTGGATGATTTGTGAAAAGAGTGTTGTGTACATGGGCAAACGCACATACATACACACACAAGTGCACGCGGGCGCGCACACACACACGCACACGAAAACACACACCGTTGGTGTTAATGATCTTGACGTGTTGATCACTTTTCACATGGGTGACAGTGCAGCACATATATCGTCACACTCTCATTCCTTTGAAATTCAGAGAAAAAAAATTCACACAAACCATCTCCATTGATTGAGTGCTCAACGGAGTGAACAGCTGCAGCTACACCCAAACAGCACAGATGCAACTGCAGCGCCACTGATGGACGGTTCCTATCTCTTTCTCTGTTTTTCTCTCTTTGTCTCCGTCTTCTTCCACTCACGCAGCAGCGGGTGTGTTTAATGAAGTGTGAGATATATAGCAGAGTTCTGCAGGGTCAATGAGGGCAAGGCATCAGCGCTTCATCTCTGAAGTGTTAGCATGCCAATTACAGAGAGTTGCGCGCATCAATGGCAGAAGTTTAGTTTGGGAAAACTCTGTGAAGTCAGTAATTATTCAGAAATCAAGTAAATAACTTATGCTAATTATTTCCTGTGGTTTGTGCATGTATATCACTCCATATAAAACTGAAAATAAGGATCTGAGAAGTGACAATTGTAATCATGCATTGAAGCAACACAAAGAAGTTGATTTTAATCTAACCAGATATACAGCTGCATAAGTCATTAGTGAAAGCTCTTGGTAAGTGCAGCCATATCAATGTTAAGTGTTATTTATTTAACTGTACCAGCTGACAGCAGCACAGGAGGAAGTCAGGTCATGAAGTTCAGAGGGGGAGGAGATCAGGGTGGATGGTTGAGTGGAACTTTCCCCCTGCTGTTCATGCATATGTAATAACATGACAAGTTATTTTAACTCAGCTAATGTAAAGGTGGTCCCCAAGATGCAAACATCTGACTTACCAACATTCATAGATAAGAAGACCCACGCGATGCCATATCTGACTACTGTAGTTCCCCTTTCTGCCGCAACCCAAGCTGAGCAGCATAACATTGACAACCCATACATAAAGATTTCACATCATGTCAAAACAACAAACCAAATATAAGACTCAGAGACCAGTTTGCTCTGACGTCAGACTTGTCCTGTCGACGCATCATCTGCAGCATTTCTTTTATCCATATCTTTGCAAACTTCTGAGCAGGGAACGGACGCACAATGCATTAATGTAATCAAGAAATCAAACATAAAATGGCGTGTCTGACTTTTGATTAACAGGAAGTGCATCAGTGTGTCGTTCATGTAAGGGTGGTGGAATACCTCAGTAGTTTAAGGTTTGACTTAGCCTCTACACCCCTGAGGATAAAATTAATTCAGCAGAGGTAGCGATGCAAAAGTTACATTATGCTACTACAGAATTTGATTTCTTTTATGTGTTGTTCTTATAGACTGTTATTGTTTTTGGTAAGTCTTAGGGAATATTATCTTCATATTAGGAGTAGTAATTGAATTTAAATAACCTCAAATAGCAATTAAAGATCAAAATTTAATAAATAACAACTTACTAACAACCTCTCGGAACAACTTGTGTTCATAGTAAAGTACAGGTAGTCCTCAACCTATGTAAATTTTACTTTCATACAAACCAAGAACATTTCTCAATGTTAATCATGTGATGAAGGAATAGCATGCCCCATCCAAATACCATAACGGTCGTATAAAGCATTTCTTTTTGGAAGGAATTGGCAATCTAATTACCTAACCATTTAGACTTGTTGCTTCAATTTCTAGAAGCTGTCAATGTGTGCACAGAACATGGTGAAATAATTGATTCTTCTTTATATTTAAATTCACTTCTCTCTCATAATCAAATGGAAATTACGCCCTTGGGCAGAGTGACAGTTTATTATTCTAAAAAACCATGTAAAATGACAACTTTGTCCCTACCTCACCCATTCAACAACATGCTCTATAGGCTATTTCAATTTAAAACAGTACGTAAATGTGTTGCTTGCTTTATCCTTGATAGAAAAAGTTTGACTAGTAGATTGCATACAAAAAGTCTGTTAGCAGGGGGTGGAAGAAGCAAACTCCAGGCCCATTTTATTTTATTGATTGTCTGCCTGCCCTGACCATAAAGGAACTTTTGTCTATTTCTATTCAAAAACAGACTCAGACTTTTAGAACCTGTTTTTGGTTGAGAGAATTAAACATATCCACAAGTGAAAATGTTGAATTCCAAATTTAGGTATGTATGTATGCATGTATATATTCAGGATGGCCTTGGGGCACCTCTGCAAAATATATGCAGTTCAGATTTTTGTCACATCTTTGACACGAGTACAGAAAATGTTTAACTCTGCACGCATACTTCTTTCCAAGCTTCTTTTTTTAAATCCCACCAAACATTTTTGCAGTGTCATTTCACCATTGAAAAAGAAAAAACATTGCTCCATTTTTTTAATCTTTTGTTACAGTATTTCTGGGGTTATCATTGTTGCCGGAGCCTGTGGTAAAACCACACAAAGAGGTGGATCCAAACTGTGGTTTGCTGGCTCAGATGTGACTGCATACAGGTCAGTTTCCCCAAATGTAATGAAGCACAGGACTCATTTACATAGTCTACACTGCTGCTGCTGTTGTGCGGATGTGGCATGGACTGCTGCAAATCAAGCACAAAGCAAACATAACCTACAGTAAATGAGGGTGAAAAGTCTATAGTTGTTCAGCTAATTCACTGAACTGAATGAAACGACCACTGTGGTGTCTGCTTTCATCAAGGTGTAAAATACAGATTGAACACAGAAAGGACGAAGACGGGAAGTGCATTTTGGAGATGGAATCTTGACTTTACAAGGTTATTGTTGAAACATTATGTCAGTTTTTGATACATAACAACTCAGTGATACAAACACTGACAGTATCCGTTAACTTGAAGAGTCTTACAAACTGAAGCACTTGCTAAACCCAAAATTTTCCACGAGGACGTGGAAAATCTGAGGTTTCAAATCCAGCAAATAGACCAAGAGCAATCAAATACGGGCAGACAACCTTCAAATTATATAAGAAGTCAAATTTTAAATTGGTGCAAGAACAAAGGACATAGAAAAAGATCCAGAACTGACATTATGGAAAAACATATTTCTGTTGATGGTTCATAAACTAGCAAAGAGTCGGTTTCCATGATCGAGGAATTGGCTGGAATTACTGAATACTGCCAGAGGAAGATCTAGCGATGCACTGTCAATATGGCAGCATCAAACACTGTACAGTGTGCTCTGTCGCATATACAATGATATAAAAACTGACTGGTGACAATGGTAGAGGAATGCTCAGACTGCTGGCTTCCTAGTGCTAAATATTCTAGTGATGACACTGTCTAATGCACTATAATATTCCACGAACCTAAATTAAGGCTTCTGCTTGATGTTTTTATTCCTCTAATTAAAAATTATATTTAGAATCAGTTCAAGTTGATGGAAGAGTTATTTGCCCTTTGATTGGCTGACTAAATCATAGGGATGTGTTTTACTGAATATTTCATTATGTTAATGCACAAGACTGAGATTCTTTCTTTGGTCAATCCTAAACAAATTTTTACATGATTTGTTATGGCCCCATTCTTATTATCGTAAATAATAAAATAGTTTGTCGCTATATCACAGAATTCGTTATTCGCATTAATCTTGAGTAACAAGGGCGCACTATATGTGGTAATAATTATAATGGAATGAAAGTTTTTCCAAGCATTACTGTATTTGGAACAGCCAGTCATCTCAGGAATAAATCAATAAATCATTCATTCATTCATTCTGATCTCTGACGTCCATTCTGTCTGTGTGCATCTCTTTTTTGGTGCGCCGGCTTTCTTCTTCCCTTGTTCAGCAGCTGTGGAGCGAGGTTAGGGTCAA
Source organism: Antennarius maculatus (assembly GCA_013358685.1). Classification (NCBI taxonomy): domain Eukaryota; kingdom Metazoa; phylum Chordata; class Actinopteri; order Lophiiformes; family Antennariidae; genus Antennarius; species Antennarius maculatus. Next base: position 8,668,396 of record CM023623.1, on the reverse strand, counting down.
GGGAGTCTCCCTCTCTCACGCACACACAAGGATCTGCTACTGTTTGGTCTGAATGCCGCTGAGGGCGTAGAGGAGGCACAGGGCTGGATTTTCCCATGCCAACAGAACTACCGGCTGTTTTTATAAGTGTGGGGAGACCTCCACTGCACTTTGGATCCCTTTCTTGGCCCCTGGCCCAGAGGCTGTGTCCTCTCCCCTGCTGGGACACTCAATACACTCTAGACTCTGTGTGTGTGTGTGTGTGTGTGTGTGTGTGTGTGTGTGTGTGTGTGTGTGTGTGTGTGTGTGTGTACAGCCAATATCAGGAGGGGTTCTGTAACTCAGTCATCATCCTTTCAGGCACCAGCCTCAACACTGCAGCCTGCCAGCCCCTCGGCCCAGGGCAAGTCATCTGTTTTTTTATATATATATAATATATATATATATATATATATATATAAATCCAGTTCTGATCTTTCCCTCCACCCTCAAAAATCTGCTTATTTCCCTAAATGCTCCAAATTTCTCCAAGTCCCAAACTCATTTTATAAAAGTCACAGTCTCTGTAAATATATCTTTCGGCTTTTGTTCTCCCATATTCCCTGCTTGGGTCGACAAAATAACCGCTTGACTTCCTGTGCCGCTCAACTGTAGTCCTTGCCAATATACATCCAACCCCAGGTTTTGAGTGAGACACCTCATGCAGTACCGTTGAAAGCATTTCACCGACTCCCCAGTCATCACGACATGTTTCATAACCCTTCCAATAAAGTCAACAACAAAGCCCATAAAACAACCTCCTCCTTAGTTCCACTGTTGGCCCTCAAACCACACCCCCTAGGTCTGATGAATGAGGCCATCAGGCATGTCAGATGCCCCGGAGGTGAACAGGCTGCCCCTGCTGGGCAGCCAGGCCACTGAGCTGGGGGTGGGGGAGTAGAGAGGGGCAGGGCAGGGACGAGATGCCAGGACTCACACCGGGCAAAGCTTGGACAGAAAGAAGTCATGGAAATATGGAGAAACTTTGGGAGGGCCAGTGAAACAGAGGGGTGCAGGATGCTAAAGCTAACCAGGGGCCGGCCTGGGTGCCAGAAACACAGCGGGCACTATGGATACACTAACACCATGTTTTTGCTCACTGCTTGCTCATGACTTTCCATGTCTCTTGTCAACATTTTTTTTCCACATTCTAACTGGCGGTACACTCGCTTGGAAATATCTGGAACGGTCTGGTAAGAAATGGAAGAAATCCAACACAGAAAATTTGCATTTGAAGAATGGGCTTTGCATCAATTAGAGAAAATGTAAATTGTGCGGTCTGGATGCATCATGTTGGAAACTCTGGCCCATATTGTACACCAATAGCTGGTATAAGCTTCTCATGTTGTATTATTGTTACATAAATTACATTGTGTATGGTATATTTTCGTGCACATTTGGGTTTGAGCAGGTGTGTGCAAACCCAGGATGGAGAGTAAAAGTAGAGGCTGCCACATTGTGAATCCTTAATCAGGCAAACAAACACTGGGCTCGCATACATATCCATTAACCTGCGAGGACACGCTCATGAATTAAGAATAGGTCGATAATTAGAGCAGCCGACGCGTGGTCATATGGCTCCGACGCGTACGGGGAACACATCTGGCAGTTTAACACCAAACCAGATCTATTCAGAGAACATGAGACACGTTGATTATTGGCAGGCTGGACTTATTTCATACTACCTACAGTAAATCTGGGCTCAAAATAACAACATGCTGCATGTGATCCCCTCCAATCTGTTACTGCCAAAAAGCTAGCCGTGCCCTCTATTCATTACACGGCAGTCTCCCTGTGCCACTCTTATGGCTGCTGCCAGCCTCGGGTCTGTTGTACTGACAGATACACACACACACACACACACACACACACACACAAACACACACACACACACACACACAAAATGGTCGTAACACTGAAGCAGGTTGAGAGAAATCCTGACAGAGAGAAAAAGATTAGATGCCGAACATTTCCCCGTCACACATGAATAATCTTGGGAGAGAGAGGAAGACATCCAAGGATGAGTGAATGTTATGCAACTGGGACGGCACATCAAGACTCAAAAGACATATGGTGAAGGCGTGAACCTACAGTATCTACATTCGGAGCACCATTTTTCTTAATCTAACATTCTAGAGGGAAAGTGACTAGATTTACTCAAGGACAACTCGCTGGAGTCTTCAGACTACCGCTACCTTTGATTTGCTGTGAAGTTGCTGCTATATTCCCCAGCAGCCACTGGGCTAGCTGAGCTTTCCTACCTGTTAAAAAAAATCTTTTATCTCCATCCAACTCACTCTCTCTTTACATTCCCGTCCCTCACCACTGGGGGAATCTTTATTTTCCTATCCAAGCAAACATTTTAATAGATGCAGCTGCTCACTGAGGACAGCTTCAGAGGCAGGACCTGCCCCTGTACCTGAAAGGGTAGGGTTGTGCCCGGCCCTCAGTGTAAGCACAGCTGTGTTGAATATTTCCCTCACTCCTCAGTTCATTTGAGGGTGATTCGAGCAAAGTTAGGCCCCAGGACATGGAGTGGTAAACAGGGCCAACTATCAAAGCAAAGCACTCTAGTAAGAAAGCCCTTGACCGCTGAGGCTCTGGGTGCAGGCAGGCAGTCAGCAGCTGGGCAAAGCTCAAAGGCTCTCCTGCTTCAGCTGACTTGACTTAGTGCTTATAGGATGAGAAAATGAGATTCCCCACATCATCAGCGGAGAGCAGAGGGATTGTATGTCCACCATTACTACACCGTTCACTGTATTCACTGTGCTTTAAGTGGGAAATGGCTTCAGCTAACTTAATAAGTACCATCTCTCTAATTATACTGTGGGAAATCAAAATAGCTGGGATTCTGCAAATTCTTTAAAAAGAAAAAATATATACTTTTTCTACAATCATTAAGGATTTAGAGGACACTCATGAAATTCAAAAATTCAACCTGAAAGTGTTATTGGAGGATCTAAAAAAACTTTATTTCTGCTGTGAAATTTTTCAAGATATTTTAATGTCATGTAGGGACTAAATTCCCCAAAAAATAATGATGCTCATGATAAAAGGTTAATGTATCCAATACATCAAGTTTTAACACTGTTTTGTTTTCTTTTCTAGTAATTATTTTTAGATGTGCTCAAAATCTGCTCAAATTAACTCTGATATATTTAAGAAAACAAAAACTTACTCAATAAGTGTTGATTTCAAAATCAGTGGAGCCTTTATAACATATTTAACATACAGAATGTAAGATTAAACTGACTCTCCCTATCCTGGCACTGTTCCATCTTAAACCACAGGAAGTTCAGCATGAACAAAATGAAAAAAAACGAAAAAAAAAAAAAAAAAGAATAAAAAAGATGTACATCATGGGAGGCCGGTGGGAAAACGCAGCATTGTCATTAAAGTGTGAGTAGCTAAGGGCCTTAAAAATAAAATAATATATACTGTGTCAGGAAAACAGCCTCCACCCTACACTCCGTTTTAATAGGTACAACTCTTCATCTGGCTCCAGTCAACCTTCAGGTTAGTCATTTGGCTGAGGTTTGACCACACCAGTCATTCACAGAGGAAGCAAGACAAACAACTACTTTAGCGGCCTGACGTCCCTGTGGCAGAGAGGCAGAGGAAGCGGCCAGCGAGGCACCAAAGACGCCGTGCTGCGACTACCCACATCCTTCGTTCGATCCATCACCTAAACACAGGCTCCTGTTCTGGGGAAATGACTGGATGCATTTAGCTCTCCTCATCACAGAGTACTATTCATCTTCAGAAATAGTATGCTTAACTCAAGAGCTAACATCATAACTACCAGCTTCTTGTTGGTTTTCAACAGAAGTGAATGGAAAAGAAAAGGGTTTCTGTCTTTTAATTTCATGTGAAATTGTGGCCTGCATCCACATCTTGATAAGCATCCCTATTTAGTGGACTGGTACATGACTGAGAAGCATTAAAACCCCAAGGTCAGCAGCATGATTACGCTCTCATATTTTCTCATTACCCTGCGCAACAAGGCCACACATCCCTGGGGACAGACATTCACCTCAGTCAAGTTCTGTCCCTCTTTAAATGTCTCTCTGCACACGGCAGCATAATGTGAGCACATTATTGCAGAGGTAATGCTAATTAATGCTAACAGGTCCATGGGAGCCTGCCCAGAGTAAACACAGATTAAGTTGAGGGAATTTATGTTCCCGGGGCTGACGTACATCTGGAAACACCGTCAGCGTCATCGCAGCCAAATCTCTTCACACATACACACATACAGCATTAAAGGATGTTTGGTACAACCGTCTGCTTTGTAAGCTGTTGAAATGCACAAAGGGGAAAAAAAATGTGACGGAAACACTGACTTAATGTATTTTTTTGTCATACACAGCTGGCCATGTTTTGCTGAAAGTGTCACCAAAATTAGCAGTGATGTCAATGATGGATGTCCCTCCGCAGGCTATACTTCCAGAACCTCCCTTCTGAGGAGTGTGTTTCAACACTCATCTAGAATGGGCTTTCATTTACATCGATTTATTTATACTGATGGTTCAACCACACTCATTGTGATATGATAAAAGTGAAAAGGCTCAAAGGGTGGAGAGCCCTGTCATGTCAAAATAATGACAAAATAATGACACTAAAAGCAGGAAATGCTTTATAAGAACGAATGAAAGGGAAAACGAACCAAAAGGGGCACTTCTGAAAGTCAGTGCATCTCTGTCTCGACTGAATCCCCTCTACACGGTGCTCAGACCAATATCCTTTAATTACTTCAGTGTTTACTACGGTGTGCAGTGTTTATTATCTGCAGATGACTTAACAAGGCCTTTGAGCTTCATCAGCTTTGATGGGAACATGCAGAATGGGAGTCTGTTTTCTTTAACTTCCTCCTTTTTTTTCCCCAGATAAAGTCCCGACTTGTTTGTCAATGAAGACAAAAATTACAAGATGAACACCAAAAACTGAAGATGGAGTTGCAAAGAAAAAGACGGTGTGTGTGTGTGTGTGTGTGTGTGTGTGTGTGTGTGTGTGTGTGTGTGTGTGTGTGGGCGGGCTCCTCAGAGGTGGGTGAGGGCTGTGAAAGGCCACATTGTTGATGTCAAGGCCAGTTAGCATCAAAGGGCTGACTCACACACAGACACACACACACACACACCTGAAGACCTCAAGAAACATGCTTTACTCCTCCTCCTTACAGCCAAAGAACAATATTTAGAATTGATGTGTCAACTCAGGGAGAGGTCAGGGGTCACGCAGTGATGCAGTTCTGTAAAGTGAGGTAATCCTTAATCCCCTGACCTCCAGTTGATTTGTATCATTTCTGAAAGACATGCCACATTTCCAGTGATTCTAAAGAATTACTACCACTACTACTTTTTTTTCACACACACCTGAACCTCACACAATTCTGCAAAAAAACACAAATAGCTGTGTTTGATATCTAAATAATACTGACACTAAATCCTTATCCATCACCTCATTATTCAATTCAAACGAAGAATCAACAGAACCCTCAGGCTTTAATTACACTTTCCAACACATTGGTGATTTCCATGTGAGTGTGTATGTGTGTGTATGTTTCAGGAATTGGTGAAGTTAGACACCAGGAGCTGTGCCACCATGTCAGGATGAGATTTAACAAGCTTTAATACAAGCTTTAATGAGCTTAATTAGGAATCCATGCAATCCCCATGGAAACGCCTCAACCCCACAGAACCCGACTTTGGGTCTGAGGCGCTTTCAATTGGATTACCGTGGCTAATGTCACCGAGACACAACAGTGAAAACAAACAGAGAGCTAGAAGAGAGGCGGGTGAGGAGGGGATGAAGTGGGATGAATGGGGAAAACGGGATGGATAACAGAGAAGAGCATTGGCAGGGAAGATATACCTGCTGAGGGATGATGGGAGGTGGAGGGAAAACCAGCTGAACCAGTAGGATTAGTGTCGCACAGAGATTTGGCTTGTGCAAAGTAGAGACAGGAAGATGAGGGTCTGCCTCCACACCCTTTTTGCCACAGTGATAATGGCGGTTCCAAAAGAAAAAACTTTTGTACTCATTTTCTTCCCCAATTCATTTTCCATTTTGCACTTTTTTGCTTTCTGTTGTAAAATAAGTGGATTTCTACTTAATGCATTTTAATATAAATGATGGAGGATGGTGTTTATCGTTCACCTGAATGTCAAAAGTCGTAATTGAAAATTACAGACATGCTATAAATGGATAGAAGAAAAAATAATGAATTTGTAACAGATTCATAAATACCTAATTGATCATTATGACATATCATAAAGGAGTCACAGATGAATTTCCAGTGCTTTATCTTATGTGTGCATTCGGGGAAAATCCAAGTAGTTTAATATGTTTAAATTTTCCCTTGAAAATTTCCGAACTTCCAGTCGATTCCAATCCCCTTCGACCCTTTTCCATCCCTTTGAGATCAGTTTGCCTCACGGTGACCGCAAAAAGGTTCCCGGAGAGTGCTGTCTGACAATGACGGAGTGACCTTTCAGATAAGCATGATAAAGCTGCCTATCCAATCTCTTCCCTCTTCCTCTTCTGTTATGTGCACACACATATACACACACACACACCGACAAACACAAAGACACACACGCAAACAAATGCGAGCCTGCACGCACATGGAGGTGAACTCAAGCAAAGGCATATCTGATGACCTCTTCTGTGACGAATCCTCCCTCAGGGACTTTCACACACGCACACAAACTAGTCCCGTCTTCAGGTGGAGGATCGAGGGGTTTCATCTCACATCTCTGGACACTCGGAGGTGGGAATATTGGAGGCTGACCTCAGCAATGATTCGGAGGTCAAGGAGGTCTTTCATAGAACACCGTACATCTATATAATGTCAGCCTTGAGCTGAGTTATGCACGGAGGTCATTCTTCACCATCCATCTAACGGATTCTCCCATGCCTGTGGAGCATCCCTTCACAGTCTCGCTATATATAGTTCCTCACTTCCCTGGGTTCTTTGTGATGTCCTGTTGCGGTGGAAAGAGTCTGGGGCTCATCATTATAAATCAGCCTGTTAGGAGGAATAAAATTTTAAAGAGCCTCTCCCTGGATTCAAACTGAAGTCTCCATTAGTGAGGCCACAGCAAATGGTTGCCTGCATAGCAACATACAGCAAATCAAAACAACAGGCACTTCAATGCCCCTCTCAGGCTCTTCGTTCTCCTTCTGCTGCTCCACCTCCTCCTCCCTGAGCCCTGAGGGATAAAGACTCCAATACAAAAAAAAGTATTTAAGGAAAATTGTCATGTGATCAAATCCATTGTTCATCACATCTACATCTGTTGTTTTACCATCTGTTATCTTCTATTTACTCTGAAATCATCACAAACATTTTTCTAACCTTGTAAAGGTCTCCACAGGTCAGAGAGTGAGGAGGAGGAGAGTGTAAACTCATCTTATCACGCCGTGGAGAGGCGGGGGCTGTTTAGTATACAGAAAGCAGGCGTGGAGATATGCAAAAAAAAAAAAACCGACACCACCAGGGCCTCTCAGCAGGAGGCCTCAAAAAGGCGCTAATTAAAAGGCCAAGAGGAACACGGAGAGTGTGACAACAGAAGTCTGAAAACAAAAGATGCAGCTCAGTATTCCAGTTGGAGGGCTCTCATGCAGAGGCACAAACACAGACACGGATGATGATTTCATTTCATGTCAGCCTTGAGGGAGAGCTGTGCTCCTCTCCTCCTCGTCCTTCTCCATCGCTCTGCTCGTGGCCTACTGCACGCCTCCGGGGGCCAGCGAAAGCAGCGATTAACGACAACAGGGAGAGTGTGTATAAGTGTGTAAGTGTGTGTAAGGCCTGATCGTTAGAGCAGCCAACTTGTGTAATACAATTATAGAGGCTGCAGAGAAACTGCTAATGTGCACACAGGCATCCCTGCCATATGGATCAGGTATTGAGTTTTCTATGCTTAATTCACTTTCCAGCACACACACGGGTGCATTAGTTAGATTAGAGTAGCGGGAGGGGACGGGAGGTAGGGTTGGTCTACCGCCGAGCCAAGCAGATTTGTTTAGTGGTGGCTGTCAATTACAAGCCTGACCCTTGCACTAAATGGCTGCATATCCAGTGGAAAACAGGAAGTAGACAAAACACAGATGAGATTGGTAAAGACGTTTCCATTTGCTGCTGAAGATAACAAGTGGCATGTTGTGGAGTAAACAATGGTCAAAACACTGTGCATAATGGTACACCAATAAAACAGAGTGCTGGGGACTGAAAAGGCGATGTGACCATCAGTAAAATTAGTCAGCCGATGTTATCACTTGAATGCGGCAGTTACGGGATGATACAAAGTCAGAGGCGGACTGGTACTTAAAAATATAAAATGGAAAACAAATGATTCAATTTCCCTCTTTTGAAAAGTCTTGTGCAATTCAAGAGACTGATTGTGGATGCAATCACTCAAAAACTACTTACACTGTTCCCTTTTTTATGAATGGCATTGGCCTACACAAAAGAGCCTTTTTCGAAATAAGAAATGTAATCCATTTATCCTAAAAAAAATAAATAAATTTAAAAAAAGATGCACTGCTCCTTAGTAATTTCCTCTTACATGTGTGGGTTATTTTGCTAGAATTTTAAAACATCTTTGACATATTAAACTATATTTTATTTCTAGACTTCAATGGAGTAATATTATATTGCATAAATTACTGCATTACAATTTATTTTACGTCTTTTGAAGGCCAAGTTTGGAAGTTTTTCCACAGCATATATCAATCCTGCATACAACGCCGTAGATTTCTATTATTTAGAAAAGCATCCCAAAAAAGCAGAAAACAACGAAAAAGAGCAACAAAAGCTCTCTAAATACACTCTTTATTTCAGTTCCTGCTGGAGAGCAGATTCTATAGATCCCTCCTCACATGCATTCATCTGCGTCCTTGTGACTCTGCAGAGATGTTGTTGCTGTTTTTCTCTCGTGCGGGAGCCACTAATCCCAAAGGAATAGAACCAGGAAGACTCGGCCGTAATGCTGGTTAGAGAATCATCATAACTGTCTTCAAGAGATGATAAATAAATTAAATCTCACAGCAGCTCCTTTTCTCCAGTAGCTAAATGGGCAATAGAAGGAGGAGGGGGGCTGCACAGTTTCCACAGAAAACACCTCCCTCCCATGTAAACACATCAAATCACAACAAGATGGCCTACGCAGCTCAGCTCGTAATCGCATCAATGAAGTGAGATGGGCGAGTTTTAGAAGGGGGAGAGCATTATTTCTGTTTGAAGCCGATTGAATTAAAATGTCGGCTTCGCTCCCCTGAGACCACCCGGAAGCAGGACACAAATTGTCTGTGTGTAACAGGGGGGGCACTCAGTAACAAATAACTTTGTGCGCCTTTACAAAAACTGTCTTTGTTGGCTCATGGAGGATTTTTTTTTTTTCCATTTGAACCAGCTTTTTTTCTGACAGGATAAGTGAGAGAGCCAAAAGGAAAGAAGATTAGAAATGAGCAGCAGAGTTGGATGTGACAGACTGAGTAGAGAAAACCTTTAACCGCTGATAGACGTTTGACAGTGACATTCCGTATTTGAGACACATCCATCAAAGGCCTGATCACTTTTGCCCTCCCACTCGTCCCGGCCTCGTTAGGTGCCTGTGTGTCGGCATTGCTTTGACCAATCCATTTGACTCCACGACCGCTTACTTCAGACAGAGTGTCGTGTTTACTGTGACCGCCAACACTCCTTGGTTTTGAAGGGCCCAGTTGAGATTCCTGAGACGGTTAACTATGTCAGTCAGGTTCTTATTAAAACAAACTAAAAGAGCAAAAATGGAATCAACAGCACAGACTCTTCTCACACCATTGTCCCCAACATGGAAACATCCGACTACTCTGAAGCAAAACCAGGTTGTGCTGATATCTTGTGTTCCAGATAAAAGCAATGCAATACGGTTCAGATTACCCCATTAAATTCCCCAAGAAACCGTAGCCCGAAATATGCATATATGCAAGTTGGTAATTCCCAAAGCTGCTTGATCCTTACAACATGTTGGTTTGTTCAACATTGCGTTAGTTAACCCGATCTCTGCCTCTTTTCCACGAACATAAAGCCACACAAAGCAAACCAGAATAGCTGTGGGTTAATGTGCTCAGAGGCTGTTCATCCTGTGGGTAAAAAGCCATGCAGCCTAGAAGAAGCAACGCTCCTTCTATTCCTCGTCTCCACCTCCGTTTCTCCGGCTCTTCCTTTGGCCGGCAACATCGCTTCTGTTGGCGAGTATGTTTAGCAGGCCGCTAAATAAAACATTTGGCACGGAGGAAAAGCAGTGAAAACATGTGATTGAGATTTTGCAGACTTGTAAAAGAAAAATACCATAATTTAGTAATGTGCAGCTTTCTGAATGCAAGGAGGGGGGGAGGAATGCTGTAGAAAAGAAGCTACTGAAGGAACCTCATCAGGACGGATGATTTGCTACTCCCCCTTTACCACCCCCCCCGTCTTTTCCAGCGTACCCCCGCTGCATCTACCTGACGGATCAGCTTACCTCACGTCAGCCTGAAAGCCATGGGAACCCCTTTGCATGGTGTCACCACTGAATTAACGGTTTCCGCTGCACATGCTCCAGCATATCTGCAGCAAGCCATTATAGTGTATCAGTTTACAGTTGCTGTGCTGACTCCGGTGCAGCTGGTGTACTATACGGGGTCATAGTTTATAGAGATCTGGAATTAGAGAAACAAGCCTGTCATCTCGCTAAGCTCGGTCATTTTTTTTCCAAACGGAGATCGCGTTTTTCCATCGACTTAACTTTTGGGCAGAGGAGGGCCAGATAATCTTTCAGTGAGCAACACTCCCAATCGGCAGATCTGTGCGATCCCAATGGGTTACATTTCTGCAAATACAGAAACTGATGCTTCGTTCTGGGAATATCGTGGCTTTTCCTGCCCTAAATGTAACTCATGGAGGTCTGTTCAGAGTTTTCATGCCAGCATAAACGGGGGGTAGCAACGTTTCTTATTCCATGACTGATCACATAGGGAACCTGTGGATGTTTAACAGCAAACAAAGAGTTGTGTCTACTTCAGGTGGAGATGCTCATCTGTGTACAAAGTAGAGCCAGCTCAGACATCTGACCTTGTTTAGGGAAATTCCTGCATTTGTTTTATCTCTCTGCATTTCAGTGCTATCATCATAACAACATCCATTATTCACCTGCTGCAGACTGCTTGGTGAGGTCCTTGAAAGGGGTAATAGCAAAACTAGAAGCTCGCCACTACCTCACACCACTAGATGATGTCATATTACATTGCTTCCCATGATTCCAAGCATACTCTTTCAGTCAATGATGATCGTAATACAGAAATGTTGTGAATTTGATCCCACCTATTGACTTAGTTCAATCCTTTTATGTCAGAACACGGCGTAGGGCCCGTGGAGACTGACACTAGGAGCTTATTAATAATTCTGACATTTACAGCAGTGAACTTTAAGAGCTGCACGTGCTACATTCTGTCATAATCAACCTCATCTCCATAGTTCTCATTAACTGAAGAACGCACTCTAATCAGAGACAACACATCCATTTTCTGCATGTGGAACCCTATAATTTGGTATAATTTGGTATAATTTGGCAGATTTTTTTCATTACCTGAGCTTTTTGGTTCTCTGACAAATTCAGCAAGAAGAGGAAGTGCACAACAGGCTTTAACCTTATCTGGTAAGCAAGAACTGAAGCAGTTGCGACAATGTGGTTTACATGCTTGAGTCATAAAGTAACCCTTCACCGTGGGGCTTCTGTCTGGGCTCCATTTAAATGAGAGCCATTGAGCTTGGCCTAGTTAAACACTGTCTGCCAGTACTTGGGTCACTAGGGACTGATCATGGAGATATGACACACACACACATGCTCACAAACACACACTGTACAAACACAGGAAAGTGCTGACACCCAACAGCAATCTGGAGTGGCGAGCCATTACAGGACTCACAATAACAGAGCCCAAAACGAAGAAAAGAGGTCACACAGTAGGGTGTTGGAACGTTGGGAGTCAGGCAAAGGCAGGATCCGGCTCCCACAGTCTTTTGTTTTCAGGCATGATCATGGAAAGGAAAGATTTTTGGAGATGGTGCCATCCGTCACACACATTCAACAGTTAAACATGATTTCGACGGCATCATATGTTGAAAATCCCTGGCTAATAATGCCTATTTTGACTCTTCTCCGTCAACAGGAGTACAAGGACAGTGGAAGGTGGGATCCGCTCATACAGAGCATACCAATTGTGAAGCTTTAATTTAGCACCTCATTTAACTCGGTAAAAACAACAAATTTACAGGCTGGCATTCCGACACACGTTTAATTCTGCCCTCTGGTAATGGTCTGCTCTTTTTAAAAGTCTGTTTGGCAGCTCAGTAGATAACAGATGGAAGAAAAATGAGGGGAATTATGAGAAAGATTGATTTCCTGGGGATGAATGGTCTGTTATTCACACAGATTTATCTGAAACAGACTTTCTCTGACTGTTATTATTGAATAAACACGCACACACACGCGCATATACACATTTTTCAGCATATGCAGATAAACAACATGTCCATACACACACACACACAGACACCTCAGACCAAAAGCTTAGAAAACCCACTAAATTATATGAATTAGGAAAGAAAAATATTGTAGGAGTTTAGAGGAGGTGAAGGACACAACTATGAATTTCATTTCAAAAGCACATCTCATTAAACCTGAATGAATTTATTGGTGGAAATAATGACTTCTCACAAAGCACACACTACTGTGGCACGGTCCAGTAATTCATTCTTTCCTTACACCCTTTCCTTAATGTCTCATAAAAATGTATTCTTTCAGAAGAACAAGTACAAGCATTGTCCTTTTATGCGTCTAAAGCCCATCTCTAAGAAACTGTAATGTAAACCAGAGGCTGTAACTTCTCTTGTGGCATCACAAAGCAGACACAGGAATGGAGAAAAAAAAAGGGGGGGAAATGAAGAAAGGGGGCGGTGAATAAAGTCCCTCATTTGAGGCCCATAAAATAACAAGGAGGCACAAACATTTATCTGTGGTAAGGCTTTCATCGGATGCTTTAAGAGAGCAGAAATAACAGAGCGCAAGATGCTGATAAAGTGGAGCCAGGAAATGGGGAGCGTGGGTCTCCTGTTCTCATGTTTCACCCAGGACCAGCGGTCCCATACCTGCCCCCACCCTCTCTCACCCCTCCCTCTATTCTGCTGACATACATAGACCACAACCCTCCCCAAACCAGACATTAGCGCAGCGTCTGGAAACCACCACCCCTTGTCACAAAGCAAAGATGTGACGGATTTCAGAACCAAAAAACGATGCCAGGGTTTCAGTCAGCAGGTAGAAAAAAAAAAAATGTTCACGGACGAATCCACCCAAAAAAAAAAAATATACGCCAGCTTGGCAAATGACAGATAAATACAGTTTCTATTCTTCAGCCAGGCTTTTATATATTTGCTTTAGCCTCATTCCACTCGTGAGGCTCCGGCTCTGTGCACAAGACAGGGCAGAGCCAGGATTAAGGGTTTAGTTTTGTCAATCAGAGTCAGCACGGAGGAAAAGATAGCAGCTATATTTCCATTCTGGTGAGTGGGCTGCATTTCCATGGAGACGTGAAAATTCAGGTGATTGCCAGAGCCTCCACGTTGTTACGGTGGCTCAGGTGTTATGAGTCACTGCTGACATCACCTCACTCATTACCACCTCAGCAGCACACAGGATGTTCTCCTGAGGCCCGAGCTCACGGCCCGGCTGTCGCATCAAAGGTCGCACAGAGACCAAAAAGGGCACCTTGATGACGACATTAATCTCGTCCAATCAGCGATCGAAACGGATGAGTCTTCATTAAAATGAATCTCTAAATCCGTTGATGCCACTGGCATGCCTTTGTGTACAGTTTGAAGTGATTTGAATCTGAGATTAATTTAGTTTCACACGATTTCTAGTAGCTGTAGCTCCAGTTGAAATAATGAGAACCAATTTTTCATACAATTACATATGAAAGTCAGAGGAATATTAATCTGGAGATACTAAATCCACCTAATAGTACATCTAATGCTCACTAATAAGGCTTTTTTTTTCTACCACTGGACAAAACCAATATAACGATGCCCTCCTGTTTCCAGCCTTCCTGCCAAATAAAGCCCTGCTGCCTGTAGCTCCTGTAGTTTACAGATTTGAAAATGGTATCTCCCTCCTCATCTAACTCTTGCCAAGACGGCACATTTCCCTCAGTTTTTGGAAGAATTTAAAGGTGTATTTCCCCTCACTTGCAGAGCTGCTTTTTGTCCCCATAGACATGCAACAACTGAGCTAAGCCAGGATTATCTCACACCTGCATGCAGGGCATGTTTGGCTTGAATTTTTGGCCCACAGTCAGAGCTGCTCTCATCTCCCTGTGCCATGTTAGGACTGTGCTCGCTATGTAGTCGCTACCAAAGCTGTTCCGCGCTCCATGCTGGGCCGGGGAACTGAGACTGCGGGGAACACTGTTAGAGGACATTGGGGAAATAACAGCAATCCCACTGACTTGGCCTTTTACTGATCATCAGCACTTTGAGCTTTTTATAGGCTGTGCATACATAAGAGCACCAGCATTCCCCTCCCAAATCCCCCAAACTCGGCCTATTTTGTGTTGTAATCATCTTTGCTTAGCAGAATAACATGTATGGCAACAGTACAGGACATTTGGGTTATTGCCGTGTCCGCGGATGATTGCATCAGCTTGATATACTAGGTGAGATGTAGGCGATTATCACACAACTACTGTACATATAACACACAGCTATGGGCGATTTCTATCACTGTGAGTGGATGCAAAAGAAAAATGCAGTCCTATCTATGAAGATTAAGGTCTTTTCATCCACTGTTTTAGTTGCTCACACTGATGTTTACCTGCATTTGTAATTACACGTCCTTGACTGCGTTCCAGTTTGGAACCCAAAAATGCCATGAAGCCTAATTAAAGGGCAGGAATGGAGTATGTTTTTAAACTCACTTATGATGTGCTCCGTCAGCCCTGCTGTATGAGTAGGGCCACTTAACTCGTAATCACTTCTCTCTCTCTGCCCCCCCACCCCCTTTGGCTCTGCCCTCCTTCCCAACCACCTCCCATCTCCCTCCACCCGCTTGATTTCCTGACTGTCAGCTCTGATCTCTAATCATAAATGGAGTGTAGATCAAGAGCAGGGACAGTGGTCTACACCCCCTTCCCCTTTGGCTGGGATCCTGTAATCACAGAGCTCTTGGCTAGTAAGAGGCCAACAAGCCACTGAATGAGAAATGACCGGGCCTCTAATGCATCAGCCATCTCAACATTGAAGAGCCATTTTCTGGCAGAGGAGATATCACAGGTGGAGAATCAGGTCACCACCAATACCATCATCATCTTCACACTCATTATGCCTCCATCTCATCCAGGAGCATAATTGAAAGCAGGACCTTTTATACAATTATTTTCATTTTGCTGTCCAAAGCCTAAAAAGCCAAACTTGGTGCAATATGTCATAATAATACATGACCTGCAGCGCAATTTGAATTACCCTGCTCTTAATTCACACACACACACACACACACACACACACACACACACACACACACAAGGTTGTGCAATATATATTGTGGAGACACAGGTCAGCCATTCTGGCACAGGCCTGCCTGTCAAGTGTTGCAACTTGTGCCGAGCTCTGCTAATGGACTGCTAATAGAAGTGAATGTTGCACTGCTGAAGCTCCCCTGTAGTTGAGTGTCACACAGGGTGATTAATGACAAACTCTCCTCTCCTCCCATGTCCGCTCCTGTCCTCTCTTCATATCTGCCTTTCACCCTTCTCTCCTCCACTCCTCACCACTAATCTTTCTGTCCCGCTTGCCTCTTTTTGCGTCCTTGAGTTCACCCTCTCCACACTCACTTCAACATTGGCACCTCTTTTCCTGCCTACCAATCTGGAAGGAAAGGAGGTGA
This sequence comes from Antennarius maculatus, assembly GCA_013358685.1. Lineage (NCBI taxonomy): Eukaryota > Metazoa > Chordata > Actinopteri > Lophiiformes > Antennariidae > Antennarius > Antennarius maculatus. Next base: position 8,652,413 of record CM023623.1, on the reverse strand, counting down.
CAAGAGATGACACTGGAATCTGAAATCATTGTTACACTTCATAGCAGTCAAGTTGATTTTGCAAAGCTCAAGTTTCAATGCCAAGAAGATGACAGGGACAAACAACAATGAGAAGAAGCAGAAAACTGGTGAGGGGAACTAAAAGGATTTTCCTTACAGCAGTAAAGATAATTTCTACCAGGCTGGTCGTAGAAAGATGAGATGCTAGGACTGCCTCAGGAAAAATACCCATAAAGGCACTGGGAGCAAACTTCCAAACATCAGAAACCATGCTGATTTTGAAGTTAGTTTCTGCTTTTCTATAATTCATAACAAATGTAGGAACTCATATTTTGTTAGCAAAAAATTACAAATGTAAGTTTTAAAGACTTATTAGATAAGCTGCGTTAACATTTGATTGTCTTGGCTGAATGAGATTCAAATGTCATAGAAGAATTTTGATTTTTTTTTTTTTTCTGAGGGTATAGGGAAAGCCTGAAATGGCATTACAACCATTACAAAAATACAAGAGCAAAAAAGTACTGATAAATACAAAATAATCTTAGTATTTGAGGCTGCTGGGGAAGAATTTTAGAAGTACCCTCCAACAACACACTAAAAGATATCCTCCAGGACGATTGTAAAGGAGTCTGCAGGCCCAAAATAACAGCATGTAGAGTATATTTGTTCTTCCTCCATAACAAAGGTACATTACAACAAGTGGAGCAGAGTTGCACAGTCAGCAGCCACTTTAACAGTAATTATCACTCGTGCCACACTGTCAGTGGCTCAGCTCCGAAGCACCATGCACCTCTGACCCCTCTCAGCACTGTCAGATTATAACACACACTGTTTACTTTGCCCTCTTCCTTCACCTGCTCCAAGGGAGTGTGTTATTGAATCTTAATTTCCCTAAATTACATAAAACCGCTTGACTGTAACTGTGCCATATTGTCAACTTATGGGTGCTGACAGAAATCTGCAACGGGAGGTAATGCATGAGTACTGCTTCTTCCACACAATGCCCTCATTGAGCACACAGACCCCGCGCATTGAATGACCGCTACAACTGTAATGTTAGTGCCCCCCAAGGAGCCGCTTGTCAGGCCACAGGGAAGCTTGTAGGAGTAATAGGGATAGAAATAACATTCAGTTTTACCTGTGTTCTCAAAGCTGCGCTCAGTTCAGCCCGAAGGGGTCACATCCGAAAAATAGCAACTTCTCACCGCACCGTGAATCACAGTGTTTTAGAAGCCGTGTGTAATAAAGAGCCATTAAATTTTCTTTTTTGAAAAAAATTCTCAGAGGACAAAGTAGAGAAATGGCAGAGACAGAGGCAGAAACAGAGCCGCATTGTGGAAAAACTGAACTAATCCCAGGAAGGCCAGCGCCCTGGGTTGTACTTAACGTCTAAACTATCCACAGCCTAAGACAGAGACTGTGTATACATGTCAGTGTTAAGGGCTATTATACTTCAGCCTTGAAAAGAAAACAGAAATCAACCATGGAAATACTTTTAAATAACTTTTCTCGGTCTCCTACATTCAAAATAGGAAGCTTTACAGTCCGGATGCTTATATGGTGTAGAGAATCTCTGATCCTTCAGCCACGTTTCAGTTTGCTGAAGGTTTAAAAACTCTTAAATAGATGAAGATGGAATAAATGGAACTGATAAAGCAGCTTTAGCCTTCTACCATCAGTCTGTTCCACTCTAAAGAAATATTATTAAGGGTTCACCACTAACACCAAAAGAACCTAGTTTAGCTTTTCCCGCATATTAACAGGATTTTTTGATGACCTCGGTCAACTATTAAAACAATTTGCACACAGATATGGGCACCACACCATCACTGTCCTGGGAATATCAGCACTATATCCTTCCTGGCTGAGGGTTCTCCAATCAGGCTGCTGTCAGACAGTTCTCAGCTGCCTCTCTGGCATCTCCAAGCTTATATGTGTCTCAACCTGTCTCCTTTGTGGAGAGTTCAGCAGGTTAATGAGCGCTCTCATCTCCCAGGGCTCACTTCTGCCTGTGGACGGAATGAGAACCCTCTCAAAGGCAAACGCAGAAGTTTAAACAATGAACTGCAAAAGTGAGATGAAATGCTGTGGGTATACAACTATTGGAAATACTGTATGTTCGAATGGCTCCCACGCAAGATACGCAGCAAAGGGATGGTGTTAGAAGGAACGCCTGGGTAAGTGAGCCACTTTAATCGCCAGTAGTTTTGCACTGAAGAAGAGACTCTCCAGTGATTTGGAAACACGTAGCCCTCCTCTGTCCCCCAAAAATAGAAAAGAACCATTAATTAGTCTTAAACCATGTTCTCCAAGCATATCGACTTCTTAATGGACAGAGAAGAACCTTGTTCGTATTCCCACCTCACCAATGACACGAGGGTCTCCGGGGTCTCGGGGTGGGTATTATGTCATCCCACCCTTCCTTCAGAAACCAGACCTGTGCTGTTTTTCATTCCTTCTCTCGCTCGTTTGCTCATTAACTATGCAGGAGAGAGAGATGAAGGTCTGGAACAGTTAGATAAGGTTTCTCGCACACCCCCATCCTGGCCTTGGGTATGTGCTCGGACCTCAAATTTAAGTTTGCGTTGCTCTTGCATGAGCAGCAAAACCTTCGCTTAAAAAAATGTTCGACCAGTGGAAAATCTGCTGTTGTAGGTGTAGTTGACTGTCTGGTCATCTCCCAGCATTTCATCATATACTGTATTAGTGTGCTCCCAAAAGCACAGACGGACCACCTACCTTCATTTCAGGGACACAGACATGCCATGGCACTTAAAACACATGCACAAACACATACTGGAGGTTCACCTTCACACTGATGGGTTCCTCCTAGCTGCCTTTGTTTGACAGACAATCCCACTCAGGAGAGAGCAGATTAAGTAAATAGCTTCAGGTGCTGTGGCGCTATCTGAGTGCTCTCCACAGCTGACAGTAAGTGATATTTAACATCTTTCAGCAGACAACGCTGCTCTAAAGGAGGAAAGGCTGACGACACACAGGAAGTTAAAAATATGTTTGGTGAAGTGAAAATATCCTTCAGTCTCTAACCAAAGTAATTATAATACAAATGCACGGACCTAAAAATACAGGTACTCAAGACCATCTAATATTTAAGCAGTTATCTTCTATATTAAGAGCTGTAGAAAAAAAAAAAGATGACCCAAAAGTTTTGTTTTATTATCATTATTAAATTCTGGGAGTCAAACAGGGGAGGGAAAGCATATGAATGAACATCCCCACTGTCTCTAAGCTTTTCACTCTCTGTGCAACACCCAGATGGAAAGGGCCAGAGTCAAAGCAAATCTAATTTGTAATAATAATTACATTGGATAATATTGTGCATATTACATTTCACCTCCTGCGCCATGAGTCAGAATTGAATCCATATTTTTTTTGAGTGATACAGTATACAGTAATTTAATTTTTTTTTTATCTTTTTGTGATTGACAACCTTTGCCTATCAGTTTATAGAGATGTGGAACAGCAGTCTGAATTTGAGCTCAATCCATTTTTGATGGTGTCTTTGGAGTTCTGCTGGAGATCGACGGCCTTTTTTTTTGGTTTCTTTAGAAACAGACGGGACTGAGACTGTTTGAGATTGTAGTCAAACACAACAGATGAACTCAATCTCTCGAAAGTTGTGTGATTTTATCACTTTTTTTATTGTGTTTTTCCAGCTAAGCATTGATGGCCATCATCTTACTATTATAATAACACGTCTACGGGCTTTCTTGCTTTGGTTAAGCTTGGATCTATGTCTCAATTTCTTATATAGCGTAACGTAAATAGGTGCGTACACAGTTTTTTTTTATCTTTTCATTTTAAACATGTGGTGAAAAAAATTAAGTAATTACTCATGTTACGAAGTCTCTCAAAAGTTTTCCGAACTTAAACCTAGATTAAAGCAAAGGTTCACCGATCAAGACGATCATTAGAAAATTACCTTGAGCCACTGCGTTGTTAATCAGGAGAAACAGCAAAAGCCAGGACAAGCTCAGCATCTCAGGAGAGGATCCCGGCACTCTTCCTTCTTCTTTGTCGGTTCGTCCACGGTGCCCCATGACGAGGAGTCAAACTCCGCTCTGAGGCAAGTCCGACCGGGTGAGAAATTGCGCTCGAACGCGCGCAAATGTCACTGACTGTGATGCGAGCCCTAAAAACTCCAAGTGCACAAAATGGCTTTTCAGAAAAAATATCCAGCGCTGTATTTTATTTTATTTTTTTTTTGCAGTCAAAAAATTGTAACAGTTTAAACAATTGCGGGGTGCATCGCCCTCCGTCAGAAATGGAAAGATGTTGCGTTAAAATCGGTCACCGTCCGCTGTTCCTACTGTGAGGTTCACTTTTCACTGATCGACGTCTTGATGGCAAAATCATGCTCCGACTTGTCCCTCACCTCAAGTATTCCGGTGGGTCCCCGTTTTTCTGTCGCACCTTTCTCGCATGCAGGCGGAGCGTGTAAACCGGGAGGGAGTGAGTGCGCGCCGACGCGTTCGCTCCACGGAGAAGGAGCAGTCTGAGCTGGATACCTTGCGCCTTCAGCCAATCCAAGTGCCACAGCGCAAGTAGCGGCGCAGCAACAAAACCTGGCCCGGACAGCGGTGAGGAACGGTTACCTTCCACCGCGCGTATGATTAATGAGATGTCACGGGTTCAATGTGCGTGAAGACGGCGACGCGTACGGCTCAAAAAAGACAGAAATTGATAAGAATTTTCACTTTCCTTCCTTTGATCCCTCTATTATGCATCAGTAAAGACTATTTCTAGAAAAAAAAAAAAAGTCTGAGATAGACATTATAATGATTTAATAGATGTTACTTTGTGCAGTGAAACGTTTCCTGTGGCTAATTTATTACGATGTTACGTAATGAATACTGACGCAACAATTATATGACAATTTACTGTCATTTTATGGTCACACGGTCATTTTATGGTGTTGCTTTGAAGCCAGTTGTGCCAGAGACCGTGTATCCCACTACAACAATTCAGGGGATTTGATGAAAAATACAATATTACATTTGAGTCACAATCAGAGTCTAACTGATAAATTTGGTGAAACTGCAATGAATTCATTCATCTGAAATCTAACAAGGAGCCACAAACAGATAGGACACACTGTTTTTTAAGGGGCCATGGAACTAAACTGAAATGCATGGAAGTTGTTTGTAGCTGTCCTTATTGTCTCCTATAAAATATGGTAAAATACAATTCAAGTTACTAATAAGTGAAATGCTATGTTGTTTTCTGGTCTTTATATTTTGACCAACTAAGTACAGGAACTGCAACAGGAAGGCATAATTTATCTGCCTGGGTCCCACACTCACCCTTGTTTCTGCCACTCTAATTGTTATTTAGGAGGAGTAATAGCATGTCACAAAACCTGATCAATAGTAGTGTTACCGTAACAGCTACACACTCTCTCTCTCTCTCTCTCAGACAGGCACACACACACACAAGTTGCTTTGCAAGGCTTTGCAAGGGGAAAGTTGTTCCAGTGTTTCTGATAAAAAGTGATGAGCAATTACATATGCATGACAGATGTCAAGGCAATGCCCCTGATACCCTGTGATTAATGCAAAATATAAATTTGACACTCTACGCAGCAAAAATAAAAAGATAACTTTTTAGAATATGAATTTAATTTATCACATATGGTTTTTCTCATACCCACTATCACTGTTGTTGTTTTTTTTCTTCTGATGTCAATACGCAGATGTCATCTTGCTGGCATTTCAATTTCAGGTATGAAAAGCAGGAAATTGCTTTTATTCTTGCCGAGGATGGAAGCGATATAGCTGTGGTTTGGATCACTAAAAATATATTGTGTGTTTAATGAGGAGTTCCTTCATGGAAGCACGCGTTCACCAAGGTGATAGAAGTACTCGTCAGGAAGGCTTGATCCACGCTGACTCCATCGATATGCATTCACTCTGCTATCAAGACGCCTCACGTCATTCCATAGGTGCTCTGTATGGGGGAGATATGAAGACAGCATGAGTGACAGGAGGAAAACTATGGTCACTGTCATGTTCTCAAACAATCCTGCTGCCAGCATCCATTTGAATAGTGCACTGTGACCATAAAGGCCACATCCTGACACTGACACCAGTGTGATACATTGCTCAACAATTTCTCAGATTGTGTGTTATTTTTCCACTCCTCAGTTACAACATTCTGCTGAGGGTTTTCGTAGCCTTTATTCCCTAGTTCTTTGCTGACTAGAATGGAAAGCAGCATTACTGTCTCCTAGTTTATACTAACCAATTTAAGATTAAGGCTTTTTGTCCTTCAGGACAGTGATTTTTATAAAGAAATTATATTTATTTGACCAGTTAACTTCAACAATTTTTGCCATTCTAGTCAGACGTCCAACAAGACATCCTGGTGTGTCAGTCATTGTGTCCCATTGTTTCTGTCTCAGCGGCACGGTGGCACAGTGGTTAGCGCTGTCGCCTCACAGCACGGTGGTTCTGGGTTCGAGTCTCGCTCTGTGCGGAGTTTGCATGCTCTCCCCGTGTCTGCGTGGGTTCTCTCCGGGTTCTCCGGCTTCCTCCCACATCCAAAAGCATGCGCTTCATGTTGATTGGCTGGTCCGCAAATTGCCCGTAGGAGTGAGTGTGTGTGAGCATAGTTGTCTGTCATTGTGTGTGGCTCCGCGGTGCACTGGCGTCGTGCCCGGAGTGTCCCCCGCCTCATGCCCTATGCCAGCTGAGATGGGCTCCAGCTCCCTGTGACCCGCTACGGCGGATAAAGCAGCAGAAAATGAATGAATGTTTCTGTCTCATTTTGTTTTGAGGTAAAAACATGGTGGATCCAGATTTGAACTGTTCTCACAGGAGGTTATGTGATTCTAATAATAAGCAATAATCTAAATCCTTTCAATTGGTTTAAAATCTCTTTGACATTAAATCTAAAAAATACCATCAATGCAAAAAAGTTCACCTTTCAGTCATGTCTCTTTGGTCGGTTTGAAATGGTTTTGCACATTTGAATCAATTGCCTCTATGTGCAGGTCATGGGCAGATATTTGGCACACAGTCTGTAAGAGAGAGACAGAGATTTTGGTCTCCACAAAATAAATCAGAGTAAAAGCCAACATGTCTTCAGCTGTTATGTGTGAGAGGAAAACATTCATGTAACCTGAAACAATCATCGCTGACCTGTGTAAGCTTTTGGGAAGCGATATGGTGTGTGCACCAGGAGTGAAAATTCTGGACGGCACAGAAATACTGAGGCATAAATGATTTCCAGATTGTTAACGTGCTCCCTCTCAGCATATAAAGATCCATTTTTTTGCCTTCAGGACTGCTGCTGGATGGATGTTTTATTCTCACAGGAAACTTGACACTGGTGTCGGACAACCCCTGGAGGATAGCCGTGTCTGGGATGCTGGAAGTAGAGTGTCTGGATCGAACAGCCACATCAAACTAGAAGTCACTTGGATTTAACATCTCATCCGTTTGGCTTTCGGTTTAAGAGTTAATGAACTTTTGAACTTTATCTGCATAGTTTATGTGATATTTATGCGTGACTCACAATTTGAGTCACAGTTATGTTTTTTTTTTCTAAATTGGAAGGTACCTTGGAAGATGCTTGCTTGCTCCATGTATTTCATCTTTATTACCTCCAAAAAGAGCATAGTGAAAAGTTTGCCCAATTTAGATTATACCAAGTATGAAAAGTGTAATATTCTGCGCCACATTTGGTATCTTTTTTGAGAACAGATAAACATCAGTGGCTGTTAATGTCGGAATGAAAGAGCTGGGAGGTGCGTCGCGGCGGCCAAGCGTGAGATCTACAAGGATGTAAATTAACTTTGTCCTCCTCAGACGTCAGAAGGGTTTTACATCTCCTCATGGGTTTAAGGGAGTAACCTTCACTGATATTCATCAAGCTAGTTCAAGTGAGAGTTAGCGGAGCAGGAGTTTCTCTTCACAAACCTCCTTTGATTTAGCTTCTTTGTTTTATCCATGCAAGCAATATGGCTGTAAGGTTAGCAAATATCTCACCAACTTTTTGACTGATTGCTGATTGAATGTTCATGTAGACGTTTTTGTTCCAGGACGATGATTCCCAGGTGACTTTTGTGACGCCCTTCCTTTTCATCACTTATCCTGTCCGTACCCAACTTTGTACATAAATTCATGGTTCACAGAGCCTTAACAGACTTTATGATCCCCTGACTTTTCCAGTAATAGCAGCAGCAGGTTGACATTCTAGTTTTTAGTGAAATGTCTCACCCACCTTTTGATGGATTGCCATGCAGTTTGTTGCATATCTCCACGCCACTCTGAGGACGAACTGGAATAACATTGGGGAGCTTGCACAATGTCCTAAATTGTCTATTACCTTAGTTTTTCACCAAATGCTTTCACAGAAAAGGCCGTTTTTATTAGCCTCATCTGTGATTTCTATTTCAGTGCATGCTTGTATGATAATATGCTGACCTGAAATAACAACATTGCACCAAATATCTATTTAGCATCTGTCTGTGCCTGTACATACAGCCTCATGCAGTCACCAGTGCCAGTATGGAGTGTGCTCTTCATCCTTCATCAAGGGATGTGTTCCTCAGCTGTAATCCTCCTGAGTACTCACACAAGACCCGTCTCTCTCTCTCTCCCTCTCCCTCTCTCTCTCTCTGTCTGTTGATCAATTAGACCAACAGACAGTCAAACAGATTGATCGGCAGACAAACAAACAGAGATACGCAGGCTGACTGATGATAAAGCAGAGCTAACTTAATGCAGTTTGTATGTGGTACAGCAGCTCATCCCACACACCCTCCCAACACACACACACACACACACACACACACACACATACAAATAGGCCTCTGCTTCATTCTCATTTTAAAGATAAATATCACTGAGCGAAAATAGAATTACAAATTAATCACAGCTATAAATTAAGTCACCGTTGGGGATTTCCATCCACCTCGTCTTCGGACTTGCGGTTCAGTAAGCTGGAGTAACTCTCCATGTTGCACTGTAGGATAGAGAGGAATGAGAACGATGACAAACGGTATAAGATGATTTGCACACAAAGCATTGGTTTAGGTTTTTTTTTTTTTTTTTTTTTTTTTACAACTGTGAGCCACAGAGACACAGTGAATGGTGGTGTCGGAAGCGTGAGCCACACAATAAAGCTGCTTCCCATCGCTTTGGGCACACTTTACTGCTGCTCTTGATATCAGTATTAAAAGTGATTTGCAGCTCCGTATGTGGCAAGGAATCAAAACTTAATTTAAGCAGATAAAGCTGCCATTTGGGAGGGAGATAAAGTGCTGCATCATGGGAGATGTGTTCCCCCAGCCTGCTCTTAGCTCCTCACCCTTACAGCGCCCTCAGATTTACTAGCTCTTTTTTCCTGCTCCATAAAACTGCAAATCTGCTCACCAGGCGACACAGGCAAATGTTAATGGATTCATTTGTCAAGAACCTTCCACTTATTTACAGTCTTCTTCCATTACCATTGCCGCTCTTGTAAGAGAAAAACCACCGGCCAAAGTCAAAATATCGATTTGCCTGTCCATCACTGTGAGTCACCCTGTGAAACACACACAGCTAAAGACTCTCCTGCCATGAGTCTTTCATTATGACAGTCACACAATGAGTCCACATGGTTTTTTTGTGCATGATGGGTGAGTGTTGCTTAGCAATGAAATTATTTTACATGCGACATGATTGAAATAACAGATTCATCATGTTTGCTTTTTTTTATTTTGAAAAAGCACAGTGTCTCCAGTTTAATCGTCTGTTTTTTTCACGTAATTTTGTGTTTTCAGACACAAGATTTCTCTATCTGAATAAAAACCAGTTTCAATATAAGGAGTGTTTCATTCATTTGTAAGATTTTGTTTCAAAGTGGAGCCAGGTTGTTTTGGGGTTTTTTTGTAATTTAAACATCTTACATACAGTATAGCACATCTTACTGACAGTTTGCTTTTGGGCGAAAAAAAAAAAAAATAGAGAAAGAAATTAAAAACAAACCGCCACGTGAATGTTAAACAAATTCCTTGAAATTAAATTTGTGTTGAGCTTCCACAAGAGACGGCGGCAGACCTAGACTGTTAATTGTGTTTATACTCACCGCAAAGACATTACAACTAAGAGTACTGGCTTTGATTATATTAGCATGCTGCTGCTCCTTAGACCACCAGGGTTGATCCAGTTTGACTGTTGACACAAGCCAGACCTTGACCCGCTGCAGTAACCGTTGATAGCTCTGACTTCTCATTTGAACAGGGAGCCTGGAGGAAGGTGAGCCCCCTGCTGTGCCACGGACTAGATAGCCCCTCCATCCACACATCTCATATCTTCTCTGCTGCCTTGGTTTGGCTGTGCTGTGGCCTCTGGCTGGAAGCGTCAAACTGCACTCTGTTCAGTATCTGTCAGTCCTTCCTAGATCTGATCTCAGCCAAGCAGACATCATAATCTGAGCCAAAATATGACCTAAAGATATGCAGCAGATTTAGTAGCGGTAAGGCAAGGTGTTGGGATTTGGTGTGGAATTTAAGTTAAAAAAAAATGTGTATGAATTTCCACACAAACTGTGTTAAACAATGGTAAATGCAAAGTTTACCTGTGCCTGTGTTGTGATTCCGCATCTTTACTTTCTGTAAAACAGATAGTTGAAAAAACACTTCTCAACTCCAATTATTAATAATTACTATACCTGAACAGAAATCATTAAATTTGATGAGTTAAACCATTATCTCTTGTCTTTGTGCTGTTTTCGACTGGCTAAAAGGTAAAAGAGGTTCATGAAATCATTTTGTCTTCTGATTTATTTGTTCTACACAGCATCTTAACTTTTCACTTTTTTTATTCTTCTAATAGTTTTTCAGCGTTCCCTCTTGGGCACATTGCGCAAACATCAAAAAAACAACATAAGATGCGGAGCCAAACATAAGGAGGTCACGCACAAGCCAACCGCTCACACAAATGCCTATCAGATTTACTGATTCCAGAGAGCTTTCTGTCAAAACATGCCAGGGCAAAGTTCATTCTTACAGAACTTTAAAGGAAAATAACTGTTTGTCATCTATTTTCACCATTTTCCACGGAACTAAATGTTTATTTACAACAGGATGAATTCTCTTTCGTCAGTTTCCAAATAGAGCTTCTGATCTTATTATGAGTTTTACTGTGAAATTGAAGCTCGTGAAGCTTTAGATTACAGTCGCACAAAGAGATCACTACTTAAATTGCTGCCTGACCTGATGCCATCCACACGTCGGTTACAGGTTGGCTTTTTATTCCCGTTATTAAACAGTATTTACTCTCCTTCCGCAGCATGCTGCGACTCAAACCCGCAGAGACGACTGCGTGGCCTTTTCTAACTATGTAGAAGCCGTTTATCTTTCTCACCTCAGCTAATGAATGGGCAGGCTCTGCTGGCAGAAACAGGTATGCAGCATCTCCCAGTTTGCCACCCATACATCTGTTTCATCCCCTTTCATTTCTTATTTCCTACCCGTAATCATTTCCCCTTTTTCTATGGTCTCTGCCTCCCATCCGGGGAAATGGTTTGGCCTTTCTGAAGTAAACAGGCATTAATCACTCCTTGAGAGAGAATTGTCAAGGGGACAGCCAGAGGCATGTGAAGGGGGCCACACAGATGCACATGGGACCAGGAGATAGATGCTGTAGTGGTCCGGGGTGTTACGGCCCCCAATGGGAAGTGTGCAGCACCAGCTGATGGGGTCAGTGTGTCCACCTTGGTGAAGTGTGTCAAGGACAGCGAGAGGAGGAAGGACCGCCAAAGTGAGAGCAGCCGACTGGCAGAAAACTCTTTGTTTCATCTTTAGCTATTATTGTTCCTCCTCTATGCAACAGCCCAACAAGTTCACACATGTTGATGGACATAAATTAATGATTGAACTGTCATCAATATGAAATAGAGGGAAAAAAACACAAACATTCATCTTGTGAACGTCAGAAAACAGATATGCTGTTTACTTTAACTTTTGCACTGGAAATAAGATACGTAGGTGGTTTGGATTGTTTTACATTTCAAATCTCTGATATGTACTACAAAACCTACTTTTAGCTGACTGTTGATGAAAATGTCTGCAAGATAATATAAACAAGAGAATGACGTTAAAAATATCACTTTATTTTATAGTTTTATATTTTCCTACCCATATTCCGGATACTGTGTGCAGTCCAGTATTATCCAGACCGCCTTATGGGAAATATTAACAGAGGATAGAGTCACACTTTTATCAACGTGCGATCAAAAGGAAAACACCTCACACCACACACACTACAGACAACAGGCGTTGATTTTTCAGTGATGCCGGGACGCACCATACACAGCAGCACCACAACAATCCTCCTTCTCTTCTTTTCCTTTAATAATTAAAGCTGCCAAACTTTAGAGAAAGGGTAATTTAAATAAAGCACTACTTCACAAACCCTGACATGCAAGTACATCAGAGGACGTTCCTGCACTTTCAGTCTCTTCACATTAAGGCTGGAGTGGCTCCGCAAAATAATTTAATTTTCTTGCTCAACAAATTACATCATCTAACCGAGTTTTATAAACATTTACAACAGGACATTACTTTCAGACTAAATTGGTCTTTACTTCATCCAATCTTTTTTTTCCAAAACAAAGATTTCTTTTTCATGGTTGAATTATGTGCTGAATTAGCATTGTGACATAATAGTACATCGAGAGGATAAAACGGCATCATTTAGAACCCTTGCAGTGACACTGATAAGGAATAAAGACAAATAATGCTATCAAGACTTTTATATAAGGAAATGTTCATCATCAGAGTCTATATTCTTGTTAGGCTTGTGTTCTTTCCCTGAGGTTTTTAAACTCAATCAGTCAGAACATTTAGAATGGATATTTAGTGTTAGTAAGCATAAGCTCTACAGTCCAGAGTTTATTACAATAGTAAATCAACAGCTCCTCTAAAGGCCACTGTTTGGGACTTTTTTTAAAAAAAAGAAGATTAACAAATTAAGTTAAGATATTTTTACTGATCAGAGATGAATTGGAAATGTTTGTAGCTACCATTGGTACATTCAGCAGTGAAGAAGAAGAGGAGCCATTTGTCTGTGTCTCTTTATACCCTCTCACAAAGTTTGCTCAACTTCAACTTTGTAAATATTGGAATCAAAACTGAAATAATATGACACCAAACATATCCCATTTTAACACTGTATAGTTTGTTTTTCTAGAGTTTTGAGAATTGTCACAAGTGCTTTGCATGTGTTAAAGCCTCTGCTCCTCTCAGGCTTGCTCCAGCCACAGCACAATGTTAGACAGCAGGGAGACATATGTTGCTTGTCTTAAGTGGTGCTTTATAGGGTATTGATGGTTTAAAAGCAGCTTGCAAGTGATCAATGAGGAGACTTCCCTGTCTGTTTGCATCATGATGGCAGTATGGTGAACAATAATTAGCAATATTGATGGAAACTCTTAAAGAACTGCACCCGTAGGTCCTCAAGACGGGTGTCGAGCACATTTCACACTGGGTTATAGGCCTCAATCGCACCTCACTTTTGCAGCAATATAAAGAGATCTGGTTATTATTTAGTATAATGGCATGAGATAACATCAATATTTGTTTTTCCAAGAGATCTCAGTGGAAGTCGGAAGCAGCAGCAGTCCTTTGTTTTAGGTGCAGTGACAGTTTGGCAACAACTGTAGTCTTGGCAAAGCAAGAGAAGCTCTAAGTCCATTTGGCCAGATGGCTGCCAAAGACTGTCGGGGTGTAATCGTGAAGGAGGGAAAAATCAGATTTCATCATTTAAATTATCTTTCCATTCTTTAATAATCTAAAGCACCATAAAGCATTTGGAATGTTATTTGCTTTCAGCTTTGATAACGTTCTGAAAAAAATCCTTGTGGAATGAAGCCACTGGAACGTATTCTAAATGACAGAGTGGCTTTCATTACCATTTTCACAGCATTTTGAGTTATTTAAAGAAAAGATCATATTTTCCTCTTCAAATTAACATTTGGAATCACCCTCAGTCTGGCAGATCCATGAAATTCCCAGTAGATGAGAGGAAAAAGGGGCAGCATGATAATCTGAGGTATAAAGGCTGCCTGCTTTCTCTGACAGGCTTTCAATTCACTCTTCTGCAAATGGGGACTGTTGTCCTTTGTTAGGGTGTGAGCTTCAACTATCTTATGCACTGACATGACACAGCCAGGTATGTTTGTACATCCACTGTTTGAATTACTGAGGAGTACAGGCCTGTGTGGTGATGTATGAGCAGGATGTCAGGTGTGTCTGTTAACAATGATTTATGAATGGCTAAGGGGGGAGCAACGGACTGAGAAAGCTACTGTAAACACACCTAATGAAGACTCGTACAGGAATCCATTACACCTCTTTCACTCTTACAATCTTGCATGAGAAGCTCTCTTATCCTGGGGCCACAAATGGCCAAAATGCTTCAATTACTGACAAGTCCTGAGTGAATAAGTGAGCAGTTTCATGATAATCCTCAAGGATATGTCACCATGGTATAATTTAAAATCTACGCCATCTCTTATGATGTTCAGACCGATGTGACCTCAAATCTGCCTGATGACCTGGATCATGTTCTTCTGAAACCCAAAACTCATTCTCATCAAAGAAATTCCAATAAGCAGTAAAGACATGTCCCAGAGAGCATCCTGTGGGGTTCCCGGTGGCAAGCAGGACCGATGGGTGGGGTCAGTGTCAAACTCCAATCCTGCCCCATTACTCAGCACAGGTCCCATTAATGTATCAGACATCTGATCTGCACAGCTGCACAGAAAAAAAAAAAAAGGGGGGGGGGCATGTAAACACAAAGAGGAAGGAACTTGGGGAGAGAGGGAGGGCATGGAGTGCAGGGTTCGTTGCATAGAGTGCAAGCCATTACGACTCCTTAATGCTGCAAGGTAGCCACTGAGGCAAACCGTCGACGTGAGGTCAAATCACTGGAAGCTGATTTACTTCATGCTCAAGACAAAAATGGCAACAAAAAAAAAATGTTTCTGCTCTTGTGTAGTCACATGGTGAAGCATCTCTTTCTGGAAATGGCCTGTTTGCCTCATTAATAGCTCGTTGCCAGAGGGGAACAATATGCAAACCAAGCAGGAAAAATGTAAATCACAATATTTTCTTCCCCTCCCTCCCATGGTCACACACACTCACTGACATGACACATGTAAACACACACACTCCCAGTCTCAGTACATTAAATTATTCAGTTCATAAAGCACCTGCAAACCTGATGCAAAAACGTTTTAATTTTTAAATAAATACGTGCGGCCCACTTAATCGTATTTCTTTGGTATGTGAGGTGCGTGACTCGATTCATGTGAAAGAAAGTAACTCTCTTTGGTATACTAGGCAGGTTTTTATTTTTACACCTTGAAGACACAGTATTCTTTTCCACAAATCTGTTGCAGCACTGAGCTTTAATGCATAGCAATGAGCAAACACTGTGCTTATGTTCACTGAGGAATGAACAAATCCCCCCCCAAAAAAAGAACACTGGAAAACATAAAAAAGCAAAATACTCCTAAATCCAATTTCTTTAACAATTAACCCAAGCATTTTAGAACAGCATACTAGAACTAGAGCCAAAAAAAAAGGCGTCCTCAGCTTTTTCTCTGTTTATAAAAGGGGAACCAGTGGCAAAAATGAAAAGTTACTACAAATCATGCCATGGATTAAGTTGGTCATGTAGTAGCAGCTACAGAGAGGATGCTGATGAAACAATAAAAGAGTGTTAATTCAATTTTTTCCCCTTTTTTGATTCTCTGCCTCAGTTTGGAGTCAGTAGAGCTTTTCCAGCGGACCCCTGCTGAGATCAGCTGCAGCGGACAATCAGGCAGATTTCACTTCAGGCATAGGAAAAGGTGAGAGGAGGATCTGTAAGGATTCCTGTAGGGCAGAGGGTGGGCGATATCCCAGGACCCCTGCTCTGTTTCTGCTCCAGGTTACACAGGCTATAGCACGGGGGGGTCTTCCCCTCCCAGTTCCTGAAGGGTCTTCTTACCCTCTGGGTGAACCACAATTAAAATATGTCTCGAATCAAACAGCCCTGAAAAAGAATGTATTCAAATTGGGTAATATGTCTGTGTCTGTGTCTATGAGAACTATATTCTTATAGTCATCATTAAGTTTGTGGAATTTAAATACAAGGAATGAAATAAAGACACTGATTCAGAATAAATTTAGAACTGGGTGTTTGTGACAACAGAAACAGTTCTGCAGTTTTGTTCGATTTATATTCTAATTTTCTGTATCATGTCAAAAAACTTCCTCTTTGCTCTGGTGACAGCTGTAAAAATAATAATAATGGGGTAAATAATCTTGCAGCATTTTTTAAAATAATTGTTTGTTTTGTTTTGTTTTAATTTTATAGCACAAATCCTGAAAACACATGCAAACTCTCTGCTTGCCTGCAAGTGCTGCAACAAGCTAATTACCTCACTGACACTCCAGCACATTCCACAGTTTAAAGCAAAAATAATGTCCTTTTGTTGAACGCTCCTGCAACTCTGATGGGGTTAGGTATCTTGTCGGTACATTGAAAAAACCACCGGTCTCAATTTCATTGCCGTTGTTGCTACACTTAAGTGCAGTAACTTAATCTCTTCTCAAACATAAGGGTTTCAGCCTTCGCCAGTGGGCTGGGAGGGGAGCAGCACTGAGTGGAAGTGGAGGAGGGTGTTGTCAACGCACTTTACTGCATTACGGCATACTGTAGAAATGGCAGCGGCCTCAGGGTCATTTAGATAGGGTTCCTCTACCCCCGAGGTGTTAAATTCAAAACCACATTTATTATCACAAAAAAGCTTTTCTTTCAGCATCTGTTCACTTAACTTTAATTATCACTTCCTTTCAGGGGTGGAGGGCCATTAAAATGGGCTGGGTCCCTCGCTCCCTCCTCTCTCTCACTGAAGTGCTGGGTTCACTTCTTATGTATGAAAAGGTGAAATTTATTCTCCTTCTTCACTGTGCCAGTAAACACAAGAGTTAGTTTGAGATCCTGAAGGTTTGGGGGGCAGATTTTTTGTTGCAGAGAAATAAAAACTAGCAGTGATTTGACAAGCTCGGTCCATAGCAGCACATAAAAACATAGTCCTTATGTTTAAGATTAAACTGTATTCCAATCTGTGTGTGGGAGTGTTTGGAGTCATTATTGAGCACTTTTATTTCTGCACATGTATGTTTATCCTCCTATAGGCCGCGTGCGTTTGGCCCATTTATCCTCATTGTGCTCATAGCACCCTGGTAGGGAGGAAGACGAGGGAGATTAACTATGTTTCCTGTTACTGAGGCTTTGATGTTAAGTCCTGGGGGAAACGCTGCTCAGTCACATTTTCCTTTTATCTGCTGTATGTCATTCAGTGTTGTACAACAGCCTCCAAAGTCACAGAGCCCTTCATGCTGTTGGCCGCCTTCATTTCCAGACATCAGTCATGTTGTAAAAGTAGCTCTTAAGTTTGACCTCAACGTGGTGAAAAAAAGCTTTTGTTTTCCCATTTAGTTTTAGGTAAAAGGGCACGAGGAGCTTTACTGAAACAAAAGAACTGTCCATCATGTGCAAGTGATATTCTTCAAAGTGCAAAAAGGTCATCAAATGCCAGTGTCTTCGTCAGCGAGCATGAAATGAGACTGCGGTAGGATCGCTGATGTTTGGTTTTACACAGGACACCCCCCCCCCGCCCCTTCCTTCCCCTCATTTTTTCTGATTATCATTTAATAGCTGAGGTGGGTTTACAGTCAGTGTAAAGGTGAGTCATGGAGACACAATGACTTCTGTGTCTGGATGAGATGCTGAGAGATGTCCTGAAGCAAACAGAAGTTCCCCTTCAAACAGAGTTTGATAAGTACAAACAGTGGAGTTCCTTCAAAAGTTAATTTTGAGAGGATCCTAGGTCAGTCTACTTAGACCTCTTTCTGTAGACTTCCTAAAAACGGTCGCTTAAATAGAGAAAAACAGTTACTGAGCACCCAGGTGACGCAGGCACGTACAGGCATGTGTCGCACAGGTGGACTGAATTAGATGAGCAACATGTAGCACATTTATTTTCTTAAGAATATAGCAACTGGGATAAACTATTAGTTATGCAAGTTTAATTCAGATCAGCCTAGGATATCTTGAAATAAAGGGTATGATTCCAAAATTGCATTCACATTATTCAGTCGAGTTTCACATCCAATCAAAGCCATACGATGTTCACAGGACGATTGAGATAGTTCGGTCATGCGCCACAGAGTTAATTACATCACGCTTCAAAGCGGTGATGTACTGTAATTGTCAGTGTTCATCCGTTCATCCGTTCGTTCGTCTGTTAGTATGTAAACCAAATGTCTTCGCAACCGTTGCAAATAGAAAGATGAAACAAAAAACAGGTTACTCGGGCGGCAAAGGGGATGAAAATGAGAGGATGACCTTGATCTTGAGAAAACTAGATCAAAGTCAAATTTAAACTTTTATACACTCAGGAACTGCGTAAGATAGAAAGACGATGGAGAAGGCCAGTGTAAGACCATAGATCAAAGGTAGTGCTTTGATCTAACTATGCACTAGCTTTGATCTATGATCTTAATCCCACTGGCCTTCTCCATATGCACAAGTCTATGCACTAGTCAGGTAAAACTTTCATGGTACCCTGACCTACCCTGACAGTAGGTCAGGGTAAGCCGCGGGATGTTGCAGTCTCTGCCTGCCTTGTTAATTTTTGTCTTTCACCTTTACTTTCATCACAGATCACCTAGTGAAACTGAACACAAAGTTTCATGATAATTGTTGCACGTTTAATCCTCTCAAGCATTTCTCTGCAGAAAAGAGAGGAGACGGAGTTGAAAACTGGGTCCTGCAACAAAGAGGTAGAGAGTGACTGTTCTTCAATGGTGATGATGTTATTGTACTTTTGTTTTATGAGCCCTGAATATTGTCAATTTTGTGTTGGAGCATGTTGAGACCTTTGGTGAAGATATCTAATTCGATGAGAATATTAGATGTGTGTAATGTATGCTTATACTTCAGATCCTACAACTTACATTAATATGAATTCATGCAAAATAAAAAAAAAATCTATTTTTTATGCCTCTTATATCCTGCTGTTCCCAAGGGACAGACACTGGTCTTTATACTCATACCATTAATTACAACCTAATTTGGAGTTACAACTGCAAAGGATTTGACCTTCATAACAGTGGGGGGGTCATCCTCGCTAGCTGCTAGGATGATTGACAATCAAGACAGAACATGAATTTCAAATCCTACAGGAACATGCAGGGTTTACAAAATAAACAGGTACAAAACTCAGTAATAGGACTCAAACACAGGCAATTAGAAGCACTAAATGTAAATCAGCCGCATCTGCCGAACTCCCACTTTTTCCATCATGTTGATGCTGGTGAGGTGAGGAGACCACCCTAGCGCCCCCGCCTCATTTGTCTAGTCCTCCTGCTCAGTCATCAGGGACAAACCAAAGGGAAATAACAGGGTTCCTGCAACCTCTTCATTCAATCATGGGTCAAGATAAACTCTCCCAACCCTTAAACAAGAGCAGAGGAATTGAGGATGGCCACCCAATGCAGACAGACAGACAGACAGACATGTTGGAGTGGATCCAAGCATGACTGTGATCGTTCGTCGTCACACATCAGCAGCCACAGTTTCTGCTGCTTATGGCTAATGTTTAAGTTGTTTTTTTTTACTCCCATGAGAGCTTTTCAGTGATGTTTGTTCTTTTTCACAGATGACAATAAAAAAAAACTTAACCATTCAGAAAAATAATGTTCCTTTATTTGAAATATCTGTCTATTTTCCTATCGGTTCTAAATCACAGTGAGTTCTCCCCTCTGGTTAGAGAAGCTCGTTGATGTCATTTGTTGACAGTCTCCAGATTGAGCAGTTGATGAAAAGCCTATGAATTACCAGATGGCACATTGTGTGCTTTTTTTTTTGTTGGCAGTGTGACCCCACTGAATATTGAGATGACAGACCAGCCTGAATTTTCAACAACATTTCTTGAAGTGCCTGGGATGTCACCTGCTGTAAAGGACTGGGTGTCAACTTGCAGAAGGGAGACATCATATTGTTATTATAATGTAATGTGATTCTGTATTGTCAGAGAGATAAAAATACTGATTTCATTCTGATTCTTGCATGGAAGAGGCGATTTATTCTCTGGGGCTAACATCAATCTGAATATGAATTTTTGAGCTTTGGATCTAAAGAGATACAGGTAAAGAAAAAGAAAAATTGCAGTTTACAGTTTTAAAATAAGCGTCTGTCCAACATTACACATTTATGTTAAATACTGTGCTCAAAGACAGGTGTAGCCATGACTTCAGACATGAGGACTGTTCAGGAAAAAGATTACCATGATCTATCCTGTTAAGAGTGACGATTCAGGAATACTGATCATCAAAAACCATTCCTTTTCAAAAAGTGCAAAGTGTATTTCTTACATCTAGAAACTTGAAAAATTCTGTTCTGAAGAATTCGACTGAAGAGGGATGTCCATGGGCTGCAGCAAAGAGAAATTTTGAAATCTAGAGTGGAAATTAAGGAGGAGTTCTGCAACTTAGAGCAGTAAGCAGTGGGTCAGCTTCTAGAAAACAAGCATATGTCCGACCACAACAAATCCTGGCTGGTTTTTAAGGTTTTCCTTTGTCTGGGTGATCCATAAAAAACATTAAAATGTTTAGTTCAGGTTGTATCTTATCATCAGGATTTCAAGCAGCTGGAGTGTTGCATTGAAGAGAACCTGTTAGAAAGAACGAAGGAAGGATGAAGTAACCTAAAACAAGAAAACGCTTGCCACTTAACTTGACCACTAATTCCCAGTGTAGAGCATTTAAGATGACAATATACAGCTATTTTAGTTTAACAAGTGTTATTCCAAACCGGAAAGCAGAGAGACAGAGTTGGGACAGGCGGATCGCGTGTTTAACTAAACTGTCAGGTTATGAGTGGTGATTCTGTGCTTTGTTGGCAAAGATTTTCTCAGTCTGTTGGTGGAAAAAGAGGTTGTGTCTGGGCTGCCACCTTCAGGCTTACAGAAACATGAGACAGGAGACATGACAAAATCCAATCTAATCCAATCCACTTTATTTATGTAGCACAATTTAAGTAAACACAAGGTTTCCAAAGTGCTGCACAGTCAATAGATAAAAACACAAAAACATAAAAACCATGAACATAATGCTGTTAAATAAAAATATCAAATAAAAATCCAATAAAATAGCTTAAAATAAGTTTGAAGCGGAAATAAAACCAGATAAAAACAATTAAAATAATGTTAAATAATATACAGAACACTCTAAATGGTGTCAAACGCCAGGGAACAGAGGTAGGTAGCAAGCCCAGTGAAGCTAAAATCGGTGAGATGTGCTCGTACTTTCTTATTCCTTTTAAAAAATGAGCAGCAGCACTCTGGACCAGTTGAAGGCGGGCAATGGAGGACCCACTAACCACCACATGAAGTCCGTTACAGTAATCCAGCCGAGTGTTGACAAAGGCGTGGATTACTGTCTTAAAATGTCTTTTCCATAAGCTAACAGTGTACGTATAAAATGGGAAAAACAACAGAAATACACACAACAGCTTGAGCAACTGACGTCTTACCTGACACACTGGCACCATCTTGCCAGACAAAAGGCTGAGTTGACTTGTCATTTAGAGATCATTTTGATTTCTTCATTGCAGTGGTTAAACAGTTTGCATTGTTGTTGTTCAATTCTACATTTGCATATGTGTGGAATAAGCTGTGATTGAAAGTGATAGAATGAGGTAGAATGAGACCAACTATAGTGGAAACTTTAAATATCAGTGGCTTTGAAGAGCTCCTCCAACGATTTTGCTCATTATGATTCTGGATAAAGAAAACACAGAAGCAGCTGCATAATGCACCCTTCATGCATCCTCTGTAACGGACACAGTTGATAGGAGATGGCTGGTTGTATGTCACAGTCAGAGACGGTGACAACGCTTCAGACTCAATAGGATACATGCCGGAAAATTTTATAGAAGTATTAAACATTAAATGCTCTGATCCAATTGCGATTTCATGACAGGGGGGATAGGACACTTAATAACTGTCTCAGTGAGCAGCTGTCTAGCCTGAGATGCGCACACAATTAGGTCAAACTGGCTGGTGCATTAGCAGAAGGACAAGAGGCAGTTTCAGGACTTTTTCTTCTTTGGAATGGGTGAAACGCAGCATTAATCACAGTAATGTTGCTGCAGCGGTGGCAGAGACAGCCCATGACGCCTTCTCTGCATAATATCCTTAAGTGAACACCGCGTTCCCTTTCTAATTTATGTACTGCCAACAGAGCTGTACAGTAAAGCCCTCTGAAGATGCTTATTGCTCTATAGCTCATAGAAAGGATGGGAATATATTTGGCTCACTGCATAGAAACCTTCCCGTATTGTCTGTGCTCTGGTTTTATATCTCATCAGCTGTGGTGTGAATGCTTAGCAACAATGAAGAGCCAGGGCTAGCCTGCGTTGCTGAGGATTACCTGTCCACGGAAAAATTAAGGAGACATTAAAGTGAAGTGATGCTGAACAATAAGTTTAGGAAGAGGCCCATAAATGTCTTCCTGTTATTGTTCTGTAGCAACTTTCTCTCCTGCATAATCATTGCTGCATCATTTTTGTTATTTATTACTGCTTATTTCCTCATTTATTCCAGGAAATGGCATTGGATAATGTATTGTGACTTTTTTAAAAGAACATTAAATGTCACATTCATTCTTACGTACCCAAATCAGTATAATTGGAATGTTTTTACCTGGAATTAATCAGTAGGCAATATTTGATTTATGGCAGCAGCTTCTTTTTTTTTTAATGACATATTTTAACACAAATAAATGAGTCAAATCTGCTGTTTTAAAAAAAATAAAGTTCAGAAATGAATGTAGAATATTACACCAAAATTAAACGATGCCTGTGTGTCATCATAGTGAGAGGATTTAAAGTACAGGCCACTGCACAGACAAGACAAGACAAACTCAAGATTTAAACCCGATGCCCAATAAGCCATTTTGTTAGTAATAAAATACTGCACAGTGTGAAGAAAAAGTCTTTTGACAAAGACTCTCTCCTGCTCTGTACATCTGCATGGCAGTTTGTGCCATCCATCAGATTTGCTGAAGCAGCAGTGTACAATGATTCTCAATGCTTCCCATCCCCTCCACTGACAGTCAGCCTGATATGGGAACCAGCAAGCAAGAGAGAATCAATTAGTGTTCCGTTCGCCTGAATGACGGCGAGGATGGAGCAGATTCAAAGCAGAGGGATCGGAATATTCTCAGGAAATTGTCGGTGAAGCAAAAATAAAAGCAATCAGATGGAGTTTTATCTGTATTCCAATCAGTGTCAAGAATCTTTAACATGCACAGGCACACACACACACACACACACACACACACACAAACACACACACACACACACATAGCTGTGCTCTGCAGAAAGATAATTCAGCAGTTATGTGATGACTTGGTGGGGATGACACGGAAGAAGAGAGCATCAAACGATCACATTGAACTCAAACAAATCTGTGGTCAGAGCAATGGTGTCATTATTCTACAATAGAACATACAAGGATATGTCTGAGCTAAGACGTTAGGTTGACACGTTAGAGTTTGGAATAATTCACTCCTGTAACTTTATATGAACTTGAGAAAGTACAATAGTTTATTCTAGTTAATAACAAAATGCTGAACATTTGCCACGTGATGCATTAATATGTTTTGCCCACCGAGGCTCGGTAATTGCATTTACTGCTCCGCAAATCTCTTTAATAGATGAAAAGGTAGGAGAAAATCAATACTAGAACAAATACAATCAGTTAGCGGCTGTTGCATCGTCCATATCGCTCTTTATTCACTGAATACAAATTGAATTCCTTAACAGACAAGAGCTGTGAACACTACGGACCTGTTTGTTCTTTTATGTAAAATATATTGATGATAAAATGCAAAATGTATTCAGTTGTAAAAATTAATGTGCTCCTTTTGAACCCAAACGCACTGTGCATATCATGCAAAATATAATGTTGGGTTGTGATAACAGGCAGCAACAACAAGTAACAACAACAACTGCAATGAATTTTCTTTGTGCCAAGCATGTTTAAACAGAAAAGAGAATAAATTTATCCTGGGACTTCAATTGAATAATGAATGTGTGATTTATTTTATCAAACTAAATCAAAAGAAAACATTTTCAAGGGAATAGTTAGATTTCCTTAAAATTTTCTTTAGCCTCTCTGATCTTCTCTCAAAAGAAGAAATGCCACATGCTACCAACATGTAAATGGAATTTTAAAAAAACTCAGTTACATTAAAATAAAGTAATTAAACATGTGTGGTTAGTGATACAAACAAGATGAACTAAAAGAAAAAGCTGTCTAAAGGGGCATTTTTAGTTTTTCTAACCTTCAACTCAATCTCATATTCTTGTCCTGCAGAAGCATTTTGCTTAGTTATCATAGAATCATAGAAACTAAAACTTGAATGAATGAATGAATGAATGAATGAATGAATGAATGAATGAATGAATGAATGAATGAATGAATGAATGAATGAATGAATGAATGAACATTAAGACATCATTTGCTTTTATTTCCAAGTAAGCATTTATTTTTAATTTGTTGCATTATATTTGTGTCAGTCAATCTTTTGCTTAATAATCTTTGTTACTCAGATATTCTTTTTGTTGTTTCTGGGTAACATAATGCTTTAAACTAGAATTACAGGAAAATTTAGAACTAAACTCATAACTACAATGAGATCAGGGGAAGAATATTTAATTGAAAGCTCTATTCAAGATAAAGACTAAACTTTGTAAGACAACTGAAATTAAAGTAAATAGAGGTAAAAAATCTGTTACCATTATTAGACAAAGGCATGAAGAGAGGTTTTCTTAATATTAAAGCATGCATATCGTGTGTTGAGTGAAGTTCAGCAATCTCTGGGATATTTTTTATCCTTAAGTATTTTTCTTGTGGATGTGATATGAATATAACTGCAGTGAAACAGTGGTGGTGTTTAGGTGGACATTAAAAGTTCTGCCGATTGACTAACACACAGAAAATGAGCAGCACAGACACAGCATTACTGAAGAGTAATTCCTTTATTATCACAGCAAATCTTGCATCGTTTTTAATTGAATAGACTTAGACAGTCAATGAAATAAACTAAATTAAACAGGAAAAAATTAATATTGATAGTTAATTTCCCTCTTTATTTGAGTGGCTACTTAATACTCAGTGCATACTGGATTATGATATCAACATGGAAAATCATAATTATCTATTTCTTTCACCACACTAAAACAAAAAAACATCTTATTAAGGAACAAATGCAATAAAGCAAATATTCATATTACGTAGGTTAAACTTGGCCCTTTGTGTCTTAACAGCTAAATTGTTTATTGCATTCATCAATTAAAGAATTTCTCTAACGAACACTCAAAAATGAGAATACTGCTTTTGGAAATTATCTTTTTAATCACCATTAAAGTTTGAACTGTAGGTCAAACATGGGCATAAGCCCATATAATAGCAGTAAGAAGCAAATCAATACTGGTTTTATGACAGTGTATTACGACCCACATTCCTTAATTAACTTTACTATTGAATTATATATTTTCCAATTCCATTAAGCATGAATTTAAGCACATGCTGAGTTGTCAGTTGTATGTGTGGTCTACATGCTAATGATGATGAAATGATTCCATTTGCAAGGACGATAGCTGTTTTTTTTTTTCTGTTAATGTGACCCATATAAAATGAATGTGTTCGTCCTCTTTCAGGTAATTATGTATATTAGAACCATAACATTAGAAAATCTGATACAAGGAATTTTATCTACACTTGAAGTCTGCTTATAGCATGGTCATACAATTACAATTTCTATTTATTTGTAATATGACAATAATCAATTGTCTCTGTGATAATTTCCTTAAAAAATAATTTCAAGTCACTAAATACTTAAATACACGGTAGCCTTGGGGTAAAGTAATAAACAGTTACAGCAAATTATTTATTAGTTATTAGTAAACAGTTACAATGATTTTAACTACGTTCAGCCTAAAGAATTATCAACACTTCCAAATGTGCTTTTAAGTAAATTTGACATGTAACTGTGGTAAGAGCCATATTCATGTTCTTTGAATCAAAATCACACATTTGTTCAGAAGCTGCATTTGACCCCGTGTGATGAGACTCCTCAGTTCAGCCGCTGTCGTTTTTTGAATCTCAATGAAATTGAATGATTTTTGGGTAGCGAGTTGTGCCAGTTCTGTTTGAACCCTGAAAAACAACTCAAACTAATTTGTTTGATGTGAATGATTCATTTTCTCATTTGTCATTTATCCTGGTACTACACATACACTCGTGCCTCCTCTGAGTGTTAGGCCTTTGGATTCCTCTGAAAAGCTATCGGACGAGCCGAGCTAAGACATCCTCTCTGTCCCTGCTCTACCAGACTGCGGCAAAATCCACTAATCGGCTTCTGTGGCCAAATGTGATAAAACTGCAGCCAGGATCAGACCAATTTACACCACGCCAGCTCTGTCTGTCCCATCTGAGCTGCGTATCCACAGAGCGGCGGCTCAGCATCACCATCTTTTTTCATTATTATCAGGCCTGGATTGGCAGAATCTTGTGGAATAACCTTATTGCGCATCGCCTGCCTCACTCATTTCTACAGCTGGTGGCTCAGTGGAAGTGATTAGCTAAGATGGGGCTCTTCATACTCTGTCTCAGTGTGGGGTCCCTCCAGCACAGAAGAAGAGCCAAATGTGTGTTACGACACATCTGTGTAGATGGTTTCTGGTCATCATACAAGCAGCTGAGGATATCATAATGTGCAAAATCCAGTGAAGAGAACCACAAAACTGCTTTACTTAAGGAATTATTTTTGTTTATGAGCAACAAATATATTGAAATATATAACTATATGCAAATATATGACCGTTATAATTATTAAAACTCATGTTTCTGCGTTGATATCTCCTGTAACACAGTTACCTGTCACAAAATGTGTGACTGCAAGAGAATTAACCAGACATGGCAACCTCAAAAGTGACAACATTTCATTATGAAGTCCAACTCCTGACCAAAGAGCTTCATTATCAATGTCAATTTTGTACCTGGACTGTTTCAGTTACCAAGGGCAACACGTTGCATAGCACTGAGAGAATAGAGTGCAGTGACATGACTACCTTCCTGGTAACCTAGAATAGAAGCATATTATCAGATACTCAGAGGAAAACTTAAACTCCTGACAAAAAAAAAGGTTTACAGCACCATTGAGAACAGCAGCAGAAGGTGTAGATCAACAAGGAAGAGGAAGCTCTTTATTTGGCTCTTAGACTGATTAATAGTGTGGGAATGCTTAAAATCTCGACAGGTTTAAGAGTTATTTTAATCACAAGTTTTATTGTGGCTCTTAAATCTAGGAGAAATTCTGGGCTCAAGTAATTTTTGGAATATTGCTTTCATTATTTTTGAACAGTTCCTATTTTCTCACTGATCCCTATTGTAGAGAGCAGTTATCCATTTACACTCACTGGAAGCCTTTCAGCAGCCGTATTCAGAGAAAGGGCAGAAGGTGTCTGCTGACATGCAGATAAGGAGATGCTTCCAGAATCTCCAGAAAGACAACGAAAATAATTAGAGCAAAGTTCTCATCATTACTCTTGGCTGACTCATAACCTTGGCTTTTGTGGGTTATGTCTACATCATGAAAGAGATCAGCTACAGGTCTCATTACACTACAAGATTACATTACATGAAAAGTTACAGGAATGTAATACTTTAAAGCTTCTGAAGAAAGGGAGAACTTTATCATAAGAGAAAGGGAAATGAAAAATGGAATGCAAAGGAAATGAAAGAAAAGAGAGGAGAGAACTGCTGTTGTTGTATCATACATTGCTTATAGGATGACTTCCAGATGGCAAGAAAGCTGTGCTGCCATGTACAGGTTCCTGTCTGGCCCTGAAGCTCAAATATCACATGGATAGATGAGAGGACTCAGTGCCCTGTGGGTAAAAACACTAGACCAGACTACAGGTTAATAATCACAGCACACTCCCTGTTCTACTGCAAGCAACTGGCGACATTTTGTCCTCTTTATTTGCTGCTCTATGGTTTAAACAAGTGTGTTTGAGGAAAGGCCAAAAAAACTATCTTAGTTGCCAGACACGGGTCCTGCATAATGTTGGATGAGAGTATTTTTATCAAAACAAAATTAATTAAATGAGGCACAAATTTAATTAAAAAATCAAAACCTAGATGAAAGTAGATTTGAGTCTAAATTCTAGATGTCGTAACATTCACTAGTTCTGCAGCCGCACACTCAAAAAATTATAAAATAATTATCTGGATATATTCTAGATGATACATTTTCAGAACCTATTGGTTGCAGATTTGATTCATCTAGATTTGCACTCTGATAGAAACATCATAAATTAACGCAGATTATTTTACATATTAAATAAAGTATCTATCTATCCAGTTTAGAGAAAATGCTCTAAAATGCTCAGAATCTTACAATTCCAAGTTTATACAAGAAATATTGGATCTGCTTCCTGCCTGGATCCACAGGACTCTTGTTTGATACTCGTCCCATCTTTCTACTGACTTTCTTGGAAACCAGTTTAATAGTTTTCATGTAATTAGGGAAAACAAGAATAACTGGGTCTAATTTTATTTGGATTTGGACCAGAATTAAATGAGATCTTTTACTGGGCTCTTTTTCCAGATACTTGTGAATATCTGTTTTGCTTTTGTGTCTCTTTACTAACAAACCAACCAACTAACATAGGTGAAAGAAATATTAATAAATTCCCTGGTGGAGGTCTCCTTCCTCTTTTCCCTTCAGGGGTCGCCACAGCGAATCAGTTGCCTCCATCTAACCCTGTCTTCTGCATCCTCTTCTAATTACAATATAAATCACTTTAGGACACCTAATGATAAACTGGTTGAGTGTTGATGTGTGTCTCATTCCTGTCTTTCACAAAATCCGTCCATTCCTCTTCCAGCTTCTCTCCAAATAACTCCTACTTTTTCTACCCTGTTCCTTCACCTCCCTTCACCTCCTCACAAACTTTAACGATCCATCTGTACCCTTCAGTCTCACCGCCCCGCGTCCTCTCGTCTCTGCCTCCCATTCACAAAGATATTTCAGGTCCAGGATCAGGGATGTCCTTTTTGTCATTGGCGGCTATGACCTCCGCATTCCCCCCTGGCAGGAGGTCAATTATTCACTGCACGGAAACTACACCTGTGTCCCTCGTGAATCTCCCCGACAACCAGACGCCAGAAAAAATGAGTCTATTACCATGGTGGTGCCAGGTGATGGATTTCATGTTCGCTGGTGGAGTGCAGGTAAAAACCCGGGGAAGCTGCTGAAGGTGACCTTCACAGCTAAGGCATCTTTACCGGCTGTGTGCTCAAACACATGGGCTCCCATGAGGAAGTATGAAAGGAGGGAACGAAGCGCTGGTTTCCGTGTCGGACTTTGTTTGTTTGTTGTGGGATATTGTTGTGTGTGCTGTAAACCTGAGCGACCTTGAGCTCCGAAACTCCTCCGTGAGACGTTCCCTGGTGGGTTATAACGCCTGTGTGACATCTATTGGGCCAGTAAAAACTATATTCACTGGGTTTTACACAAGACATGCTCGAGTTGTGACATCATAAAATACATTTCACTGAATCTGTGTATTATGGTCTGTGTATTATGGTCTGTGTATTATGTATGAAGGATTTCCTTTTCCTCCTTAACTGTGCTGGAACTTTACAATCATCACACGAGGCTACTGTGAGCAGTTAAAGTTTATTTTGAAAGCTCAGGGTGTGCTAGCAGTGAAGTATCATCACCTTTCATAACGCATTCCCAGTCCTCACTAGTGAGGGGACATCTGTAGTGCTCAAGGCAGGATGGCAGCCATGCAGGGTAGCACCAAACCAAGCTGTTAGGCCTGCTGTCTCATAATCCATTCCAGTGTGGCGGCACAGTTGGTGAACCTCATGCAAGCAGCACTTCAGGTCAGCAGATATGGTCAATACATGCAGTCAGAACATGTGGTCAGGACAACAATTCTGTTGGACCATGACTAATATGAGAAGCTTGGTTTTGTGTCTCCCTTTCCATCTCGTGTGTGTGTTTTTGTGTGTGTGTGTGTGTGTGTGTGTGTGTGTGTGTGTGTGTGTGTGTGTGTGTGTGTGTGTGTGTGTGTGTGTGTGTGTGTGTGTGTGTTTGTGTGTGTGTGTGTGTGTGTGTGTGTGTGTGTGTGTGTGTGTGTGTGTGTGTGTGTGTGTGTTTGCCCGTCTGTAGACATGCATCCATGTCCATCCATGGTTTAAGGCTGTGCGTCCTTTTGTCTTGGTGCATGCGTGTTGCCAGGATGCTTGGCAACACGGAGGGGACAGGTGAGACACGTAGGGAGGACAGGCAGATTTTTGGAGCGGCCTCACCAGTCTGTAACTTTGGACGGTCGCTGTGTCTGTCTTACTACCAGCGGGTGTCAGCTGTCCTCAGCATGCAGAGGCATTGGAGTGTACAGCTCCAGTCTGCTGCTCCTCAGCCTCGCTCCTCTCCCAGTCGCTCCCGGGCTCGCCAACCAGACTAGACATGGTATAAGACACAGAATGAGCGCCGCAAGAGTCCAGCTTGGTCACCCAGCTTTCGCTTTTGTTCATATCTCATTCAGAAACTGCAGTGCTTTTATAAAATAATATTTGCAGCTTTTGTTGAGGTGCTCCTTTTGTGCTGTCAGGTTTGGAATTTACTGCAAAAATAAGACCACCAAGTTATGGTAACTAAATACTGTGGGGGTTAAGAAAGACAACTGTGAAAGCTTTATGGTATACTTAGAATTTTATGGGAAGTTTTATTATCCATTGGTCACAGTTGTGAGAGACTGAATTTAGCGAGAATCATGAAACTCTTATTAAAATGCAAATTAATCACTCAGTTTACATTCTTTAATTATTTGCTCCTCTTTTGTGTTTTAATCGTTACCAGATTTCAGGAAGTGTCAAAACTGTACAAATATAGCTAGCATTCTTACACCTCGCCCAATCTCCATCTCGCACGCAAAAACACAAACTGTTTGATTTGTGTCAATAAATAAATGCCATTAGAATAAAATCTCTTTATCCTTTAATCGTATCATAGCTAATGATGCTTAATTCCAGCATGCGACTAATGACAAATGACGGAGTTTCTTAATGAGACAATAAGCATACGCAATATTCCTCAGAGTCGGTCATCAATCAGGCCGTGTGATTTGGTTTTAATCTGAAAACAGGAGACGGGGCACGCAGGAAAGAGGGAAGGCCGCCGTTTGACTGGAGGAATAACCCAATAAAGATATTAATGTGCATTTAGAAACATTTTCATTGAGAGGGAATATTTTTTCAAATGTATCTTGAGATGTCTGAGTAATATGACCGACTGTATCAGTTATTGCTGTGGGGTGAAATCTGGAGCCACAACATAGAGTAATGGGTAAAACAGAACCTCCTGAAGGCACAGAAATTAATACTAAATCTACATGAAAAGGACAAAGAATGTCTCCAAAGACACAGCGCACCCACTCAATGAGTATGAGAAGGAACAGATGCCAAAATCAATGCGTACAACATACTGTGATACAAATTTATTAGCATCCGAATCACAGATTGGGACCTTAATCCTCATCCCAAGAGTTCCGATAATGAATTTATGTGTTATGACCTTTAAACAGGCACGCCTGGACAGTTCCTCATAACTCAGAGATGTTATTCTCTTAGCAGCAGATCTGGATAAATGTCATCAACATCGCTAAAGTCTTGCTGAAAAAGAACAGACAAGGTGCTCACTGCTGATATTTACATAGCAGAGTTCAGTCTGAAAGATGGAGGAGATGAGGCCCTCCCGACAAACTCATATCTCACTGTAACCTATGCCTGGCAATGACGTTTTAGACCACAAGCAAACACAATAATCCTATTACTTGAGTATTTATACATAACTATGACAGAATCCTCCCTCATTTGGTCCCCATAATTACCCCCAATTGATAATATTGCAAAAATAATTGATGACTTTACCTTTATATCAGATTTAATTCACATCCCTTGCACTTGGTTGCACATTTCCCCTCTTCTTAAGTCACAGTGACAGGGGTTGGAGACCAAAACTCATCTCAGTCTGCAGCCATTAATCTAGCGAGAACCTGAGGCATGTCTCTACCAGAGGTTACCGCTAGAACTCAAATGAGGGATGGGAGGAGGAAGGAGGGGAGAGGAGAACAGAAGAAAGCCAATTTGTGTGTTCGCCCCAGCAGCAGGGCAGGCAGGCACTTAATTCTGTGGAAGCGCATCATTATATGCACCATTTACCAGATGCCCATTTAACATGTAATAATTAGATCACTCAGTTTTTTTTTTTTTGGTTTTTTTTTTGGGGGGGGGGGGGGGCAGAGATGTGGGCTACTTAAATAGGGTCCCTTGCAATAACATTCCCAACCCCCCTCCCCCCATCTCCAGGGTCACTTGTCAAAACCGTTTGAGAGATTAATTCTTCGGAGAGCCAAGGAGGAATAATGTATAGGCTCTACTTTCCTTTTTTTTTTTTAATCTCCTTTGTTCACAAGTACACAAAAAGAGACATTTTAAGGTACCACATAATCTAACAAAGGTAATCAAACACTGGGTAAGTACAGGCATGTCAAGGTGACTGACAAAAGAACACATAATAATTAAGAATGAATTTCCTTTATTGTGTGAGAGTGGGAGTGGGAATCTCATTTTCCCTGTATTTCCTCTATACAGTACTCTGTGTTGATACTGATTATCACATTTTGCTTCGCTTCTAAATACTATATTCTTTGTCTACAAATGATATTTTCCTAAGCGGCAAACCAAACCAAACCAAATCAAACCACTGCCTTTCTTCAGTAAGCTTGGTTTGCTTTAATTATGCCTGTCCATTTCCACCAGACTCCAATTCATATTATTAATTAAGGCAATTTTGGTCCATCCCTCTCACAAAGCTACCGTACGGACTCCATTCATTCAGCCAATAGACAGTTTCCATCAGGTAGATCCAGATGCTCTTGTGTGATGGTCCAAATCTTGCAAGATCCATCAGTCCTGGGGAGTAAATGGTAAATGTCGAATCTTCCGCCTTTACAGGTGCTGTTATGGAGTTGTTAATGGAGTAATTTATGGATGGCATAAAGTGAAATAGGTCATCATTAGCTTTCAGCCCTTTTTTCTATGTGTGTGTGTGTGTGTGGGGGGGGTGATGCTCCTATCAGATGAGGGCAGCCATGCAATGGTGGCACATCCCCTGGGCTAAGGAGAGTGAGTGGTACCTGAGGAGTTAAATGGCCTGAAGACGACACGGTCCACTATGCCTGCATTCTGTAAAGCTCTGCAGAACACTCTATTACAATGGTGAGGGAGAGAGTTGGCTTCGTTTGTGGGCTGAAACTGTGTGTGGCCAGTTGCACGCTGACGCCTGAAGTGCGCTTGCATAGAAGCATCAGGATTGAGGATAACAAAATGAGTTCACCCTTCAGCAAACATCCGTTCTACCTACTGCTCCATTCATCACAGCTGATGAACAGCAGCAGTGGTTGAAATTGGAGTTTGATTATTTACCTAATTATCCATACCGACAATTTAATTTCAGTATTACTCCAGACTATTGGCTGCTCGGTCACTAAGGCCAACCCACAAACCTCTATCGCTATGAAGGGACTGTAAGTCAACTATTCCCCTTTTTAGAAATTAACAGTGTTTTTGATCAATGCAGCCTTTATCATGCAAACTGTCAGTGTCAGCCAGGGATGATATACCAATTTAATAATAGAAAGAGCTTTTATATGACCGTGTCCCTGGGATTGACGGACTTTGATTGGCCTGGAAGACTATTTCGCTTCTCAGGTGAAAAAAAAAAAAAAATGGAACTACTTTCAGCATAATTTATAGTCACAATTTTGTGGGACAGCCCTGTGCTCATATTGGATATGACAATATAAAGGTGGGCGTGCGTGTGTGTGCATGTCCTCGACTAAATAAGCAATAAATATAGAAATCTGATTTTAAGCCAGTCATACTTTGCAATTTTTGAAAGTCTGCTTGATTTGTGAGACACTGCTCTGCTCAGTGTGACCTTTCTGCAAAAAGATAATTACTTTTTCATCTTAATGCCACTAGTCACACACAGACACTGATTCCCTTTGTTGCAGTGTTCTGTTAGTGCCTCCTCAATGGTCTCCCACTGACATCACTCTTCAAACAACTGTACAAATTGAAACATTGACAAAACACGTCCCAGATTTCTTCATGATCATCCACTAAAAAGACAAACACAGCATTTAAAACCTCCAGGTTTGGCCTCACAGCAGCATCAGCTCAGTTAAGAATCACAATAAAAATATGTTAGAATGCAGCCATGCTTGCAGGAGACGCAAAAGAGGAGAAGCCTCCAGGCAACAACTGACACTTTTTATGCAAACCATTAAAGTTCAGGAGGATCCTCCTTAGGTCTCAAATCAAAGAGGAGGAAATTGAACAAAATATCTGTGAGGCAGGATCATTCATCATCCAGAGATTTTAAAAAAAAAAGGAAGTGAAAGAAATGTGTTCTCTCAGTGTGGCCGTAATATTTTATAGCTGCACGGGGGAGCTTTAGTGTCTGTGAAGTCTGGTTCACATAACACAACTCCAACAACCGTTGGACAGTACAGTAGAGTCATTAGCATGTGACCTCTCTGAGAAATCATCCATTTTTATAAGAAGGTCACTGTCAGATACTGCACTTTCAGAGACATCAGAGTCATTTGCAAAAAAGTTCTTGTGTTTAATAGTAAATACATATATGTACAGTTTATTTTATACATCTTCACACAGATCTGAAGTGTAACGTCACACTACAGTTTGTACAAGGTTATTGAAGGAATCTTGAAGTATCTGCCCCGTGGACCAAAGGGTCCTATTACTTAAATGAGCTCTATTAGTGTCTCTGTGGGGTCCTCCGCGTCATCCAAATTCACGAACCTGCTCACAGGCTCAAAAACAGTGTTTGATATGCCACCCACTATTGCCCTCCAGTTTTCTCACTGATTTACATACAAATTGATCTTGAGGTAAATCAGATGTCACTTTTCTCCGGGTCACGGGAAACACGCTGATATAATGAAATCAGAGTCCGCCGAGTGCTACACTGGTACGAGCTACCAGATGGGTCTCTCCCTTGAAACGATGCCTCAGTCTGGGTAGGTGGGTGCGCACACAAAGGTTGGTGTGAATGCAGGCAGGCGCGTGCGTTTGTGTGTGGGGAAAATAAGTTAACATCATCAATT
This sequence comes from Antennarius maculatus, assembly GCA_013358685.1. Lineage (NCBI taxonomy): Eukaryota > Metazoa > Chordata > Actinopteri > Lophiiformes > Antennariidae > Antennarius > Antennarius maculatus. The sequence continues at coordinate 8,617,068 of CM023623.1, read as the reverse complement.
TATTTTGCCAATAAAAAAGTAAATGTGTGTGCTCATGTGTGATCATTCATTTGACAGCCCTGTATAGAATACACGCTTCCCCTGTGACTTTGGGTGGGTGTTGGGGGATGGGGGGATGGGGGGGGGGCTGCGTCTGGTTTGGTGAATAAATTTCGTATGCTGCAAACTTCATCTTGCTGGAGAGATAAATGTAAAATAAAAACTATGATGTGGCCTGCAGTATTTCATGAGTTTGTTGTTTTATTTCCTTCATATTATAGATTTATTTATATCTGGCATCCAAAGTTCTTCACTGTGGATACATTAATTACTCCTTTAATGGATTCCTCCAGGCTACACCTCCCGAAAAATAAATGACAGATACTTTAACTTGAAAAAGTGGAACCATAGAGGTGACGATTAGAAGGAGAACCTGATGGACCGTCACAACCCATTAATACTGTCTAGGGAGGCATTAGAGAGAACAGTAAAATGTGCCGCCTTTCTGTCATGGGGCAGAGTTGATGTGACGGCAAGGCCAGGATTATATGAACAGTATTTTCTGCAGGCTATTCCATAAAAACAACCAGCAAATTTAAAATATATAACATATGCTCAGTTTTCTATGGCTTGTCACAGCGTTTTTAATAGATTAATGTACTGTTTAAACTTTCCAAGGCAGCCCTTGGCGTCAAGTAATTCCTTTAAGATGAGAAAATTAACTTGTTGAAAGTCATTTGAGTCTGGCAATCCATTGCAGACGATGTACTTTAGATGAAAGATCGATATGACGGGTCTGTCACCGTAATACATCATTGTTACAAAGTTATTCAGCATTAAATGGCCTTGATATTTTTGTCATACCGTCAAAGTCCTCTTTAAAAGCACTTTTATTTTTCATTCATGCATACGATGCTGCTCCACAGGCAATTCTGAGAAGTCATTCTGCAAGAATTTTTGAAAGAGTTTGCAATAAATGCATGATGACACTGAGAACGACGTGAAAAACAAAACCGCAAAATGTGTTTATTGGGAGTTAAAGAATCTGAAGTGAATTTCAAGTCGTTGATATTAATATGATACCTTCTTTGAAGTGCATCAAGTGCATGAATAGTTGCCTGAAGGACAAGCAATGGATCTAAAACACTGTGGTAAACTATGGAAAATGTTTAAAAGTTGTGTATAAAGCAGACAAAAAACACAAACTGATTAAAATGCACACACACACAAGTACTTTCACCCATTCTTCATCTCTTTTTATTCTGTTAAAATCCCTGCGTCCTTCAGGGAGGGAAAGAAACTTCCTGCATCTGACAGTCAAAAGAGGATTTGGAATAAATGCAAGAGACTCTGAAGACCGTATGTGATGTAATTCCTTGACTTCAAATCATAAAATACAATGAAAACAAAAAGAGGAATGATGTGAGGCCCACTAGTCATCCGTCAGAGTGACAGGCTTGAAATGGAACAATGCCACAGCCTCCTCCCCTCCCGGGATGCGCACTGGTTTAGTATTCTTGTTAAATAACTCTTGTATTCATGAGATTGCTTTGTGCTATCCTGTTAATGTGTTCACCAAAACCTCAGCGCATTTCATGTGAAGTTTGGAGTGAAATAAATGCAGACGCACGCAGTAGGATGGACGCACACCGATAATGGAATTGGTTTTTAAGGGATGCCTTTTGGTAAAGACAGTGGCCATTTGGCATGTGTCCTGTTTCACTGGTGTTTGGGATGATTCAGATGAATGTTCACAAAGTTTCTGTGTCAGTTTATCTTCCTCCTTCATAATGCTGTCATCATAGGATAAGAGAGCTCATAACGGAGCAGCAGTTCATTTTACTCTCACTGGGCAACGGGGGTAGTCTCTGGCCAATTTCAGTGCTATGAGGGAAATAAATCAAAGGAACAATAACAAAAATGACCGGAGATCTCTCAGGAACCAGTCTGCACTTGTAAGGGTGAAAGGGGAGGGACCCGATGAGCTCTGAGCCAATGGCAGTGCAGGGTTGGCATAATAAAATTTAACACAAATTGCCTGCTTTAATTGGGTTCATGATCTGTGGACTGAAGTGTCAGGAGCCTCCAGTAAAAAGCTCTGACAAATGGGATACACATATTTCCAGTGCCATTTAATATAGTTATTAAATGTGGAGAGAAAACGTTCATAGAGTTGGAGTGAGTGCCACACTGGGAGTCACCTGAAGGGGGAAGACCAGGCAGGCCTCAATGGGGCTGCTGTAGTTTACTCTAACGACCAGTGGAACATGACTTGACTCTCTATCTGGATACAAACTTTGCTCCATTTTGTATAAAATATTGTAGGTTCCACTCCAGATTTTTTTGACAACGAGTCACAGAAATAAAAACACATGCTACACATCCTCTGCCAATGCTGTCACACAGTTTCACTGATATACATGTGGCGTTATTTCAGCAAGAAATGCTCCAAAAGAGGTGACAAGTAAACATGGACATGAGTAATGTATAGTTTTAACATTTTAACATTTATTCATTCGTTTATTCATTTTCCGTACCGCTTCCTCCAATTTCATGGGGGTTGCTGGAGCGTATCCCAGAGGATTTACTCCACACACTTTGCCAGTGCATCGGCCATAGGTTTGATTTCTAAGTGAAAAGTCATTTTGTATTGGTAAGTGACACTGGGGAGGCGAATTTAAAGGTGTTTTTTTTTACTTTAAAAAAAAATCCACAGGTTGAATTTAAATACCCTCTTCCTTTTACAGAACTTTCTTACTTTGATTGTTGTTCAATGATATTTACTTTCTAAATGGCTATTGTTGGTAATAGAGTGACTTAGACTAGATTAAGTAAGACATTAAAAATGATGCATTGATACTTCAGCTGTACTTGTAATAAAAACCAAAAAATAAACAAAAAAAAAAGTCAAATTTAACATATTTTCATTCATTGCTATGTGATTGTAAGTACCAGGGTCTACAAAAAGTGTTTTGAAAGCAAAAGATGTTCACAAACTTAAATAATAGTTTAGACTTAGAGAGCGAGAGAGAGGGGAGAGGTCTAGTAAGAGTCAGATTGACTTATCTAATATTAGAAAAGTGAGTTAAACACAGGGTGGTGCATTTAAATAGCATATATCTCAATAAATTGTGTTGTTACTTCAAGGTCTGTGGACTTTTATGACTAGAAGGGTTATTATATTTGAAAAATCTCTCATATATATATATATATATATATATATATATATATATATATATATATATATATATATATATATATATATATATATATATATATATATATATATATATATATATATATATATATATATATATATATATATATATATATATATATATATATATATATATATATATATATATATGTGAGACAGCCAAGGCTGTCTCAACACAGCCTTGGCAAAGACAAAAAAGCAATGAGCTTTGGATGCACCAAAGCTTTAAAAAATACCATTGTGTGCAACACTCTGTAAGTAGTATAATAAAGAATGTTAAAGCTTGCGTCTGAGTCTGGACCCTGCATAGAATCTGCTAAGCTGCACAGATTTTCATATTTTCTTGGCTGTGCAGGAACGCCTTCCTGCAATTGTCACAACATAAATACTGAGTGTGACACTCTCACAAAGACAGACTGACACCCGTGGAATCCATCCAACGATGCTCTTCTGCCCCGAGCACCAGCTCAGTGTCAGTTATACTCAACAACACACACACACTCACACACATACACACACACACACTGGAGCCCTGAAGGCAAAGAGAGATGTAATATAGAAATCTCTGTCCACTGATATCTTCCTCTGATAATGGTGTGAAGGTCATTTGTACCTGCTCTGGTGAAAGTTCATACATCACAGTGGAATTGGCATCATGGGTATTCATGGAGGTAGCTAATGCCTCACAGTCTTTTCTGACACCCATCACCCATAACCAAAGCAGCTATGTACAATAAATAATGGCACATCTGGAAAAATTCATCTCTTAGAGCACACTTGCAGCATACTACAGCCATTATCATACCTGAGGTCATTTTTTCTCTGCCATAAATTACAGCATATTCAATGTTTTAAGCCTTAAGAGTCCACATGACAGCACCCAGTGATCGCCATCTTGAACAAATGTCTAAATGTACAGTAGGTCCTTACAATTACAATAAAAAGGCTGATTAATAGTGAAATAAATTTATGGACTTTCCAGCTGAACTTTGAAATCATTTTTGCAATGTAATTAACTAAAAGGATTCTCAGCAAAAAAAAAATAATTCTGAAGTCGAGAGAAAACGTGACGGTGATGTGCTTGTTATTTTAGTTTACTGTATTCAATAATTTTTCACTTAATTTGCATTCCATTGCCTATGGTAAGAGTTACGGTACCGTAAACTTCTGTCCAAAAGAGGACGGTAACTCGTATCTTAGGCTAACCTGATTACGTTGATGTTTTTTTTTCTTTCTTTCTCGTGTTTACATTTCTTTTGATATGTTTCATTACTATACAATTTGATATATAAATGACATTATAAAATAACATGTTGAAAAAAGGTAGTTTTCTGGCAGCTTGAAACGGATTAAGACCATTTACATTATTTGTAATGGGGAAAATGTATTTGGAATTCAAACAAATCAGTATTCGAACAGCCTTCCAGAATGAATTGTGGTCGAAAACCGAGGTTTGCCTGTATATATATTTGCATTTTGCTATATATATATATACACACATATTTCGCTATATATATACACACACATTTCACTACATATATATATACACAGTATATATATACATACATACATACATACATACATATATATACAGTATATATATGTATATAGTGAATGTAAATTAGTCCTTTGTTTAACCTCTCCATCGTGAGGTTGTTCTTCTTTCAGACACACAAAGACGCATCAAAGCCACGCAACCGTGCTAAATTCAAAATGAGTTCCTCACATCCCCTTGCAGATGGTACTCATGTTTTTGTGAGTATTGTACCTGCCCACATCTGTGTGCTTGTGTATGTTTGTGAGTCTGTTTGTGTGTGTGTGTGTGTGTGTGTGTGTGTGTGTGTGTGTGTGTGTGTGTGTGTGTGTGTGTGTGTGTGTGTGTGTGTGTGTGTGTGTGTGTGTGTGTAGGGCTGAGAGTGACAGGTTTGGGCCCCGAGGCGATGACAAAGCGATCAAATACTATGTGTCACATATAAATTGCTTTGACCTTTTTTTTCCTCACCAACTCATGGCTCAATGGCAACACGGGACATTTTACCCAACTGGAAAGAGTGCTCAAGTCCGCAAAATATGAGGAAATGGCAAGCGAGGAAATTAACAGAGGTAAGTGTTTGTCCTCTACGGGGTCAAAACACACATGCTTGTTCCCTTGTGTTTATGCGGCACCAATTTCCCAGAAGACATTTGAAAAACCTTGAGCATTTATTTCAACGCTTTGTCTTCTGAAAGAGAATTAAATTTACCGAGGATAACAGATGCCATGAATGTGAGAATTGGGTCTCGAACAAGCAGACAGGTCAGCAGCGCAAATTGAGGTGCATTTGTGTTGCGTTTTAACATCTTAACCCAATAAGTAGCACGGTCATTTTGTTTTGGTGCGCTCGCCCATCGCACATTTAACTGCTTAAGCACACTTCTAAATTGTAAATGGCTGCATAAGCAGGCTTCACAAATGAACCTGTTGTCTACAGTGGCCATCTGGCCAAAAGTCATGTAAATAAATGGGACTCTAGACACCTCTCCAGCCATCCGCCATGATTACTCTCCTGGCCTAATGCAATATTCATTCATTAGAGTAGTCTTGCATTACTTTCCTTCTCTTCCTCTTGCTGTCGTTAGTAATTGAAATTTTTGAAATGAAGCATGTTTAATAATGGAATTAATTTCCCATGCAAAGCTTGTATGATTGACCATGTACAGGGAGCTGGGAGTGCAGAGGGAGTATGGTCCATATCCAAGGAGGGGGAGGAATTGGCAAGCTGTAAGACATATACTTGGATATGTGAGCTCTTGATTAAAAATAATGATACCAGGAACGGTGAAGATGATTTACTATTTTAATTACTTTGTATACAATCATGATATATTTATTACATGCTACAGTCGATTGCTTTGACTGCATTGACTGCTGGGACTTTTCTTGTAGATAGCATCAAACACTTATGGAAGATCAATAAGTAAAGACAACAATACAATCCTTTTATAGAAACAGGGAACACATTCAGTATTTTGGGAAGAGAGAACCCAGCAAGTAAGTGGAGGATAAGATGCAGATATTTGAGAAACCCTTTAAAATAAATCTAAAAGATTTAGCGTGGCGACTGAGCCCTGAGCTGATGATGAAGCTGGTGTGACCTCTCTAGCAGCTAATGTGGAACAGACTGTTCCTGGCAAGCGATGTCCAAAAATGGCAGGCCATCACAAGAAAAGAACAAAGGATTGGGTTTCATAATGCAGAATTGCCACGTTATGTGGAGGCAGTGAATAAAAAGGAAGTGCATGTCCAGCTTCAAAAGCCTCATTCTGATGCAGTCGGGAAGTGTGCCTCTTGTTGATTTCTTTATTATGCACAGAGCTTAGTTTCTGAATACAAACCACTTGGAACCACATCGTCCGTGCTCCATCCCTGTTAATGCTGCAAATTGTCGAAAAGGACAACTGTACCTTCAGTATGTAATAGAAGAATAATAAAAATGTACAAAAGAAAACCCTGCTTGCTTTGTTTAAACACAAGATGTGATAGATACAGCAAAGACTAAGCATTAATGGTATGCATAACAAATTCAAACCAATGGCAACCTTAAAGGCCATACAAGGAATCTCTCATAAGTTAATTTGTGAAAAAGGCACAGGACAAAAACACAATTAATTTCCATGCTTTTCCATTGACAGCGAGGGGTGAGGTTGGCAGGAAAGGAGGGGTGAGTGCAATGAGGATGTGATGAAAACGGTGGGCTCAGCACAATAATATTGTATGTCCCAGCCAAGACATATTAGGTTAATGAAATGTTCACAGGCGGTAATTATTGTAATGAGAGGACAGATTGTGAAGAAGGACGATAGAGATGCAGCAGCAATCAAGGGATCGGGAGAAGAGACTAAACAATGAACAAACACCATGAAGGGTGACCGCAGTACATCTGAGGTACGAATTCCATCTACTAAATATAGTGCAAAATTTGTCAAACTATGAGAACTTTTTCTTTTACTTAAAATGAAGATTAAACGTAAACTTCATCTAAATCACAAGACAGTGATATTTCTGTTGTCTGATGAAAATGATAAATGTGGGAATAAAAAATGTGTCTCCTATTTCAACATGCCATAGATATTTTATGAAAATTTTTTTAAAAAAAATCAATATTATGGTATAGTCAAATCATAGAATACAAAAAAATAACTCCTGATAATTAACTCAAGTGTGAAGTACACCGCCCTCGGAATTCAGTAGTTAAAAAATGAACATAAAAATGTAAAGATGAGGTAATGAACACAAGTAATTTGAAATAGGAATTGGGTTGCAAGAGAGAGAGAAATTAAGTTAGCAGGAGAGTCACACAAAAAAAGGCAAAACAGCATTAAAAATGATAGAGAGAGAGGGAGTTACATAGACTTTTAGGGAAAAACTGAGCTGAATTCATATACCCAGTGACTACATCTCTTATAGTGTCAAGTACATTTCCATTTAAAGTGCTTGCTGAAACAACCATGAAGAGGTTTTCTCTGCTTGCTATGTACACGGTAATGACTGTTGAGTCTTGTAAGACCCTCAAGCAGTGAAATTGTCACTTTCTTCCTGGTCGGATTCCCTCATCTGTCTCAGCATTAAAACTAGATACAGTGTTTCTCACTCCAACACACCACCACCTTAAATAACTGTGTTCATTGGAAGACTTGTGACCACACCAATAACTTACTACCTCATAGGACACCGAGAGCGAAAGGAGACTACACCGATTTGCAGCGTTATCACAAGATGCCATGTCAATGGAAAAGATTTCAAGAAGCTATCATTTAAAAAAAAACACACACACACACAAACACACACACAAACAGCAAATCTGTACTTGTGACTTTAAAGAGGCAATACATTTGGTTTGTACCCCTGTAGGAGCAGCAGAGCAAACCATAAAAGTAAATACATTTTTTTTTCAGAAAACAAAACATATCCTTGCTGACAGTAACACAGGCATGTCTCTAGTCACCCTAAAATGTAAGATCAATACCGAACATTATATTTTATTCAGGGATGAGCACCAAGACTCACTTGAAGGAGGAAGCACACAGAAAGAAGTAACTCCTGAGCAAAGATCATAGGAGCCAGAACTCAGCAACAGCTCTCCGGAAAGGAACTTCGGCCCTTTAGCTCATAAATGCTAGTTTGGAATCAACGTTCTCGAGCTACTTGATAACAATGGCCACCTGGTGCTGTACAGGTCATTACTGTGTGTCTTTACTGTACAAACCAGTTTGATGAAAAAGCTAACCGTTAACATCAACCACAAGGTAGCAAAACTCTAAATGACCTTAAAACTGAGATTTGATCGTGTCATTGATGGTCATCAGGGATTGATTTGATTTGACATTTTTGGTTGAAATATAGCAATTTATACTTTCCGTTTGAAAGCTTTACAGGAAAGGTAGGAAACAATGTGTTTGTTTCAAAGAGCTCTGTTTTTTCTTTAAAATAAAGAATGAATAAAGAAGAGTTTATGAAGCACCTAATGGCTACCTGATAAGGGCGTCAGGCTTGTTGCTGTTTTTTTTTACTTTGTGTGTATTTTTTTTCAGATAATACCTTTTTTTAACTCTGTTTTTAAAGGAATATGTCAAAAATAGTGACGTAAAAGCTAACTAAATTGCTACGATAGCTAAATCATTTGAAATTCCGTTGCGTTTTGATGTGCTCATTCTTTGCTTTATCAAGTCAGTTATAAGTTTGAACCAGTTGGTTTGTTGTAACTGCAGCAAAGAATTTTTGTGGTTAATTATGATTTATTTCATGTCATTTAAAAGTCTCCAGCATTCTATCAACATGTGGATTTACTTTCATACACAACGTAGTGCTAACGAAGGTTAATAAAATTTGTCAGAAAAAATCCCCATTCATTCCTCCCTACTGGATTTAGCATTGACAATCCTGTAACACCGCACGTCCATGTATTAAAATTCAGCTCCAATGTTTGGCTTTGTGAAAAGCCTTTATTATTAAAGTGCCCTCACCTGCTAACACATTACAGTCCGTAAACAACATGAATGATGTGCTGAGCATGGCACCCTAACACACATTTATTAAATTACACTTTTCAGCCACACATAGGTTTTCTCCTTTGATTCATTTCCTTTAATGAGTTTGCTGATGTAGACTGGCATGCTGTAATGAAAAGGTAAAGACAAGCAAGCGGGAGAGCCATAAATAAGTCTCAGAGCATGAGGAATAATGACAGGAGTTTAATGTCCAATTAGATTAAAAGGCTCTCCGACACAAAAGCAGGATGCTGAGTGCACTGCTCAATGAGCCTGTGAGCGACATTGATTAAGGCTAAACGGATCTATTACTCTCGTCCATGGTGCTGATCAACAGCTCTAACTGTCACTTCTCGAGCACCATAAAGGTGTATCTGGGTATCCAAATCTGTCCACCCATTAAGCAGTTCATACATAACAAAACACACAACTTGATGTCCAAAAGAATCCATATCTGTCTTTCTGGAGGACATCAAGATTTAATTTTTTTCTTTTCTCATAATTGAATAGATAGTTTTCAGACATCGGTTTGCATCCTCCAGAGCATTACATATTGGAAGCAGAGGTGTTCAAATCTACCATCCTACAGGGGAAGGAAGCACAGCCTTGTAGTTGTGGCTCCTCATTATTCTGCTCCCACAGCTCTGTGGGTCTTTCCTCTGTTGAGGAGAGATAGATGGGATGATGAGAGATGTTCTCTTGTGGAGGAGTGTGTCAACACCTTTGACATATACCACAGCCTGCATTACCATTCACAGTTCACAAGATCTCGTGTGTGCACCAGCGAGCTCAAAGATGAAATATATTATCGCAGGCTGTATTTTATATGTGTGTCGTGTATCTGCCTTTGAAACTTGAGGTCTGGGTTTCCTCTCTCAGATCTGTGGTCCCACAGTATTTACAATAAACCGCAATCCATGTGTGAGTCATTAATAGCATACATGAGAAAATGTTAAAGGCTCACTGTCAGACTTTAAAAGTCAAATGTGCTTTCAATCTTTTAGGGATGACATAACCATCATTGTTCTTAGGTTTTCTTTTCTAATGCACAGATTGAATCATGTCTCTTTTTCATGCTTTGTGGGAAAGGTCCCCCCCACCACCTCAGCCTGCTGTTAAACAGCTAGCAGAGAAAATGCATCATGTTTCTGCTAATGTGACAAGCAGAACTGCGACAAATTCCAATGAATAACATCAAGTCAATGTTGGAAGTCAGACTGTCAGAGGATTTTCCCAGCTGACAATGTATGACAATGTGGAGTTTTCTGGCTGTCTCCCATGCTACACGTGTGGTTGGTGGTCCTCTCTAGGTAGACGTTTTGTGTATGTGCAAAATATCCTCAGATTGATGTGCAAAGTAATTATAATTCATGCCAAAAAACAAAGTGGATTACAGTACTTGGTTTATAGACCTTTATAGAAGTTAAGGCTAAATATCCTGTATAATTAGTTGGTCATGTGTGTTTATATGGTTTTGTCAATTATGATATGGTATCGTGTTCAAGAAACAACTGTTTTTCCCACGCTGGCAGAGCTCGTGTTTAACCTGAGCTGATCCAGAGACACTGATCTCAGTCTTCTTGATGAGCATCCGCCCTCCACGGTTTGAATAGAAATAGCTTCATCAGTGATTTTCAGCAGGAAATAGTTGACACAGGTGTGAAAAAGGGTGAAGGCAGAGTGAGTAAATCAGTAACTCATTCCTCCGTGTAATGATAGATTTCCACAGGACTTCTTTTTACGTTTTTATGACGGCTGATATTTCTGTTGGCAAGTTTGTATTAGATAATAAAAATGTGTTAAAAGTGTCACGAGGATGTTTGAGTCACATCGCAGTAAATTAAAGGGAATATTCAAAGAGCGCACACTGTCTGCATTCACATTCAGACCATTGACAGTCCTGTAGGGGGTTGATCAAGCATCATTTTCTAATTACAGTTTATTGTCACATAATGTTTAGATTATATGCTTTGATGTGAAACTGCAGCTGTCACACTTTCACACTAAATAAAGCCTAAACGGTCGCATCACTGTGAATAAAAAGATCATTGAGGAAACGTGAATTGAGGCCTGGTTCACCAGTATGATGTCAACCAGTCTTATTTCTTTATTTAGGAAAATGTGTGGAATAATTACTGACTAATCTGATATTTCACTGTAATTCCATTCATATGAAACACAATATCAATAATAACTGTGGAATTATTTTTCATGAATTTAATGTACTTTCTCATCTTGGCCTTTCACAAGATTTTTGTAAGAGTTTGCTTGGACAAAATCTTATTGAACGTTTTCTGTGTTCTACTTTTCTATCATTCTATAGCTCTTTGATGAAAAAAGGTAAAGAACCACTGATAAAAAGCTTATTTTTTATATTTCACACACTTTTGCCAAAAGTTTGACATCTGTGTGGTTTTATCAAAACAAAAACTTTGCAGAAAATTTTAATTTGGAAATATGAACTATTTTTTCCCAATACGTGATGAATATGGTGAATATCATTTTAGTTCTTCATTAATTTAAAACACGAGTAATCACTGATTACCAATGTTCCTTTTTAAATGTCATGGTTATCGACCTTTGGAGTGCAGTGAACAATAAAAATAATTCTATTCTATTATATTTCAATATAAGTTTGAATTCATGTTTTTTTCATGATTGATTGATTGATTGATTGATTGATTGATTGATTGATTGATTGATTGATTGATTGATTGATTGATTGATTGATATTTAGCACTTGAAGTCACTCAGATTCTACAACTGAATATTCTCTTCTGTGAGATCATAACTCTCTATTTTTTTAAAGGCTATGTTCAGACATTAAATCAAGTCTACATTACATTTTACGTTACATTTTAGTAACTAAATAAGTTAACTTTAATTTAAAAATAAAGTAAAATAAGTAGACAAAGGAGGAAGACCAATCTACAAAGAGACAAAGATTGAAGGGAGGAGGAAGATGTCAGAAAGGATTGCCACTTACTGCAGACCTCTGAATGAATACTTAATCAGCTTTAGAAAAAGGCTCAGTGTGACCTAATAGCTTTAGAACTCAGCATCCCAGATGATGTTTTCCAGGACTATGTTCCCATTTTAAGGCATTTAATTTTACTGATAGGCTCATTCGTGGTTAAGAATAAATAAATTAAGTTGCTATTTATAGCGCATATCCAGAAACCATGAATTACTTTTCAACTCGCATATGGCTCAAATAGAAATATTGTTGATGCGTTGTTATTCATATCAGCATGTGTTCAGTTTGTATGAATTCCATATGAAGAGGGCGTCATCCGCGGTAGAAGTAACGTCTATCAAGCCCTCAGCGGTGGTAGAGAATTAGCTTGGTAGAGCACTAAAATCACAAGTTACATCGTTCGGAAAGCAGAAAAACTTAATTAACTAGGTGAGCCTCCGGGCTCTTACAAAATGCCTCCCCAAGCAACAGCAGAGAGCAAGAATGACCCCCCAGCTACCAAAGACCTGCTTACTGATACAGAAAATATGATTGCTTTTCATATTCCACTGAATTTTCAACATTTCTCATTTTACCTCAGGATACACAGTCGCTCAGAATATATTAGAATAGGTAGATTGGAGGAAAAGGGGCAGTCCGTGTGGGCGTTATTAGCTAAATGAATTTTAATAAATAACACTGAAACATAATGAAACATAAGACAATATGAAAGCTTAAATTAAATGCTTGTTGAAGTATGCAGAGTAGATAATAGGATACAGTATTGAAACAGATGAGTTTAAGGAGGTGTGTAATACAGCATGTTCAATTTATATGCAAATCAATCAACGGAACAGAATGACCTCAACCGGGTGCCAAAGGATAGGAAAACGATCCCACCCAAAAGCTTTTTGGGAGTTTTGAAATCTCTTGAGCTTTTTCCCACAACTGGGTGTCAGCCTGGTGTTACAATAACTCATTAAAGAGCAGGCTAACAAGGTCATTTATTCCAGCTACCATGAGAGGACACTGTGGTTTCTTCGTCTGCATATATGTAGCGCCCACATACAGGCACCTCCAGCAAAGTGCCTTTTTCACCCTTGTCCATGTCAGTATCAAGGCAGATCGATGGGTGACAAACATGCCGCATAACTGCCACCGTTTCTGTGTCACCCTTTTCGTCCCGGTGCAGTCGGAAACAGAGGTATGTCTATCACACTGAACCTCATCGTTACAGAGACAGCAGAGGATAATCAGGAGAGAACAAATGATACCCTGTGAATCCCCTGAGATGTGAACTCTGACCTTGCACATACTGTAGAAACACTCCCCAGTCTGCTTGATGTTTTTTGCCATGTGACAGTTACTGTATGAGAAAAAAAGATAATGTACAATTAGAAAATCCTCTGCATATTTCAACAATCTGAAAAAAAAAAAAAGATTCAGTGGGCATGTTCTCTGGAGCAGAGGCGCTGAAGTCCCACTGCCTATCAGTCACTAATGGTGTGGATCAGTGGGAGGCCAGGACACCTGCGTCTGCTGCCTGATAATGAATATGATGAAGATGGATAATATTTTTTCCTGTCTGAAACCATGCTCTCAGCCAGAGAGTGATTACTGCTGTAATTGAGACCCGTGGCTGTTGCCGCCAAAGTGACTGGTGGTGACGCCGTCTCGACTGAAATATAGATAACGTTGACTTTGCGCGGGTCGGAAATCACAAGCTACAGCGTCACAAATCATCACTGATATGTGACCCATTTCCCTGTTTCCCTGCAAGTTCACTTTTCTCTAATGAGAAAAGGTCAAGATGTTTAGATCAGAAAAAACTTTCTTTCTTCTTGTCCTGTTAGGGGTCACCACAGTGTGTCATCCTTTTTCTCATTTCAGATGAATGCTCATATTTGCTTGGCAAAAGTTTTTTTTACACTGGATGACCTTCCTGCCGCAACCCTCCGCATTTATCCAGACTTGGAACCTGCGCTCTACCCCTGAGCTACATCCCCGATTTATTTTAAATCAGAAAATTGACGAGCAAAAGTCATGTATTCGGAACAGTCAGTATTATCAGTAGATTTTAAAAGTGAACTACGTGTGTGTGTGTGGTAGACGTATAAGCACGTTTTTAGATTTGTAAAAAAGCATTTTCTAAGCAAACTCACATTCTGTAGGCGTTATCACCACTAGAAGAAACTCTCAATGCTTCATCTTTATCTGAAAATTTTTAAAGTCTCAATAGTTAGAGATAAATAGTTTTTGATGGATGGGAAGAGTGTGTCAAATGGTTATATGGCAGGTAAAGTCCTTAAAGTTATAGACAAACATACTATATAAAGTACATGGTGAGCAAAAGGCACCACGTACTGTCTGAGAAACATAATAAGAGTATATTTAAGTGTGAAACCAAAATTATATTTCTCCTGTTTCCTGGACCACAGCCAAAACGTTACTAACAAGTAACAACATTGATGTTCCCTTCAAGTCAAAGACAAAGCAGGAACACGGTACCAGCTTGTATACTGACCAATTTGTATCAAATGTGTCAGTGTGACCGCTTCCATCTTCAGACACAAAGACTGACATATTGACAATACCATATATATAATGCTTTTATTTTGAAAGACATCAGAGGAGATTGATGGCACACCAGGCTTTGTCTTCTTCTGTGATGTTTTCTGTGATTCCTGAGGGATGATGGGTGTCTCCTAGGTAGTTCCTGTTGTGGCGTGTGGAGGGTGCCGCTGCTAAAGAGGGGGATGCTCTTAATGACCATCTGCTCAGAGAGCAACCTTTTTAATGAAGACAGATGTTGGGAGGATCGAACCAGGGGGCTCCAGGCGGAGGCCTAATGATACACCCTCCTATGTCTTGACCCTCCAGGCTGTCTTCTGTGCCCTGTCAGCCCTCGACACCACACTGGCACCAAGAAATTCAAACGAGACTCCTGAAGCTGTGCCACTGCTATCAAAGAAGTTACTCTCTCACAAGCATGTGCCGAACCACTTAACTATGATTACTGCAATAATGGAATATATTCACCTTGGGCTATGAATGAGTCCACTTAAAATACACTATTTGACAAAATCTGAATATTGTCATAGAGGAACGTGAGGCGCATGAATGATTCCAGTCATAAAAGTTATTATAAACTCTTAAATTTCACCAGATCTGATGAGTTGGAGAGAAAAGGTTCCAGGTCTTAGGCATACATTTTAAACATGTAGATAAAAGCTGGATTCTAAAAGCTTTATGTGAAGTTGCGTCATTGTTATTTCCTCATGCTTTGTCATCCAGCGACATCATTTTACGGTTGAACAACCTGGATTTAATTGGATTTCCTTTGCTTTAATTCCTTTTTGATCCGCATCTTTGGTTGTCCGAGCTTCTTATCACCTTTTGTGTTCATGCTGAAGTCTCAGGTAATGTTTCGGTGCTGTGATTATGCTCCAGCGTTCTGGATGTGATTCCAGAGCCAAAATGTTAAGAATATTTTTTTTTTTAAAGTCTGACGCCCTCATAAAAACAAACCTAAGACTTAAAAGTCGTACAAGAGCTGCTACATCAGCAATCCTTCATTTGCGACATCATGTTGGGAAAACATAGCAGGAATGGGAAAGAGAAGGAACCTGTCTTCCAAGCCATCCTTTTCTATTTCATGTGACACAGGCCTTCTCTGTAAAGGTTATTAGACAAGTCATCTAAGATTGATGGATGGAGATGTAAGGCGCTCAGGAGCCCATCTCTCTCACACTCATCTTCATCTGAGCGTTGGGTGTGACAGCAGGAGAGCAGAGGAGGAGATGGATGGATGGGTCGTCTCCTTACTGTAGTTCATGTGCAGCGGATAGTCGTGCATCTCTAAGAGCGCACTATTTATAGCTGTTTTTAATTTAGACGTCTAACAGAAATCAATATAGCGCTGCCATCTACAAAATAAAGTAAGCTAGTTTAATGTTTATGGCAATGTTTAAATGCAATCCCACATACAGGCGTGCGACATGGTGTATTTGTCTGCTAGTGTGTGTCTATGAGTAAGTATGTGAGGCGCCATAAGCTAATAGAAGCTGTTATAATGAAGGACTACACCAATAAATTGATAACTTCGACATTCACCACAGGGCTCTCTCTCTCAAGCTGCAGTTAAAAGGATTGACTCAGCCTTCACTAACCTTGTATTTGACTTGAACTGTCATGAGCAAATCAAAAGCAGATTAATTAATCACTGGGGTTTGCATTACCTTAAGTGACTATTGTAATATAAGGTGAAGAGAAATCATCCATGGCTTTTCATCCTGACAACAGAATGAATGCTTTGCTTCCTCCAGGAGTGCTGATGCCGTCACCACGAGGAGGAGAAATGGATCCTGTAAGTGGTGGAGAGTCTATTCGAGCATTAATTCCACCTTGAATGGAGCACTTCACAAACGGTTAACGCTTACATCTCATTCGTTCTTCTTCAAGTCTTTCTATTCCCATTCTGCTGCACCTCATCCTTGTCTCCAAACAGACAGAAGAGGCCTTGGTCTCCTAGAGGGAAGTGGGGAGGCATGTTGTTTCAGTTTGATGGAAAAGGTTTGTCAACTGCAAATGTTATCCAGTATGAACATATGCATGAAAGCACCGCTCCAAGAGTTGGTGTTTGTCATTGAAACGAAGAACAAGTGGCTCTTCGCTGTTGTTCTGCCTCATCTCAGACACTTTGCCACCCTTTTCCACTCTGACATTTGGAATGACTCACTCATGACTCAGTTAGTGGAGAGAAGAAGAGGCAGAATGATAAGGCTGGTGGATCGATGCCCGGGGCGAGCAAAGTCTCTGGAACGTCCTTAGTATTTTATGTAATGATTACATTGATGGCCTTCAAAACCGTCTCGCTTTTTGTGTAATTCATTTTTGGGGGGGTATCCGAAAATTCATGACGCAATGAACAACCATCGACGCATCTTCCCAACCGGTGTGCAAATAGTGACCTCTGCTGGCAAAAGGTCGTAAAACAATTTCGTGCAGTAATTTAATGTTGCCCCACCAGAGGGCGATATTGATACATATATTCAAATTAAAAATGTATTTAATCCGAAAAATCAAGCGATCCATTTCAAATAAGGGTGGTCAGTTCTGTAGACAAAATATTGATGCTGCCGAAATGAGGTTTTATTTTGAATACCAACAAGCTCACATAAATCATGTCCTGAATGAATGAATGCTTATTTTTAACTTGTGCATTCCTCCTGCTTCTGTGTGCATGAGCGCATTGATCACCTCTCTTGTGCAGATGATCCACAAGTCAGACTCTGTCTTGTGTTTAAATATGTGATTATCCAGCGAGAATATATTGGAAAAACTCCTGTCTTTAATTAATCAATTATTTATTTGTAATAAAAGTACTTTCGGAAGTGGCCTGGCAACGGTGTTCAATAATGAATCGTGACACTTTTCTCTCTGACAGCACATTACTTGAATGAAACTGCCTAATGAAAAATACTGATATTGACATCAATAATCCAGACTCTAAACAAGAGTCACTTGCATTACCACCACCATCCAATCAAATGGTCACAGCAGTTCACTGTCTATGATTTTCCTATCATAAAAAAAATATAAAATGGAGATATATTTCATTCATTCATTCATTCGTTCGTTCGTTCGTTCGTTCGTTCATGAATTATCATCAAGATGCGTTTGAAGTTCATCATTATTTTATGTTTATTTCAACAGAGTACTTCTACCATCTTACTTTGTGCATTAGAACATCTCTGCCATCTAAGTACTCATGGAACAGCGACCATTCTGCCTCTTATAAACATGTGGGTTTCTATAGCAACCTGGAATCGGCATTACAGAGCAAACACTCAAGCAGCTCGGAGAAAAAGGCCGAATAAAGTCGTGTGAGGTGGCGCGAAGGGTCATAGGAGGAGAAGGATGGAGTCAGTGGGGGACAGAGGAGCCTCAAATGCTACAGGAACCCTCGCTGGTATAAACACTAAACATATACTGTATATTGAGAACTATGAATTTTATCAAATGGATCTTTCAGTAATTAAAATTTGTACTGTAATTTTAAATTTTGTCTACATTTTATTAATTAAAATCACTACATTTATAATAATTTTACAGTTCTTGTGATCATTACACATCCCCCATCTATTGATTTAATTCATATCTATCACATTTTTTGAAGTACAGGTTAATAAGTAATTAAGCAAGAGAGAAATATGTGACCTTTTGGGGCTCGACCTCACCTACAAGGCGTATCCGCGCGCACCCCGTGCGTGCGCTCGCAGTTTAGGCCTAGGATACAAAAAGAGGAGTCAGATGATTGGTGCCTATAAAGACGACTCATTCATTCACTGGCTGTCAAGCGCTAACAGGGAAACAGTGAAAGAAAAGAAGTTCCTGGAAACGGAGGCGGAAGTCCGGAGGCAACAGTTCTCCGCTCGGCGCACAAACCAGGAGCCCAGACCGGAGGCGCATCTCCCGGCGTGAGGTAATGACGGAAGGAGCCGTTCATCCCCACACGTCACTGTGGGACAAGTGTTGTCAACAACAGTGGGTGTGTGGACGTCGACAGCAACAGTGCGAAGGATAAACTGTACAGCAAAGGTCGAGTTCTGTTTATTTATTTATTTATAATCGGAAAACATTTGGATCAATCTTCACTTCTTGTGTCTCTTGATAAAAGTTAATATTTAAAGTGGTACAAGTATTAAGTTGTGTGTGTGTGTGTGTGTGTGTGTGTGTGTGTGTGTGTGTGTGTGTGTGTGTGTGTGTGTGTGTGTGTGTGTGTGTGTGTGTGTGTGTGTGTGTGCGTGCGTGTGTGAGAGAGAAAGAGATTTAGTGTTGCTTCTGTCTGTCTGCACTGGGTTCTTAATTCGTTTTTTGGAGCATTCCATTATATTTCAGCTGGTATCCCATCAAAAAGAATCTTTTAAACTGTTCTGATGGATGGCGGAGTGAAGGCAGTTACATGATTTTTGCCCCAACCTAATGGATGAGGGATATAATGGTTTGCCAAAGTGATGCAGAAGGTTCAGTGACTCAGGTACCTGGAAATGATGATAATAACACTAATGACTAAAGACTAACAACTAAGGTCAGCTTATAGCTGAAACTATGCTGAAAGTTGGTGTCTAATTGCGATGGTTACCGAGCTAGGTCCTGTATGACAGAATCAGTGAAATACTGTATTGATTTTATTGCATAACTGTCAAACTCATTATGGCAGCGATGTGACTGTAAATAGTAGGGCTGCTTTTCATTGGCAGGGAGTCATATTGCAAAAGGTCATAGGATTAAAAGTGTTTGTGTGATGGCATGTTTGAATTAGGGAATGAATAATTTATTTATTATTTATATTAAATTAATATTTATTTGTAATTAAATCAATTATGTTATTTTCTGATCACTTTTAAATATTAATTGGCAATTCATGGTACAATTAAATTGTGAAATAGTGATTTTTAATTAATGCAAGGTTGAAGACTGAAAAGGCCTGTTATTTCATTTTTATTCATCTTTTATTTAGGAACAATATGTTTGAACATTTGTTGTTTTCCATTTCCTAGGTGTGATCAAAGAAAAAGATCCTTCTCCTTGACAAGTGAATTTTTGCAAATCCTTGGTGCTTGAATCTAACTCTGATCAAGCGGTTTCAACAATGACAACTAAAGGTTGTCAGCTCTTGGTATCCCCTTGCAACGTGTCGCCATCGCTCAGCATGATCAGAGATCATAAGTCCCAATCCATCAGGATGCCCATGTCTTCTCCCCACCGGGTGAATCTCTGTCCCACTTTGGGAGTGGAGGAATTGAAAAGACGGGTCACATCCTCCTCTGCTTCAGGAAGGAAACAGGGACGAAACCCCGCCGTCCTTCCGACCCCGAGCCTCCACAGACAGGTGTTGATCAATGGGAAACATCCAGATATGTACACTCAGTCCTCGCAGCAGAAAGCTCCTACCCATCACGCTCTGAACGCAACAGCAATAACCACCCTGCAGCCTGGAATCTATTCCTCTAGCTACACCTTCAGAGGTAAAAAAATAATAATGCTAGAAAGGATCTAATCATTGCTGGTGTGTGAGCAAAATGTGTGTAGTTTCAGCCTGTAGTAATGGAGTATTCAGGATCCAACTCTCAGCTCCACAAGAAACTGTGTCTGTTATTGATAGTCAACCAAGCATAAAAGCTGTCCATAAACTTTCAGCGGAGGAAAGTGGAAGGAGAGGTGAAAAGCTCATTAGCGATTAACAGAGCAGAAACTCTGGTCTGCTCGAGCTATCGAGGGAAACTCCTCCATCTACGGCGTAAGCCTCCATTAAAGCATTAAATGTGATGCATTTCAGTTTCATTTCCACTCCTTGGTTTCCACATTTTGTAATATTATGTTAACACTTTCGATTAATCTGTAAACATCTGCTGAACGTGGATAGAAGTTGCTCTGCTGTAACCTTTACTACTGGAATTGATCTCCTATGTCGAACTCTTTTTCACTGTGGGCCACATTGGCATGATGGCTGTCCTCAAAGGGCCAGATGTAACTTATAAATGTAACTAAATGTAACTCAGTGCAAAGTAAAATCAATTAACTACTCTTTAATATTAAGTAATTCTGAATTTATTACTTATTCAAGTTACAGACATTGCAGTTGCACGGAAAAAATATGTTTGCATGTTGCTCTGTTATAACATAAATCCTTTTAATTCGTCCATCAGTGAAAGATCAAACTATCCAAGTGAATAAAGAAAAATAACATCAAACACAAAATATGAAATTGATTTTGCTCATAATGTTTTTGTCACATTAATTACTGCATTGTGGGAAATGTAGTTTTTGGTCATAACATTATAGAGGACCTTTTTATTTTTAGACATTCTGACATTCTTTTATGATCTCGCGGGCCACATAAAATGATGTGGCGGGCCACATTTGGCCCCCGGGCCTTGAGTTTGACACGTGTCCTATATTGATACAGTGCATTTTAATTTTTTGCATCCACTAGGTTCCTCTTTACCTGAGCCTACCATGAAAGTAACTGGTCAGCATGCTGCTGCTAATTTCTCAGTGGACAGCAGCCCCATGACTATTGTTACAAGGCAACAGCACACCGTAGGTCTCGCAGTACCGCATCCTCCATCGCAACTACATAGTGTGCAGATTCCACACTCGGACGTCAGGTGGGCTTAGTGAATAACAATGTGTGATGATGAGCTCTGTTTTTTTGCTAAGAGTGATTCTATAGTCGGTAAATTTTTTTCAGATCCTTGCCGTCCAGGGAATCTCTGGCTTCCACCACCTTGAGTTTGTTTGAAACGCAGTCGATATTTAGCAGCAGGCATGATTGGACGTATGGCTACAGAGTGCTTCCACCGCTGGGTCAACAGCATTGCTGCAACCAGGCCAGCGAGGGAGGCGTGCAGTTCAGGCTCTCCCCTTGCACGACCACGTCAGGCGGGACCAGCACCTCTGCTTCCCTGCCCTCGTACCTCTTCACAGGTGATGCTGGAAGCCCCAGACAGTCTCACACTAAAAAGAGAGCTCTCTCCATGTCGCCTTTGTCGGATGTCATGGGTATTGACTTCAACTCCGTCATACGGACCTCACCTACCTCGCTGGTGGCGTATATCAACGGTTCCCGCAGCTCTCCATCCTCCCATCCCACGCTCTCACCCGTCCAATCGGAAGGTTACGGCCACTTTCTGGGTGTGAGGGGCCGCTGCATCCCACAGACACATCCGTATGGGATACCAGGCTCCTCACGGGCTCCCACCCAGCAGAAACTGTGTAGTCGCATGCGGATGCTTGAAGAGGGTCCGGAGAGCCAGATGTCAAACATGGTGGTGGAGCAGCAGTGCCTCCCAGATGAAGCAGGGGCACCAGAAACATCTTCAGAGATCTGCAGTGAAACCACATTGAACCTGCTGCCGGATCAGCAGTTACAACCAGAACAATTGACCACAATCCAAGAAGCTGCAACTCCACAGGGGCCTCCGCCCCCCTACCACTCACACCAGCAACTTCACCTCGCCAGACACCGTTGCAAAATAAAGCCAGTTTCTCAGGACTCTCTCGCACAAGCTCCCATGGTTCCTCTGAGGCACATAGTGAGCTTTTTACCACATGTCCCGATGCTGGAGGAGGAAGAAGGAGAGCTGGAGGATTGTGAGGCCCACTCCTGCAAGTGGTTGCACTGCAGCGCTGTCTATGAGCAAAAGGAGGAGCTGGTAAGGCACATTGAAAAGCTGCATGTGGACCAGCGGAAGGTGGAGGATTTCACGTGTTATTGGTTGGGCTGTCCACGCAACTTCAAGCCCTTCAATGCCCGATACAAGCTACTCATCCACATGAGAGTCCATTCAGGGGAGAAACCCAACAAGTGCACGGTACACCAGCCAGTTCACTGCCATTTCTTCTCATACACTTTAAACCTTTCATCCATGAATGGTTAACTACCACATTTACATGAAAATCTCACTGTTTGATGTGTAGTATTCAAATATCAAAATTCTGATTTTTCAGCATAAAATCGGAGGATTACATTATCCTACTATAGGAATGGGTTCTGTACAATATCTCTCCTAACACTGATTGTTCAGCTTAATCTGAAGGAGATCAGTATATTTTAAAGACATTTGCACAAGGTCTACATGAAAGTCAAAGCAGGAACATGATGAATGTCAAGGTGTTCCATTCAGTATGTCAGCATCTATTTTAAGACTTTCATATAAGGTCACATAAAAAGTTGGTCTCGCTCTCAGTTATAAAAACTTAAGTTAACGGATAATGTAGTAGTTAGATCAGTATAAAGGACAACCAGTACTTTATATCTAAAATCTCACTTGCTGTGTGGCAAGTTGTTCTGTATATAATGTATGTTATTTTACATGTAGTGTAATTTGTGATTTTGCTTTTTGTTTGGACATTTCTTTGAGTGTGAGTTCACAGCTGCACACAGCAGTGCTCCAATCTAAACGCTTTTGTCAGCATGCTAACGTGCTCTCAGTGGCGATGCTATGAACGCAGATGGTAAGGAGTGTTAACAATTTTCACCATCCTAGCTGTTTAACATGCTCGTCATCTTCAGCATGCGATCACACTAATTAGACTGAGGATGGTGGGAATCCTCTTTACCTTGGCCGTTTTATAAACCATGCAAAGGTTTATGTGTGAACTATTAATATCTAGCACCTTGTATGGCCATCTGTTATTAAGACAGTTTGGACCCCAGTGGTGGAACAACGGACCAACCAACCAACCAGCAGGCAGACGTAGAGCTAAACAGACATCCATCAAGCGCTTTGTCTCATTCTCACCCTCACTGGGAAAATATTTGAGTCTTTGATGAGTAATTGACAAAGAACTGGCCACACGTCCTTCATGTCGCTGCTTTCAACAAGTCAATTATTTACAGCATACATACCTGCAGTCGACCTTTTGGACAAAAATACTTACTTATTAGTGGAAGCAAACTCCGTTGCCATGGGGCTCTAGTCCTTGGACAGGTCTTCGTTTCATTCAATAATGAATAATATGAAAGTATTTGTGGACACAAATTCTTGAAAAAAAACAGACGTGAAGTGTTATTTGTGTTTGTGCCGTGCTAATTATAGCATTATAGCACATGTTCATTAGTAGAGAAAGAGAGACAGACAGAGAGAGAGAGCGAGAGAAAGGCCAGGGCTTATCTTTCCAGCGCTTTAATGAGATATTTTGATTCTGTGTGGATTTTCTTCAGGTGACATTTGAAGCTTACACCAAGCCCCTATATCGCATTTATACAGAGATCAACCTTTAAATCTCATCACATTCACATTTTATTGACTTGACCATGAAATTGTGCCTTTGAATACTTGAAATCCCTCCAATATTTGGGAATTGCGCTTAAAATGAAAGCTAATTTCTCATGAAAGGCCTACTTTTCAAGCTATGAAATAGGCCTATAGTGAGCAGTCAGTGTTTCTCTGGAAATGATTGGCAGGTGGATAAACTATGAAGAAGAGCCATCAGTAGAACAATGAGGTAGCTTTTGTTACACAAATACCATGAAGGGCAGGCCCAGGCTTGTAGCCGTCATCTCACCTTCTGTTTAATGATGATTGAGCCGAATTAACAGTTTGTTAGCATATCCTTGACTCACCGGCCCATTTTGCACCCGTCACCGTGATTTAAACTTATGGAGCTTTCAAAGCAGAGTTCTAAATGCAAACAAGACTTCTTTGCAGTTACTCGGTAATTAGATTTTGGGTGATGTTTTTATGCTATTCTGTGCTGTTAGCATTTCGCTAATGCTCCTCAAGTACTGAAAACGCTTGCATTAATTTTATTACTGCCATATTTTCTGCTTCCAGTCCAAGACAGCAGTTAATTTCTTATCTAATTACTGACTAAATTTTATTTTTATTTGTGGTTATTATTCCTGAATTTGGAAAATAGCAATCATATAATCACATCATACATATTTTTGTCTCTATAAGCATTAGTCATGCTATGAGTAACCTGTGTATTTGCATGCCCTATAGTGAATATTAAACCTTGATCCCTTGATTAACTGCCACATGATTAGCCTGTAATTCCAACCTGAGCAATGCCACCGAAGAAAGGACTGGGAAGATTTTAGATCTGACAAAATTTTAAGCTCTTAGGGAGATTGTGATAACACTAATAGTATTTAAATTGCCTTTAATACACAAAAAACAATCCACTGATTGAAAAAAATGCAAGTCACACTTCAAGATCATTGTAATTATTTAGAGTATCATATATAAAAATTAGATTCAAGAAAAATAATTGTAAATTATGAGAATATATTTCCTACAGACAAATTTTATATCAAAAGAATCTGTTTTCATGTTCCACTGTAGGGACGAGAGACGTTTGTCTTATTAGGTGAAGAATTGATGTCAGGAAATCGTTAGAAAGAATGCAAGCATGTCTCTGAGGAATGCAGGGTATTAGTATTAGTGAACTATTAAGGGGAAGAATAAAACATTTTAGGTTTTGGTAATGATGACTGAGCAGTATCAGTATGCAAGGAATCTCATTCTGGAGGGGAAAAAACAACAACACTGGACATTGTTAGTGTGTTTTCTCCATTAGAACACGTGAAGACATTCCAACCCCTTCACCCCCCACTGCTAGCAAGCCCTGGCTTTGATGAATCGCATATTTCACCAGTGAAGTGTGGCTCAATGATGCACCAAAAAAAGCTTTTGTGTTGTTTGTTTTATATTATCCTGGTGAAAATATTCTCCTCATGTCAACCAATAAGGAGTAAATGATTCTGCAGCGTACCCTTTACTTTCTGTCTTAGTCTAAAAAAATTATGCTGGAACTAAAACAAACTTCAAAGATCAGACATGAGTTTCAAATGACAGAACAGTGATGTGTGTATATGCACTGCCCCCTACTGGTGGAATACAACCCTCGGATATATTACAATATGATATTTTTAAATTTTTTTATACACCCACGTACATACACACACGCACACACACACACACACACACACACACACACACACACACACACACACACACATATACACAAAATTGTTTTGAAGTTTCATGATCAAATCCAATTAAAATCCCTTAACACCAGCATGTTGCGCTGTCAGCATGGGGTGTGGGGTTAACTTCTGGGAGCTGGGAAATAAATTCAGTAGAAATTATTTTAAGATCCAAATGTCACTGTGGTAAATCATTTACATACGAAACAGAAAAGAGAAAGTTTCGAGCAAGTGGTAAATCAATACCACACTTGTACCTTCACAAGTTTACAACATTTCATGTAGGCTGACTAATTGAAGGCTCAGTCCTCAGATTTAGAACATGACCATTCCAAGACAGGGATTTATTCAAGGGCATAGTATTTTTCTATTTATTATTTATATGGTGCAATATTTGGCCACTATTAAGGTTGCTTTTGTCTCTTCTTCATCATCCAAAAGTGCGCTGAAAAAAACATTATATTTTGTAAAAGAGCAAAATCACGAAATACATACAGTGTATTAGAAACGGGCATTGTAAGCTCATTAAAGCATCACAATAGAATCTTTTTACTGATGCTATAGCCACGGGTTCCAGGTCTGACCTCAGTCAGTGGTAGGTCTGACATAATGAGATGAATTCATCGTAAAACAAAGAACCATTTGTCTTTTCTTTTACCTTATGTCTCCATCATGGTTTCACTCCCTCAAAGCCACTTGTCTTGACAAGTATTAAGCTACTGAAGCAGTGAGCCATTACCTTCATAAGGTTTTCTATAGTTCTCTTCCACTTCATCCCACACACTGAGGTCAGCAGGCCTTTTGTCCACAGCAACTTTAAACTCATAATCTAATAGATCCCTTCGGGTGCTGGCACACTTGAGCATTAACACTGGATGGAGCTGACAACTAACAACTTGACATGAATGACTGCTTGGCCCCGTCAAGCCAGAAAGAACAACCTGTGGCAATACCTGATAGCAATGGACCGTTTTTACTGTGTTTATTTGTGGTTACAGTTCGAGGGCTGCAAGAAGGCTTTCTCACGTCTGGAGAATCTGAAGATCCATCTGAGAAGCCACACAGGAGAGAAGCCCTACACGTGTCAGCACCCAGGGTGTCACAAGGCTTTCAGCAACTCCAGTGACAGAGCTAAGCACCAGCGCACACACGTGGAAACGGTGAGTGGCAGTGATGCAAGGACATATAATATTATAGAGGATATGTCAGTATTATTATTATTATTATTATTATTATTATTATTATTATTATTATTATTATTATTATTACAGAAGCCCTATACGTGTCAGGTGCCCGGCTGTGCAAAGCGTTACACCGATCCCAGCTCCCTGAGGAAACATGTGAAATCTCACTCCACTAAAGAAAGGCAGTTACGGAAAAAGGTACATTCTGCAGTGTACAGTACTGCAACACAATATACACAATATTCCCCCTCTTGTTAATTTTTCTTCTCCTTGATATAATAAATCAGACTGTATTCTGAAAGCTGACTCCAGGTTTCACAGTTCTAAATAAGACTTGCCCTTGACCACATTTAATTAATGCTGATTGCATCAAGGCATTGTCAGTTTCCGAGCAGCTTTGGAAAAAAGACGTTTTCCATTAATGCATTTCATATATGTTATGTTTTTATTTATCCTAATTAGCTGACAAGATCTATATGCTCAGTGATGATGTTTCCATTAAGCTCTTTGATTCTAGAAAAATTATGAGGAAACTTATATTAACTGAAATGTATCGTAGCTTTGCATGCAGACAGATAAAAATACCAAGTAAGCGTGCTTAGCACTATATGCATCCACTTTAACAGCTTGGGCACATAAAAATATACTTAATCATGTTGTTTATCATGAGTTCTATGTTTTCACCTCATCTCCTTGTCACAAGCGTCTGTATTACAGGGTTGAACATTGTTGCATTTTTGCCTTTGCGTGTGTGAAGTTTGTACATGATTTTCAGCTTACTGACAGTGTTAGAGAACAGACACCATATCACCATAGATACAGAGGGACATTGTGAGAGTTAATAAAATAATTTCAAATTAGATTTTATTCTGAATAGAAAGTAGCAGATGAATAGATTTGTATTTATGCTGTTTACCACCTCATCAATGATCTCTATGCTTTTTCTCAAGATGAGACCCACTGCTAGTCTGACCCAGGATTCGCTGACAGACTGTTTGACCATCTACCCCCTGCAACCAAGCCTTTCACCCATAGACAGCTTGAACTCTTGCCCTGCTGCATCCCATAACTCATACTGTGGTATATCTGAGCACAGATTCTATAGATTAATTTTGTTTTATATGAAAACTGATATGTAATCATCATTTAATCCGTTATATTCAGGCTGACAACCTTGACATATTCCTGTCGCTTTCTCTTCCTCAGCTGGTCAACAAGGACAAGACTCCTCCAGCAATCCTCACCTGGCTCTGCTGTGCTCTTTACGAGATGATTACAGGTACTGAAGGTTTTTATATTCAAAATTGTATGGAAAAAATCATAATCAACAAATTAAATAATTCAGATTATCCTATATCATTATTATTGCCTAACATTTATACTGTAAACCTCATAAAATAAAAGGAGTTTTTATCTAAATGTCCTATCATTGTTTCTGATAAGTCTTAGGGAATAAAACTTGCGTATTTAGAGTAGCAATACATTCAAATGACCTCAAATGGTGATTAAAGATTGAAATTTAATAAAAAAATTACTTTAATAAAAAATAACTCATAAATTAACTTTATGAACAACATCTCTGAACCAATTGTATTTTTATGTTAAAGACAACCCATACAACAATTATTAATCATTTTATGTAATCAATAAATAAATCATCTAAAATGATGCATTTTTATTGGCATTATGTAGAAGCTGTAAATTCTGATTATGCTCAGAGCAGAAATGGTCTGCTCTGGCTATACCAGAATCGTTAAAAGGGTTAAATCAGCTGGAAGTGACATTGTTCAGACAGAGATGCAGCAGAGCCCATGAAAGCAGTAATTTTTTCCCCATTACATGAACGCAGCAGCAGTGGAAAAGTTTGAGCTGCGAGGGCGAGTTTTCTACATTCTTTTAAGTGGTTATTTTAAATGTGTTACATTGTTTGTCTGGTACGTGTCATTCGAGTGGGTGAAAGAAGGCCTGCAGACATAACAAATGGGGATGTGGTGCGAGCCTGTGGAGGATTTATAGCCAACGTGTAACATTGTCATCTCATCATTACCTGAAAATGGGTTGATTAATTAGTGATTAACCTTCAGGCAGATCTGGTTTCTGTGCATTTATTTGAAACACATATTAGACAAGCAGTTTGTGGATGTCAGATGGTTTAGATTTTACTAGTTTAAAAAATATATATAGTACTGTGTGTGTAATTTTAAGAAATACATATTCTTTTTCTTAATGTTACAAGAAGGAATATTTACTTCAGTTTGAAATATTTCAGGTTTGTTGATCCTTCCCCTCACCAGCTTTTCTCTGGGGACCGACGTGGGCCTTGCTCTTCCACCTGCCTCCCACATCCTTCCAATGGGACCTCCCTGCCGAGCAACCAAGACTTAAAGCACCCCAGCCAGCCTCCCAGTGTATCAGAGCACAATGCAGGTACTTAAAGGGGCATCATCAGTATATTCTTTTCAAAAAGATTTAACTATAGCGGTGTAAGAGGGTCAGTTCATGTGAAAATGCTTTTAAAGGTGAGCTTTACATCTGACGAATCTGTTTCTAGGTTGTTGTTTTTTCACCTTGCCTTATTTGTGTGGTATATAATCATAGTGTGAAGTAGTTAGCTGGTGTTTTCTCCAGACAGACTTAATCAGCTCAACTCTACCTACCTTTAAATAGATATCACCTCTTTTCCCCTCAGCTGTGACAGCCGTAGTCGTGTTTGAGTTGATGAGGTGTTCAGAAATACACAAATTACTTTACCTGCTGAGATAAAGAAAGGCTTGGGAAAGATGGAAAAGCACATTATATGTCACTTATACGTTCCAATGTTGCATTACTGCAGCGATGTATAATTTCAGAGAAAAGTTGTAGACTTTTTTCTGCTTGTGTTCTTTACCATAAGGATAAACCAGTTTCTTACGTAGTGTGGAACAGTCATGGACATCCAGCAGCTGGTGTTGGTTGGATAGAAAAAACATGAAAACTTTGGAAATGACAAAAATATTTGTGTTTGCTACTGAAAATTATTACTTTTATCATCTGATTATTTGACCATTACATGACCGAAGCATTTATATTTAAAAATGTCATCTCTTTATATTTAACTAACGTAAGTGTGAAGGACAGAATGGTGCAATTTACTAGCATATTCACATCATTTGTGAATATGCTAGTAAATTGCAACTAAAGCAGTTGCAGTGTGTGCAACTGTTTTCATCTCATTGGCTTCCTCACTTACCCTGTAGAGCTCTTAGGGCATGTGAAGATGCTGTACTCTCTTCCACAATATGCTGGGATCACAGCAGAAATGAGCTCGAGTCACTTAATGCAAGATGATGCCTTTGGTGACAGCCTCCCACCAGCAGTCAATAATCCCAGCGATGCAGCTACTTTGCACACAGCTCCTTCCAGCATTGCAGGTAACGAAACACTGCAAAATTGTGAGTCCATCCAGAATGACCACATTATTGATATGGATTTCACAACTCTCGCTTTGCATGTATGCATTTGTGCATTTGTGTGGGTGTGTGTTTGTGTGGGTGCAGGTTTATCAGCAGGATTTGACTTCCACAGTTAAGTTAAAGACGTGCCTCTTAATCAAGAATTGCATGGTGGAGATTTCTTCACCATGGGGGACCACTGCACCAGCTAGAGTTCCTGCACAGAGGGATGATATCACACAGTTGCCCGTTTCGTTCCTTTGCACTGCTTTAGGAATGACACTTGTTGTGGCAGCGGCTTGATTTAGCCAAATGAAAGGACATTTGATGAATAAGAAATCCAAACTGCTGTCGGGTTTCATAACAAGATTTTTCTCACTTCTATTGAACTTCTATGAATAACTGCACTCCTGCTTCTGCCTCATTAATGCATGGATAGTAACAACAGAGCCTTCGATATTTAAATGTTTACTTTAATCATTTTTATACAAGATGCACACAATACGTAGTAAGTACTTCAAAGGTGACATTGCACGCAATATTCAAACTGCACACTGCAATCAAAGCGAAGTATTGAAAAGATCATTTATTAAGGTTCTTCTTTGAGCCTTAGCTTTGTAACTATAGTAACAAGACAGCCTTACCATTTCAGTGTCATGTTCATAGACTTAACCTGTTGTTAATATGCTATTGACTGCTCCTGCAAAGATCATAAGGAAGATTTATGTTTTGATGACCATAACAGCAGTTTTCATATTTTATTTAATTTACTGCAAATTAATAACTAACATTCACAAATTAAAATATTAAGTGTTCTGCTGTCTCTGCTTCAGATAAACTGGTTATTTCAGCCTGTGATGTTGCAGTGTTTTAATGTCGTAAAGAGATTCTCAACTGCATTACAATGCATCCATAACTCAACAAGTAAAGAACAGCAGAGATGATGATAACCACAGAAGGGCATTTTTTATACAGTATTTGCCATAAGTCTCTACATTCCTATTCATCGTCATTCACCTTCTTGATGACAAGACAGCTGTAATCATCTTGCCTTCAGCTGTTTATTTAAATTACAAGTCATAGATTATGCTGGACGCTATCTCAGCTGGCTATAAGCAGGACATGGGGTACACCCTAGAGGAATCACCAGCTTATCACATATTTTACATTAAATTTAATGTTGTGAAATGACCATGAAGGTAAGTGAAAATACTCACAACTCATGAGAAATATTTAAATAATGACCAGCACCAGTGTACAGTACATATTGATTTGCAGTAAATAAGCAGATATGGTGCTTTGACGTTTGGAATGGATCCAGAAAAATAAGTAAATCATTTGTAAACTTGTTTGTCATTGTGGTACTCTGTATGGCTCAGCAGTATGAATATGAAAATGACTCATATGGATAGGCATGTATGCTGGCTTCCTTTATTTTTTATGTTGTGCATACACAGATCATTCCACCTTCCAACACCGACATCCTGCTGCAAAATACAAATAGAGGTAATCATTCATGGCTTATAACAGCCTTTCTAATCTACGTTAAACAAAACAAAGTGGGGGAAAAAGCACTGCAGACCTATTATGTTGTGGCAGCAACATAAAAAACTACTTTAAAATTCTGAACATTGAACACTAAACAAAGAATTAATTATCACTGCTGCCTAAACTGTATCAAAAACAACAGAGGTCCAACAGGCACCAGTCTTCACATTTGTGTTTCTTCTTGTTTGAAACTGAAAGGAAAAACTGTTATTACTTGAAAATAACTCTTTTAGCTAAAGAGTGTCATGCCTCAGATGTGGATTTCAGTAGTTGCTTAGCAACAACAGCTTTTCCAAAAAGCATCTGTTTAGTGCTGCTAACCAAAAAAAAATGTGCAGCGTAGTGGACACGGGTGGATAGTTAAGCTTTGCATGTAGTATCATGACTCTTATCAACCTGGATTTGTTTGGTCACCTCTTACAAAACTTCAGCATGTTTTAGCCTTACCTGTACTTTTCTGTAGATAATGAGTAAAATGGTTTAAATTTATTAGTTCAAAAATAATACAACTATTCTTGCATAAATATCTACCACTTTTGCACAGCAAAATCAAAAATTGTGTTGCGATATTTTGATGCGATATTGTGCTTGTTAATTCAATACGACCACTCACTCTAGATATAGCAACGAACCAGTTGGCAATCAAACATCTAAAACCATGTTATATATTACCAATGGAAAGATGAGGTTAACTTTTCAATACCAAATCAGCAGTGCAGGAATACAAGCATTACAAAATAAGCATCATGTTGGTCATCAATAAAAACAGTAGGCTCCAGAGCCATCTGGTAGAATAATGGTCACACCAGGTTACAGATTCACACAAGCACTAAGATTTATAACAGGCTATACTATAGTCAGCATTCATTTTAAGTGATGCATCACCATTACCTTCATTTCTCCACAGCTTTTGCCTTTAATCTTCACCAAAAGGTGCAATAATGGTAGAAAAGAATAAAGACAAGTTTTCATTTTAACAATCTGCTCAGTTCTGAGAAACAAGTCCAGACAGCAACCTTTTTTTAGACAAAGGTGAGATCTTTAACAATCTTATACAAGGGTGTCAATACAAATGGATTTTGAGATTTCACTCACCCTTATATTTACTTGAGTTGTTTCAGTTTGATCTGTCTTGCAATGAGTTGTGTGTAACATTTGTCTTATTTGATTGTTCATTTGTGTGTATGAAGAAACTTATAACGGTGTGTTTTAAAAATGTTTATTAATAAAGCTTCAGATTTCTAAATCATTTCTTGACATTAAGATGTAATATTTCATCCTGTTTTACAGTATTGACATTTTTTCTGATCTAACAGTTTTACCCTTACCTTGAGTGCAACTTCAACTTTAAAATTGTCTTCACAAATTGGCAAGCCACCCATGTCATGGACACTGTCACACCATTACAGATGTTGGCTGTTGAATTAGGGGACAGAAACTGTCTAATTCTTTTTCCTCTTTAGTCCAAAAGACAAGGCATCCGTGATTTCCAAAAACTGTCTGAAATGTGGACACAGACCAAAAGATACTCTGGATGTTGCTGATATGTCTTTGCGTTGCCCATAGTAATGTCTTAACAAGCATTTATAGAAGCGGCAAAAAAAAAAACTGCATTTACTGACTAGTTTACATAAGTGTTCTTGAGCCAACTCAGTAATTTGCTTCTTAGAATCATGCAGGTTTTTAATTCAGTGCCACCTGAGGGGATCGGAGAACAAGACCATTGCTGTTGGTTTTCAGCCTTACAGAGATTTCTCTGTACTGTACTCTGAAGTTTTTGATGATATTATGGAAGATAGGTGGTATAATCCTCAAATTCACTGCGATTATGCATTGAGGAACTCTTCGAGTATTTGCTCTTGCAGATTTTCCAAAATGCTTTGCTTGTGAATGACTGTGCCAGCCAAGATTCCCCTTGATTCAGAGGACTTCAGCTGCTGGCAATTAACCTCTTCAGCTGCTGCCCAATCAGGTGACTGAGTATTCTACAACTTTCCCAGCCTTTACTGTCCCTTTCCAAGTTGTTGTTGGCATAACATTCAGAATATTCACAAGTTTAAATAATTAAACCAGGATAACGAGGTACGGTATAATATTTGAATTATTGAGGTTACTTTAAATATACAGCTTTTTCCCCCAAATGAATGTCATCGTGAATTACGAAATTAACATTTTGTTTTATTGATCAGTTTACATTTTTTTGGGAATTGGGGTTTTTACATGACTGCAGTAGATCTTCTATACTAACAATCCACCCAGGTGAACGTGAAGAAAATGAGATTAACACCACGTTGACAAAACACTGCATCAAAATGTTCTCGTATTATCGATTAGTGATGAACTAGAATGAACAATTACGTCATGTTACAACACTGTGGAAGGATCCAATCTGCAAAATGCGTGCTTTACATTTTATATTTTATGCAGGCTGCATTTAATTTATGGCTCTGTTATAGTTAAATAACATTTAGTACTATTTATTTAGTATTTTTACGGTCTCACCCTATAACTGCAGGATACCCTGGCTTTATTTCGGCATTTTGAAACATTTTAGTCAGCTTGAGCGCAATAAGCGCCGCAGTTTGCTCGTGCGGTATTTCAGTCGAACCCGCATTCAACGCGTCTTTATCTCCTCCCACCGCACCGCTAAGGCTGCGCGCGCTCGGCGACTGAGTTTTATAGCAACTGTTGCCCAGCGAGGCAGCGCCACAGTCACCGTAGTCCTGGCGACTGTAACCCACCAACAACAACCTCTCGCTCCATCATTGCCACCTCCTCCACCATCCTCATCTCATCAACCAGTCCACAGCTCAGGTTTGAATACATATTTCACTATTTTTTTAACACAGGTTGAGTCTTTTTTTTTCTTGCGTAGCGGCTTCACGTCGTGAGGGATATTAATGCTACGGTTTGTGTTTTGTCTTCTCCTGAATGAAGGCTCGGCGAATCGCTGGGGTAGTTTTGCTAGCGAGGATGTTTCTTTGTGACGTGGTAGCCTGCTTGCTAACGTTGCCTGTAGATACTCACAGCTGTGAGGGGTTCTGATTGCTAGCAGTGGCTAGCTTTGTTCTTTCACGGGACGACTACTGGTTAAAACGGATCTAAACGTGCTTAGTGTGGTAAAATAAATATAATTTTTGTGTTTTTTTAAACTTAGCGTATTGAGTTGTAGCGTAGGTTCGGGCCAGTCACTGATGCTAGCTGGTCAGCTGGAGCAGTAGCAGGTGTCTGTTGTTGCTAGGTTGCTAACCTTACAATGCCTATTGGTATCCCATATTGCGGCTGATGTTACGTGATATTAACAAGTTTGTGTTTCGTTTAGTTAAAATATTGTTGCTCCAGTAAAACCACCTACGTCGATAAGCACTACAAGGTGCTATGAGCTAAATTTCCTAATTGCTATTGACGGTAGCTGAGCCTTTACTTTCCCTTTTGTCTTAGGGAGCAGGATATCTTCGCTAGCTTTCCAGCTGCCCTCTTTGTGACATCAGATGGCCACGATAAGCTATCTGCGAACACATGGCTAAGTTTTGCACCAGTCGGCTTTGGGGAAATAACACCTGCCCATTTATTATTACAATTCCTTATTTTATCAAGGATCTTTTCGATTTTCTGCTTTGCACATTCTGTAACTGGGTTGATAACGAGAATGTATCTCCATATTCAATGCAGATATATTCCAGAATATTAGCTTACTGTTAAAAATATTGCATTTTTGTTATTTCTGCAAGCATGTCCCTGGGTGCGCAAAAAAGGGAGGATGAGGAGTGGTTTCAGCCACTGGAGAGGGGGTGTGTAGTTGTTAGTAAACAGCTTAATGTTGCTCCAAATTGATTTATACTCACATTAATTGGATGAAATTATTCTAAATTAAATCAAATATATTTCGGCTGGAATTATTAACTTGAAATTTAAGATTCTTCACTCTTGCTGGGTCATATAGGTGGAGGCTTGGTTTCTTATCGTTGCATCACAGATTTTCTTTGGTCCATTGGGTCTCCAGCACAGCTGCGATGTCTCATGTGTTTAGAGCAGTGGGTGGAGAAAAGGTGCACATTCAGTAATGATGAACTCCTGACCATCTAGATCTGCGTGTATCCACTACATAAAATATTTTTCAGTGATAAAATAATTGGTGATAAAAAATTTATTTGACCCATGATCACCCATAGAGGCTGATTCCCTCACTGTTTTTATTGTAGGTATGAATGATAAATGGATCTGTGTGTGTGAGAAAGACCTGTTGCAAGTAATTCAAACCAATCCAGTTAATATATAAACAATGCAATTATGCACACTGCTGTCAAAACTCAAAATAATGTAAAGCTAATATCACATGCAACCAAAAATAGGCTGACTATAGACACCCTTCCTCAGTCACTCACACAGGCACAAAAGGATGTTGGGAGCTGCTAGTCATGAGATCATGTTACCACTTACCTGTAGTCCAGTAGTGCAGAAATAGCACCATGCCACCTGCTGCCTGGATCCTGTTACATTTCCAATTACTTAAAGAGGGCCAGATTAATTCAATTATTCAGTCATTCATTTTCATGGCTTAGCAGAATACAGCATGTTTGGCTTTGTTTTTGTCCCTGCCTGACAGAAATAATGTATATTACTAATGAAAGAGGAGACTTAAAGGTCTGTTTTGTTTTCTTTTTTTCTTTCCTAAGCACACATCTGGCCAGTGAGCTTCCACAGCCACCCACAAATGGGGTACAGTAATATTCAATCTGGTAAAATATATTATGATTTTTCAAAAAAACTTTTTTCTAGCATTCATATATTATATCCATATTCCTATTTTGATGCATTTCTTTTCTGAATTAAGACCATCCAAAATCCTTAAAAATACAAGTCACTCAGTATTTTTGTAAGCTCAAATCCTATTTCCTAAACAACACAGCACTTTGCATATGCCCCCTACACACATGCACGTTCAAGCACACACACATGCGCGCACACTTCAGCTCCCAATTACATCTCCTTACACCTGTTTTCCTGTCTTGCACCTGATCATGCTGCTGTCTTGCCTTTGTTTGCATTTCGTGTGTGTGTGTGTGTGTGTGTGTGTGTGTGTGTGTGTGTGTGTGTGTGTGTGTGTGTGTGTGTGTGTGTGTGTGTGTGTGTGTGTGTGTGTGTGTGTGTGTGTGTGTGTGTGTCGGTGAATAGGAGGGAAATTTTCACATATACTTTTCAACCTGGTTCACAAGCTCTCATTTGTTTCAGCAGACTTCATGCATGATCATTAGAAATACAAATTATAGCTGTGTGTGTTTTCCGCCAGGTGAAACTGAAGACTGCACTCTTGGTTCTTTGTTGCTCATAATGTTAGCTGACAGAATAGAAGGGAGAAAACGTGGGGCAAGATGTTGCCCTCCTTGGTGGCTTTTGTTCCTCTGTGTCTTTGTAGAGCTTGCACTTGCTCAGTGGAGCACAGTATTTAAGTGGGCCACAAGGGAGAGCCTGAATGGTGAGGAAGGAGGTGTGTTGGTGTGCGTGTTTGTAGAGGGGGTTGGGGTGAGGCAGCAAGAGTGTGTTGTGATGCAGGGGCTATTTTCTTCCTTATAGATGCTCTCAGTCTGGGCCATGTACTTAATTCGTCAAAGCTAAACAATGAAGAACGAGTCCAAATTCTTCTTTTCTCACATTCACACACCCTTTTCAGCACTGGCGTAGAGAGCACTGGACGCTGCAGTTTAACTTGATTGCTTCCGCCTGCATCCGTTGGCTTATTGCCTTGCATCTTAATTATATGCGATCAGATTTGTCTTCCTTCGGCTGAACTGATCATTAACAACACCTTGGAATGTAAATATTTAAACTGGATGTAGTCTGTTTTTCACGTGCGTCCTGCTGACGACGATGATGATGAATGTATGTATCCCCTCCCCAAGATGTCGGAAACAGTCTGACAGCAACAACCTTTAGGTTAATGAATCACAACACCCTGTATGTTTAAAGAGTGTTGTTTTTTGTCACTCTTGCCATCCCTCAATGCATCAGAAGAGACTGACTCAGCATCTTGGCTCAACTTTGAAGTCAGTTACCTCGACACAAATGAAGCAATAGCCCTCATCCCAAGAAAAGGACATGTGTGATATTGAAGATAAAGGGAAGGGATCGGCTGTCCCCGGAGAAATTCTAAGCTGTGTGGAGACCTAGCTTAATTAACCAAGAGAGGCTTGTTCATGGAAACTGTGATGAGGAGCAGTTGGCCTTCCCCTGGAAGGAATGGGTGATGGTAACCGAACTATTATTACTCTCTAAACACAGGTTTGCCATCAATGTCTCTTGACTCTTATCTTCAGAAGAGTTTGCTCAGCTTGAATTAATCTGTACCATTAGTTGCGTTCTTAAATCTCTGTTGTGCCACTTAGCTTTTTCAGCTGTAGTCAGGAAACTGTACTGTCAAGATACTTTAAAAATTGTACCTGGATCATATTCTTAGTACTAGTCCAGGACTCCCAGAATCTCAAGCAATGCTGAACCTGTAAAGGCAGTGACTGACTGCATCTATTTGGAGTTTGTTAAATATTAACTTGCTTTATGGCTGTGAACATGGAGACAAGGCCATGTGTCGTTGATGCATGAGGCTATTAGTACATTGAGTACCATGAGGCAGAAACTGGTGTTCGGGTAGAGTTGCTCCTCTGCAGCTTTAATGGCATTGATTTGGGCAAAGCACACAACGGTCTGGCGAAAACGAACATTTTCTATTATGTCTAGATAAGTATAGATAAGTATCTTATTCAAGCATATTTTATGTCCTTGCTAAACAAACTTTGTTGGGGCTTTTGTTAGGTTTATTTTCTGCTATACAAAAATTGTCTTATTATTTATAATTAATTCTATAGTTTTATTTTTTTCCGCTTTTTAACTGTTTATTATTATTTATTTAACTATGTATTTATTATTCTTTTCTTTAATAAGAACCGATAGAATGGCAGCATGTAAATGCAAAGGGTTCTACTGTTGTGGGTTCAAATCAATTTGAGGACATCTCAATGTGAAGTTTACATGTTTCTGTGTCTGCATGGATTCCCTCCAGGTTCTCCAGCTTCCCCCCACCACCAAAGACTTGTAGAAGAGGTTAAATGGGTGACTAAATTGCCCGTAGGCATGAATGTGGGAGTGATTGGTTGATATATGGCTCTGTGATGACCTGGCAACTTATCCATGCCCACCTGCAAGCCTACATAGTATAAGCATTTACAGATAATGAATAAATCAAAGGAATAATAATTTTCAATAACCGTGCTAGTAAATGTACGTGTAACACCACGCAACTACAGGCAAAGTACAGAATCTGGTAAATGCCAAACCTGAGATAAACAAGTGTCTTACTTTTGCTAAGCATAAGCGTCAAAAACTAAATAAACAACCCACAATGCCTGAGGACAAATTGGCAGTAGAAAAATAGATTGAAGAGAAAACAAGGTACTCTCAGTTGAGGTAAAAATTAAGAAAACAAAAAAGTCAGTTTCACCGAAAGATTTATCTGTTTTAACTTTTTAGAGAGCAGCATAGACAGACAAGTTTAACATCAGACAATATTCTCACGGACCAGCGGATAAATACAACAAAATAAAACTATTCGACCAGCATAAAAACTGGTATTTTGCCGCTTTATAGGCATTTCTTCTGTCTCCTCACTGCTCCTCTACCCTGTACAAAGAAACTTTCCGAAGACGTTTGTTGTTTGTTTGTTTTTTCTAGCTTAGGAGTTTCAGTTTAGCCTTAGTGTATTCTGTGTTACCTGCCGCTGCAGCTGCTTTAAGAAGGTAGTCACGTGACCAAGGCAAGCATCTCGACATGTTTCCAGAGTGGCTCATCGACAAATGTGGCCGTGAGCATCTGGCAATTTCCAAAACAAAATAAAGTTCAGAATCAGATAATAAATAAAACAGAAATAATGTAAGTTATGTATTCTTTCTGTACCAATTGACGCGCGTTGTGTGTGGTTTAGGTGCCATGCAGACCCCTGAAGCAGGCGCTGACTCCACCTCCACCGTCTCTCTTCAGACCACTGTGCCTGTCCAGCCTACTGGCTCCACCCAGCAGGTACCTGTCCAGCAACAGCTACGCCCGGCCTTATAGCCATGTGTATATTTTGTGTGTAAACGCACACATGTGCAGTTCACGCATGTTTCTCACTGCAGCATGTGATTTGAGTCCCTTAAAGTAACTTGTTAAATTTGTTTTGCCAGGCCCAGACTGTTCAACAGGTTCAGCATGTTTACCCAGCACAGGTGCAGTATGTGGAGGAGAACAGTGGCGTCTACACAAATGGAAACATGTGAGTCAATCTTTTACCTGGCAATGCCGTTACACTGCTTCACAGATAGTAGCGCTAAGTCTCTGCAGCCGCTTCTTCCTCTCCTCAAGTCTCATCACCCCCATCATTCATGTCACAAGCACATGATGCCAGGGAAGAGTGCCTTTTGTATGTTGTGTGCATGTGATCTGTTTTCTTTTCTGATGAGTGTGCAGTCGAGTGTTTGATTGTGCTCAGTCACCTGAACATGACCAGAAGTAGAGCCATCTTTTAAGTGCTGGTGCTTGATCGGGGATCCCCTGGGTTTTAGGAATGGGGCTACATACTGTTAACAAGCTGCACACATGCACTCACAGACCAACACCCTGGGTCTTCAGCTGCTGGTGGAAACCCTCTTTTACAGTCGTCCACTCCGAAGAAATAGAAAGTCAGTCCAACACCAAACACCTACATGTATGAAGTGTATTGTGCATCAACCAAAAAAAATCTTTGACCTTTCAAACAAAAAAATTCCATATTGTCCTCAAAATTTATTGCAGACAATGCTCACTCATATAACGACTCCAAATTCCAAAATACTGTGAGGTAACTCGGCTCATATGAAAACTGGAATCACAACCATGATGATTTGAAATGTCCAGTTTGGACATTTGACTGACTGCTGACTTCTCCTCCGAACAGAAGAACCTACACATACTCAGAGCCTCAGCTGTACAGCCAGAACAGTGGGGGGAGCTATTTCGACACACAGGGCAGCTCATCACAAGTGTCCTCTGTGGGGACTTCTCATGGCATGACCAACAACGGAGGAGGGGGCGCCGGAGGAATGAGCATGAATCTAACAGGTGGTCAGGTAATCAGCAGCAGTCCTGGGGCGTACATCATGGACAACACTGGACCCCACCCTGCCACTCAGACTGCAAGAGCTTCCCCCGCTACTGTAAGTCCCCACCTCCCACTAACCCCCTCTCCCCTACCTCTTTACCTCCCTGCTTTTGTTTGTTTGTCTAATGCATGGAGGATTAGACACACACACACATACTGTATATATTATGTCCCAGAATAGACAAGTAGTGTGATGATATATGTTATATCTTGTCAGTAATAATGTGTACGATGTGCTGCATAGGTTATAGGTCTCTGTCTTCTGTCTTCAGTGTTTCATTTCTTAATCACGAGGACTTGATGATCCCATCTTCACATGTATTAAGACACACAGTCAAATCCTGTTGCACACACATGATATAAGTTCTTTGCAGAAAAGTACGTCCATTATAAACCTTAAAAGGCCAAATTATTCTCCCTCCTTTTAAAAATTTTGGTACAATAATCCCTCGTTGCTCGTGGTTAATGCATTCCATGACTAGCTGCAAAAAAAGAAATTCCACGATATAGCAACAAACTTTATTATTTACGGTAATTTAAATGTTTATGAACCCTCTCCATACTGATATTAAACCACCTTAAATCTTGTAGACTGTTTAAAACATCTTTGTGTTAAAGAAAAGTGTTTCTTTAATACACGGAAGTGCGCTGCATTCCATGAGTCTCGTAACCCAGCACACACATGGATGCCAATAGCATGCACGTACAGTATAATGTGACTACCTACTAAAAATATGTGGTGTAGTGAAACCATGCATCTTGAAGCGCGAATAAGTGAGGGATTACTGTATATGTCAGTATTTTAATTCTACATGTGTAGAAGAGGACATTGTCTGTTTATTTCACTATGAAATCTGTTCTCTGGTAATGTGCACTGAAGGCTGTAGTGCTATGGAATTGATATTAGGGCTGTGAAAACGCAAGATGTTAGACCGGCACAACAGCTAACTGCATACGCTCTTTAAAAATAGCAGCACAAATACAGTTGCAGGTCAATAAAAAATACTATTTAATATTCTCATCTGGCTAAAATGTTGATGATCCTGTCGAGCGTTGTGTTTCTGTTTGTCACCCGGGCAAAGATTTCTCTTAAATGTCTGAAGATGCTCATTCATCCAGGTCGTGGTTATTCAAAGGCATTTAAATCAATCCTCTGCACTTGTAGAAAGTTCCTCGAAGATGTTTCACCTCTCATCAAAGAGGCTTCTTCAGTTCCGGCGGTGGTTGGCGTTGCCTCAGCTTCTGAGCTGTGAGGTGTGGTCAGTGCTATTAATATTCCAAAGACCGTTGCCAGGACCCGTCAAGCTGCCCCAGTTTGTTAATTTCCCAGTTTGGGATCATTAAAGTATATCTAATCACCGATGGTCATTGGCATTTACAGGGGGTGTTAGTGGAGGTCTTCGAATTACGAATTTCACAGACTTCACCAAACAACACCCTCAGATAAAAATCGGTCCACCCAAAAGACCCCACACCAGTCAGAAGAGCAACCTGGTGTATGCCGCTAAATGTAGTGAGGAGCGCATCAATCTTTACACAGGGAAAACCTTCTTCCTTCACCTCGATTAAGACTGATGCTTATTTCAGGACACCAATGTTCAGATTTTGGACAGGGAGGACAAACGGTTTGAGGAGTGAAAGAAGCCAGAGTTCAGAAGTTAAGGCAACACCAACCACCACCAGAACTTTCTAGAAGTCCAGTGGATTTAGCGATAAATGCCTTTTGATATTTTTCTTAAAGTCCTGCTCTGCTTGGGTTAGTGGTGCTTGCTTTGGGATCTTTTCTATATTTTCTTCATTTTTGCCAATGGCCACTAACGTTTCTACACCAACTCTTTATTTTGCTTTGTTTTTTTATTTCTTCCCTCTTACATTTTGTTGTCCTGTGCCCCATGGTTTATCAGATTGAAATGGCGATTGAGACGCTCCAAAAATCTGAGGGTTTATCGAGTCAGAGAAGCTCGCTGCTCAACAGCCATGTAAGTTGCTTTTACGAAGGCATGCCCTTGCTTGCTTTGAATTTTGCTAAAAATCACTCTCTTGCTGTTCTGCTTCTGTA
The DNA here is from genome assembly GCA_013358685.1 of Antennarius maculatus. Classification (NCBI taxonomy): domain Eukaryota; kingdom Metazoa; phylum Chordata; class Actinopteri; order Lophiiformes; family Antennariidae; genus Antennarius; species Antennarius maculatus. Next base: position 8,574,000 of record CM023623.1, on the reverse strand, counting down.
TACGTATATTTGATTTGATGCCTGCTGTTTCATTGCTGGATTCAGGTGTTACTTTTGCTTTAAATGCATTGGCTGCAATAGCAATGCTTTGCAGTGGTGTGATGCTGCAGCCTCAACATTAGACTCACAGGCACCTATTTAAATTATCAATAGCATGGTATGTCAAACATGGCGCAAGTGCATTTATGCTCCTCTTCATCTGCCATTCGCTTGTTAAAATGTGCCAGATTTAAGTGCCAAGCAAGGCATTACATGAAAAAATGGTTTTATTTCATCTGTGTGTACCATGAAATACACTATTCCGTTCAAAATGATTATGAAACTAATTGTCCTGATTAGCAGTGGATGAAATGTAGGTAATTAGCATAATAGGCTAATTTTTTGAGGAAAACATTAATTACACTACCTGCAGCGATCCTGCATGCATGAGTAATAATAGTCGTTTCTCCATTCAAAGTTGTCTACATCTAAGCACGTCACTTTATATTAATTGATCATTGAAATCACGTAAGATACCAACAGGATCTACGAATCCACTCTTGTTTTGCATTTTGACAGACATCTTTAAGGACACGCACATACCAGGTTCGTAAAATGAAATCATCATGGAGCAAACCCGCCACAGATGTGGGTCTCTAAATCAGAGATTAATTTGTTGTAATGCATAATAAATATGTGGACTCTGAAGAAGTCTAAGCCATTTTGTGCAGCATCACTGTGCATTTGCATTGTTAGCCCACATATATAGTTGCGTCTTTTGAATAAAGTGCCTCTTAAATAGCAGGAAATACTGAGCAATTCATTTTAGACCATATGTTTGATGGTCAATTGTGAGGCTTTCTGCTGCTTGAAGAGAGTGTGCCTGGTCATACTTCACTTAAAAAACAACATACCCATCAGTGTACAGATGGGCACAAATAATAATTCTTTGTATGGTAAATGGCAACCGCATTGATTTGAAACAAGCTATGGCTCTGCACTACCCATCGCGTTGAACTTTGGTTAAGATGGGAGTGCTCAGTCAGAGGTGTTTCCAGAAAGCGGGCATGGATCGGTGTGTTAATCTCTTGACTGAAAAATGAAATCATCTGTGTCCTTTTAGCTGCAGTGGCTGTTGGACAATTACGAGACAGCAGAAGGTGTAAGTTTACCACGATCCACCCTCTACAATCATTATTTGCGCCACTGCCAGGAGCAAAAACTGGACCCTGTAAATGCAGCTTCTTTTGGCAAACTCATCCGCTCCATCTTCATGGGACTTCGTACAAGGCGCCTCGGGACACGGTTCGTTTTTTTTTTTGTTTGTTTGTTTGTTTTTTAATTCTTTAGAAAGAGCATCTTTTTAATTTGGAGAATGAAGATTTTTTTGCTTGCTTGACTTTAAATGATGTTCATTTGACCGCTTACCTGTATTTACTTTCATTTTTTGCATTGCAGAGGGAACTCTAAATATCATTACTATGGTATACGTGTGAAACCAGACTCCCCACTCAATAGACTCCAGGAAGACATGCAGTATATGGCCCTCAGACAACAGCCTGTGCAGCAGAAACAGAGGTAACACAGATATGCATGCACATATCATGCAGCGCTAGAGTTGTTCTACAAGCTGAGGTAAGCCGTTTGCTTTCAGGTTCAAGCCTGTGCAGAAGTTTGATACCTGCTCTGGAGAGAATTACTCAGGTGGAGGCCAACCACATCCTGGTGCAGCAGAGCAGACGGTCATTGCACAGAGTCAACATCATCAGCAGTTCCTCGGTCAGCTGAACCTTCTGTCATTATAACCAGACTGCAAGAAGAATCATAGTTCTTAGAAATGCACCAACATAGAAATACACTTATTGTGTGTTTCAGATTGTTGCTTTAGTTATTCATACATTTCTTTCATCCTAACAGATGCATCACGGGCACTCCCTGACTTTGTCGAACTGGACCTGGGACAGAGCAATACAGAGAACATTGGTCCAGAGGATGTAAAAGCTCTCCAGTCCCTTTACAGAGAGCACTGTGAGGTTAGCCTTTTGTGTACTCACTGTTTTTGTTTTGTTTTTTAAATTTTATCCTGGAATTATGACAGTACAGTGCGCATTCATGCACCAAAACTTGCGACTTCACCCCATCGTAGATTTTTGGTAGGCAGTCACATGATACCATATGCGCATTCTGTTGCCTGACGGCATCCGGAAGTGCGCTACATTCCGTGAGTCTCGGACTTGCGGGAGACACAAAAGTGCTTTACACAGTCAATAAGAGTGTGGGGAAAGGTAATACAGATAGAAGGTGGTTTAATATCAATATGCGGAGGGTTCATAGGGTTCATTTAAATTACTGTAAATAATAAGATAAATAGTTTGTTGCTATATCGTGGAATTTGTTATTCACGTGTGGTTCCTAGAACACATAACCGCGAGTAACGAGGGATCACTGTATACACTCACTGCCCACTTTATTAGGTACACCTGTTCAACTACATGTTAGCACAAATAGCTATTTGACCAATCACATAACTGCAACTCACTGTATTTTGCCATGTAGAGGTGGTCAAGACAGCTTGATGAAGTTCAAACTGAGCATCAGAATGCGAAGAAGGGAGATTTAAGTGACTTTAAACGTGTCATGATTGTTGGTGCCAGATGGGCTGGTCCACTGGGATTTTCACACACAACCATCTTCAGGGTTTATAGACATTGGTTCAAAATGAGAAAACATCCAGTGAGCAGCAGTTGTGTGGATGAAAATGCCTTTTTGATGTCAGAGTTTAACAGAAAATGGGCAGACTGGTTCGAGATGAGAGGAAGTAACTCAAACCACCACTCGTTATAACCAAGTTATGCAGAATACCGTCTGAATGCACAACACATCAAAAATTAAAGGAGATGGGCTACAGCAGTAGTAGAACCCACCTGGTGACAACAGGAAACTGAGACTGCAATTCGCTCTGGCTCAACAAAATCGGACAATAGAAGATTAGATAAATGTTTCCTGGTCTGAAGAGTCTCGATTTCAGCTGCAACGTTTGGATGGCAGGGTCAGATGAGGTGGAAGGATCCATCCTGCTGTGTTCAGGCTGAGGGTGGTGGTGTAAGGGGGTGGGAGATATTTTCTTGGCACACTTAGTGCCCTTTAGTACTAACTGAGCATCATTGAAATGCTGCAGCCTTCCTGAGTGCTGCTGCTGACCATGTCCATCCCTTTATGACCACGGTGTACCCATCTTCTGATTTGAATCATAGATGTGCAGCCGACAAATCTGCAGCAATTGCGTGATGTTATCATGTCAAATAAACTGTACCAAAACCTCTGAAGAATGTTTCCAACACCTTCTTGAAAGTATGCCACAAAGAATTTAGGCAGTTTTGAAACCAAACGGGGTTACTAGCAGGGTGTACTAATAAAGTGCCCAGTGAGTCTGTACACTAATCCCTCGGTACTGCGTTAATGCGTTCCAGGTCCACCTGTAGAAACAAAATCCCGAAATATAGCGACAAACTATTTTATTATTTATAGTAATTTGAATGTTTAATAACCCTCCCCATACTGATATTAAACCACCTTATATCTGTATTACCTTTTCCCACACTCTTATAGACTGTTTAAAGCAGTTCTGTGTTTCACAGAAGTGCGCTGCGTTCCGTGAGTTTCATGGAGCGCGCTTCCAAATGCTGTCAGCCAATAGCATGCACGTACAGTATCACGTGACTAGCTACCAAGAATCTGTGATATAGTGAAGCCGTGCATCTTGAAGCGTGAACAAGCAAGGCATTACTGTATCTCAATATATATATATATACATCTATATACTTCTGAATTAATTTCATCAAATTTAAGCCGTCTTTAATTAGATAATGCTGTTAAGAATAAAGTTTAACAAATTTTGAAGAGCGTGTATTTAAAGTTTGAGTGCATTCAGAGTGTGGAAACTTTGAGAAAGGTCAGGTGTGTTTATATTGAGAGAGATTTGTAAATGCCAGCGGCTGGCATTTTGGAACAGAATTTTCTCTTCATCGTATGAAGTTTTCAATCACATCCCTCCTAATGTCTGGAAAAACAAGAGACCAGGTCACAGTTGATGGCCGAGGCCTTATGGTCTGACAAACGGCTCTCTACTTTCATCTTATGATCAAAGTGGGCCAGCAAAATTAAACTCACATGCCTCTGCCATCGCTTAGTTCGTGGTTGGTGTCCTGAGGATTTGACACGCATGTATTTGGTCTTTCCTGCCGTGTCTATCCTGTAAAATAAAAGTATTTCCAATCACAGTCTTAGTTTTTGTTATCTGCTTTTGTTTCAGGCCATCCTGGATGTGGTTGTCAACCTCCAGTTCAGTCTAATTGAGAAACTGTGGCAGACGTTCTGGCGTTATTCCCCTCCTGACTCTGTAGAGGGTGCCACTGTAACAGAAAACAGGTGAGGTCAAGCTGAGGGTAACGAACAGTGTTGTTTCTGTGTGTTCTTTCGTGGATGACATCTTTCTTCTGAAGAGAAGCATTAGCCGCCAGGACATATTTCAACTGAACACATTTTAGAAGAATCTGAAAATTTTTAAAAGTGTCTTTCTAAATCTGGTTTGTTCATTCCTCAGCAGCGTAAGTGAGATTGAAGCACGGCTGCCTCGCTCACAGCTACTGGCGCTCTGCAGAAACGAGGCTGTGCTCAAATGGATGAGCACCTGTGACCATCTAATGTATCAGGCCCTTGTGGAAATCCTCATTCCTGATGTCCTGAGACCCATTCCCAGTGAGCCAGAGTCTTACACACCACTCGTTTCTGTGGTTTTCCACCTTGATTCTTCGTTTTCCACTTTAATACTTCTTCCTGTCCCATTGATTATCTTGCTGTTGTTGTGTTTTGTCTTTTTGTCCTTTAGGTGCCTTGACTCAAGCCATTCGTAACTTTGCCAAAAGCCTGGAAGGATGGCTCAATAATGCCATGAATGCAATTCCACAGAGAATGATCCAGATCAAGGTACATGAAGGAGATCCATACAGAGCTCAGACGCTACAGAAAAACTATCATGTGTCGCTGTTTCTATAGTAATACCTAGGGGGTATATGAAATGGCATGTATGCTCAGTACATGTAACGCCCGGGCTTTTGTGTGCACTCACAGATTGCCGCTGTTAGTGCCTTTGCGCAAACACTGCGCAGATACACATCTCTGAACCACCTGGCTCAAGCGGCACGTGCTGTGTTGCAAAACACATCACAGATCAACCAGATGCTGAGCGATCTCAACCGTGTTGACTTTGCCAATGTGCAGGTTTGGATATTCAATGTCATATATACAGTCAGAACATGCACCTTTTTTTTTTAAACTCTCAATGTATGGCTACCAAACTACAACTCTTTCTGATTTTTTGCGTAGGAGCAGGCATCATGGGTGTGCCAGTGTGAGGAGGGAGTAGTTCAGCACTTGGAGCAGGACTTCAAGGCCACCCTGCAGCAGCAAAGCTCTTTGGAGCAGTGGGCAGCCTGGCTAGAGAATGTGGTGACCCAAGTGCTCAAGCCTTATGAGCACCGCCCCAGCTTCCCCAGGGCGGCTCGACAGTTCCTGCTCAAGTGGTCCTTCTACAGGTTGGAAATAAAATCAGCATCAAGTGGCGAAAAGTCTGAAGCAGCATTTGGAAACGACAAAACACCAAAGCTTGTCTTTCTGTGTGTGTTTTCAGCTCCATGGTAATCAGGGACCTGACCCTGCGCAGCGCCGCCAGCTTCGGGTCCTTCCATCTGATTCGCCTGCTGTATGATGAATATATGTTTTTCCTAGTGGAGCACCGCGTGGCCCAAGCGACTGGAGAGACACCCATCGGTGTCATGGGGGAGGTAAACCCGCCACTTGTCCCAATGTGTCTAGCTCTATGAATCACTTCTGGTCCGTCTAACTGTGATGTTTGTCTCTGCTTTCAGTTCGACAGCCTCAACACCCTGTCCCTTACAAACATTGATAAAGGTGGGCAGCAGAATGTATAAAGTGCAATAGCTTGAGAACTTGATCTGTATCGTAGAACAGAGATGCTACATTTGCGGATTGGTGCGATATCACTTTTTCCAAGCAGTTTAATGTGTGGATAAAGACTAAAGAAATCCAAAGAACATTTTTGTTTCATTTACAATAAAATTCCAAACTCTGAACTGTATATGTTGCAAGTTGTTTCCTTTCTGTGAATGTTTCCTGTGTGTTGCTTCCTCCTGTCTAGATGAGACGAGCGGAATGGACAGTGACCTGGACGAGGATCCCGAAGAGTCCGGGGAACCTCTTGCCAAGCGAGAGAAATCCGCGCACGAGGTGATCCAGGTGATCCAAGTCGGGGCGCTGGAGGATGGGTCCCACCCCGTGGTGGGGGTCGTCCAACCCGGCGTTCTCCACTCGCTCCCCCAGCCCCCACAGGATCACACCGAGCACATCCTAACTCCATCAGTGGGTACTCCCACCATCCGCCACTGCAGCGCCACAGGCAACACCTATGCCTCCGTTTGAGCATCTGACGGCATGGCTAACCTCGTCTGGCCTTTTTTGATTGTTTTTCTTTTTGTTGTTGTTTTTTTTGCAATCTAACTCTCCACATACCTTTCTCTCTGTGAGTCTAGATGTTTCTGTTTTTCCACACATTGTCTCTGCACACGTACGAACACACTCTACTCTCTTGATCTAGCGCAGGCAGCAGGGTAGCGCCGCAAACCATGTTACTTGGGCTGAGATGTGCCGTCCTGATCTGACTGCTTAGATTTTGGATGCACTATCATCCCACAAGTCTGTGCTCTAACAAGATGCATCAGCTGGAGAAGTACTAATCTGACCCATTTTAGCTTGAACAGGTTTTATTTTGAAGGAAAACTAACCTCCTACAAAACTACTGATGTCTCAGAGCTCAAATCCATGTCAGTAGTCCCACTGGAGCAAAGTCATCGATCCACTCAAGACCTTTGCCGACTGTAAATAATTTTTGCTGTACTTTCATTTGGTATTACCCAAAAACTCATGGTGCTATCATTGTTGGTTTTTTTGTTTGTTTTTTGTTTTTTCATGTATCCCTCCTCTTTCTGTTCAATATGGTTTATATTGACATGCATTTAAACTGTTTATCTGATGGAAATATTTTGAGTATTGTATCTAAAAAAAACACAAAAAAAACAAAGGGAAGACTTTCTACATATGTCCTTTATTTCCTGTTATACAAAAAAAAAGATGAGGGCAGTTTTTATCCTTTTCTGTTGGAGAATCATACAGTAGCCACCCGCCGATAACCACTTTTCAGCCACAGTAAAAAGAAAGCCCTGCAGAGATGTATGTGCTGCTAATAATGTGTATATAGAACCAAGATTGAGAAGACTGGCTGTCCAAAACCACTTCCTCAATGCTAGCTTTTGTATGCACTCTGTGCGTGACGCTTGCCTTTGTTCACTCTAGATGCCCTGTAGTGCCGTTTATGTGACAAAGCTGTAATCTTTGGGAAAGAAAACTCACTCAAGATATTGCCCTATTTTATTTTTTTTTTCCTTTGTGCCGTTTCTGTCTTATTGATATTAAGTTCACGAAGGACCAAAACCAAACCAACAAGCGGAAGCTGAGTGAGCCGTTTGGGCCTCCCGAGAGCTCTCTCCTGTTTTTACAGTGCCATGTTGCAGAGCAGAAGGAATGTCAGGGATTTAATGTACCTCGGCTTTATCATAGTGCCTTATCCTTAAATGCAGCTGTCCTTGTAGTCCTGGCTGTGTGCTGTAGAGAGCCCACAGCCCCCTCTGCATTTTTCCCAGCCACAGATTTGACTTTCTGGTGACTCGTTGGCTGGGTTTGGGCTGGCTCATCAGTGTTTGAGACCAAGGGATGCCGGCACAGACACACACACACACCGTTTTCTCTGGATCAGCTCTTCTAAGCTTATTACTTATCGGAATCATGGTCTTTAGCCTCACTCCTGCCCTCGCTCTGTCCTCTAGAGGCCTGTTCTCACATTAGCCTTGTTATCGGGTGAAGTGTGTGTGGGGTTTTTTTTTTGTGTGTGTGTGTTTGTGGACACGAATGCATAGGTCTGCACTGTGTTTTTATGTACATGTGTTACACAAGCCTGTGCGTCTGCGTGTTTTGTGCGTATGTGTTGGAACACATCCATGAGTCACCCTACCTCAGACCAGTGGTGCCAGCCCTTTTTGACGCGTGCAGCACAGTCACCAAACCTTATTGCACACACGCCACTGTACTGCACAGATCTCAACACAACAGAGAAAATCTCCACTGCTTTTCTCTCACCTCTGATACATTTTCACTTCAGTTTCTAGCCCATAAGATGCTCTCGTTCTTTGTTCCCTGTCTAAAGACCATCTTTGTACAGTGGACCAAAAGTAGATATTTTGTGATATTCAAAGAGATATATAGATCTATATGTATAATATATATAATTATGATACACTACATATATTTGTTGCTTTTTGTGTGGTTGTTCCAATTGCTAACGTGATTGTTTCTTTTGGTAGCTCGGCTGTAATTTTGTTCCTAGACTGTGAAGCGGGAAAGGCGTGGAGACTAACTTCTGATTCATTAGACAACAGCTATACTTGAACTGTTCTAGCCTTCTTTGTCATGGAGAATATTGAGATTAATCCTCTTCATAGGAGCATTCTGTCTGAATCCTTTTTTTGTTGTTTTTCATACTCGCTGAAACAGCATGCTGTTTATCTGCAGAAATGTTTATTTATTGATATTTATTGTGTATTTTCTTTTATTTAGATTCTCACAGATTACATCATATTGTAATGGGCGTTGATACTGAATCACAAATCTACAACACAAAGCCAACCTACAGTTTGTTTTTGTATGCTATATATAGTATGTATGTGTTATGATTTAAACCTACGCGGATCCATAGGATCTTTGATTTGGGGGGGGGGGGGTTAATATATGTTCTAGCAAACTCTCACACTTGATTTATTACATCGTTCTCATGCAAATTTGGGCAATCTAAAAAGGATCGGCAGCCACTAAGACGCATTCTCCATCCACCAAATCTATATTGCATCTCATAGCACAGCCTTAACCCTCATCGTGCCGTCTTAACGCGTCCGTTATACCAAATCCAGAAACGGTGGACACAAAAATTTGGCTTTATTACGTCGTTTGAGGAGAGTTTGGCCGGCCTGTGAGGAAAATAAATCGACCGACTTGAAGCAGCTGGATGTTTAAGCTGAGGGATGTTGTTTCCATCTGACTGCAATGAACTCGCACGATGGGTTTTTCATTACTTCTTAGTGTTGAACTGTTAAAAGCAAAGCAGCAAGAACACAAAGGAAGTCATGAACATGTCCTATTAAAAAAAAATCCTAATTATCTCATGTACTTTATTCAGAGCTGCACATCAATCTGTTCTCACTATGCCTACCGGACTGACTCCAACCCTTAGTGACTATACAGAAAGAAGTGTAAACAGTGAAGAGGTTCTGTTTGTGACTTCTAAATCATTGTAAATCTGGGGAGTGTGTACCAGTTAGGAATGAAGGATTTTGCAGCATATTTTCCTTCCTTGTGACTTTTTTTTCTTCTCCTCTCACTTAATGACTTTCTGAGCCTTTGAATCTCAGCTCCTCTATCATTTAAATTAATGACGTTGTAGATGTGACCTTGTATTATTTATGTGCCTGAAGTGAAAATGGCTTGTTTTCTTTCAATCTTAATCGTGTGCTTTAGGATCATAAGTGCTTACTGGTCTCGCACGCCTACCATGTGCTGCTAGAAAATGTTTTGGATGATTTTCAGCTTTGTCCTTATTTCTCTCTCTCTCAATTTAACTTGCGTGCCAGGCCGTGATTTTTTATTCTTTTCTTTGTTTCTGTATCTCTAAAACCTGCCTGGCGAACGCTGGACTGACGCTAATGCTGCCAACGGTTCTTTACTTTTTTTTGGTGTCTTTAAATTTAAGATTGTTTTTCTAACACTTTGCAAACGAGCCCATTTTCAACTATTCAATATATAGAGAGAGAGAGAAATAAGCTATTCCTTACTCGCAGTAGGAGCAGAAGATAGGAGATGCCTCTTCACCTGGCAAAAAAAAAATAAAAATGGCAGCTTCACTGACCCATAGCAGACTCCAGTGCCTTTCATTTTGCCCCAGCCAGTGCAGATGGCTTGGGTGACTATATGGTCTCTGGTGGGCTACAGATCGAGGCTATCAGAGCAGACATTCATTGCACAGGTCCTGCCACTGAGAAGACATCAGGGTTGAGGAAGCCTAAAAGACCTGGACTATTAAAATGTAATGGATGTGACAGCGCAGACACACACATACTGAGTAGTTTACACACAGTAGACAACCTGCAGACGGCTTGTATTGTACAGAACTGGTAAACTGAACAAGGAGAGCGACTGCAAGTAAAAATGCTCTCTTTTGACATGTTTTTTCTCATAATTGATTTTTTTTTTTTTTTTTTTTGTTAAAATGCTTTTTTTTTTTTTTTAATGCTGTGACTTGTTTAAATTTGTATTTGGATGTTTCAAAGTGCCATTTGACAGTCTAGTGAGTCGTGGCCATCTGTAGCACGCTCTAATGCAAGCACAAGCATTTGGCAGTGGCATTTGGGGAAGTTTTTCATTTTTTGATCCACCCTAGACATAAATATGTATATATCAGAAACTGAAAAAGTATATTTATTTGTGTCCTAATTATTTGATTTGTTCTTTTGGTGAACATTTTCAGATATGTTGGCTGAAGTACTTTTGTGATTCCTTTCTCTTTTTTGGATAATGTATAGTATCATATAATATATACACAAATTTCATGTGACTTATTTTGTGTGCCATTAAGTTTTTCTTCTCAAATTGGCAAACCAATGCGCGTAGGGTGATTTGTATTGTGTATTTTACATAAACAACAAGGAGAATTGGGGGACTTTTATATTTATAAAGACGTTATCATTTAGTGTGTCGTTTTGATGACTATAGAAACTATTAAAGACACATGTAGTTCCGTTTTCTGAATATTTCAGATCTCAGCTCAGGCTAGCTTCTTAGTGTTGTTTTCTCAATTTGTGACTTGTCTTTGCAGTAATAAACGTTTTCTTGTTGAAAGTGTCCCTTCTGATAATTCTGACAAATTTCAAATGAAGAGGATTCATAACTGCCTGTTAGCCCATTAAATTTTATTTAATCATTCATATATATATAAACACTTATTCAAACTCCATATGAATTCAGAACGTATGACACAGCTGTGAAGACGAGCACAAACTTGCATTTTTTTTTTTTCACGATTATCAATTCTTTGATATGACTCATCACTGTCAAGGTAACAAAAGAGTATAAAATACTCAACAGCTGCAGGTAAACAGAGCTCCAAAAGCTAAAGTACAGTTTGATCAATAGAGCCGAGCAAAATGTGAAACCAACCTTCTACTGATGATAAAACTGAACGGACTGCAGTCTGATGACCTTTTCACTTCTCGTGGGGTTTATTTGGCATCAATATGGCTTCAACTTCCTCTCACAGTTCATTCCTTGTTTTCTTTAATCGGCTGTTGTTGAGAATAGGTCAAGTGTCATCCAAAATAACTCAAAACGAGTGGAGGTGAGCCACGTTAAAGTGATGCTCCACCCTAGTGGATGTTTTTAGTGTCAAAGATTCGCTAATTTCATGAGTGGTAACTTGATATGTTTGTCATCAGTTAAACACTTGAATCTTATCTGATACAAAATCATTTTGTATGTAAATACTTGGAAGCTAACTTTTTTTCATTGATCTTACCCAGGTCATTAAAAAAAAAACTATTGCTAAGAGATTGTATGGATACGACGAGTAGGCATACATACTATGCAACAAGACAAAATACTCAAGCAAATTAATAAAGTGCTAACAGACACTATGTGGGCACCTAATTAAAATAACTACTACAAATATTACGGTTATGTTAAAACGGTTTCTTTTTAAAGTATTTCATGTTTTGGGTTTGCAAAGCTGCAAGATGTCAGCTTTGTCTGGTAAAAGAGAATCCAGCAGTATTACAGCTTTAAAAAAGAGCTGACATCAGCTCAGAATGCATTTTAGAATGCTCAGTTTTGAAAATTAACTGTTCTGGAGGGCAATATATAACAAAAAAAAACATCAAAACAAGGACTGTCAGCACTTAAAGATATTTAAGACTACATGTTACAAAAGCATGATTAATGATTAACATGGCTTTACATAAATGTTGTGATCTGTGAGTGTTGAGGGGAAATAAATGCACCTGAGTGCCACTGAAGGAGGACCGGCCTGGAAGAATACTCCAGCTGAAATCACATCAATGTGGTCAGACAATGCAGATTGCATTTTCCATCATTATCATTATTGTTATTTGCATCATTAATGCAGATTTATATTCTCATGATTGGTTTTGTATTGTAGACGCAGCCCTGATCACTTGCAGCTGCTGCAGTTCCAATAATGAATGATTTCAGAGGAATGAATACTGTACAAGCACATCCTCTCTACAGAATGTGAAAAGAATACCCCCCCCCACCCCCCACTAGTAGTTAGTGATCCTACTAGATTTAGCACTGCCAGCGTTGAGTGTGAACGCAGCATGTTTGGAGTAAACTACCGGCCTTTTCATCCTCTTTCCTACAACCTACTCGTTGTTGTCTTCCTTCAGCACTCGAGGCCTACAGGTGAAGTGGTCTATTAAAAGTACAGTCTGTGTTTTTGTACAGTTCATGCCTTTAGCTCAGTCAAGAGGCTGCGGGTCAGCTATGGGCATGGTGTGTAGAACTTCGTCCAGCAGCTGCAGAGCTCTGTGTAAATGGATCTCGATCCAACAGGGTGTCTCTTTGATGCTCTGCCGTGGGTAGTCGGGCCCCCAGCCTTTCACGAAGCTCATCCGCAAGATGCACAGCCTGCGCAGGTCATCCACCCCAATGCCTGCAGCGGCGGACAAACCTGCAGAGGAATGAAAAGCAGTGACTTTAGATCAATGTGGCACAATAGGCCAAACTTTACAGAGACATACTTCAGCTGAGTTACTGTTGCTGGGAAAGTTAGAAGACAAAACCTGGTCGAAAGCAACAGCGCTTCATATTTTAATAACTTTCAGCTTAAGACTGCAGAACATCCCAAAAAGAAAACTGATAGCTAGCAATGCTAAGAGCATTTTGTAAAATGAGTATTTACTGGATTTGGTTTGCCCGATTATCTAATCTCTAACATGAATTCATGGTGAAATCAGTTGTTGTGCACCAAATGTCGTCCTTTAACTGAGTTATAATTTCTGCAGTTGATAATAATACACTTGTTAACAACCAAATGCAACAGAGACACTCACTGATGGCGGGGGCGATGCCTCCGACTGAGCCTGGACCGGGAATGTTCCCAGCCACTGCCGCCGCCTGCGCTGCTGCCGCCGCCTGAGCCGTCGCTGCCTGCTGCTGCATCTGCCTGTGGCACTGGCGTAGGTCAAACACCTAACAGTAGACAAAAGAGATGATGACAAGAAAAAAAAAAAAAACGTGAACCAGAGAATTTGACTGGTCATCTTCTGCAGTAAATGCAGCCAGTTTTAGGAGAAATGCATATTTTCAAGGTTAGGGAAACATTGATTTTGATTGTTTCTGCTTTTCATTTCCGTGCAGCCTCACCTTAATGTAAGCACTGGGGTATATCTTATGAACAGCGTCTCCAGGGGCGCGTCCAGCCTCTCGATCCAGGTAGTAGCTCTGCACAAACACTGCATGATCGCTCAAACAGCGCACCCAGACGTCCCCTTCGCCTTTACACTCCAGCTGTACGCCTTTGCCAATGTGAAGCCTGAGGGCAGAGAAGAAGAGAACAATTTGCCACCATCTCGGACACTTTCCATGACCATCAACCACAAGATGTATTTTTAGTTGTTTGAATGAAATCTAGGATGATGGGAAGAGAGTACCTGGCTCTCTCTATGTTCTCTGTTCTGTGGACATTGCTCAGTTGGCCCAGACAGAAGCGATCCCCTCCTGACGGATCCACGTAGCCATCCACAGTCACGATGGGACATGTGGACGGCACCTTGAATGTCTCGCCAACCTGCACGTCCATCTCAAAGTATGCAATAGAGCACCAGTATTCTGGAGCTGAACAAAACAACAAGCATCCTCAGGTCAAATAGGTCACGATTTGGTCATATCAAATATGTGGGTTATCTTCTATTGGCAGCTTGATACTCACCAGGGTGATTGGATATAGGAGGTTGAAATGCGATTTCATTGGTGACAGGCCCTGAAAGAAGAACACGCTATTATTTCTGAAGTTTTACAACACAGTTCTGAAAATGTGCATTATGGCACATCACGTTTTTACTTGGATTTATCATATTTCAAATAAATTTTTATTATATGACTCTGAAATGTGGTGTAAATGTTTTTTGGTACAACAGCTATCAGTATAACCAATTTTTCAAATCCTCCTTTGTCTTCTTTTGATATTAAGATGTTCAATGCAACAAATTATGTAACCCTGATGTCTTTATTACATAAGCTAATAACTGAAATGCTGAGTGGAGAATTAACAGCTCCACAGAAGTTAAAGCCCTAGAGCCATAGCAGTCAATGTGAAGCTAAATAATTAACAGAACTCATTGTTCTAACAGCATTTATTCTCATCTCAGTGTGCTTGACATTCATGAATTAAACAGATGTTTGAGTCTTAATGTGAGAGCTTTTCTTGTTTCCCCATTGACTCACAGTAATGGCCTGTGTGAGGCATGGGTGGGTGATGCTGTAGATGCCCGTTCTGATGTTGGGGAACTGCAGGAGTGAAGCTGCTGTTCCTGCTCCAGCTGGGGTTTGGGTCTGTATGTACAAATAAACAAAAGTTATGAAACTAGAAGTTTGTCAGGCAAAAATAATAATTTAAAACTTATTTGAAATCCACTTCTACAATCACACAGCATTAATTATTTTACAGAATACCTCACAGGATGACTCTTCCATTATGTTTGCATTTATACTTGGTCTTGGTGTGGTTCTTACTTGAGGGTCCAGCACTGATGGTAGAGAAAGCAGAGGTGGAAGCTGAACTACTGCTCTCCGATGGAGGGAGTAGAGATGGGCTGCTGAAGGTCTCCTGTGGACCAGGCCTTGATGGGGGATGCTGAATAGTCTGCAAGTGGCTTTCAGAACTTGAGTGGGATTGCTGGTTGTCATAGTCGTACTCATCTTTTACTAAAAGTGGTCCTACATGAAGGCAGCAGACAAAGTGAGGACAGACGGTCTTCAACAAAGTTATCAAAGAACAAATGAGGGAAAACTTTGAAAATGCTTTACCTGAACCGGAAAGGGTCAGTCCTGATAAGTCTACATGAAGAAGAAGAGAATAAGAGAGAGAAGAGATTAAATCTCCAGCAAATTGTGCAGAAGAATATCACTGACTTTATCTTTAGAATTAAAGAGGATAACTCTTTTTTTTTAATTACAGTAGTGTTAATGGGGAACTATACCAATGAGATGTGACTGATCATTACTTACCAATGCCTGGAGAGACAACTCTCTCGTAGTGATATGGGTTGACACACACATTATCACATTTCAGGTCAAAGGCATACTGGCAATATTTCACGTGCTTTAACTCATTCTTATGTAGATCAGGCCATCGCCAGAGTCGGGCGTACACAACATGAGGGAAACCTTTACGACCTGCAACCTGAAGCACAAAGAAGGAGATTGAATGAGATAGCGTTTGCATCACATACAACTTAACAATTTACAAAAAAACAACAACAACCTGGAACTGTACATCTCTTCATTTACCTGTAACCTTCCATCCAATGTTCGTTGTATTGTCACACACTTGCTAGGATGTGCACCATTAGTTGTGATCGCGGTGATAAGAGAATCCAGCTCATCTTTTTTCTCCTTCAGCTTCTTGACAAGACTCTCAATGGCTCGCTTGGCAAAGCTTTCACTCTCTCCTCCCTGTCGGTGGCACATCAGGCTGTGCACAATGCTCAGGCAGGCATCATTGCTCGTGGGGGTGTTTGTGATTGACATCTTGCTCCTTAGGTTTCAACCTTGGGGAGACTTTCCTGCGGTATCTTCTATTTATTTAAAACCCGATCTGTCGAGGTTTAAGTGCTGTTGATCCAATCCAGCTCCAAGCTCTGAAACCTAAAACCGAACGAGCAAAAAGTCTTGTGAATTAAAATCCAGATTGCTAACGTTGTTGACAAAATCACGTCATTTCATTCATGCAAAGCAATTGTTACTGCACGTCATCAGTAAATATGACGATTAAATGTTATTGATAGCATGATCATTTCAATATTAAACGCACATGGCGACAACACGAGTATCCCATTTTCACAGCTAATGTAGGTTAAGTTAGCCCGGATAGGTACGAGAGCTAAACTAACAACAAGTACAGGTATCGTACTTATTATCCGAAAAATGTCGCAATTTATCAATCACGGATAACCTAAGTTATACGGGGTTGTTCTTTTAATATGAGATATTTACATTAATACAAGCTATTGTGCATAAACCGTGTACTGAAAGCATCATTTAACAGACGCAGCCCTGCTAATGCTAAGCGGTTCTGTTGACATTAGCCATCACTGCGTTTACCTTAATAGTTAGCGCTAGTTCAAAAATCACTGTTTTGTCATTACTTGAATCAAATAAAAACTCATTTTAAGGACTAACAATAATTTCCCAACGCAGTAAACCTTGTTCACAAACAGAATACGACAAAGGTGTGAATCTAGCCACCTAATTTATATGTTGTCCAACGTTAAGTAGTTAGCTTGTGTACATGCTATTTTGGCTAGCTTGCTAGCACGCACGCTAACAGCTAATGCTAAAAGCTTTTAATCAACGAGCTATCTTCAGGCTAGCTAGCTTCTCCTTTCAGCTTTGACTGAATCCGTTACCTTAAGGAACGAAAGACGTCACATCGCCTGAATGGACGCTCGTTTCAGCGGCTCAGTTGATTAAAACTGCAGATGATTGAAGGCAGGAATGTTTTTCGGGATCGCTCGCCACCAAAATAAACAAAAAAAATCCTCTCCACCGACGGCGCACAGTACTGTACTACAAACTCAGGCGTGGCGCTGCTGTGCGTTTTTCCTGTTAGAGAAATCTATCAATAAATAATGACGTATATTTTTTTTTCTTTAAAAAAAAGAAGATAAAAAGTTGCTCTGTAATACTTGAGGACATTTATAATTGTAACTATCGATGCTTGTCAAAATCTGATAGCAGGGATAAAATAGATTTTGAAAAACAGAATACACAATTTTCATGTATTTATTTATTTATTTGTTTGTTTGTTTGTTAGTTTGTTTGTTTGTTTGTAGTTAAAAGTGTTTTTTCCATCTTCGTAACATTTTTCTCCAGTGTAAACAGCAGCTTCCTAGTGCCGCACTTTTTTGTGGATTTTTTTGTGTTTACTATAAGTACTTAAGTTTGAGAGATTGATTTTTATTATATTATTTTCCTAAGTCAAAAGAGGAGTCAGGAGAAAATATTAATAATGTTTTTTTTAAATAACATTTGTAAATAAAAGGTTAAGCCCTCCTCCTCACCTCATTACATTTCATACTGTTCTGGGGGGAAGAAAACACACTACTGTATTTCATAGTGAAGACCTCATTTCATGTTATTATTTTTAGAAATATTTTCTACTCATTGAAACTTAATTGCAGTTCCACTTTGGGAAATCAATTTTTACTCTGCACATTTTTTCCTATGTACATTTTTTCCTATGTAAGTGTATATATGTTTGTTTGTTTGTTTAATATTTTTACTTATACAAAAATGTATACACACTTACACTTTCCTATTTAAGTGTGCATGTGTTGAGCGTGGATATTATTAAGTTATAAAGTTCCACCCTGTTATCCCATTATTGTTATCTGCTTCCGACTGTTAACAGCAGAAGCTAGGTGATGATGTGACGTGTATTTTTTCCATTTGTACATTGACAGAGGCCTTGCCAAGGGCAGTCGGCAATGCCCCTGTCAGAAAAAGGAAGTGGGAGGGTTCAGAGGGCATAAAACAACTTGATGGAATTGTCAATAGAGCACGTTGGCATTGGAGACCAGGAATCTGACACCACCTTCTCACAAATACAGCCACTTGGAGCGGTGTCTCATCCTGAGTGATGGTCCACAAGACTCCAGGCTCTGACACCTCCTTATCACAGGGGGCATGGACGCAGCCAGAGTGAGGCCCGTCAGGCATGTGATGCTAGAGGGATGGTGATTATGGCTGCTGTTAGGCGGGGAGTGTTGTGATTACCTGACAGTGAAACATGGAGTTCAAGACATCACAACGTTACTCAATGGATGTGTTGTTTTCGGATGTTTTATTTGGTGTGAGGTCCAAAAGCAGGATGTGATTGTCTGAGGTGTAAAGAAAGAGTTCACACAAATGTTTTGTAAGGGAAATTTTGCATTTTTCAGCCAAAAAGCCACAAAGCTACATTAGACTGTGATAAATCCCAGTGTAATTGAACATATATGTTCAAATATTTATCAAGCAAAAAAAGAAAAAAAGTCACATTTTTGTAGTTATTATTAAATATTTTTAGTGGCTCCAACATGAACACAGAAAAGCACAATGCTTTTTACAAATCTGCAACAAGTATATTTTTGATTCTGATTTTGATGTTTTGACTAACTAATATATAGCTTTTTTTGAAGGAACATTTCAGTTTTATGAGTCATTACTGAAGAAAAAATGTAGATAGGAAGAAGGAAATTTTTCAGAACGTCATCCAAGTCTTGCACTGAAGTAATCAAAAACACACAAACCTCATTTAATTGAAAATAAATTCCAAAGTATTCACAAGGGTGTTCTTGTAGATGACATATTATCAGTGCTGCAGTGTTCACCTTTTGACATGATCCTACAATAATAGCAATTTTGCCTCATCTGAGAATTCAGATATTCAAACCATGACTATAACATGTTTTTTCTGCTTGTGTTTCATACTAACACTATGTTTTCCAGACTGCATCCAGTGACTGCCATTTACATTTAGGTGTGGAACATATACAAACGTATTCTAAAATGCAAAAAAAAAAAAGATAAATGGTTGGAACAAATGACAAAGGATTTGCAGCATTTGCATTTTCAGTGTCTTCAAGCAGGGCCTGGGGATTAAAACCACCGACCATCTGATGAGTAGCCAAGCACTCAACTACTAAGTTACAGCCACCACCATTTGCGTTCTATCATAATAGAATAAAAAGTGATTTATCTTTGTACATTACAAATTTATACATCACATAGAACAGATATGTGTCCATCACTAAATTTACACCTACAGTAAGTCTAGACTTATGTTTTTACACACATAGATAGATAGATAGCTAGATAGATAGATAGCTAGATAGATAGATAGATAGATAGATAGATAGATAGATAGATAGATAGATAGATAGATAGATAGATAGATAGATAGATAGATAGATAGATAGATAGATAGATAGATAGATAGATAGATAGATAGATAGATAGATAGATAGATAGATAGATAGACAGACAGACAGATATTATCTACTATCTACAGCCACACTCTGCTACCACCATCCCCTCATACTTGTGTTTGAATGTGACAGCCTCGTTTTCGTGATAAAGGAGTGAGATGGGTTCCAGCTTAGTGGGCACACAGCAGGCACGCGATGCTCTCTCTGGACTTTTAACACTCAGCAGTGACTGCACGATGGCATGTTTAGTAGGCGAGACGTTAGAGGTCATAGGTGGGTTGCAAACACCATTGCACTCATACGCCTCATAGCCCAGAGGTTGGATGACCCACGTATCCCAGCCAATGTCTTTAAAATCCACGAAGAGTGGGGTCCTCTTGCACGGATTGCTCTTAACATTGCGACGAATTCGGGAAGGTGTGTCGTCGATGAGGTTGGACTGCAGCTTCAGAAGAGAATCCTGCTCATCTTGGTTAGTATGGTCACTGTTCTGATTAACAGCGCCCCCAAAAGGTTGTTTTTTCCAGCCCATATCTTCCAGAAGGTCATTCTCGTGTTCGATCATGTGGTTGAGCTCCTGCTTGTCCTCTTTGTGGTCTCTGCTCTGATCGTCAGAGAATACAATCATCACCGCATTGTGTTTCCCCTCCAAGCTCCTGTCGATATCGACCTCAACCAACCTCCTGCTTACCTCTGGGACCTCTTCCTCGGCCTTCTCTGACCTCAGCGTTGTAATATGAACCTCTAGTCTGTGAGTAGCACACCCTGACTTCAGCCAGAGTGTGACCGCATGAGTCAGGTCAAATGACACCCAGTTGTTATCTTTGGCATGGATATGCTTTGTCATCAGTTCCTCCAAATCCTTCATCTCCACCACCTCCTCTTTACCCCTCCTTCCCCCTTCTTTCCCAACCTCTTTTGTCCAAGCAATGCCCTCATGTATTTTGTAGATGGTCACCTTGCAGTCAGTGCCAACATGTAGTCTGTGGGCCTTCTGGACCTGGGTGAAAAGGTGAAGCTCAGCTGTAATTATGTGCTCATGATGGCACATTGAGACGTTGAACAGCAGAGGGAATATCCTGACACCCTTGGCTGTTACACTGTATGGGGAGGAATCTGAAATAAAAATATCAACAAGTGTGCCTCAATGTATTTGTAATGTTTCTGTGACTGAAAGTCAAGTTTGGTTGTTAAAGATCAACATGCATCCAATATTTCTACATGCATCTCTATACACGCATTCATATTTCTCATGAAGTCTGACTTCAAGTCAGTTTGAATGAAAACAATTAACTTTTACACCATTTTTATGTCCATAAACCAGACTACTCCAATATTGTAAATGTTTCAGTTATTATGTCAAATATGAGCACAATTAAATCTCTCCTTACAGAACCCTTACCAATTTTTTTTTCTTCAAATTTTCAAGAATATGCAAGGCAAACTTTAAAGCTGCATTATGTAACTTTTAAATGGTGAAGAATGATTGTTTAGTCTCCTTCCCAAGTTCATCAAACACTATTGTGGTGGCCTCTGATCCAAGCCTACAACCCAAATCTCTTGTATTTTATGACCTGGGGACTAAACTGAACAATGAAACTCTCTACCACAAAGAGTTGCATAGTGTTGCTGTCAATTCTTTGTGCAACCAATACGATTTCCGTGATTTTTATTGTGTAGAACAACAGCAAGTTTGTACCTTCATTCTTGAAACTGCGCACAACGTTGGCCGACGGTACAGCAGTGTAGTCGTGGGCAAATCGGTTGTACAGCTCCAGCATGTACTCTGGTGGCTCCTTATGGGCAGAGAGGGGCCTGGACTGGGGCCTCAGCTCTGTGAGGTTCATTGTGGACAGAAAATGGCTCAGAAAGTCCTGTGCATCAAGTAGCGGATTAACACCCGCGCCCCTACTGACTGACGCCCTGTGATGGTTCTCAGGCGACCTGATGGGACTGCTCAAGCTCAAACCAGTCAACATCAGAAGTAGGACGTTCACTGAGCGGATGAGCGCAAGAATGGAGAGGACAGAAACGATCATTGTTGAGAGGAAGAATGGGTTAAATCCAGAGGCCGTGAATCGGATGAAGAGATGTGACGGATCCCTTGGAGTGAATCTGCAAACTGTTCAACCTTTCTATCAACAACTCTCCTTCATTAACGGACAACCAGTCGC
Source organism: Antennarius maculatus (assembly GCA_013358685.1). NCBI lineage: Eukaryota > Metazoa > Chordata > Actinopteri > Lophiiformes > Antennariidae > Antennarius > Antennarius maculatus. The sequence goes on along the minus strand of CM023623.1, from coordinate 8,552,408 downwards.
TGTTGGGTACAATGAGAAAACAGCTTTGCCCTTGTTGGTCTTGTGGTTTGGTTCTGAGGGCAGGGCTGTGCTGACAGGTTCGGCCCTCCTCTCTCTCTCCTTGACAGGAAGTAAGGACTATCCATGATTTATTCTAATATTCTGTCATGTTTTGAGTTATGCTTTTATTCTCATTTACCACCTACAAAACATTACTTAAGGTTACTTTAGATTAACAGCATTTATTTATGAGTTTTCTGCATCATGCTGGAAACAAAAATTTTGAAATGCTTTTGTTACTTTTTTCAAAGACTGATCAAATTAAACGTTAATACCAAAACGAGCAGGTCTGGATTGGACTCATTATTCAGAGGCTAAACTGCATGAGAAAGCACCTGCTGATAGTGTTGAAGAATAACTAACTGCCTTTAATCTCCACAATATCGGGGGCAAACAAAGAAATGTGACAAAATAATCAGAATAATTTCTGAAAAAATGTGGCATCAAGTCAAATCACACTTGGTGGCATGTAAAGAACTAGATTTTTGTAAAAGAAATGTTCACAGCATGGAAAAGATGTTCAACATATTCCACCTTTGTTACTTTTTGTTTGTGGTTATTGACGTTGTTTCCCAGGCGGCTCTCAATCAATGATTAAATGCATTTGTTTTTTGGCTCATAAGTCGCCTTTGTGGTTTGAAAAGTTGCATATCATGCTGAGTGCCTGACCTCTTTTATCGCTGACAAATGCTGCTAGCTGACATGCATCCTAACATAACCCACATTTGTATTGGAACCTTTGCCTTTTTTTAATTCTTGTGTTGCATGAGCGTAAATCAAGTACAGCAATGCATTTTCATCTTGATCATCATGTAGATGGATTTGGCATAAGAACACCTAATAGGATCGAACAAATATGAGTGGTTGTTTTGCTGACTAGAATAAAATATATACTAGTTAAATAAAAAAATAAAATAAAAATGAGAAATTATGCACTTCATTTATTTGAATTTTTCATTTCACATTGCAATGCAAAAAAAGACCAACGCAAAGCAGAGTTGTGTTGAATGTGGGATTACGTACGAGTTTTAGCTAATACACATTAATAACCTTTAATCAATACCATGAGTATTACAATAAATATTACAATATAAATACTTTCATTTAGAATATTAACAGTCCTTTGTTACACATTTACAATCCCATTTTGCGTGTTATCAAAACAAATGGAATAGAGAGGATTTTAATGACCTCAGAGTCTAGTCTGATGGCAGGTTGACTGACAATAAATTTAATTCCAACATGATTTGTGTGTATTTGATTGCAGCCTAATTCTAGTTATCTAGTTATTCTAAACACTGACCAAAAATATTTTATCAGTTTATCTCAGGATCCATAGGGACAGACCCACATGTCACTTTATCCATTTATCCACTTTATCCATATTAGGAATCTCATACTTAGTGCAGCTTTAAAATACAGACTGTATAAGTCACATATTCTTTTTAGCCATGATTCTTGCGTATTTAGTTATTTCCACTGTCAAATATAATTCATTATAAGTCTAAACACTTACTCATCCTAAATGACCAAATCCTTCAAATCTATTTCCATTCAATAAATACGTGTAAATGTTTCCAACATTATTTCCTGTAAACAAATTTTTCTAATTAAACGTGTTTGTCTGTTTGTACAAGAATGATCAGATGGCAGAAATCTGTTTTCACCAATGGAAATTGTCTCTAAGAATTTGACTGGTTTGACTGGCCTGACCTGCCATGTTGTCATTACTACACCCAAGAGTCCAGAGGTGGAGGCTTGTTATCCATCAGGCCCACTGCAGGCCTGCCAGCTCTGATGAAGTGTTTTCTCTCACTTATTCCCTATAGATCAGGATACATGCAATCAAGAGGTCAAATTGTAGGAAACACACCAACAGACAAAAGGCGTAAGAAATTAATTATGCAAAATCATATAAATAAAAAAAAGTCTGTCTGCTGTTTTTTCCATCAGGAAAGGGAGTCAGCAGAAAAAGCTCTATGCAAATTAGATTCTATGATTTTATAAATATGTTTAGAAGCAATGGGTACGTTCGAATACAGATTACCTGGTGGGCGTCTCTTTCAACAACAGGTCCTTTTCCATCTCCAACTCTATCGTTTGGCTCTAAAGTTGCATAAACGTCTGTGAATGAAGATTATAAATCACATTAACATCAGATAAAACATGGAAAAGAGTATATATGCAAAGAGAGAGAACAAAAAAAATGACAAAATTAAATAAATCACTTTCTAGAGAGACATTTGCCGGGCTCTTTTTAAATTATGGGTTCGGTCATTTCCTCAATCGGCAACTTGCTGAGAAGCCTCAGGGTTATGTCTCCCAGAAAGTTCATTATCAGAACATTAGATAAATGTCAGTGAAGGCCTGAGATCAAGACAAACGTTATCCAGGCTGTTAACCTTGACATTAAATAGCAACTAAAAAGTTCCTCACAATAATGTACATTTAAAAACTGACAAAATAGCATATGGTGAGTACAGTACTGTCTGAGGTTTTTAGAGATGAAAAAAAGTTAAAGAAATTTTCAGCCTTTGAGTGCAGGGTGCAGACATCACACTGCATTGGTCCATTAATTATATTGAATTCCCAGTTGTGGACATAGCAGTGCTCCATTTTTCCTGCAGCGCTACGTCAAGGTGTTTTTGAAGTAGTTAAGCAGATGGAGATGAATCTCTGTTTGATCATGGACCTAGTCTACATGTATAACTTACTTCAAAGTTATTAAAATTAACTTCTTGTGGCTAACACTACTCAAACCCACATATATTTCATTATAATGAGTTTGTAATAATTTCACTCTAAATCCCTGCAACATTTTCACTGTGGAATAATGCAATCCAGAATACATACCTATTTGGTGCACTTTTAAAATAAACATATCTATTCATTTAAATTGAAACATTAGAGAAAAATGGGCTTAAGGAATTAAATAATTCTATTACTGTTTATCTTTTCCCCTAAATTTTATATTCTAAAGGGAGATTTTAATTTATGTTTGTAATTCATGTGGAAGGTGTTAAGAGAAAACTCCTTTTTCAGCGGGAAGCTATGGGTCCCTCTTGACGGGGGAATGTGAGTGGCCTTTTGGAACAAATGAAATGTGACTAGTGATGCGTGACCCGGCTGCTCTGCCTCTGGGAGAAACTGTACAGGCTAATAAGTCAGAGCGCTGATAACCTTGGCAGCACATCATTGGTTTAAGGCTATGTTTGGGAAGAATATTGTCTGCAACTGAAAATGCCTATTTCTCTGTCATTGACATGACAAGAACTGCAGTCTGTTTTTAAGCATTTTTGTTCTCTGTGCTGGAGGACACTTTTCACATTTAGATTGTGATTGAATAACATTTTACTGGCTGAATAAATGCGATGATTTGCTGACCTTGGTTTTTGTCCATGAGGGGCAAGGTGATGTCATCACTGCCTTTCTTTCCAGTCTTGGATTTTTTAGTCACTCCAGTTGATGTCGGCTTTGAGAAGTCAAAAGACATTATATTACTGGATGACAACCACCATGTTGTGCTTTCCTCTTTTAGTTTTACAAAAGCCTGGTTCACCGGCTTCATTAGAATGTCTTAAACCGTAACACACCTTCATTTTTTATCACAAAGGACTAGAAAGAATGAAACAATCTCTCTTTTTCTCCTCAAAGCACAGCAGCTATACAATTTATATTTCAAATGAGCTCAAATATTACTGTGACAAAACACAGATTCTCTTACTACATTTTTCTACTGTATGTATAAAGGTTCTTGATTATTCATTGAAACAAACACACCAAGGAAGTGTAACCCTTAAAACCTTTACTTCATTTATTATCACATGGATTCTGTATTTAGCAGTAAGAAATACCTTAAAGTGACTCTTGTTCCAGCCGGCCTTGTTCAGAGTGTTTCTCAGGTCCTTGTAGGCCCATATTGTCTGGAGCACATGGGAAGCTGCCTTCGTCTCCCTTGCTGATTGGCTGACAGCAAATCATTAAAAACTTGTAAATAACGGAGGGACAGTGCTGTCATGATGAATGAAAGCCTTTTCTTCTTTAACAAATGTCAATACAAGATTTCGATTTCACAATACAACCTAACCAAACTTTAGCTTAACTAGAAAATGTGTGCTTTTTTCTGTAGAACAGTTATGCTGAATAAAGTTGACAGTTTTATGCAAATCATTTAAGTACCTTGATTTGTTGATGGCCACCAGTTTCTGAACAGCATGACCCTGTATGAGAGCTCGGGCGTTCTCTGGACTATCAGTAATGATCTCGTGGATCGTGTTCAGAATAGACACTACTGTATCGCCCTCAAGATTCTTTGCTGGATGCTGCTGCCCACATGGCAGGTTGCCGACAAGGTCCCTTAAGGCATAGCTCCCTGTAGTGCCAGCAGAGAGACAGAAATAGCATGAGAGGCAGGTATAGAGCGACGCTCATGCAGATCACAGCAGCAATTCTGTACCTATTAGGTCTTTATTCCTCCTGTCCATCGCCAAGTTGCGTAGAGCGATAGCCACAGCTCGCACCACTTTGTCCACATCTGAGCGCAACAGCTCGACCAAAATGGGGAGGCCCTTTTCTTTCCTCACAGTAGCCCGGATGTAGATGGACCACTTCAAAGGACAGAGTGTTTAAGAGCTGAGTGATGTCGACCTTGAGGTTTTTAAGAGAGATTTTACAACTAGGGACCTCTTTCTTGTCACCACTTTTCCCAAACCACCCATATCACAACAAGTACATTGCAGAAATAAAATGCAGATGTCAAGATATCATAAGGAAAAATTAATCTCACTGTCTTTCTTGCATGTGATGCCATTTAATTTCAAAATCTCAGGATTAAACTCCTTTAATCTGAGCAGAGATCTTGTATGGATCTTAAGTTATAGTGACATTCATTGCACAGTATATCTTGGCAAAGCACATTATTTGACAGCCCTATGGATTCGCTCTGGGGATCTAGCAGTAAAAGTGCCCTTTGATCAGGCATGCTGCTGACAAAGTCAGTCCCAGGGAGTCCAGTTGGATTAAGATGATTGACCCCTCATCTGACTCATTCTGCACATTTGAATATTGATGCTCCATCAGAAACAGAATCAGAAAGTCAGGCAAAAACCAAACACAAAAGCTGAAAGCAAACTGAAAGAACAGAGGCCACCGTGTGCAACAAATGCCTGAGGATGATGTCTTATTTGCTTGTGACTCAAAATCCGCATCCAAATTAAACTGATGTATTTATATCTAACTGATGACACAGGTACAAATCGATTTCAAACCTCTCCTCAAAAATAAATTAGAAGGGTACTGAGGCAGTACAAAAAATGGTATGCTGTTCCACAGTAAAAACACATGAACACAAATGAGTTCAATATGAATCAACTGTTACATCATTGCAAAGGGTAATTTCCTGTTTATGGCCCTACAGAGGAATTTATCATGTAAGTAGCCTATGCAAATCCAGCTTCTAAAGTCTAGAAGTGTTCCGTTCAACTCACAGCCCAGTTTCCAGCTGCAAGGTTCTGCAATGCTCCTGTGGCCGCCTCCACGGTGTTGTGGTTGTGACTGCAGGTGAGGAGTGAGAGGTAGAGCCTCACCACCTCTGGTTGGTATAGCAGTTCCAAACCTTAAACAGAAAATCAGACAAATTCAAGGATGACATTAAAGCAGTGGCACATTCCCTGAATCAGTGACTGAAGACTAAGATGATGGTCACCAGAGCATTTTGTGCAAATAGTTCCACATTTTATTCTATCTGCATTAGATAAAGTCAAGGTGGGCTCTGTAGGAATATAGAATAGGAACTACCATATGTGAAATTAATTAAACTCTCCATACAAGATAATTACAGCTCTGTGCTCCTGCAGGACTTTTGGATGGTTGATAAAGTAGCATCAAGCTGATCTGAGACTGCAACACGTTGTCATTTTGATTTGCATTCACTGGCTAACAAGGAAGATAGCACCTTTACCTTTTATACAGTATTCACAGCCAGAGAGTACTATTTTATCACTTACATAAATGATGCATCCATGGCTTTTGCAGCAATAAAGTTGCTCATAAAGCTCTAAATAAAGATGTATGAGTACATACAGTGTAGGTTATACAGAATCTTCAGAAACTACCAGCGCATGCCAGAACAAATTATTCCAGATTCTACGTCTTTAAAATGCTTTTAATTTGCTCTAATAACAGTCTCTTGCACATGCCAATGTGTGGCTGTGCTTTTAAAGCAATTATCTGTCAGGCCGTGCTGACATCATGCACACAAAGCAGATAATATGACACAGAAAGCAGGCACTGATGCTGGATAAAAGTGCTGTATGATAATGACGATGATAATGATGAACCTAATGTGTGTCCTGCTAATTTTTGCTTTATATCATAGTCAAATATATTCATTATTCTGTTCTTTAATCTAATATTAATTGTAAAATTTATGTGAAGTTGGTACTATGTATACCTTTCATGAGTTCTGTGCGTTTTGGTAAATCCATTGTACCATATTTTCTGTCCACAAATCCATTTTTCCAACCTGCACATTACAGACACATACACATGCACACAAACACCAACACCGAGGTTCATTATATTAGTGTACCAACAGATGTCAGTAAATTCAATGTGGTATTGAATCACAGTATTACTGCCATGAAAGCATTCAGGATTAACTGGCAGACTGACCTTGATTAAACCACTCCTCTGATGAATGTGGCCGAAGGGAAAAGTAGAAAATCAAAGATTAGATTTTGCTGGAAAAGGACATGGAAGTATAAAACAAAACTCCTTCATGAAGTGAGTCTCTGGAATAAATATCATCACATTCTCATTCAGAACAGAGATGCATCTGTCAAATTTGTATCATTAACTGAAATGTTAGTGGTAATGAAAAGTCACACAACTTTAAATCATAATTAACTCTAATCCTATTGTGTCTCCATTATTTTCTTTCCTACTGCATAAACGATTGCAGTCTATTTATTATCACATATCAGCTGTGATTTCAAATTGTTACTTGGATTGTTCATCACAAGCTTTGAATGGTGCAAAATATTCTTCTTATATTAGTTGCGTTGTGTAAAGTTGGATATGTGAGAGAGAGCAAAAAGAAATCCAAAAAACAAATACCGCCAAAATTCCTGCATGAAATGTTCAGGTTCTGGGGTGAGAAATGTGAAATTCTAAAATTGAATTTATAATTGAAAAAGATTAAATTATTGGTTCAATTGTTCTCTGCTATTGAAGAGGCCTCCACAGTTCTGACTGATGGTCTTTGAGGTGTGTGGCATGTTTCAGTGTTTTAACCAGAGTTTGCCTCAGGGTGTCGCTGCATTGTTAGTCCCGTGGTACAAATGCAGGTACAAATGGACACCTTACCAGTTATCTATTTCAAAGTGTAACGACCATCATTCCCCTGGGAATTCATTACCACTCACACCTTGATCTGTTCGACCCGTTCAACTCACCTTGTTGTGTCAATAAACGACTAGGTTGTACCTTCAATGGCCCTTACGACTCACAATGTAATGGGGCAGGTCAACAGTACTGATGTGATCTCAAGAATAGTTTGAATTGCTAGTGACTTCACAGGAGGTTAAATACATGGAAGTCTCCATCAGTCAAATCAGGTAAAACCGAGGAGGATTCTGACTGATTTCAAAGTGTTAGTTGCAGAATCTGAAATTTAAGCCTGTCTTTGGCCTAAAATATCAATAGTAATGCAAATCAAAGTCTACGGTGTTATTTGTTGCAAGTATCTTCTGCATCTGAAGATGATAAATGATGGTTTCTCTATATTCATCACATGGGATGAGCGACCAACCTTTGGGTCTTTTCCCTCCAAAACAGTCCGATTCGCTCTTCTTCTTCTGGTGACCCACTGACCTCATCAGCTGATTGACGTGGGGCTCTTGAAATCGCTCCACTCCTGGTATTTCTTTGTGAACGTGATATGACAGGTTTCGCAGGATGCAGACGCAGTTCTCCACCGACTAAACCAAAAACAATGACAGGATATGTCAATCAAATATAATACCAGCGGTAGGTGTTATGCAGGTGTTCACACTGACTAATTCTTGTACTCAGAATGAATTGAATATTTCTCTTCTCTTAAGCAAACAAATGTAATATTTCCTGAACTAAAAATAGAATTTTAACATTTCCGAGCCTCTAACTTTAAGTTAGTGCGATCAGTTCAGCAACCTTATTGTCGGTGTCTTTGTTGATAACAGCTGACTGAAGGGCGTGAAGGAGAGCATCCACCAGCCCCTCGCACTCTCTCAATCTCTGTCTGGCCTCCGCTCCATCTGAGCTGACGTTCCTGCAGAGAGTTTCGTGAGCAAAGCCGCAAGGACTCCATCACAAAGCTGACTTTTTTTATTCCGGCCATCAGACTCACCTCAGACATCCTGAGGTGTTCTTGAAGACTGTGGTCCACTCAGCACTCATCAGTTTGGAGGGGTCAGGTGGATTTTTTCTCCAGCCTGAGTGTGGGATGATGATCTCATCGGTCAGTGTTTGAAGCCCGTTATTGATGATCACCATCTTCAGTGGCTCATGTGAGGAGAGGTTCCACAGAGTACCTGCAGGGAAGATGGAGCAAAAGCTGTAAAGTTAAGGGAATGGCTCTAACTTGAGGAAGAGGAAGGTATTGACCTGTACCTGTGGCTAACTCTTTGACCTCCATGTTGCTACACTTCCTCAGTAGTCTGACCAAAGCTTGGATACCATCATTGTTTTTGATGGCCATCTTGTTATTGTGGTCTTTTCCGTAAGATATGTTGCGCAAAGCACCACAAGCCTTGCGGTGGACCTCAGGTTTAGGGTGATCTAGTAATTTCACCAACATTGGCACCCCGTTGAGCTGTCGCACTTCCTGCTTGATGCGATCATTCTCGTAACACAGGTGCTGCAAATAGGCGGCAGCGTTGGACTTGACTGGGTCCATCGGGTGGCTGAGCATCGAGATCACCTCGTGCAGGTTCGGGTCTCTCCATCGAGGGTCTCTGCGGATGCTGTCCAGGCTGACCATGCTGCTACGTTTGTGGGGGAACTGCAGCGTCTGTGCTCGACACATGGCCTGGAAGAAAGGATTCAGGTTCCCCTCTAACTGGGCCATGAAGGCATCATCATATCCACTTCTGAGGAGATAGAAAAAGTCATCCATGAATAGTCAGAACAACAATACAGAGTTTTTCATCTTAAATTTTGAGAATTTCATTATTTTAATCAACATTTTGGGTGATACCCTGATTTTCTTTATTGTTATGAGTTAAATAAAACGATAAAATTCTATGAAACATCTATGTTTATACAATTAGGCTGATTGTTTTTATTTTAAATATAGTTAACTGGGAGAAACAGCTGACCTAGGTTGATCGAAAAGTTAACTCCAGCTACAAAAGGTCACAAATTCCAGCCTTCAGTTCATGAAGGCTGGGTGTGTTGTGCAATATTTCTTGGCACAGCGGGGACTTTGTGGAGTCTCCTCACTCAGAAATGTCATTTGTGACTTTAATAAATTGTGCTCCAGTGAGTTTAACTGTATGATGAGTTGTGTATTGTAAACATTGTCACGTTGTTTGGGCTCACAACTACTTATTTATTGACCTTGCAGCAGCCTAATATTCCTGACTGATGCCAGCTGCTGCTTTACCGCTGTACACCTGTCTGTCTGGGTGAAGGTGACTGCTCAGAATACAACTGGGTAGTCTTGTTGTTATTATTATTATTATTATTATTATTATTAATAATAATAATAATAATAATAATAATAATAATAATAATAATAATAATAATAATGTTGTTGTTGTTGTTGTTGTTGTTGATTTAGTGGTTGACAATGGATGGATAGATGAATGGATGGATGGGTAGCAGTGGTAGTAATAGTAGTAGTGACAGTAGCAATAGTAGCAGCACTAGTAGTGGTAGTAGTAGCAGTAGTAGTAGTAGTAATAATAATAATAGTAGTAGTGGTAGTAGTAATAATAATAGTAGTAGTAGTAATAGTAGTAGTAATGGGGTAGTAATAGTAGTAGTAGTAGTTGTAGTAGTAGTAATAGTAGTAGTAGTAGCAGCAGTAGTAGTAGTAGTAGTAGTAATAATAGTGGTAGTAATAGTAGTAGTAGCAGCAGCAGTAGTGGTAGTAGTAGTAGTAGTAGTAGTAGTAGTAGTAGTAATCGTAGTGGTAGTAGTAATAGTAGCAGCAGCAATAGCAGTCGTAGTAGGGTTAGTAATAGTAATAGTAGTGGTGGTAGTAATATCAGTAGTAATAGTAGCATGGCTGGCAGGTTTACGCTGATGCCCATCCCGTCTGACTACGAGCAGAGGCCAGGTACACCCTAGATCTGTCACTAGTTTATCACAGGATTGAGTTACTTCCCCAAAGACTGAATACATGTGTACTCTGATCTGTAGTTGACCCTACGTCTAGGTACCATGGAAACCACAAGGGTTGTTCAATGTCACACAATCAGACTTGTGTGATCAATAGAGAATGATCTAATGGGTTGTCCTCTTACCTGGTCCTGGAGGGCTCCCTGAGGAGTTCCATAGTGGTAATTGGCCTGAATTGGGGGATTCCCCCATGTGTTGGGTAGTTGGCAGCTGGGTTTTCTCCACGCTCATTCAATCCATCCTCCTCTGTCTGGCTGCTGTGACCCACAGGGGCATAGCTGTCCCGGAGGAAGGGTAAAGTATGGTGAGCCCCAGGCTGGAGGTTATTGACGGGCCAGTAGCTGTGGAGGGTGCTGCGGGACAGGCTTCCATACCCTGTACATAAGTCACCCCCGATGCCTCTGTAGCTGTCAGGAAGGGTGTATACTCGTTTCTGCAGGGTGGCGTTCACCGGCTGACCGGACTGCGTTCTCATCTCAGGTTGTGTTGGCGCTGCAGCTGTTGTGGTTGGTGTAACTGACTCAGAAGGCTCAGTTTTTGTTTCACAAATTGGCGGCTCAATAGGAGTGTTATTCTGAACCTCTGGAGTCGATGTGAGATCAGCTGTGTCTGACGTCGGGGTGTTCTCCTGCTGTGGCTCTGATGATTCTTGGCACTCGCTGGGGGCCGACTCGCCCTCCTGTTCCAGGGCCTTGGACTCCTACAAGGATTGATGCAACACAGCTATTATCTCTAAAGGAAGTCTAATCAGTAAGTCTTTAAAATCCCATTTGTCCAAAAGGTTTCCTCTATCAAAATTAAATGCGACCAAATTGGTGTGTTTACAGTCAGGACAGGAACTGTTTTTCCATAATTCACATGGATTAGACCAAACATGTTTCTGATAGCTACATGTGTAATTAGCACTTATCTAAACATTAGCACCCGGTCTAAATCATTTCTCTATGAGATGATCAATCACAATCATGTCAACACATCCCTGACTTTGCCAGCCACCAGTAAATAATGAATTGTACTTTCCTGCCAAAGAATAATGAATTTCCCTTGTTGAAAATGACTTTAGATTGGAGTTTGATGAAACAACTTCAGGTCCAGACACTGTTCAGAAGCAGAGTAAATTGCAGGAAATTTAATTGTCTGGCTTAGTAAATTGATTTTGATTTTACCTCCTTCATCCTGGTGTGGTGTGAGAAAAGCAGAAATTTTAAGCACAGAAACATGTAAATCTGGAGCAGCTCAATGAATAGATTTAAACACCATAGCATCAATCCTCCAGAAGGCAATACCCTTCCGTCCAAATCAATAGAAGTGAGACTCAGAATTTTTCCAGTCTCTGTAATGAACATTTAGTACAGACACCCAAGGAAACCAGGCTCCTACAAGGAACCTCAGATGAAAAGGAACTCTTGTCAAGATTTTTTAAGGCATACATTTTGTCTTTGTTAAATTTTGGTGATAACACATTAAAAGCAGACAGTTAACAAAAGAAGTGTCAAGAGGATTTACAGACTTACCAAAGTGACAATTGGCTCTTCTAAGTTGTCAATTAAACATGTGGCCCAAAAAAGCATTTATGCCCCTTGAACTTTTCAAACATAAATTTATTTTTGAAAGGAATTTTACGTGAAAGACTCACACTAAAATGCACAGAATTGTGAAATATAAAGAAAATCTCACATGATTTTGAATTTCTTTTTCAAATAAAAAACTGAAAGTATGTGTATGTGTAAAATTATCCAACCCCTTTTCTCAGAGTGCAACAAGTTGCCTTCAGAAGTTGCCTGTTGACTGCTGAATAATCAAATGTTGATCTAAAGACTAATCAGAGGCCATGTGTGTGGAATTTAATGTCAGTACAACTACATTTGTTCTGTGATGGCCTCAGAGGTTTGTTAAGAGAACACGGGGGAGCAAACACTATCATGAACACCAAGGAACACACCAGACGGGTCAGGGTTAAAGTTGTGGAGAATTATAAAGCAGGGTTAGGTTATAAAAAGATTTCCCAAGCTTTGAACAACTCACAGAACACTGTTCAATCCATCATCCAGAAATAGAAAAAGTGTGGAACAAGTGCAGACCCACCAAGACACAGCCATCTACCAAAGTTACAGGCCAAACGAGGAGAGAACTGATCAGAGATGCAGCTATTGGTCGTGTACTGCCCAAATCTGGTTTTTATGGAAGAGTGGCAAGAAGAAAGCCATTGTTGAAAGAAAACCTGTTTACAGTTTGCCAGAAGTCATGTGGGGGAGATAGCAAACATGTGGAAGAAGGGGCTCTAGCCAGATGAGCTCAGGCTTGAACTTTTTGGCATAAATGCAAAACACAATGTGTGGTGGAAAAATAACACTGCATATCACTCTGAATGCACCATCCCCACAAACAAACACAGTGGCAGCATCATGTTCTAATGGTGCTTTTCTTCAACAGGGACAAGAAAGATGGTCAGAATTGATGGTGAAGATGGATGGAGCCAAATTCAGGGGGAACACTTGAGACTGGGGCAGAGGTTCACCTTCCAGCAGGACAAGGACCCGAGACATAAAGCCAGGGCAACAATGGAAGGGTTTAAAACAAATTATATTAATGTGTTAGAATGACCCAGTCAAAGCCCAGACCAAAATCCTATTAAGAATCTATACTAAGATCTGAAAACTGCTGTTCACAAACACTCCCCATCTGATCTGACTGAGCTAGAGCTCAGAAAAATAATCAAACATTTCAGTAGAGATGCAAGGATGGTAGAGACATCAGGGGGGCACTTTTCAGTTTTTTATTAGTAAATTTTTTTCTGAAATCATGAATAATTCTTTTGTACTTCATAATTGTGTTACACTTTTTCACATCATATTTGGGGACATAACATTGATTTAAAAAATATTATAAAAGTTTTGAGTTTTTTGTTTAAGTAATATTCCAAATTTAGTTTCAATTTATAATAAAAAAAATGTTGTTTATCATTTGTTTTGAGAAAATTGCTACAAACATTTTGTATATATCAAACAATAAGATGGTGTTTCGTGTTAGTCACGCTGTTATAACACCATGTGTCATCTCAGTGGGTGGCAGCAGTGTGTCATGAACCTCGGTGTCTGTCTGCTGAGGGGTGTCAGTCTCTGTCGAGCTCTCATTTGTCGACGTCATGACGGACGCGATGGAGGTGGGCGTGTCCAGTTCGTCACCAGTGGAGGAGTTTTCTAGAGTCGCCTCTTTAACCTCTTGGGACAAAGATAGTGGAGGAGGCCCCTCTGAACCCTGTTCCTAAATCACACAGACAGAAGTGAGTCAGTTGTTGTCGGTGTTCAGTGTCACCCCATCGTCATCATATGTCTTACATTAAATGACACCATGATGGCACAACACGACTTTAAAGTCTTCCCCAAATGTTAGACCAATCTGGCCAGAGGAAGATAATATCCTCCACCAGGGACATAGTGAAGCAGCAAAACTGTTAAATAGATGTAGTGGAGTTTGTTTACCTCTTCATTATGGTGGTTGTGCAGGTGTCATTAACAGTAACTATATGAGACATTACTATATGAGAAAATACTAGAACCAAATAAGAACATTTATCTGCAAGTGCTTTACCATAATTGTACTTGAATTCAGAATAAAAAATTTTTGAGCAAGTCAGAAAGGTGAGAAAGCTCCTAAAAAAGGTGACAAGCTACTAGTTCCAAGTACTTAATGACTAAAGCAAAGTGACAGATGAGTCATATTTCATTTTTACGCTGTTCACTACTTTCTTTGAAAAAAACATCTAAAACTAAAGTTACGGAGTAGGAGTATAAATTAGCTTTAAAATTCTAATCATACATTATTGTGTCTTAAATAATAAAAAAAATCTATCACAAGCAAATTGTAGCTGGGGACATTTGGGGATTCAAACCAGCAACCGTCTTAGTGTGGAACAGACAGTATTGTTTTAAAAAAAGGCCTAGAATATGTGAATTTTAACACCAATATCAGTAACACAACGTGGTTTAACTGTAGTGTATTTGTATTACTAAAGGAAACTGTCATGTCTAGCTAAGGGAAAGAAAATTTTATGCAATAAGAAACATCTCTGACTGCATGATGAAAATATAACTATGCTAACAAACAAACACCCACATTTTTCATTTAGTCCAGTTCATGAATTAAATGATGGGAATTTCACAAGCCCATTGGCTTCTACCCGTCAGCCCTTTTTGTCGGATGTAACATGTCCGAAAAAAATAAACTTAATAAATAAATAAATAAATGATGCACACAGTTCAATGCCTGATACGCTAAAAGTAAGAAAATTTGACTTTGAAAGAGTTGTTTTGTATTTGTCTGTCAGGCAGGAGGCCTACGACCAAAGAGGAGGTTTATGGATGTGGTGAGGGAGGACATGAAGGTAGTTGGTGTGAGAGAAGATGCAGAAGACAGGGTTAGATTGAGGCAACTGATTCGCTGTGGTGACCCCTGAAGAGAAAAGCCGAATGGAGAAGAAGAAGATTAAGCAGCTCTAAAATCAGTATTAATCAAACCAGAAAAACATATGAATAGTTATACAATCTCCTTCATATTATTATGGACAAAATAGATTCAGATGAGTGAAATGTGTATAGGTGGGTGAGAAGGAATGTCTGTCAAATATCTATTTGATACAAAACATTAGGGTGCATGCTGAAAAGAAGAAAGACGAAAACAGAGCAGTTGCAATGATCAAGGTGGGGTAAAGGAGAGTGTCTTCAGCAGGCGTCTCAGATACAGTTTAGTAGGTCAGCTCAAACGAGGGTAGCCAGAGTACACACACAGATGAAAGAATTGCATCAGTTTGCCCCAGAAATACAAATGGAAATACACAAACACAATCATTTGCCATCGAGCTCAATTTCTCCGTGGACTTTCCCCCGTGAAGCCGAAATTTGTTGTCACACTCTGTTCTCCCTGTGGCACACCTTCCCTCTAAACAAATCTGTAACGGAGCTCTTCTTCACAGGGGCCTGGCTCTAGCTCCTGGTGAAATGCAAGTGCATGTCCCCAATGAACGCCACAGAACAGGCAGAGAATTGATGGAACGGCGCATCATAGGCCTGCAATCATCCAGTTCATCACCAAAATCAAATGCATTCGTCAATGAGCCAAGCACTAGCTTTAAAAAAATAATCTGTTCATGTCCTTTTTTTCAATAAACAGATAAACAGCAAAAACACAACCTCTGCTATTGAAGTATTTCTGACCTTTATAAAAACTAGCCATTTTATTTTATTATGGTCAAACACCTTTAAACAGATGTTTCTCATTCTGTTATGTAAGTATGAAAAGCAGGCCTCTTGACAAAAACACAGCTCCATTGTAATGGATGTGCGCCATCGGTGTGTATTTTGCTACTGAATCCTGATTTGCCTCCACTTCAATCATCATCCCAGCTGTTGTTCTGGTACAGCATGTTGATACGTCTGAACATTTCCAGATATTTCAAAGAGGAATCTTCTTCTTTTTGCTTTTTTTTTTTAGCAAAATGGTTTAATTAACCAGAGTAGATTAATTATTCATAATCTTGGTGAGAACTGGAGGCAGGATCTGACTGTAAACACATTTTAGAGTAATTTTCTTGCAAACTGAGCGTTTATTACAGCGTGTCTACAAAAATTTGCTTCACTGCTCTAATGATTTCAAGCAATATCCTATTATCTTATTCTATTCAGTCTTGAGGGCCCTATGATTGCAGCAGTTGAATTTCCAAAAGATCCAGGAAAAAATAATAGTAGAAACAGCCCATCAAAACATTAGAGTGCAATTAAAAAGGTTGTATGCTGGATAATCACTTCTGAAGCATTATTCATGGTCTATTTTTTAAGTGAGTTGCTTATTTGTTGCTTGATCGTGTTTTTATTTCAGCAGACATTAAATTCTGGACTGAGCAACAAAATATTTAAAAAAACAACGACAAAATTAAATAAGCTGCTCACTCACTGCAAACTCTCTTCTTTCTGAGGCTGCGGCAGTAAACCGGACAAGTGCTGAGAACTCAACTGTACTGCATTAAATCAGGCTGCAGTGAACAGCTGGCTGTATGTGAGGGGAAAGAGCTCGATTTCAGGAGAGCTCCTCGTACCCATATACAAAGTATGGCATCGGGACGAGGAGATGAGATGGCCACGCAGGAGAATTTGGCAGCAGATAGGTGACCCATGCTTGAATGGACATTGTTAGGCTTAGTTAAGATAACGCCTGACCAAAAAAAAAAAAACAGATTTGGTATGAATGTCCTCTACAGACAGCTTTATTAAGGATTTGGATGATGATAATAGGTTGGACAGGACCCTGTGTGCTGTCCCTGTCGGAGCTCCGGGGAAGGCCGGGCCCCTGTGAGTCAAAGCTCTTTTAAATAACTCATTGCACCATGGCTAACGATGAGTGCTCACAGAGCCAAATAAGAGATGATGGCTCTGAATCTGGCTTCAAAAAAGAAAAATTCAGAATGGTGTATACATGCAGAAGGCAGAAGGACATGATTAGCATCTCGTTAACATCAACTCACTGTGTCGAGGCCAGCTGCAGCCAGGTTCACTCGGCAGTGGTCTGATCTACCACCGAGTGAGTTCAGATTTTGGTGAACAGTTCAAAGACACAAGCCCCGTAATCCATGACTCAAACTTGTCACAAATCCTTTTGAAAGACAGGAAACGATTTGAGAAATGGCCACTCTCAAACGCAATTAAATCAGTGAGGCCAAGTCATTTTTCAGTGATCAAACCAGAGAAGCAACCAGGCTTAACAGGCAGTTCGTCTTTATCACACTGCAAGATTGAGAGAGTAATGCGTCCGCTGGATAATAAAACATGACATCAACCCACTGATGTCAGAAGACATTAGTCACAACTTTGTCTGAACTCGTCTGCCCTGTTATTTGTTGAATCAGTGAGGCTCATAATATTTTCCAATAGATTTATAGATTGTGTCACTGCACATCAAAAATCAAAATGGCACTGAAATTACAGATCCATTAGGAGACTCTTCTTATTTAAGATTTGTTTCCTGCTCTACTAATGTAAAAGGTATGACATGATTCCAATAATCTACTGAAAATATGCGAAAGAAGCAGAATAATTCGCAAACTTTCCACCCGGAGGCTCCTTTCAGTCTCGGTTACGCTCTGATCCTCAAATAGTTAAATGGTGCATGGTCAGATTTAATGTACCTCTGATACATCATGGCAATACACTTACTAGAGTGTGTGCAGCATTTCCCCCTAGGGTGGGGGGTGGAGGAGGGGAGGGGTTGTTAGGGGGGGGGGGACAACCCTTCCTTATAATGCAATCAAAGATTATCCCCTTTAATGCTTGCCTATGCAATTGAAGACATGCACGCACGCACACCAGCATACACAGACTTGATCAAGATATTAGCATCTTGTCCCCCTTGCACAAAAGGAGACTGCACTGATCTCACTGAGCAGCGGCGAGAGGCAAGAAGGTGAGGCGACTGATGCCTCCTTCATTCATCATGACAGAGGCAGAACGCAAAGCTGTGGATGGAGGGCTACAGTTCTCTGCAGGAAGAAAAACAAAATGATGGAGGGTACAGAGCAAATACAGCCATTCCAACACACACACACACACACACACACACACACACTTACCTCTTTCACTTCAGCAGGCATTGCCAGATCATTTCTGCTTCCCCTACAGATGATGAACGAGATCCGTCCCCAAGTGAGACGTCTGTTTCTCTGCTAAATGTTTGCCTCGACTCTTCCTTTGAGCATTTGAGGCAGTTCAAAACGTGAACAGCCATCCCTTCTCCCCAGCCCTCAAAAAAAAAAGAAGGAGAGAGAGAGAAGAGAGAGAGAGAGAAAGAGAGAAGAGAGAGAGAGATAGAGAGAGAGAGAGAGAGGAGAGAGAGAGAGAAGAGAGAGAGAGAGCTCTCTCTCTCTCTCTCTCTCTCTCTCTCTCTCTCTCTCTCTCTCTCCTCTCTCTCTCTCTCTCTCTGCCTTCTCTCACTTTCTGCCTCTGTTCCTCCTTTTTCCTCACAAATACACACTAGATGCACCATGCACACATTTGCTCAACACAGATGTTCCATCACACACACACCCACCCACACACACACACACACACACACACACACACACACACACACACACACACACACATGCACAGCGTGAAGCAACAAACGTCAGACTCCCTCCCACTGCTGCACTCTTCCTCTGTTCTTTGCTGCAGTTAATGTGTGCGCTATTAGCGAGGTGCTGAATCAACTGTGTGACGCCGAGCCTGTGAATGGCTTAGGTAAGTGCAGCCCTGCAATCCCTTCACTCTACGCATTATTTTTTTTTCTCACAGCCTTTTGTGCACGAGGGTATGACACATGCACACGCACACGCACACACACACACACACACACACATCATTCTCTGTGGGTCCACAAGCAGATGCAGCTGGGGCTTAGATCAGCCTGTGTCACCCATGTGCAGCATTGGAGCAGGAGAATGGAAGGTCCATAATTTGCAGCACCAGACAAAGAGAGACAATCCGTATTGAACAACTGTGCTGGGAAAATTGTTCCAATAAGATCAAAATCCCCCTTTTTTTAAGAAAAAAAAATCCTCCATCCCTTTCTGTCCATGAGTCTTCATAAAAAAAGCTGCTCAATTCCCTGACATTTGGTAAAAGTATGGTATTAAATCAATATGGTACTACATCAGAAGACAATTAATGAAGGAGTAAGTCATAGTCACATCTGTTTTTCCTTCTTGTGCTGGTTGGTTGTTCTCTGGTGGAGCAGGTGTTGAAAGGAGACAAAGATCGGGGTGAAATGGTCTGAAATAACCACATCTGACAATGGGGATAAAAATCCTTTCTCCCAGTGGCTGTTAGAAGTCCATGTTCTTTTACTTTCTCAATCAATTACATGAGATCTTACATCAGACCTCTTGCACAGAGGCAGCAAAAATCTGACTAAAAATGTTCTGCTTTCATCCACAGAGAGCTCTCCATCGGCTCTCTCGTTGATTTAGGAGTAACTCTCCTCAATACCATTGATCTCAGGAGAGTCTGCTGTGTTTTCATCACCTTAGTTTGCCTAAATTTTGAAAATGAAATGTAGCCTATTGTTTTCTTCTTAAGCTAAAACTGCTTCGTTTCATAGTTGCTCTTGATTTTTTCATATAACGCCTTGTCTTTGTCAACCTTATCTTCATTTTTCATTTCATGATATCCACTGCTCATTCTTTCTTGCATGTTACCTCCTGCATAGTAATATCACACCAATACCGCTGCATGAAACATCGGTCAAATATGACTAAAAATAAGAACACTGCATTCTTCATTTCAAGCATCGAGAAGATAAAATACATGTTACTAAATGAGTTAAAAGTAAAGCGCTTTTACTTTGAAACATCAGCGTTCATTAAAAAAAATCAATCGTTGTGAATCGAAGTTACATCCATGAAGCAGCAGTTTTCTCATTTGAAATATTTACGGACATGCAAAGCAGATCCATTTGTTCCAGAGATGATTACTGACGCTCACTGCCCTCCCACCGTTCCATCTCAGTGCAAGTTCCATCCAATTGAAAATATCAGCATTAGGTGCTTTAATGGATTTGCATCACTGATAGAAACTGGAGTACACTGGGTATTTTTGTCATCTTTTTTGAACACACTATCCAATGGAGATTCAATGGAAAAATGAACACATAGAGACATTTGCAGAAGCAGAAAATGATAGAGCCACTGACCAACAAGGAAATCAAAAGTCATGGCGCATGGATTTTCAAATGGTGAGTTGTTCAGTGGAATTATTGATGGGATACATGAATGAAGAGATGACGGAGGCAGAACATTCGCTGGCCAACGACGATGTACCTGTTCTTTAGCAGATGAATGGTGCTGTTCAATATCAATGAAGACACAACTGGTTTTTAAAAGGAATAGGAATCAATACTCTGATTGGTTAAAGTCTTATAATTCCCAGAAGAACCAATTAGTAACCTTGACATCTTGTGTCTTTCATTGCAGTCAGTTTTTGCACCGTAAATGCACATAATGATGAAATAGGACTCAATGTATTTAATGTTTCACTCACTCCCTCTGTGAAGTCAAACAGAGTTATGTTCACCTGATTATACACAAGGAATAATTGTTCATATTAAAGAGCAATTCTGTTTGCAGATCCTGCTAAATACCACACACTCAACCTTTAATTGGTGAAACGTGATAATATGAATGGATGTGAAGTACAAGTAAAGACTATTCCAGCTTCACCACATACACATACTTGTATTTACAGTACACGAGGTGTTTAGGAACGTTTAAATCTCACTTCTGCTAAAAATAATTAGTTTGCAAATGATTGCATTCGGCTCCATTTTCATTTTACACAGCATTCTAATTCTTCAGGAAATGGGGTTTTTGTTTAAAGAGCAATTATTAGAGAGAATTTGTGATTTAAAATGTTTGAACAATAACAGACAATTTCATATTTAATACCTGAACCTGCTGTCACAGCTTTGTGTGGGCCCAGCAAAAATGAAGAACTCGATTTACTGATAGTGTATTTCCCCTGGGTGTACATTTTTGTTGCTATTACACCTAATGGTATAATGGATAGATCTGACAGCTGAAATGATATTTCATTTCTTATGAGCCTCCTTCATTTTTTGAACCGCCTCTCCTCCTGATGGCACCTCTCATGCGTGCTCCTCTTTTGCAACAGATTGTTCAAACAGACACATTACACAAGAATAAAATATAAACTCTCTTCTTCGAGGACTTCTCTCTGCATCACGTCTGCAGGATAAAAAGAAAAAAAATTAGTCATTGTTTGGACCGTCAGCAGGAGCTGCTCTCACACAAAGACTCTGTATCCATTTCAAACACACTTCTCTTCCAGTGTGTCTTCATTTTCTAACTGCATGCTTTTAATTTCTAGTCCTCATCATGTATGGATTTGTGGGTTTGAATTAATTCACTATTTTAAATGACTCCTCTTCCAAGCCCTCTAAGGGGGAAAGGACAGCAACGTAAACTTACCCAGCTGATCTAAGGGTCTTCTTCTTTTCCTTTTGGCTTGTCCTGTTAGGGGTCACCACAGCATGTCATCCTTGTCCATTTCAATCTATCTCCTTCATCCTCCTCTCTAACACCATCTCTTCCCTCATTACATCCATCCACCTTCTCTTTGGTCTTCCTCTTGCCCTCTTGCCTGGTAGCTCCATACTCAACTCCTTATGTCAAGTGACATTCTACCCTATACTGTGTATACTGTGTATTGGGCTATGTCAGTTAAACTTTCTTTTAAATTGAACATATTGAAACACTTCCTGGACTTACATCCATGTGGCTCGTCTCATCAAACTGCTTTGTATCCGCTCGAATTGGAAAATTGCACAACCACAAGTCCTGGCACATTTTTGTATTCACTAAGTTTACTTCTTATTCATACATTACACATTATTACTTATACGATTACACATGAGTATTTTTATAATTTTTTTATAATATTTTTTCTTCTATGCTATTCTATAGGGTAGAATTGCACTAAAACCTTAGTGAGACATTAAATGTACATTTATGAGCACATGGTTATTCATACTGACTGCAGGTGTCACACAATGTCACATAAGGCCTTTTTGTTGTCCCTTTTAAAACACCACATACGTTATTGGGTTCTAAATGAAGATTTGAATGAATGAAATGAATGAATGAAATCGACCTTGGTCTTCAGAATTATAAAGAAACCTTGGTAGGTTGATCTAAGTTTTGTAGAGGTGGAAGTCAAAAAAAGTTTTGAAGCATGTGAAAGGGTGACATCATGCAAGGCCTTGTTGTATCTGGCTGTCATGTATTTATTATATGGGAACCCAGTGAAGGGATGCAAGGGCAAACCATTTTGGTTAGAGATAACATACTGTATAGTATATATCAAGAAAAGTATGGTACCCAGGATTATACCTTGTGGAATTCCACACTGTGTTGTGGGTAGTTAATGACTTCAAACATCACAAACATATGATAGATTAGATGATGGGGCGGCCCAAGAACATTGTTCACATCAGGTAGTGCCATATTCATTATTTACAATGTGCTAGAAACTCATTGTTATTCGTGTAGTAGAATTGTGTGTGGTGAAAAATACACTGGCCGTTGAACGATATTATGAGGTCATTAATATTAATGGGGTCAGTGGATGGAATGTTATAAAAACAAAGGAGAAATTGTCTGCAGACTGTGAAATGAGGAGGGAGACATGTCAGGAGGTGTGGAAAACAATGCACTGTTGGTCAGACATACAGCATTTGGAGAAAGTTCAGGGCAAGGGTAAAAACGATGTCAAGAGTGTAACCATAAAAAATAAATGGAGAACCAAGTTAAAAGATTTGTGTATATTTTAAAAAATTGTCTTTGGACGTTCAATCACCAGCTGTCATCGATAGAACCACCGATGTCAGAAACGTAAAAACAATTGCTTGGGTTTGGAGGGACAATGGAAAAACGTAAAGGGGTTTCATGCTCAATATTTTAAAACAGGTAATTCTGACATAATGAAATTATCTGATGTAATTTGATAAGATATAGAACCATCTATGAAAGACAGCAATGCTCAGATTTAATCAATCAATCATACAAGTTTTATTTATAGAGCGCTTAATCATGGCAACAGACATTTCAAAGCGTTTTAACAAACAGAGAAACCCAACTGAACCCTCCAGAACAAGCATAAGCGACAGCAGCGGTGAAAAACTCGCTCATTGAGGAAGAAACCCCGGGCAGGACCCAGACTCTTTTGGGCGGCCATCTGCCTTGACCGGTTGGGTGGAAAAGAAATACAATGAAGGTAAGAACAGGATAAGAGAAAAAGAGAGCCAGAGAGAGAGAGAGTGGCAGATCGGTCAGATAGAGTCAGTGTCAATATGGTTATAGTTAGGATTTGAAGCAGGCGCTGAGGTGGGGACGGAAAAGTCAGGCTGCGTTCACCGACTCCTGGGTTGTTGTCTTCAATACACGTTTCCCATCATGTAGTTGGTTAATTCAAAGCACAATTACAGCAGCAGGGATGACTGTATGGTGGCACAGAAGAACAAAGGCAGCAGGACCCCAGCCGATGGATAGATGAGAGGTGATACTGGTGGAATAATCCAGGCGTTGGTTAACAAAATCCAAATTGTGAGATATAATTGTGTTACGCTGGAGTAAAATGAAAGACCGACACTGGTTGGGATCTGAGTTAGACTGTTTGCAGTATAAACAGACGAATGGTGTTTTACACATTTGTGTGGCCTTTTCTTTTTTACCACAGGGATATGATGGACAAGAAGAGGACCAGCCACAGCCAGAGCAGTAGAGGACTGCTCCCTTTGGATGGGCTGTAATTATTACTGCCTATTATCTATAGACACTGAAATGAACGGAGAGCACAATATAGCATCAACAAAAACCCACAAAGAAAAAGACTTATTACATTATTGTGTGTCTAGAGCTTTAGTTGCGATGCAATGCCCACACAGTCTTCGGTGCTCAGTGGGAGTTGCACATCCTTTTCCTGTGGACTCTGCCACACAGAGGCACAGTCAATGCACATTTTTGTCCTGATGAAACCCCCGCACCGCTCTGTTCGCGCTGGCATGTGCATCTGAGTCAAATTCAATTTAACGCAAAGACAAAACATCGAAGAAGAGTTAAACAGAAATACAGGAATATGTGCCAGCCGTGTGGTGAATGCTGCTTGTAGTTCAGTACGGCAAAATAACACTGGAAATACCAGAAAAGGTCAGCAGCTTGACTTTGGAGGAGAAAGGTCACGTTTCCTTTTAATATTCAAATGAGGCTCTGTGGCTCAGGCACTAAATGTTTAAGTCAAGTGTAGATAAACGTGACATTTGTTTAAATTCTCTTCCTGGAGAGAATCCAGTAAGATTTAAGGTTTTCCATTAGATTTTGAATAAAAAAGCAGCGCCTGATTTTGACTTTTATTTGCACCTCCTCGTTCAGCTGATGCCACTTTAAGCACTTTAAGCATATATCACACCCCTTCCTGGTGATTTGATAAATAATGCTAATAATCAGAGGGAGAAACAAGCCGGGCTGCTATCAGTCCAACTTTTCTTTGTCAAGTGTCGGCGCAGCAAGTGTTTAATCGCACCCACAGAGAGCTGAAAGAGGAAATGAAATGCATCAGTGCCACTGCAGCTGAAAATTACAATCAGCTAGTTCAGCGATGCCTCTGATGATGGAGCATATCAATGAGCTGAGAGAAAGAGAGCGAGCGAGAGGCAGAGAGGGAGTCAGCGGCGCAGATGTAGGTCAGTCTGTAGTGTTTCCAGGAGTATTATACTCAATTTACGATGGAGATTAATGAGAATAAGATTAACTCATGTCAAGAGGTTATCATGAGTCCATATTTCTTAAAATCGTTTGTTTTATTTTTATTGTGATGTTTATCATATGTGATTCTTAATATACATTATGTGTAATACAGGTCAACTATTCATCAGTGATGATAAATAAACCTTGTCTTAAGGCGTATATTCAAAACTTAACGTTGCACCACAATGAAAACTCAATTGTAAACTCATCCTTCAGTCTTTGGCAGCTTTTTAGAGACCCTGACGAGACTCAGTCTACAGACCTTAAACCTGACAGTATCGTGATTGTCATCAAGCGGGACCAGCTCTTCAGGGTAAAAAAAAAAAATCGATGGACTTTGGCAACACTACACCGTCCTCCGATGTCGGATGGAGCTGCAGCCAGTCAGGTAATCTCACCTGAGTTTATAGGATCCACGTTCTCCTCTTAGTTCTCACCAGCTGCCAAAAGATTACTCATCGTTGGCTCCATCCACAGCCCGCACTTCAACAAAGCCATGGCCCTGTGCAGAGTCAGCTGTGTCCTGGCCTCCTTCCTCAGGGCTAAAGGATCCTGGAATAACTAACATCAGGAGGTTTTTCTTCTCCGTGACAAATGATTTGAGAGGAAACCAGGAATTTTACAAAATGACTTGAATAGCTATATCTGGAAATAGTGAATCCTTCTAGTCCTTTATTAGATGGGGTTTGACACTTTAAACTGAAGAGGATGGCCAGTAAAAGTCACATCAGTCAAAACACATTAATAATAAAATCAACTTTCAGTGATATGTTGCAGACAGACACAAAAAACAAAAGGTGCTTGCATAACATCCTCCCACTCATCAAGGAAGCAAGGAAGGAAAAAAAATGCAGAAATCAGTTTGACATGTACTAATTTATACATCTTTTGCGGCTGCAACATTTTGTCAAGGCCAAGCATTTGTCAAAAATATGGATGTGAACAGGTTTTATGTGGATTTGAAATGAAATAATAATTTCAAAAAGAGGACATAAAATGCGGCAACATTTCCTCCACGAGAGGAAACTTACTTCAACGGAAGATTAAAAAAAAAGACTTGAGGACAGAAAACGAAGCAACAATAAAATTCTCTCAAAAGTCTCTCAGTTTTTCTTGAAAGCAGGAAAACATTGACCCTGCCTTTTTAAAATTAATCTACGCTGGTTGCCATGATGGAAAACTAAAGATAATGGAGAAGAGACTAATATAATGAGAGCTGAGAGGGTTTTTTTTTTGTTCATGCTTTATGTCTTTTGTTGTCAAGTCTTTAACTAAAGCCCCTACAAGTGAATCATTTTTAATCCCAGTGAATTTACCCATCTGGCAAAAGATCTATCAGTTGTTGAGCTTTGTTCTGTATTCCTGCCAGCAACTTAAATTCGACAGGGCTTTGTTGGTGTCATATCTGCACTCCCACCTGTTATAAGGTCAAGTGTAACAATAACTCACAAGAAAAGCTCCAATCTCAGATTGTCATGTCTCGCCATTTATCGCCCAAAAAGAAATGTGCGATTGTCGATCAGAGCTGAAGTTAATAAAAGTCTCTTTCCTAAGAAGAATTTCTGTCATAGAGACTTATGAACCCGTAAGACAGAAGGACAGGCAGAAGAGGAGGCTATTCCAGCTGTCTGAAATGGTAAGAGGCCTGATTTTTCATCAAGTCCCTCGTCTGACCTCTCTGAAACCCCAAGAATATTACAGCAGTCTAGTTTTTCACACTGATGATAAATCACTGGATCTCTCGGAAATTGGGGAATATAGTCAACACTCCACTGGTCTCTTCTGTGGTTGTAGCTGTCGACCATGATTATATATTACATTTATTGGTATTTTATGCACAAAAGCTGCCCAATTAGGTCTGACTGCATTACAGTCATCGCACCCTCTTCTGGAAACCACTAGAGGGCGCCACTGCAGAGCCAGTGGAGCTGTCCTTTCATGATTTCATTTTTCTAAACCCTGCTATGTTCACTTCATCCCAAATGTATGCATGGAGCACCTTCAAAAGTAAAGGAATCAGCCGGTTGAACTACGATCGTAAAAATATCATAAAAACAAGAATGAAAATTACAAAATTTTATTATATAAACAGCTACAAAATTTTTATTAAATAGTTTTTTTTTTTTCCAGCAGCAGCGTTGGAAACAAATCGAATGGCATCACATTGTTTCACAAAAACAATATCAAAACATACAAGCAGATATGTATTCCTCTCAAAGCCCTTCGTCTACAGCTCATTGAAAGTCTTTTAAGATTTTCTGATTTGGTCAAACTTACACAACTTTGTCCATCTTTCACTGGTATTTTGTTCCAACACGCCCTCCCACGCAGGAAAGTCTCCACTGGCCTCTTATTTACAAAGTATCTCAGAGTTGTTAAGACTGAGACTAACACTGCATAGATGATTCATTCACACCACCAGAAATATCAGAAATATGTTGCTGCTTTTGTTTATTTATTTTACACCTCCCAGGGTGACTGAGTCTTTCTCCTCAGATGTGAGAGAGGATCTTTTCGCAGTGGTATGGGAGGGATACGAGGTGACGGAGGTGGTGGACATGGCTGATAAACGGGGCAGAGTGGATGTGGAGGAAGGAAGAGGTTGAGTTTGTCTCTCGGGGTTGCAGTAAGCCGGAGAGGAAGACCTGCCCTTGGTTTGGAGGCTGCTGCTGCTGCTCTGCAGAGGAGAGCTGGAAGTTTTCGGGCCTCGGGTCAAAGACGAGGTGGAGGAACTGGAGAGATGTGTGGTCCTTATGCCGTAACCGAGAATACCCGTACTCATCAGAAACTCCCTGGAGCCATAGGCAGGAGGGGTGGGTCCACGGGAGCCTGGAGGTCGGATGTTTTCTGGTGGAAGACTCCTCCTGGTAGGGATGTCGTAGACCCCCACATCTGTCCCATATAGGGCCTGGGATCTCGCCTGGAAGCGCAGCATCTTCTCCCTCTCTTCCATCTCTCGTCTCTCGTGGATGGACGTCATGATGGTTTTGGAAAAGTTGTCGTAACGCGCAGCGGCAGACTTTGGAGGTGTCAAACCTTGTTGGCCGAGATCGCGGAAGCTGTCTCGGAGACTTTGAGACATCATGTCTCGCATCGCCAGACCGGGAGGTGGGATTTCTCGCGTCGTCACACTTTGGGATGCCAGGTCTCTTGCCATTAGTCCTTGAAAGGATGGAGAAGGGTCTCTTTGGATAAAACCTTGGAAGGAGGGTGAGGGATCCCTCGAGGTGAGACCCTGCAAAGAAGGTGAGGGGTCTCGAGGCTGAGGAGACTGCCTGGTGACACCCATAAACACGGGACTGTAGGCGTGGGGTGGGGGCCGCTGCACCACGGTCCCATCTGCACTCAGAGCCATTAAATGAGGGTGGTAGCCAACTGGAGGAGCCCCTCTCTGAGCCAGAAATTGGGAGTCCGCGGGGTTGAAGAGGTTATCGAAGGAGAGGCTGTTGCTGTGGTTGGCCACCAGGCTGGGAGGGGCGATGATGCCTGGCAAGGGACTAGAGGCCAAACTATCGCCATGCATAGCAGGCAGCTGGGATCTGCTGCCGTGGCGATTGCCGTGTTTGAGTGTGAAAGAGCGAGAGTTGAGCGTGAGAGAGCTGAGCTGTAGTGAAGCGGAGGTGCTGTTGGTGTGGGCAGACAGGACAGACTGCTGACTGACTCGCCTCGGACTTTCTTTAGGGTGGAGGTCCGGACTTTTATTACTTCCTTGTTGATCTGATGCCTTCATCAACTAAACAACACAAGAAAAAACAGACAACATGTGTGAGATAAAGTCCAAATCAGTGATATCAGACTATTAAAGTAAAACAAACTAAGAAGCACCTGCTCTGGAGGAATAGGTGATGATCCTCTGGATATGGCCTCGAGGACAGGCCGGAGCTGCGGCACCGTCGGAATGGAAACAGGAATAATGGATTTGTTATGATGTCCCAACTCTGGAAAAGAGAACATTTATTGATCATTTACACAGAAAAAACAGAAAAATACAAAAACGCCACTCCGCGATGAACCCATGAAGGCTTTAAGTCACTTGTGTAGATTTTACTATTTAAAACTGGCTGAATGATTTCCAAAAACAAATTGATTATGATAAACTTTGTGTCAGGATCTAAGCGTCAAAGGCTACACTTCTGTTTCAAATAAATGTAATATTGTTCCTCTAATTCTCTCCTGATTGAAATGAGAAGTATTGCATTTTTTGGAGGGACTACCTTCAGCTGTGGATTAAAACACATTGTGATTCTGCCGTAGTACCAAAAATAGCACCGTAGCCATGTACGTGGGATTAAACTGATGTGACCCTATTCATAGTGACGGAGAAACATGACAGTAATTTCACCTGCATGGCTCATTAATAGTTGGGAAAAAAAGATGCATTTTTCATTAGATATATCCTTAATGTAGAGTTGTGTTTCAGGATAAACAGCCGCATCAGCGATGTCTGTGTGTCATCCTACAGTACCATCCATGGCAGACCGTTGGCTTTTCATCAGGCTGTGGTCTGGTTTTGGTGGCAGCGGCGGTGGCGTTCTCACTTTGATGTCTGACAGCGGGACAGCTCCAGCTGAGGTTCTCTGACAAGAGAGGAAAAAAAAACCCACACAAACATAAAAGATCTAATCCCTTGAGGTTGTAATCCTAGGAGAAAAAAATTTGCCTGCATCTCGATTTTGACGTGTAATTTATCAGCGCGTACTTTAATGTGGAGATCCTGATTCTGAACGCCATTGTCTCTGACTTTTCCTTGCATCTGCCTGTCGATGTCTGGCCTCAGGAAAGGAGGATGAACGTGGATCTCCATCTTCTTGCAGGGCCTCGCCGTGTACCTGTCGCCACATGACAGAAACCTGGGTGCGTTTCAGGCCATTCTAAAAAAAAACCTGACGACTAGAGAGCGGGCTCTTACGTTGGAGAAATGGGGCTGCAAACCAGATACTCCAGGTTGTTGCAAAAACCTCGTGTGAAAGGATTCACTCCGCCTTGAAACTTCCCGGTTACCTGTGGCATCATTTTTATTGCAATTTATTGCATTTAAAATAGTTAATAGATCAGAAATTGCTTTTACAGTCACTGCTTATCAAAAATAACTCTGACTTGTTCATTGGTGGTGCGTCCTCTGGACACCAGGTACAGATGGAAACCAGTGAGACCCAGGACTGGGATCAGAAACAGCCCTGATATGCTGATCACCACCAATCTGGGCTTCCTGTTAAGGAAATCTGCTTGACAGGAGACCCAATCAGTCACATTTAACGCACACACTCGCATACCCGAGTGCGTGTAAGGATACGTGATGGCGCATTGCAGCTTCCATAAGTCATCCACGTGATGCAGGACGTATATGAGGCCAAAGGTGAAGACGCCGATCATGTGAGCTGTGAGCGACAGCAGAAACAGGAAGAAATAGCGATAGTTTCTCCTCCCGATGCAGTTGTTCACCCAGGGACAGTGGTGGTCAAAGTCCTGAAAGAGGAAATAAAGAAAATCAACCAGAAAAACATCTGTGCAAAGCTGTGCTTTGGAAAATACACTTTAATACAGGCCGTCTGAAATAAATTGCAGTCCTACGGAGAGTACAAAGGATCTGAGGAAAGGATTAACCTGATTAATGAGATCCCCCCCCCCTCCACCCACCACCTCCATCACACTCTGTCCATCATTCACTGTGCAGAAATCCCCCTCTATTGACTTTACCCACACACGACGCTGCACTCACTCCTTTCACCTCCCTCCCCTCCCCCACTACTACACTTGTTTTTCACCCTCCCGTGGGTGCAGATTCTAGCAGATAAAGATATCTGCGATTTGCCTTATGAAACAACCCGCCCCCCCATCGATGCACTGACCTCCACACAGTGATCACAGATGCTGCAGTGGGAGCAGCGTGGAGGTCTGTAGAAATGACACGTGGCGCACCACTTCATCCGCACCTGGACGCCCTTCACCTCCATGTTCTTATACAGCGGAGCGCGGAACTCGTCGTCCTTGTCCTCATCCTCGTTTGCTGCAAAGCAACGTGGGATATCACTAAAAGTTATACTAATCTATATTTCATACCATAAGCATGTGATCGCTTTGATTACTAACCCACTGGCAGCACACCGGCATCCATAAAGGTGGCCATAGTGAAGTTGGCTAACACGAAAAGGAAGAGGATGGCGCAGCATGGCGGCACTGCAGGGCAGATGGTCACAGCCAGCCACGGGCATCTGATGACAAAAACACAAACTTATATCAGCGACTGATCCGAGCCAGAATTTATGTGATAAATAAATGGTTTGATAAGTATTTTTGAGCTTTTAAAGTATCCATGCCTCACAGGTTGGGGTTAACACAAATCAGGGCTACAGAAAAGATTTGAAGGGATAATCTTCATTTATTCATCCATTTATTCCGACGGGAGCAGCGGATTCCAAAAGTTATTGTTTACAGGGAAAGATAAGCGTGTATTAGTGTGTAGAGATTAGATGACAATATCTGTGTTACACAGCAAAGCGGGTCAGAACTGCAACTAATGATTATGTCTGATATGGATCCATTTGTTTATTGTTTTTTTCATGTCGCACACTGGAAAAAAGTTTATTGATTCCAACATAACCAATTGCTTACTAAGATTAATTAAGTCACAATTTACAATGAATATAAAGCAGACAAATTATCCATCATGAATTACTGAAACAATTACAATTTTAAATGATTCTGATTAATTTTAAAATGTTTTGAAGGAATTTGCAAAGACTGGAGTCTCCAGAGTCTGGTGGGGTTACTGTCTGAGGATGGTTGGGATCAAGTAGAACTGATTGATTAATCAAATATTAAATCAATCAAAATAAATTATTTTTTAAGCAGTTAATCGTTTGTCATTTTTAATGGCTACCCAAAGTTGTTATGATGTCATTCATTCATTTTCATGTACCGAAAATGAATGAATGAATGCATCCGCCGTAGCGGGTCACGGGTCACAGACGAATAAATAAAAAGAACAAACATTATAGATGAGACAAAATGGCGCAAATATTGTAAGTAAAATAAATTAATTAAAAACATAAAACATGGATAAAAGCAAAAGCC
Source organism: Antennarius maculatus (assembly GCA_013358685.1). Classification (NCBI taxonomy): domain Eukaryota; kingdom Metazoa; phylum Chordata; class Actinopteri; order Lophiiformes; family Antennariidae; genus Antennarius; species Antennarius maculatus. Next base: position 8,520,568 of record CM023623.1, on the reverse strand, counting down.
ATACAATCAGAGCAATAAAAATAAGATAAAATAAAATAAAATCTAGTGTCTATCAAGATGTTAAAATTTATTACAAGGTAAATATTATGATTATCACCAAAAGTTAAAAAGCGAAAATGTAAGTCAATAGAACAACCGTGAACCACCTTGTGTGAAGTTTGGTGGAAATCAAAAATTAAAATGTAATCAATTTTCATCGTATAACAGAAGATAATCTGGGAACTATGGAAGAATCTTCACTAGAAGGTGTCCTATAAACTTTAACCAGTAACGATTTCTCTATGCATGTGTGCACCAAACCTCAGGGAACCACTGCTTTCTGTGCGTCTTCCACCAATTGAGAGAAAGAGAAAAAGTGTGTGTGGTCGTGATGAATTATTGCGAATCATACTATGATGACAGTAAATCTCCACGGTGTGAGATTAGAGAGAGGAGCGGTATAATCAGATTACAGTGGTAGAACGAGAGGAAAGTATTCTCTGGATTATATTTACAGCATTTGATTGAACATCACAAGTTTTGATTTACATGAATAGAACATGGGATGAGTCTCTTTTTGCGGTTTCGTCTTCGCCTTTGAATACAAAGAGTGCAACTACAGCCAGTCTCTAAAATTATGAGTCAAGATGTCACACATTTATCAAATATGACGATGTGTGAGAGTAATCTGAAGGTGTAATCTTGAAAAATCATTGACAGCATTTATGCACTTCATCAGTGAATCTCCAATCCCCCAACCCCTGGCATGTTTTAGGCTATGGGGGAGGGGACTCCCCTGCTGATGCCGCACCAGCTGCAAACCCAATAATCCCTGGATTATGAACCCTGGATTACAGACCATTTCTGACCGCCCAGTGCATTGTGCCTCCCTCACAGTGGATCAACACACACAGCGTCCCATCAGGAGTCAGCATATATCACACAGGACATGTCTACACACCCCATACCATGAGATTAATCCAATTGATTTGATACTGATGGTCTAGAACTGCAGAAGATGACAAAAAGCATGGAAAAAAGGACTAAAACTATATGACAAGAAGATTAAGAAGTATTATTTCACACCCACCCACAAAAACACAAAAACACACAAACACACGCACACCCAAAGCTGCTGGATCCAAGTTCTTCTCATTAAACACCGTCGTTCTTCATTTATTCAAATCTCACTGATTATTTTTTATTAAGATGTGCAACTGCACAGTACGACTTTCATGACCTGCTCAAGCAAAGTTATTTCTCTTCAGACAGATTGATCGATAAATCGATCTTTCCTGTATCAATTACGTTAAATTGAAGTTGGTTTCCACATGCAAATAATAACACAACCTGCTTCATATTAGTTACTGCAGAAGAAACGCAGGCGGGCGAGTTCCTCTGACTGATTTCTTTAGGATACCGCTGCATGGATGGCCAGGCCTCCGTCAGCAGTCTGAGACCATCTGGACCAGACGGGTGAGACAGTTCATTACAGCACAGTGTGGCAGAGACAAGCCCCACCTAATGAAACAGCCCCGAGCCGCACTAAATCACACACAACGGTAAGCGGCTCTGCAATCTGCAGGCTGGCGTCAACCCCACACTGGGTCAGTGGCACAGCCCATGGCCAACATTTGGTCCAGCATCAAGTTCTTTATTGCCGGTTGCCAGGGTTCATTCTGTGAGACACTGTCACAGCAATATGAATGACATCATTGCTATGAAATCTGTCAGGTTTTTACACACGGACATCAGTGCACAATGCAACTGGTAGTAAATAAATACTTAACATTGTGCAGACGGTGTTGAGGATTCACTACGATGTTGTCGTTAGTGGTCTCATTGTGCATTATTTGATAAAGATAAAAGTCATTTATAGTTAAAGACGTGCAAAAACTTGTGTTTGTCCTTTTTCTTAAATGCAGAATTTAAAAAAAAAAAAATTTAAATCTGCTCAAGAGGATCAACAGCAATAGAATTACTGCCTATGTCCAGTTGGTTGTTGGTTCGTTAGATTACACATAGGATTATGAAAATTTTAAAAAGTGGATTTCTTTGAAATTTGGTGATTGAATACATCCCAGGCCAGAATAAATTCACATTAAATTTAGGGGCAGACAAACCAAAGGGGGCGTTTTCAAGATGGAGCATAGTTCAACCACTTCCTTTGAATTCTCTGACAATAATGGATGGAGTTTACTGGAAATAAATGTGACATATTTAGGGCTGGTTTTCTATGTGTGTTTAATTTGGTGCAGATTCAAATTAAAAATGTAGATCTGGGAAACTTAACGCAATATTTTCACTGAGGTTGGTCACAGCCGTCCTATGGATGACCCATTTACAGGGCGATGAGATTTTGGATAAAGCTTGACTGAACTTAAGGGGACTGTTGGGCTTTGCTGGAGTTAATAAATAAAAAAAAAACACTTTATTGCTCTTACAAATGTCAAGTTCACAAACGATAAAACGCACCATTTCTCCAGTGATCACCCAGACACTTTGCCATCACACACACTTTACACTGGTGTAGTCTATCACCTACTACTAACCACTCTTCTCTTTCTCTGATACTGTTAACCAATGTATGTGTGTTTATTTTAGCATTTGTGGTTTCTTGAATTTAGAAAATTAATTTTTATGCCCATCTGAGCTTTATGCATCTATGATTTTAAGTCTAAGCAAGAACACAGTGTTCAGAAGCCATTGTCTGCTTTATACTCAGTCTATGTAAAAACATAGACATTGTCTTGTTTTATCCAATGGACATTAGACAGTACCTGAAACCTGAAACCTAAAAAGAAGTTCATAATCAGATCTACAAAAGCAGGAAACCAGTAAATCATTAATTCTTTCAGGTAAATGAAGAAAAATTTGTCTCAACAATTTCACAGGTTTTTTTTTTTAATCTCCATCAACCCAGCAGCGGAAACAGAAAGAGAAGCATTCCAGCACCGCCAGGCCTTATGCACACACTTTTATAATTGCATGAATGCGATGAGATGAAAGGATTGGGACTTCATATATAACATGACTGCAGGGTTTGGAATTAATTTTGGGGCTGTAAGTGTTCAGCATTGTAAAAAATGACAAAAGGCCTGATTGGATGGCTAGTTCAGATGATTCCTGGTAACGGGGATAAAGGCCAGGATAATGTTATGCAGGTGACAGGTGTCCCTTTGACGGAGGTGGGGCTCGACAAAGTTTGAGCTCATGTCAGAAAATCAGCTGGCAGACGGTGAGTTTCTCCAGAAATAGAATGCTTCAAAATGTGAATGCTGATATGAAAGACCTTTACGTTCAAATAAGTCATGCATAATTTAATTAGGGAAAAGTTAAACTGCACATGAGCTCATTTCGGCTCGGCTTCTCTCCCGTAAGAAGCACATTCACGACTTCCTCATTCAGTCGTTTGCTGTGTCCTGGTTTTGTTGGTTTAGCGATATAGTCCCAATTAAGCAGTCACGTTTCAATCCATCATGCTGACTTCGCATTGATTTTTTCTTCTCTGTTGTAAGGGATGGATGGAGTTCATCGGGATTTCACTTCCTTTCTCCTCTGCATCCAAAACATCCAGTGGCTTCGGCAATTAGTCAGTCGTCAAGTTGACAAGTGAAGTGGGCTTGAGTGTGGCTTTATTTTTTTTAATTCTAGCAGGTCAAAAGGAAGAAATGGGTTGGACTTATTCTAAATTTCAAATGTATTTAATTAATGTAGTAATAAAAATACAATATGATGTATATAAATGAATCACATTCTTACACATCTGTGGAGTAACTTGTGATGCTTTACTCCTCATATTATCTTACTTTTTGCTTAATGTTTAAACATATTAGCTGCATATTAAGATTTACACCAAACAAACACTCATTTCCGCCATCACCTGCAAATCTAAGATTTCACTTTAATCTCCAAAAGGAAACAAATTAAAGAAAACACAATTGCGTGGCATGTGGAATCAATTTTTAACCTACTACATGGACGAAGCACCTCAGTGCAGTAATCATCTGCAGAGAGAATGCAGTCATCAAAGATCCCGGACTCCATTTTTCCCAGGTGGGGGAAGGGGGATCTTAATCCCACACCAACAATCTGGTGTCAGATTTCCAGTAGAAGGATACGCGGGTGGAGAGCACGGGAAAAAGTAGGCCAGATATGGCTACAGAGGTCAGAGGTCAGGATGCTGGCATAGATCTCATGAGGTAGACCTCAGTAAGTTGATGGTGGATATCAGACGGTTTTTTATATGTGGGCTGACAAAGGCCCACTTGTATTTCTTTTTCTTTGTGGTTCTTTTTTGTACTTAAATAAATACTTCAAATATATATATATAAAACTAACTAACTAACTAACTAACTAACTAACTAACTAACTAACTAACTAACTAACTAACCTAGATTGGATTCTAAGTTAATGCTGGATATGATATTTATATCTTCAGTGTGAGACCCTGTGAGCCAAGGGTTAGATATGTGCCCCCCTAGAGGGTCTGCCAACAAATGAAGTCACCAGAAGAAGAAGAAATTGTGCTGGTTTCATGCAACTTAATGTTGCAACTCTTCAGAAAAACAAGAGGACATACAAATAAAAATCACATGATGAACAGAGGCAGATTTGAACTTTTCTCGTTTTTCACATTAAACTTGGCATGCAAATATTTAAAAAATACAGGTGGGTGTAAAGATGTCTGGATGAATTCACGAATATCCCGAGGAGCAATTCACTCATGCATTCAAAGAACTTTTTTTTTGGAAGGGGGGGGGGGGATGGCAAGGTTCACACTTACGTAAAGACGAAGAAGAGGGAGGTAGAGCCCACCAGGAGGCAGGCGGCGGTGCACACCGGGATGAAGGCGCTGGGCTTCAGTGCGTCGGCGCCGCCGGCGGGCATCCTGTCCTCTCTGCGCTCCTCAGAGGCTCATTACCGACCAAAGCGACGGCGCGCACCATGCAAGTGTCTGCGTTATGTTCTTGGAAAAAGAAACCTTCATGAACGTCAGAACGCCGGAGAACGAGAAGCCATAGTAAGGGGAATGGAACACGACCCGCAGCAGCAGCAGCAGCAATAGCGATCACTGATCAGCCCCGCGTCCCGTCTGTCCCGACAGGCAGCGGCGCACAGATGCCGCCTCCGGTTTATCTCAAAGGTGGAGCTTTTATTCAGGAATCACGTGAAACAGTCCAGAACCAACTGCGAGCCGCTTCGTTTCCTTTATAAGTTAAAAAAAAAAAAAAAACGGGTGATACACGGCTTTTTATTTGATCACTTATGGATAAAACTGTTTTAATAATAATAATAATTTAAATTGTCTATTCTATGTGCTTTTCCCTCAAACGTGTCCCCCCCCCTAAAAAAAAGAAAAAACGCCCCTGAAGTTATAGCTTCGATTTTGCGTTTATTAATTTGTAACTTATTTGCTTTTACTTATCATATCACTTTGGGTTTTCAGTCATTTCTCGCTGTTTTCTGCATAAAACTGAACCGTCTCCAAATCAGCAGTGAAAGGAACGAGCGAATTTATCAATAATGAAAAGATTGATTAGTTACAGATTAGTTACAGATTTATGCACGAATATCAATAGTGTAATTATATAATGAATAACGAATCTGCGTTTTGGTCTCATGCAGATTACTTCATATGTTAACTTGATTCCACTTGTAGTCCTATAAAATGCATGCTTACATAATTTCCCTTAACTTTTTCAGAAAGTGAGACAGTCATAATTATTTGCAGATGGCTCTCTAACATTTAAAAAAGTATTAAATTACTATATTAATTCATAAATTAAGGCATTCATTTGCAGTCTTATGACACAAAAACAAAGAATTTGTATTTGGTGTTAGAAACGTAATTGGACAGAGCTTTATAGTTGAATCTGTAATTACTCACAAAAGTGACAATCCCACAATCGGGTGTAAAGTGGAGTGTTGCTGCATGGAGGAATAATGTGGCACTGACTGTTAAGCTGACAAGACCAGTTGATTTCACACACGCAACACTTGAATCAAATTTTTCATGCAAAAACCAAAAAAAAAGAAGAAGAAATGGAACAGATTCAGCAGAACATTCTGTCAAATTGTCAAATTTTGCAAAACACAAACTGAGAGTCACCGGGTCATAACAGTTACACTTTTCCTGGAATTTACTTATGACTCAGAGATTTCCACAGCCGATTGGAAATCTTTCAGTGCCTGCTTTTCTGCTTTTTTGTTTGTTATTTTTTGTTTTTTTTGTCTGTGTATTTTCAGTCAGGGAGGGCTAATCATGTGCAAATTGCATCTCCACCTCAGTAATTCAACATGATGAGGGCCCCTTGATGGAAAACGAAACAGTGCCCTCTGATTGGGTTGGGCTTCTTGCCCTCTTCTATAAACACTGAAGTATCAGAGCGTCATTCGTCAAAAGCTTTGGAACAGCAGTGTTGATACAGTCAAGATTCAGAGAAATCACCTCCTGATTTTGTGAGGGGATGGATGTTGAAGAGTTGATTGAATCAATCATCAGAGCCTTCATGTTCCTATCAGGGATCCTGGGAAACAACTGGCTGGCGATACGTTCACTGCCTGCACAGAAATCCGGCTTCCGCACCAACGAGGTCCTGTTCCTCAACCTGGCTATGTCCAACCTCATCACCAACTACCTGGTGGATCTGCCCGACACCATGGCAGACTTTGCTGGTCGTTGGTTCCTGGGGGAAATCTACTGTGGGATTTTTCGTTTCTGTGCCGACCTCTCCGAAACCAGCAGCATCTACACAACCTTCTTCATCAGTGTTTTCTGGCACCAGAAGCTGGTTGGATCCCTGAAACGGGGAGGTGCATTGGTGCGGATGGACAGCCTGAGTTTGGTGGGATGTCTCTTGGCTGGAAGCTGGACAGTGGCTGTGGTCTTCAGCATCCCACATTTTTTCTTCGTCACACTGGTGACAGGGAATGACAGCCATGAGGACTGTATCGACGTCTTTCCTGATGCACTTGCTAGACAAACCTATGAGGTCTTTTATTTAACACTGGCAAACGCAGTCCCGCTTGCCGGGATTGTCTTTGCCAGTGTTCAGATTGTCATCACTTTGCTCCAAAACCAGCGACGTATAAAAAGTATTAATTCTGAGGCAAACAAGGAGAAGAGCAAAGATGCAATGAAGGGTAGTGAAAACAGAAACAACGCTATATCAGCCAGTGCCGGCCCTTCGAAGGATCTCAAAGACTCTGCTGCTCCAAATCAAATTCACGCAGGCTTGGCAAATGAGGCCTCTGCAAATACTGGGCTGTCAGAGAACAGCACCAATAACCCCCCTGCAATAAACGAAGAGGACATAAAAGTTGAGACACCACCGACTACCTCAAAGCCCACCCAGCCACCAGTTAAACACAGTTCAAGCTCAGCCTCTCAGGTGAGAGCGGCCAAGAGTGTGGTGGCCGTTGCCAGCGTGTTTCTGGTCTGCTGGCTGACTCATCTGTTTCTACGCATCACCAACAGCATCCAGACCTCCTCATTGGTGGTGGAGATAGCCAGCTATATCGCAGCCTCCTATACATGCATTATACCCTACATATTCCTGCATGGAGTGAAAAAGCTTAATTGGTCATGCAAAAGATAGAAGCAACGTGATCCTCTCAAAAAAATCTTCATTTTATCTTGTGTGCACTCATAAACTTTACTTGTTCAGTGTTCAGTTCTTTAGAAATCCTACTCATATATATATATATATATATATATATATATATATATATATACACACACACACACACACACACACACACACACACACACACATATATATATATATATACACACACACACACACACACACACACACACACACACACACATATATATATATATATATATATATATATATATATATATATATATATATAAAAGCCCATGGTTTTCAATCATAGATACAGTATATATATTTTTTCAAGCAAATTCAAAAAGTTGATAGAGTAAGTTTCTATAAATGTTTCTGTTCACACTGCAGAATCTCGACATACAAATCTCAATACAATTAAGTTACAAGTCGTGCAGTTTTAGGTGACACCCCTCCATAAAATTTAATGTGGACCTATTTCTTGATGAAATGTTATACTGAGCAGACGCATTGTGCATTCTGAAGACATTTTGTCCAAAGACACAGATGGAAAAACTCAATTTGTGCTTACATGGATAGAAGACTCGTTTCAAATGAGCCTGAAAATTTAAAAATAAGACACAGAAAATAATTACAAGATTCACGTCAGTAGGGTCTGATGAAGCATGGATGAAATGTCATTGAATTCCACTGGTGGTTGAGCTGTGGACAGACTTCCTTTGCAAGGTGTATAAATATAACCTCTTTGATAATGAATAAAAGGTCCAGTAGTCAGGTTGACCAATATATTGCACTCATTTGATCGATTTGAAAGTGTTCCTAGTAAACTTTGATGTCATGCCTTTTAAACCTTTGGTATGATAACCTTGTGTACATGTAGTGACTACATGATTAGAAATCCATCCCTATCCTTATTTTCCCACAAGGGTAGAAATTAACATAATTGTGTGTTAGAGTGAACGGCTACTTGAAGGAGCAGACCTTTAGCAATTATTATCTGTTGTTGACTGTAAGAACCCCCGGGTGCCATTTCCAATTAAAGATAATTATGTAAACACAAATAGTGACAATAGTAAGTCCATTATTAAATGCCCTCTGCAGTAACATATCGTCAACCCACTGCTAGTCAATCATCCATTCAGCGGCTAATTACTTGTTAAATTTAAGTGAGAACAGGTTTCATTTCAAGCAGTTTCTCTTCATCATGGTTGGAAAAAAACCCCATCCTCATTTAGAAAAACAAAGGTAGGTTTTATTTCTTTGGGAACATTAGATTTTTATTCATACAAGCCAGTTTTCAATGTAGGAGTGCTCTAAAAAAAAACTCAGTCCAATCACAGAAGCATTCATTTACTAGTTTATAGGACAGCAAAATTAGATTTATCAGAACAGAAGAGGTGAAATCACGGCCAAGTTATCTACATAATTACAAGATCCAACACAGAACTGTTTGTTAGAAACGTGGGACTGTAAAAAATATTTTTGAAACTTTTTTAGACCTGTAAGAAAATATTCCAAATCAATCGTTCATAAGCACAATTATCAAAGTGGACATAGCCGAAAAAGGGATTTCATGGTTTTATAAACACGTGAACTCAAATATTTTGGCATTCTTTCGATATCTGATACACAAACCCAAATGTGTAGCTTTTCAAAAGTTGTACTCAAGCATCATGTTTCATCTTAAGTAGATAAATGTATTAAATAAGTTATAAAACTCGTGTGTCTTCGTTTTCATCTTTATCAGTAGACTGCTGTCACTGTTAACATCAAGCTGTAACACTTCAGATTGAAGACAAGACAGAAGTATGGTGATCATTTGATCCGGATCAGCTGATAAATTAAGGCAAACATTGTACATCCCAGTTTTTGTCAGGCCCTTGCATGATGATAAATTTTTTATTGTAACATCAATGAAGCTTCTCCAGCTTTGCCTGCAGAGACTTGAAGTTGCTGATGGTTTGCTGAAGGGCAGCATTTGGACTCAGAGACTGCAGCTCTACCAGGTATCCGCAGATGTTGTCGAGACAAACATTAGTGAAACGGCGCCTGAAATGGAGGAAAACAAAATTAATGCAACTCTGACAGTTTCACAAACTGATTGAGCACCTTTATGAAGCCAGTATTTCTGCTACATTCAGAGTATAAAATTGGACAACCTTCACAAAGGATGGCATCATTAAAAATTCAGAAAGTTGACAGTGAAATTTGTCTTCTGATATTACTGGACGGAAAAAGCATATTTATTCTCCTCCTCTCCTCTACTAGGTCAGCATGCCTTAATTACATGGAGGCTGCTGCAGAGGAGGAGGAATTACAAGAGGGAGAATTACAGAAAGGAATAAACCTCTCAATGTATGGTTGGGCGTGTGAGACAGATTTGGAGACACGCAAGGCCTTCATATAAACAAGATCCCTTTTTATAAAATAGTTCTGACACAAAGCCACCTCAGAGAAATCAAGCGTCAGGCTTGGACAATCAGTGGACGTCTGATGCTGTTTTTCATGGCCTTAATGCATCTGCTGTTAGAAGCACAGAGGTGATTGACTGGCATGTGTTGCCTAGAAACAGCAAAAAAAGCCTCCTGCTAAATTTTGGTGCTCCTGCTCGAGAGGCTGTTTTGCATAATCTTCAAATCACCCCCTCAACATTTAATCCAACAACAGAATATACCATTGCCATCTTATGATAAAGTGAGCGGGGGCATCCTCGTCATTCTCAAGGACACTTTGGAGGGGGTACATAGTTTTTTGAGGGATTTTAACCAGTAGAGATGGAATCAATGCAAAACCGTCACCACAGCGCCCACTAGAGGCCAGCAGGTGAACAGCAGACTCACTGATTACCTGTCATATGTTGGTACTTTGCTGGGATCGTCCACATATCCTGACAGAAGAACGTGGATACACTCCACCAAATGCAGTGGTTTCTTCAGCCGCTGCCAGCAGGGATCCTGCAGGCGAGATGACGATTCATTCAGAAACTACAGTATTTAGTCCCCCACCCCAAAAACAACTGGAACTGCTAATTCTAAAGAATTGGTTTAATGATGATATTCTATCTGTACCCGGGTTTTGAAGAGTTGGTCATAGACCTCCAGCAGACGAGGCAGCTGTACTCCAATCTCCTGCATGGTGGAGGTGACGAAGCCCACATCCCAGTTCAGCCTACACACTTCCTGCTCCAGAAACTTGACCAGGAACTCTACAACCACGACACATCAGCACATGTTAGCGTTGCATGTTCAGCATTATTTCCGTGTTTGATGTATCAAGGATGTATAAAAATGAATCATTCTCTCTGCGGAGTAGACAGGTTTGAACAGGCTGGTTATGATTAGGATAATTAAGTCTTCACCACTGTGACCCTGTAGACCAACATACAGAGGCCGACATAAACGATGCAAAGGGGAACACTAATTATATCACCGTTAGCAAAACAGCAAACACTAAAACGGAAAGTGCGATGGAGAGGAAAACTTAATGTGAAAATAATTACAGGAGGGTATGAACGCTCACCCAGAGGGAAATATCTTGGTGTTCCAGCGTAAATCCTGCCCAGTGATACCAGTTTCAAACTGAGACACCTCATCCTGTCGACTGGACTCATCGCTATGCTGTCTCCCAATTCTGTACGAGTAAACAAACATTTAGATAACATTTAAATGTTTTTATTCACATTTCATCAACTCACCCTTCTCCATGATCTCCTGCCACAGTGAATGCACCAGGATTGTGTCAGAGTGTCCTGCACAGTGAATTATAGCCAGCTTGCACTCTGACAATCTGAAGTGGTCTGCGAATTCCCCGTAGAGCTATAATAGAGAACAATATTCTGAATGCATTCAATGCAATAAGTAATGATTCAAAATCCTGACGCCCATTGTTCTGCTTGGGTTACCTTGGTGATGTCCATGAGTTCCGAGTCCAGCTGAGAGATGACGTTTTTCACAGAGGGATGATGGGAATACTGCCTGATCAGGGTCTCCTGAATTTGTACTTGGATGCGGACCAGCTGGAGGGAGAGAAAAGTACGGTCAGAATGTTAAATTTCAAAAGGAGGATCAAGGCTTGATTTCCTTCGCTGCGCATCTACCTCCATCTTTTCTTCCAGCTCGTGAAGAAACTCTCCATCGGACGCCTGAGCCGAAATGCAAGAGGAGCTCTTAGCAGACAGGATGGCTCGGGCGATGTACTCCAAACGCTGCTTCAAAGAGATCTCGGTGCTGCATAATCACAAAATTAAAATATGAGAATTGAAATGCTAAATATTGTCCAATTCTCATCATCCACCAACTCCAGGAAAATTCCAAGATCTATTTTGTCAATATCGCACACGTCGTATATATGGTGACCCACGTATCCGTGTTTAACGTCATCTTCAAATAAAATAATGAAATATTATCCAGGTGTCCACACCTGTGCATGTCAGCAAGACGGGCCAGAACATGAGCTGCTTTGCCAAAGTTACGGTTCTTCTCGTAGTAACGCCACAACAGGTCCATGTTGTGCACTTTGCTCTGTTCCTGTTTGATCATATGCATCAGATGATCCTCCAGGTAGGGAGAATTCACCTGCGCAACAGAGAAAACAAAAATCTATTAAGACAAACAGCATGTAATTACACCAACAACGCACGCACACGTGCGCTCGCACACACACACGTTCACTTTTGATATTCATGAGACTATTAGGTGTTTCTTTTGTTAATAAAAAAAAGAGGGCGGTTTAATATGCACACAGAAACTGAGGGAATGTTAGCATAGTTTTAACATTAAAATATAAATAACTTATTTTTACCACATTATATATCAAATATTGAACGAATGTTTTTGTTGCTACTTTTATCCCTTTTATTATTTATGAAATTGACATAAATAATAGAGGGCGGTAATATATCATTACTGCATGTAGTCTGTGTCACCCAAGGAAGAAATAGCAGTCATCCATCTGCTATGTTGCTGATGACACTTTTGCAGTGCTGGATTACTATCATTTCTCCATGAACACTACATGATTCATTCATTCATTCACGCTTCACACACACAAGTGTCAGACACACTACCTCCAGCAGCTTGTCAGTCAGATCGGCCTGAATCAGCCAGTTGTACAGAGCGATGTGAAACAGCTCGTCCTGAGACCTCTGGGCCAAACCGAGGACCTGCTCGAACTAGAACACAGCAGTCTGTTAATTACGCAGATCTTTTAGGTAATCATGGAAAGAAAACAGCATCTTCTGCTCCTGTCTTACTCACATGAGCTGTAGCTTCTTCGTTACTGAGCATATTAGGGTCGGAGGTCATGACGGGAGGCCCGGGCTGTTTAGGGACGCTGGGGGATTGAGGGGCAGCTTTGCTCTGGTTCACCAGCTCCTGCATGGTGTCCGTGATGCACTTGTAACATGAAAGTCTACAAAAGGAGAGACGAAAAGTAAAACACGTGGGTGACAGGTGGTTGAAATAGTCACTAATGTCACTGATTCATTTTACCTTTCCTGGAAGGCTTGCTGTCCCATTCGGTCATCTTCAGGCTCTCCATTTTTGTAGAAATGGGGCCCCAGTCTCTGTGGGTCCTTCTTGTCTGCCGCTGTGAGGCACAACTCAAGTACCCCCTCGTAGAAACGCACTGAAAACATTTAAACAGCATTTAAGTTAAAATAATTCAACATATCAATAACACTAATACAGAAGACAGGAGGGGGTCTTGTTTGCCTACCTTGTCTGTACTGGGAGCAGACCAGCGGCAGGTCGGTGTGTTGGCTGATTTGCTGATAGAGTTGCAGAGATTCCCTCAGTGTTCTCTCTTTATCTGCTTTATTCTGAATCTGCTTGGAGCTCTGCAGCAACTCATTAGCCTGAGTGAAACAAAAACAGGAATTTCACAACAAAAAACAATCAATTAGGGTGAAGCAAACCTTTTATACCCCCTAAAAGGTATCTTGAACACGGCAAGAACGAGGGAAGCATCAAACACACCAATAAAACAGATCATCAAGGCTGTGTAACCGCCTGACACCTTCACATTTAATACGTGCTAAAGAGTTATTCAGCTCAGATCATTTCAGAATCTTTCAAGGATCTAAGAAACATTCGTGTGTTTGTACCTTGGAGCAAACGCTGTCATCGCTGCTGTACAGCAGTGGACAGATGTCCCGCAGGTGATTGCTGATGGCGTCCACAGAGGCATTATCTTTGATGTACACATTGATGAGCGCCGTAACGAGAGCACCAGACAGCTCCTTTCCCCGGATCACGACGTCTTTAAAACACGCCCCTTTCATCTGCTCTTGGAACTCCTACAGGAAAAGAGTGAGTTGAAAATCAGGTTTCCAGTTAAAAAGAAAATCTTCCATTGAGGAAGACGTGGATAAATGGTCTGCTCCCAGTACAGGCAAGGTAGACAAACAAGACCCCCTCTCCTGTCTTCTGTATAAGTGTTGTTGATATGTTGAATTATTTTAACTTAAATGCTGTTTAAATGCTGTTCTGAGCACAGATGTACCTTTGGCAGCTCAGACATTATGAGGTTGAACTGATGATCACAGAGGAGCTTCCAGAGGGCCAGTGTCTGATAAGAGCGATGCACCAACTGCTGGATACCCTGCAGGGATGCTTTCTCATAGACCTGAGCTTTGGCTGGATAAAGACAGAAATACAAGTTTCATTAATCAGTGTGTGAAACACAAAGACCAACATCCCGTTCGTGTTGAATAAGCGTCATACTATCACTGGTATTCAGGATTTTGGTTTTTGTGTCGGGAAGATTCATCCCTCGTAACTCACTGTGATATTTCCTCTGAAGCTCCTGCTGGACTTGCTGAGAGCTCGCACCATCAGGACGCATAAATCCCAGCAGCCTTTGCTGAAGGTTGGCAGGCGAGTTGAAGCTAACAGAGGAGGAGCAGGTGTCATTAAGAAGGAATCAAAAACAAATGCAGCGAGTAGTATTTTTTTATTTGATCATGTTTTTTGGCAGGTTCAACTTTCAGATAGCAAACTCTGACATAGGAATGTGAACAGCGAAAAAACTAATCAATACTTGATGATATATATAAAAGACTAGGTGAGCGGTGAAGAACTCACCTCGCAGCACCTAGAGAGGATGGACTGAACTGGGAATTTTTATCAATGAACTCCCGCAAACCAAGGAGCTCCAGAAGTACAGATTCTAGATCAAAAGCACTGACACTGCTCTCCAGCTGCGGGAAGAACAGATAACAGTGAGTGTCATCACTACAACTGTCATTTTGGTGTAATTAGGATACTTACAATACTGACGGTCTGATTTCCTTTGTTTATGGTTTTCTCAACGGCGAGGCTGCCGTCCCAAATATTTCTGTAGAACATCAGCGGGGGGCCGAGAGAAAGAAAGACACATTATTCAGTATGGATGTTTGAACACCACATATCAACACCCGTCGGACAAAAAACACATTTTGGCTTCAAGAAAAGATTCAAAATGTTTCAATTTCAATGTGGTAACTGATTTATTTACCCTAGAATGCGAGCAAAGTAGACACAGATGCCATTGTGTTTCCCTGAGAAAATCACCTCTGGACCGGCTGACATGGGAGTGATGGGGGCAGACACAGACTGCATTTGGACAAAAGGTGTTGCCAGACTTGGGGGCACAACACCTGAGAGAAGAGGAAGAAAAAAAAACATAAGGATTTATTTCTTTTTAGAACTAAGTACAGTAATCCCACGTCACTCACGGTTAATGCGTTCCAGGACCACCTGTGAAAAACAAAATTCTGCGATATAGCGACAATTTATTTAATTATTTAAAATACTGATATTGAACCACCTTCTATTTGCATTACCTTTTACCACACTCTTATAGACTGTTTAAAACCGTTTTGTATTAAAGAAAAGTGTTTCTTTTATACACAGAAGTGCGCTGTGTTCCTTGAGTCTCTGAACGCAGCGCACACACACATGCTGTCAGCCAATAGCATGCACGTCCGGTATCACGTGACTACCCATTAAAAATCCGCGATGTAGTGAAGCCGTGGATCTTGACGCGCGATTAAGCGAGGGATTACGGTACAGTGCGCCCTCGCGTGTCAAACCTCGCAATTTCACCTCATCATTTTACTTTTTTCTTTTTACTTAAAAAGTTATGACTTTGTTATTGTTATTAATAAAAACGTTAAAATTAAGTTTGTTTAGTTTTTATATTGTACTATTGGCAAAACTCAAATCTTTCGTACGTTTCTATTGTATATTCTGTTACTTTTGGGATGCATAAACGTCATGTTGGGATGCACAAATTTTTGTTGAAGCACATCCCAGGGATGCACTACTTTCTTGAGGTAAAATGAACTCTGAGAAGGTGGTTTAATATCGGTAAGGGGAGGGTTCATAAACGTTTAAATTAAAGTAAATAATAAGATAATAGTTTGTCGCTATATCGCGGAATTCGTTATTCGTGTGTGGTTCCTGGAACACATAAATTGCGAGTAAAGAGGGCGCACTGTACATCAATTCTGTTTTGAAAGGCTCAGACTTGGACATTTATAACAAGAGTTACGTTTTGTTGCAGTGGTTTTAGCTGTCATGTGTGGTCTGTAAATAAAAACCCTGTAAAACCCAGCTGGACAGTAGTTACTAGTGTTTTTTACCTGGTGCTGGAGAGCTCATCACAGGTCCAACAGTACTGGGAGATGTTACCGCTGCAGGGAATCTCATCTGTGCTTCTCCTCCATATCTAAACCAGACCAACAACAGAAAACTGACTGTAGCTTGTGTTCAATGCAAGTTAAGAATAAATCTGTGTGTTTGCATTAACAATATTGCTTGTTACCTGAAGAAGGCTCTCGTGGCCCACTGTGAAACCTCTCTGTCACAAGCAGCATTGGAACAAGCCAGGATCAGTGCTGTGGCACAGGCCTGCTCCTCCTGCATAGAAGAGAGCAACAACACAAATACACTATTTTAATCTTGGTGACGCATGGATGATAAAATGTTAGACAGTGAATATCGTGCTCTGTACCCTGTGCAGCTTGAAGAAGCGTTCAACCTCCTCGCTTTCTCCTCCCGCGCAGCTCACCAACAGGTGACGAAGCTGATCAACTGGCCGCAGTTTCAGGAAGATATGACTCCCCTACAAAACAGCAGTGCAGCATTAACGCACAGTTTGCAAAATAAAGACATCACTGCATCAAATCACATCAAGATTAAGCATTTGATGTGACACATAACGAGTCCAGTATGCAATTTTAACCTTTGCAGAGAGAAGGACAAACTTCTGTGGAGGAATGTTGTGCTGCTGGACCACCACAGGTGAATCAGTGATGGGGATCTGTTCCTTGTTCAGTGGAGTAATAATCTTGGTTGGCCTCTCCCCATTTATGGAACAAAGAGCCCAAGAGTGTCCATCCACATTAGATGTCATCTGCAATAGGCCACAATTCGAAGAAAGTCATTCATAGCAATGTATTCTGGATACACAATCTGCACTACAGAGGAGCAATCGAAAGATGTAAGAATGTAAGACACCTAAACTGAGGCCTAAAACCTAAAACTGTAATCGAGTTACTATATGCATTTACTGTCCTAACCTGTGTCTCCATTAAAGGTTTCTTGAAAGGGAAGGAGTCGTGGTTCATGCACCAAAGTATGTCACTGTCCTCCGTCTCAGAAGCAGCCATGAGCAGAATGCCTACAGAATTTAAACAAAGAAAAGATACATTGAGCTGAACATGGGGATGAAAGCATAAAATAATACAAAGAACATAATTTTACCTTTGCTGTGTAGTGCTTTGTGGACCTTTGCTGGTTTCTGTAGAGTAGAAGATGCTGAAAACCCTGGTGGCAGGCGAACATGAATCAAAGCCAGAAGGTTAGGTCGAATGACCAAATGTCTCTGTTGTGGAGCAGCAAAAGCTGTAGTGCTAAAGTAGAGGCGCACGCCTATAGAAAGAGAAAACATACATGCACATATGCAATTTAACGTTTTATATTACCGTACATGTGTCCCAATACCTTCACTTTTGTCTTATGATCAGTACCTGCATGAGTGACAGCAAGTAGGTGACAGTCTGAGGACTCAGATCTATCAATCACAGAGATGTGGACAATAGGTCTGAAGACAGAACGATCGATTGTCCTTCAAACAGGAGAGAAAGAAGATTAAAAAATACTTTCTGGAGAGGATTATTAGTGAGATGTTAAAGAGAGACATAAAAAAAATTGAAACACACACGCTTGAGCTTCAACAAACCCAGACATACATACCTCGCTATGTTTCCAGCAGCAGCAACAATGGAGCTCAGAGACATCGTTGCAACACGACTCATTCCCTGCCCATCTGCACCGAGATCATACACCTAATAAAAGCGCACTTATTAATTACTTCAACACATTGAAAGATGGGTTGGTTTCTTATCTAATAAGAAGTAGCCTTATATATATGAAATGCAACAAAAACTTTACCTGCAGGACACCTTTTTCAGAGCGTGTAAATAATGTATTTCGTGTGTTATCAATAGCAATCTGCACAATTGGGTCTGTGGAGCACAAGAAGAGAAAGTCAAAGTGAAATTTAAGAAAATTATGAACATACTTTCAATGGAAATGTATCCTCCTCCTTACCGTCATCAGAGAAGGAGAACTGGAGCACAGACGGGATGAGGAAAGACAGAGAGCTTTTAGAGTGGTTAATTTTTCTGCAGCGCTGGCTGAGCCAGCCCGCCTCCGCCTGGTAAGCGATCTCATAGAGGCAGCCGTCCTTTCCTGCCATGAAGATGCGTCCCAGGTCAGTGGAAGTGATGGACAGGATGTGCGTGTTGTCTGTCGGGATTGAGAAGAGGGGGTCTGGTAGCAGCTGCATCCCACCAGACATGCTGTCATTCAACACTAAAACAAAAGCAAGAGACACAAAGAAGATCCAGATGAACCAGTACACCCAGATTTGGAAGGACTTTGATCAAGAAAACGATGACATTGTTGAAGTTGAATTGCTGAAAACTTGATAGTACAACATCTCGAACTATGGAAATTATGTAATAGAGGCACCAAATACTAAATATATAGTCACACTAGTAGAACAGTAAAGCTATTGAAAAACAACAACACATGGAAGATGGCAAGCCTGCTGCAGTGACAGGTGGCCATGAATCATTCAAAAGCAACAAGCGCTGTAAATGGAAATATTTTTTGTTCAAAGTAATGCAACAGTATCCCTTAACAGACTTTTTTCCTTACAGCTAGGATGCAATCCTTCATTAAAATATTTAAGACATGGAACGCATTAATTTTTGACCATAATATCCCCCTTTTTTACTCAGAATTACAGGATTTCACTTGCATTAGTTTCAACAACTTAAGCATATGAATAATGTACAGCATTGATTTATGCATATGGTCCTTTCAACTTTAGAGCAGCTGATTGTCTTTCACTTTGCTACGTCATGACACGATTATCTGATAATTGCATTCATTTGAAAACAGAGAAGCATCATGAAAATGTTTCCTTCTCACACCAACATAAAATGCTGCAGGAAAAAATACACTTGCAGTGTCATTGTCATAAAAGTTACAGGACAAACTCACCGGCCTGACCCCTGGGGAAGCTCAACCCAAGAATCACAACATCCACAGACGTAGCTAGTACTAAGAGGTAGTGAATGTTTGGCTGTAAAATCCCTGCAAAAACACAAAGTGTAAATATGACTCAGAAAAGAATACTTATAAATCGAAGTTAATTTTAATGCATTAGGTACATAAATACCTTGTTTTGGTTTTACAAGACCAACTGCCAGAATAGTTTCAATAAGGCCATCGAAATAAGCTACATCTCCACTGTAAAGAAAAATGAATCATTTCAGGTTAGCAATAATAGATATTAATGTCAGCAAGTCTCATAGTTGCATAATCTTACCCATCTTCATAATTCCACATAAAGATGTCATTGTCGATCGTGAGCCATGCTCTAGAGATCTCAGGAAAAACTCCCATCATGCAGTTACATTGCATATCTGTGAAACTGTTAAGTTGAACATGAAAATAACCACCTTAAAGATGTTGATATACACCAGATGGAACCCCATCAGTAAACATTTGATTATCTTCCTTGATGACGTAAAAGATACGACTGAACTGCTCCACCAGCTCTGGCGGCAAGGGGACTCGGCGGACCGCACTGAGCTCTGGGAGATTTGGTACTGAGAGTAAACCCGGTCCCTGGAGAGGGTAGTCCATATCTGACACTCCAGAGAGGGATGGCATATCTGTTGACAAAAAATCACGAGGTTAGGTACTACAGGCCATAGTGTAAACATGGTATCTGGCTTCAACTTAGTTTCTATATATAAACCTGTTGATGACTAAAATTCCTGTAACAGTGTCAAAGTCAGCGTCTTTTAATGACCTAATGCAAAATTTACCTGAATATTATTGTTTTCCCAGCAGATTGTTTATTACTGCTATATGCCTGTTCAGTACAAGTTCCAAACAAGAACGGTTTGGTCAACATTTGTTGTAATATTTGCTTCCACGATCATTCGTAGTTTGGTTTGGAATGGGGTTAACAGAAACATCTGAGTGAGATATCTGATTTTAGGCATTAATCTTCACGACTTACTGTGAGATGGGACACCGAGCAGCTCCGACAGGTCGGGGAAGCAGCGGTCCTCCTGCAGGTGTCTGTCAATCAGCCGGGAAGAGTTCACCAGCGCTTCTGCGAGAGCAGCAGCGGGGCTGCTGGGACCAGCGCCGGACGGCATCGCTAACCTACCACCTCTAGATTATCTACAGATAAGGAAAATAAAATATGTTTATATGACACGACGAGGGTTATAAATGTGGAGGTAAACTACCAACCCCACAAGTTTAGTGTTTACTCCATATTCCCCCTAGCTTGTTAACATAGCTCTTACTAGCTATGTTAACAAGCTAGTAAGAGGATGTTGATGTTAGCTGACAGTTAGCATTACTTTAACACTATAAAAAAAAAAAAACCTACCTCAATTTTGAAGAAAGGCTTCTCTTTGCTTGATCCAAAAGTTTTTACTTAGAACGCGAGTTATTTGGCGAATAAGTTT
Source organism: Antennarius maculatus (assembly GCA_013358685.1). Taxonomy (NCBI): domain Eukaryota; kingdom Metazoa; phylum Chordata; class Actinopteri; order Lophiiformes; family Antennariidae; genus Antennarius; species Antennarius maculatus. The sequence continues at coordinate 8,499,949 of CM023623.1, read as the reverse complement.
CGTTAGCCAGACAAAGTTCGTTAGCCAGAAGCGCTGCAGGAACAGCCCGCCACCCTCATGCACTCCGGCGCTGGCGCTTTTTCTTCTCCGGCGATTTACTCTCTTCTTCATGTTCAGAATTTTCTACACATTGCACGCGCAGTTGTGCACTATGCTTCCACCTATCGGTCAGTTTAAGATTTGTTTTTGCGCTGAAGTGGACGTGTACGTACAGATGAGTAGAACATGAACGTAGGATGGTTTTAGGAGATCTTATTTATAGGATATGCAGATAAAACTTCATGAAGCTTTGAAGGCTTTTATCCAGCTGGTTCAGTCCAGTTCAAAGCTTGTTGAGGCCTCATTTGCTCTCGTGGGACATCAACTGGATGTCAGTTGGCATGACTTTGAGGTGTGTGGCATCTTGCAGGCCTGTGAATAAAACTGTCAGCAAAATAAAGAAGTATGCAAAACATATTCAGCACACACTTCGAAGCCTCAATATGGAACGTCACATCATTTCTTATTGATAAAAATTATACTTTGAATCCCACGTTATTTACAAATACTGTATAATAAAACAGTGAGTCATATCTAGTGTTTCAGTTGGGGGTTTTCATTTTAAGATGCAGGATATAGCATATGACATCTGATCAAATCATGTCTGTAGGTGCAAACACACAAACTCTCATCAGGTTTGATGGTTCTTCTGTATAATAGACCAACGAGATGCAGGATCAAATTCAGAATCATAGAAGACAAAGAGCATTTTCATTCAAAGTAATTCTGATTTGGTGGTGCGTGTGTTTAGGTTTGACCTTTTCCAGCAAAAGAGAAATCATCTTACCATTGAACATTTGTGCACTAGTGGGTTTAATTAAGTCAGACATTTTAAATGCCAGCTGCTGCTATGCACATTTCCTCCATGTCCATGACATTGGCAGTGGTGCAGAATGCGATAATTTTAAAAGATCTGGCATTTCTCCGGATCTTCCCCATCTCTACAATCTGTCACACCAGTAAGGGATTAACAGTGCGAGCAAAAAACATCTCTCTGATGATGATTAATTTCCAGCGCATATTCTGATCTGGTGAAAAAAGATCACAAACAAGTACCAAAGACATAAGAAAAATTTATTGCAGTATTTGTTCCGTCAGAAGAGCAGGGGATCACTTTTCTCTTATCCTATAACATCAAAATCTATATTAAAAACAATACAACCTCCCCTGCATATAGGCACAGATACTGCAGTGCTTTTAACATAAATAAATTATATCAAAGATACTCCAGTACACAGTGTGGGTAAACAATCAAGAAAAAAAAGTTAAGTTAAAAGTTGGAGCTCAAGTAAAGTGAATAAATTCATCTGGTGCTAATTTAAATTTCAAAAACACTTTATTAAGAACATCATCAATACACTAGATTCCAACATTCAGCTCCCTTGTTTTTGCTGAATTATGTTCAGATATAAACATGTGTTCAGTTAAACTATAATACAGCAGGAGTGAAACTAAAAGAACAAAGCTGCTGCACAACAGCGAAGGAACTCCCACACAATGTTTTTTCAAACATTTCCTTCTTGCGTGTTTTCTTGTATACGAGTAAACCTCCACCAGGTCCCGTCTCCATCCTGCAACACATTTGATCCAGACAGATTTGGGTTGCGATGGGTTTTTGTGGGTCGATCAATGCTTGGTCCGCTCCTTGGCAGCGTACAGAGCCCGTAACGTCTGCGCCACTCTGTTCGTCAGCTTCTGTCCGCTAGTCAAGGATATTTTCTTGTAAATGATGTCAGACTCCTTGATGGTGTCGACGAAAGGCACCTTCTTGCGACCATCGCGTTTTTTTGCGACGGCCCAGGGCCCAGAGTAAGATCCAGTCATCCAGTGTATGCTGTAGCCATGTTTGGTCTTCTGGATTACCCTGGCAATCTGCGGCCTGTCTTTGTATTTGGGGTGGCAGATGGCGACGACGTCCATGGCCTCCACAGACTCGTTCATGTGACCGGATTCATCTGCTGAATCCCCACGTTTCCTTGGTTTCCGCTGCAGATAGACCAAACGGAGGAAGGATCATAAAGGAATCTTCAAAAAAAGAAAAAAAAAAAAGTTTAGAAATTCTTACCGCTGGAGAATCTTCATCCTCGCTGTCCTCCTCGTCGGTCTCCATTGGTGCGGTGTGATTATTGTGGTTGGTGTCTGAAGGTTTTGAGCCCTTCAGGAGTGAAGTAATAGCTTTGTTTCTGACATTGGCACTCGCTTCGCCCTCCCCCTCCTCTTCGTCACGATCCAGGTGCTCCATCAGGACTTTAAACTGAGAGATAAAGAGACGTAATTTCTTGATGTGAATATTTCTGACTAAAGCCAAAAACAAACTTCAAGTTGAGATAAATACGGTGTTTCCTTTTCAGGAAACTTCATAAATGATATGAGACGGAGGCCGTGTCTCTATCATCAGAATGAAACTGAGAGAACTAATAAAAAGAAAAGCTCTTTGGTAGGAGGTTATCATCCTATGAGCATTAAGGTTATTTGGTTCATTCCCCTGCTTTTGCCTCATCACTCTAGCGCTTGAAAAAACATGACAGAAGAACAGCTATGTGCACATGGAGCCTAAACAGAACACAGTGCTAAATGCTTACGTCCAAATACTGCTTCACAATGTTCCTCTTTGTCTCGTAGCTAAGATCCATGTTGACTGTGTCTTTCTTCAGGTAATCCAGTGTCTGACGGGGGTTAAAGTGGACCTTAGACTTCCTGTTCACAGCCTTGTCGTACACTTTGGCTGACTCAGTGGGTGAATATTTCTGGATTTTGCTGTAGTGCAAACAAAAGTTCAGTCAAGCAAATGCCAGCGTGACGATTTAATATAAGATGTCTTAACTGACATTTTTGAAATGACCCACCTGTCTGAGAAGCCATATAGATTCTTCAGGTGTTGTTTTAGCACCAGTAGAAGCAGAATACCCTGTGAAGCGCTGGCGAAGTCCAGCAGAGGCTCAGGGTTTTCAGGCAGATGGTCCATCAGCGCGTCCTCATCTTCCACATCGGAGCCAGAGTCTGAACCGTTCCGAGTTTTCTTTCGCCTGTGGACGACTTCATCATCCTCATCACTGGTGCTGGATGTGCTGCTGCTTTCTTCTTCGTCGTCATCATCTTCCTCATCATCATCGTCAGAGTTGTGTTTCCTCCTCCGATGCTGCTTCTTTTTCTTCTTCTTCTTTTTATTTTTCATTTTCATCTTCTTGTCTTTCTGTAACGGCTCTTTCTGTAAAGACTGTGCAGAGGACAAAGCTGCTCAAATACTGTTGAAAGTATTTATATTATACAAGCAGGAATTTTAATCTCATCATATACAAACCAGTGAAGAGTAATAAGCTATGCACAGAATAAAACACAGCTTCTCACCTCCTTGAAAGACTGGAGCAGGTTGCTACCAGAGACAGACAGGGTAATATCTATGTGGTGCATGATGAAAAGAGGCTCCTCCTGGGTCTGGTAGGGGAAGCAGGCCAAGCTGTCTGCGACAAATAACAGCATGTTCACCTCTGTTTTCTGCAGGAGACAAAGTATAAAATGTTGGAGTTACACAAGGATGCAAATCTACACACAGATAAGAGAATAAAATCTAAAGGCGAGCAGCAAACTTACAGAACTGTCATCAAAGAGATTGAGCAGGGAAATCAAGAAGGCCCGTCTATGCTGCCGGTTCCCTCGAACCAAAGTATAGAGATGGGAGCAGAGAGCAGAGTCAGAGTCATCGTGACGGAAACCGCGAATCACTGCGCTTTTGGATCCTTTGATGGCCTGCTGCACCTGGTAGGACATCTTCAACCCTGCTACAGCCTTCATCTGTGAATGTCCCGAAACACAACGCAGGAAGAATATAGATAAATCAATAATGGTAGAAAGTGTGCTCTTTATAAGATCACTATTTTATTTTTATTACAAACTCTAAAACCTGAAGCTGAGATGCAGTACGTTGTTAGATTTATACACGATTCATAGAAAAACAAGACAAAAAAAAACCCACTCACATGGATGAAACCTGAATATTTCTTATCGATTTCCACCAACTGTTGGTCAGCCTTGTTCTTCATGGTAGGTTCAGGGTCTGTTCCCATGGCAATTAGGTAGGGTACGCACTAAAAAAAACAATCGTCCCTGTCTGTGAGCAGCTAATGACACATTCAGTACAACTGAGAATGACATCACTGTGAGATAAAATATTTTCCATAGTTCTTGTTGCAAGAGGTATTGTATACGTAATGCAGGGATGAGACATGAGCCTACCTGTACGGGATGAATGAGGCCCTGGTTGAGAGTCAGTGTAATGACACTCAGGGAAAAGTGTCTAACAGTGGACTGGGTATGGAAGAACGACTCCAGCACCTGCTTCAGGTAAATCTGCATAATGGAACTGCTCATGCCTGATGAGATGTCCCCCATTTCTTTCAGATCCTCTTGCTTGGCTTTATTCTTCCCTGAGAGAGAAAAACACAAAAGCATCAGCTTGTTCAATCTAATCCAACATGATTAAATTTCTCACTGCTGTTTGGCGTCACAGTGACGAAACAAGATGGATTCGTTGACGATTTGTTCAACTCACATTCGCGATCAGCCTCCTGCATTCGAGAGTCCTCTTCTTGCAGATATGTCTGCAGGTTTTTTAGCACCTGGATCTTCAGGCTGACTAAAGCATTCTCCTCTGACAGAATACTGTTGTACAGCACCTTCACATCTGACACAAACATCAGCTCGGGATGCATGATGAACTGGAAGCCTTGAGAATACAGAAATAATTCAAACATATACAATGTGTTACTGAAGGAACTTATGTCAAAGACTGACAAAGACAACAGATAAACGATAGGTGACATCCAAAATACCTAGACCTATGATGGCCTTGATCTGGACCTCCTCCTCTTCATGAGTGGTGAAGTACAACAGAAGCTCCAACACTTTGTCCTTGATGATAATCTAAGAGACAAAAAGAGAACGAGCAAGTTAATCCAAAGAATCAGTCCTACTTTACTTCTATACGGACAGCAGGAGTTAACCTTGTTAGCGCCCTTGAATTCCTCTTGGTCAAAATCAAAGTGTCGACAGAGAGCCCCCACAGTAAAGAGTGAGCGCAGGAGAGTGGGTTTGTTTGAGACCAGAATGGAGCTGCTGGGGTCCTCTTGGTGCTGCGTCTTCAGTTTGGCCAAAGCGCCTACAAAAAAAAAAGCAGATGTGAAACGAGTCAGAATGAGTTTAATTTGAAAGTGAATGAAAGGTTCTTAACGTACCTGTTAAGAATATGTTGGTGCATTTTATCTTTTTCAATTTATTTTATCTTTTACATTTCAAAGTATGTGAAGAGCTTTCCAAAAAGAGAAGCACTAGTCAACTTAATCAGGCTTGTCTACGTTAAAAAATAATGTATCCATACATGTGACGTTAGTATAAAATGGTTCAACAATGACAGTATATGAAAATGTAAGCTAAATGACCAAAGCCTTACCATAGTACCGGTTAAAGCAAGCCCAGACAAACTTGTAGTTATGAGTGACCTTATTGACAACAGCACCGAGGCAGCTGACGCAGTGTTGTACAACCTGAGGAGCAGAGGCAGACGAAACGCGTAAATCAAGACTGCAGGCAATGACAAGTTTCTCATTTGTTTTGCTCACAGTCTTTCACAGTTATCTGTAGCCGTCAGCTGTAAATTTCACTGACCGTCATGCCATATTTGATGATGAGCTTCATCAGGTCTTCTTCTAAGGTGGTGAGGAAAGACTCACTTGGGTCCTCCATCAGTGGCACCACCAGCTCCAGGATTTTAGCCACATTACAAATCACCATGAAGTCGTTCTGAGTCTGAAAGTTCAATAAAGAAACGGCTGAGCTACAGAACACATCTGTGAAGTTGCCACAGTTTTAATGTGTTCTATTTTGAGACAAGCTGTATTCAGCATGAATCTCCTTATTTGTCCCAAAAAATATTGGCACTCAATTATCCTGTGGCCTTGTGATGAACTGGTGACTTATCCAGAGTTAATCAAACTGAATGAATTGAAAAATGTTCTTACGTTGCACTTGGTGGTCAAGTAGGGCTGCATAGTCATGGCGTGTTTGACCATTAACTGTGCTCTGATCTTGCTAAATAAGTAGAGGGTGGTGATACACGCAACCAAACGCTCTGAGTTCACTCCTTTGACCTCACACTCTGAAACACAAATAGAGGAAACTGGTATTTCATATAGTAGTCATGTTTATAACAATAAAATAACAATAATTTCCCAGTAAGCAAGTATACAAACTGGATTTGTTTTACCTGCAAGGGACTCCTCATAATTCACAATATGCTCCACCAGATTATCCACCAGCTGAACACAGGCTTTCTTTGCAGGTTTGTATGAAGATTGCTCTTCTGACTTCAGTAGCTAAACAGTTGCCATATAGAAGACAGATAAGATTCTAGAAAAAAATATGCACGCAGCAGCTATTTATACCGACACACAAGCTACCACAGAGAAATCAATTAGCTGACAAAGTTAAATCACCCACATTTTGCAGAAGCTGCTCAAACCAGTCGTAGCCTGAGTCTTTACATGCCAACACCTGGTATGAAATGAAAACATAGTGTGAGGCAGATTGGGACAAACACCAAACTTGAACAAGGGTTAAAACTTTTCATAACAAGACTAGATTGTACGCACCACATCTGTGATGTTCAAGATCTTCCGGGTCATAGCGTCTTTTTCATAACTGGGTGTGGGAGTGAACCAGAGTTTCTGGAATGTCTCATTCACCAGTTTCTGCATGGGAAAGATATTTTATGTCCACAAAAAAATTTAGAAGCTCCCACTTTCAAAAGGGGATTCAGAGAAGAAGGAACACAAACCTTGATCCCCTCTTCATCGTTGACCCTTCGGATCATTTTGACGCACATCTCAGTGATTTTATGAAAGTCCGGCTGTTCCAAGCAAATATCCCTCAGTATCTTAATGACCCTCTTCCTTACACTAATGCCTGTGTCCTGTGTAAAGAAACATGGTTGAGTTTTAAGAACAGTCAAAATAATGTGAGTTTTTCACTGATTGACTTGAATTGGAAAAGATTGACTATACTATTAAAATAATAAAATAATTATGTTACATAAACAAATTCTTGGTGAACAAAAACTACCAGGAAGGTGATAAAACAACTCTACATCCACAGTATTTTTGTGCTGTCCAATGGTTGCAGTTCTGTATTGCATCTGTAGGTGGCAGCGAGGGAGAAATATGATTTTAACCTCAGCTCAACTTTGGCCCTTCACATGAACTTTTTGCTCTTGGGTGGATGAAGTCATATTTCAAAAGTACTTATACTTTTATGTGAAACAGAAACATCATACAAAGTTGTTACTAGAGGTAAAGTAGAAAGCTTAAGAAATTACCAAAATCCTTTCAATGAGCATGTCGTAGTACTGCTCGATTAGCTGCGGGCGACTGAGCACGAAACGGCCGAGAAGCTCCACGGCTGCCTCTCGGACGCTGGTGGAGTTGTCTATGAGGCGACAATGAACCCCACGCTGCATATCCGACTGAAAAATAAAAGAGAAACACCAGTCAAGCACAGATAAACATCAATGAATTCAATGAATGCTAAATCAACTGAGACAAACTGACACAATTCCTGAGGAAATCCTAAAACTCAAAAACAATCATTAAATCACTTCTTAAAAGAACAAACAAAAAAATTTGTTTTTATCTGTAACTTTTTGGTTGTGTCAACCTAGTTGTCACAGATGTGTAGCAGGCAATACAGAAAATAAAACTGGGGCTCTGACGAAGGTGATTAAACCCATTTAGAATATTACAGTAGTGGTGCAGAGAGCAGAGTACAAATGATCTTGCTTCACCAACCTTCCCCAACCACAGCCTCTTCATCCTGCTACAGTTACAAGCAGAATAAATCTCTTTCCCCAAGCTGTCAGTGCCATAGTTTTTGTGTCATAAAGTGACCGTGACTTCAATTTTGCAGTCTTGAATGACAACTAAATGAACATACCCGTGCCAGAATGCTTGGATCCACAGCTACGACTTCAGATAGACACTTCATGGCTTTAGTTCTGACAGCTATGGCACTCTCACCCAGAACTCTGAGAATCTACACAAGGGAGACGTACAGTGGCAAAGGATATTAACATCCCCAACCAAAGAATCTTTCATTCACGACGGAATAATATGAAATATCTTACCTGTGATAAATAAATATCAAAGCTCTGCGCAAACGGCCTCATGGAGGCCAGATATCTAACGACCAAACACGAGTCCTCGTAGTCAATCATGTCAGCATTTAAACTGCAGAGAAAATCCAAAAGAGCAGTTAACTTTGCAATAGATGAAGTAAAACTCAACAGTGAAGCAAAGTCAACACAAAGCGGTATTTACTCTTGAGCACTGAAATCCGGTGATGATGCCTTGATGACCTTGCGGAGGAATTTCTTTCGCGACTCTGCCCGCTGCATAATCTCCTCAGTTGATTCAACGTCTTTTGGATGAACACGACCTTTCAAGTCCTCATTCTCATTTTGAGACTTCATCGCTTTCTCTGCCTCACTTGCGATGTCCCTGAACCACTGGGCAATATAAAACTTCCTTGCAAACTATGTGAAACAGAAGCGTGCAGACAGTATGTGATGAGAAGTTTACAACGGCTACAAAGACAAACCTTAAACCTTGGACAATAAAACCTAAAACACGGGTAAAAGAAGGTACAACATGGTATCACTGCATGCAAACATGGAACATTCAGTCCTAAAAAACTACAAATAGTAATTAAACCTTAATTATTATTGTAAACACATGGCTGAGTGTCAACACTCACCACCAGGGATGGATCTGTGTCTATGTTCTCATCCAGGTAGTCTAGCAAGGCCTTTTGGAGTTGCTGAACTTCATCATCCCCTGGAATCTGTAAGAGGATGGAGACAGGAGACTTCCAATGTGAATTCACATCTGTTAAAATAATTCTTCAATGCATTACAGTTTACCTCTTTGAGGATGCGTTCAATAGCCTTTTGGTCCATACTGCTCGAGACGGCATCTTTTCGTAGTCGAGAAGCAACAGTGCCAAGGTAGTCCAGCGACGCCACCCGAAGCGCCATTTCTGTCTGCTTGTTACTGAACTGGTGCACCTGGACACAAGACGAGAGAACATATATCAGTACCAAACACACGGTCAGGGTGATACTTCTGAGATAAACAAAACTCTACACACCAAGAGTCGCCCAAGTAAACTAAGGAGCAGTTCGGCTGCAGGCCATTCAGGCTTGTTGATTACAGACAGCAGATCATGAACAAAGTTCTCAAACAGAGGCCTGTAGTCCTCTTCACCCTGCTTACTGCCACACCTGAAACAAAAAGAATGTTGTAGGACAACTTCATTTTGAAAAAGGATCCAGTTAATATGATCTACTGTACTTCACAGCAACAGAATCAGGTTTCCTCTGTAAGGACTATGAACATGTGTTGAGCTGCATAGTCAGAGGGACGACAATGACTTACTTCTTAAGAAACACTGACAAGAAGTTCTGAGCCGTCCTCATGGCCATTTCATATGAGTTTGTGATGAAAGTACCTCTATCCACCTAAAAAATAAAGTGGCTCAATATGTAAAACAGTCACTTATTTGAAATATTTATTTGAGTATGGTTGAACTAGCGGCACGGTAGCGCAGTGTGCAGCGCTGTCGCCGCACAGCAAGGCAGTTCAGGGTTTGAGTCCCGCTCTGTGAGGAGTTTGCATGTTTTCCCCATGTCAGCGTGGGTTCTCCGGCTTCTTCCCACCTCCAAAAACATGCGCTTCAGGTTAATTGGTTGTTCCAAAGTGCCCGTAGTGTGTGAGTGTGTGCATGCATGGTTGTCTGTCTTTGTGTGGCTCAGAGTGACCAGAGTTTCCCACGCCTCACGCCCTAAGCCAGCTGGGATAGGCTCCAGCTCCCCGTGACCCTCGATGGCGGATAAAGAAAAATGGATGGCTGGAATATGGTTGAACTACATTACTACTGGTAATTACCTTCTTATTACGTTCATTCTCTGTGTCCTCTGATGATAATTGTACCACACACTGGATTAGCTGACAAACCAAAGCTGTGACCATCTGGATGTACAGGGGCTCTCCATCTGCATCACCGTTTAGTCTGGGGAGGTAGAAAACAGTATTGCTATGTTTACCACAATGGACCTGAATAAACAACTTGTTCATGTAAGTTCACTGGAAAAGAAGATTTCTTCACCTGAAGTTCCTGAGGTTGCGTTTACTAGTTGGCAGTCTTGCCAAAGAGGTAAAGATTTCTTCAAGGATGAGCTGTCTGTGCTTCTCGTAACGAGAGAACACCTAATGAGGAGTAAAATGAAAAACCAAAACAAAAGTTGATGAATAGAGACACTTTAAATCAAACACAATTATTCTGAGAGAATAACAAACCTAAAAGATCCACTCTTTATCATTTAAGGGAATTTAGGGGTTGAACCTGCCTATAATGCCAGTAGAAATAAAATATAAATTTTTTGTCATTTTTATCAGCCAAAATCAAGATGTTTTTGTTACCGACTATAATCTTCAACCACCTTGCCACCCTGCTTACACACTAGAACATACAAATAAAATAAAACCAAATGTGCATGCCATGAAATACTTACTGCTGTCACTAGTGTGATGGCATATAATTGAAGGTCGCTTACATTCTCCACAAAAAATGGCGTTATCCCCAGGGCAGACACCTTAATTCCAGGTAAGACAGCAATCAGGAGTGTGTTAGAACTTTCTGGTTAAATGTTGTCTATGTATTTGAATGTTAAGCAGATTAAGAGGTGGGAACCTGGAGAATGGTGGTGTCGGTCATTAGCTGGATCTCCAGGAGCTCTGAGATTTTGCAGACAATGTCACACACTTTGTTGTAGAGCACAACGATCACCTTCTGTTTGTGGGAGGAACTCTTGGCTCTCTTGGACTTGGAAGTGTGCAGGCCGCCTAAGGTGAAGAGGATGAAGAGGAATGTGAGAACTGGATGCCAAGAAAAGGAATTTGAACACCAGCAGCAGCATTTTTAAATTAAAAAAAAGAAACAAAACATTCATACGTTTCAGACATTTTGTAACATTTTCTAAGTTCCACAACAGAATTCCACATCAGGATATGCCACTACAAGAATGATCGTTTATTTTATCGACTATAAAGGGCATGAATTTGGCAGGACTGCCTTCATGAATTGCATTTGCATATTATAAGTAAATCCCTGAAGGTGAGCTTCCAGATGGAATTTATTCTATCCATCCATTTTCAATAGCCGCTAATCCTGTGATGGGTCAGAAAGGGGCTGGAACCTATCACAGCTGACATTAGGTGAAAGGCAAAGCCTTCTGGTTGTTGTTCGACAATGACAGCCACCTTTATAATATGCTTGAAGATAATTTATACGAGTTATTCTAAAACAATGCAGCATGCACCAGCAAAATCATCTTGTTAATATCTTAACTTTGCTTTCACTACATCATCCTCTCCGATTCATGACTTCTGTCATCGACTTAAAGAACCAAAGAAAGTCTTGCTGACCTCCATGAGGGTCCACCCTGTAGGCCGGGTCATACTGGGGATACAAAGTGTTTTGTAGGTGGAACTTGGTGTACTGCAGCACCCTCTCAATCACGTCCTCGATGTAAACGGCTTTGGGCATGTGTGGAGACGTCATGATGTTGAGGGCAGTCAGACATGCATCGGCTGACTTGGTCACCCGCTCCATGATGAGGTCACGCCAAAGCCGCTCTTCTTCCATGGACTCATTATCCTTCGAAAACCAAAGCAATTTGCGTAAAAAACAAAACACGACACAAAGTGTAAATTATGCCAAAAAGATATAAAAGTAAACTGGCTAAGAGGAATACCAACACATTATCAACTCACGTGGCTCATTAATGTGGCAAGTTTGACACTGTCCTGAATATTCTTCTCCAGGATAGTCAAAATTTTCACCAGTTTATCAGATGGAAACTGTGGAATAAATAAGTAATGCTGCAGTCTTTCAACTATGAAGCGGAGTTTAACTATGTGAAGCCACAAAGGCACCCTTTTCTTACCGTGTTGAAGATTCCCATCGCTTTAATCTTAGCAGAATCAGTGCTGAGCTCATTTAACTGGTCCTTCCCCAGCAAGAACTCCTCAGGTATCTCATCATCATCTGAGGGCGAACACACAAAGTCGACGTGACTTTCATTGTAAAACTTCGACAGAAGTTGAGAAGCTGTTCATCTTTACCGTCAGCTGCAAGGTCCACATCCTCCAGGCTCTCAAGCATGTTGTCCAATGTGGCAGTGAATCTCTTCAATGTGGAGGAGTCCATCATTTCTGTTAAACAAACAGATAATTTAATTTTAAACTTGATTTGAAGGATAAAAGGATCTTATAAGGAAAGTGATAACACTATACCCTCTAGCGTTCTCTTGGAATCATGTGTCTTCCTTTTCTTCTGCTTCTCCTTTTTCTTCAGTTTTCTAGCAGCTGAAAAGAAAACAATAAAAGTTAAATCTTTAAGGATAATAACTCTTTTTTTTTTTGTTTTTTCATAAGGCTGTTATTTAAATATAATTGACCTCTATTCCCCAAAACAAGTAACATTAGAAAGACTCTTTCTACACAGTCCACAATACTGACCAGTTTTAATCTTTGACTTTGCTGACTGGCAAGTCTGTGTGAGCAAAATGTTACCGTTATTCATGTTCGGAGATGGAGAGCCTTCACTTGAGTCATCTGGGGTCCGTTCACGGTGGCGGCCCCTGGAGCCGTGACGAGCGTCATGAAGGCTCCTACTTTGCCGGTGCTCTCCTGACCCTCTCCTCTCCCCACATTTCCACAGCTTGTCTTGACCTTTCTTGTGCTTTTTCCTTCCACCTATGAAAATGGAAGATGAATCACGAGTCAGAAGGTTGGCTGAACCAATAACGATTGCTTCATGAAAATGTAAATAAATAAATGAAGAAATAAGATCTTCATTATTGTAACAGAGGACATTTGTGTTATGTATACAGATGAACATTGTGAACTTTTATGTTACAATACTCACAAAAATCATCAGAGTCATCTTCGGAGTCTTCTTCCTCCTCTTCATCAGAGTCCACCTCAACGTATTTGGATCTCTTATTGACCAAACTGTGCTTTCGTTTCTTTGTCCCCATATGAATCTCTGTAAGCACAAGAGCTGAGGTGTTAGCACAATATAATCTGCACTCGAAAAAAAAAAGAAGATAAACGCACTAATTCACAGAATATTTATTTGTATTAAGGACTGTAAGGACGATGAAGAAGATAGGCAGACATGGAAAAGGATAACAGAACCAGCCCGAAAAGAAAAGAAGAAGATTTGGGTTAGTGACTGTGGTTACTAACCCAAATCCCTCCGTAATTCCAAATTATGGATATGCAAATACTTTTCATAAGCTTAATTGTTCATTATCAATGTATGTTCACAACACTGGATCAGGAGTGGGTTCTAAACTCTTTGTGCCATTAGAAATCATGAACACAGGGGTCTTTAAAATCAGACTTGAGCAATAAGTTTAATATTTTCAGCCTTTTTAATCGACAGAGACTTCAATAAATAGTGAATAAATATATTTACATCATATATAGTATTTACATTAAACACACGAAGGAACTTTCAAAAATAAAGTAAAACATACCTCTCTCTGACTGGTCAAAGGACGACCACTTCCTGGTTTTGGAGCTGTGTGCATTCCTGCTTTCCGTAATTATTCGTTTGACTTTATCAATACTGAGTCTCTGAAGCACAACAACAGGCTGAGCTCCTTTATTTAAATTCTCTTCCAAAGACACTCGCTCTAATCTGACAAGGGGTTCAATCCAGCCCGCTTTCAATTTGCTTGGAAGTTGGGGATGTTTATCCTCTTTATCCCGTTTCAATTTGGGAATAACAAAGTTCTTCAGACTCCCTGATTTGCCACCCAGCAGGTATGCAGGAAATCCACTGGGTTTATTTTCAAACGACTGCCATTTTTTTATCGATTGGCAGCTAACACCGCTGTCCCCACTCGTTCTCTCTTCCTTATTTTGTACTTTCTGAGGACAAGAATTATCTGTCCACTGTTGACCATTGAGGTCAGTGGATTTTCTGCTTCTGTCCTGTTTCATTGTAGGACTTTCAGGTTTAGTATGCTGGTCAGGAGAGGGTCTGCTGCAGTTTTCCCTTGGCATCTTTTGTATTCTTTCCTTTTCACGTTCCCTGTCTCTATCTCTGCTCTTATCAATTCTTTTGTCTCGGCCTTTATCTATACTTCTATCTTTGCCCTTCTTTACACTATCTCTGTCCCTCTCTATACTTCTGTCTCTGTCCTTCTCTATACTTCTGTTTCTGTCCTTCTCTATACTTCTGTTTCTGTCCTTCTCTATACTTCTGTTTCTGTCCTTCTCTATACTTCTGTCTCTGTCCTTATCTATATTTCTATGTCTGTCCTTATCTATACTTCTATCTCTGACCTTGTCTTCTCCATTTCTGGAGTTATGCTCTAATTTGCGGGCGGACTTTGGCGTGTCGTCTTGGCTTACACGAGACTGGTAACTGTTGTGGTTCTTTTCCTCTTTGCAGTGTAAGTCTGAGTGCCTGTCATGTTTCTGCCGTGATATGTCCGTCCTTCTGTCATGTGAGTGTCCCTTGTCGCCCTCTGTTTTGCAGTCATGCCTGTGTTTGGATTTATGCCGCTTTTCTTGTTTCTGTTTCGGACTTTCTGCCTGGCAATCAGAGCCAGACTTCTTCAGTTTGTCATCGTGGTGTTTAATGATTCCGGGTCTGTTTTCAACTTTTTTATCTATTTTTCCATCACTCTTGGACTTCATGCGGCGTAGTTGATCCTCACACAACTGCTTTGCTTCCAGAACCACCACAGGTTGCCCTATCATTCTGCCAGCTTGCTGCAGATCAATACTGACCATCAAAGCTGGCCGGCTGCCAAAATTACTTGTAGCATTCATCTTCTTAGGTGTCAGACTGCTGTCAGTGTTGACCCCTTGAATGGCAGGTCCGTCACTTGACTCAGTTCCAGATTCCTGAGGAAACGAGTCTTGCTTTCTTTTCTTCAGTGGTTTATCTATAATACAGGAAGACATATCTTCAATAATCAAAAAAAAAAATAAAACAATGAAATAAATATAAAGCACAAAGAAAATATTACCTTTATCTTGAACTTCTTTAGACCACCGCTCTCTTTCACTGGCTGTCTCACGTTCTATTCTCTCAATCTCTGCAAGTGTGTCTATTTCAGCATCATCAAACCCAACCCCACCAACGACTCCAATATCCTTGGTATTTGACCGAACAGGAACTTGCTGACAGTTTCCCTGGTCTCCAGCACCTAACTTGTGTGAAATATCATGGGCAGTCCTTGACAACTGGTTATTATTAGTATTATTCATCAAATCACTTTTGAGGTTGTGGTCAATAGGTTCCGTTAAGGGAGATTCTTCCGGTTGATCCATGTCTGAAACCTTAACCCGAGACAGTTTTAAAGTCAGCCTTGCAGAGTCTTTGGGTGGAGAACCAACGATGCCATACAAGGTGTTCTTTTCCATTATCTCATTTTCGTCTTTACTCCTTTCTTTCTGCTTCTTTTTGTTGTCAGGAGAGTTGAGAAGTAGGTCAGGTTCTGCACCCGGAGGTCCATCAGGTAGAGGTGAGTGCAGGTGATGTCTAGACTCTCCTAAAACACAAAACGAATTCAGGGAAAAATAAGCAACTCAGAATAGGTCTAGACAATGAACTCTACAAGAGTGCATAAGATATAAAAGATAAAGTGACTACTTTTTGCAGTATTTTCATTTCCAGCAGGTGAGCAGACAGACTGTGGAGATTTAACAGGAAAGGCAGTAGCCCTCATGGAGGGGTCGTTCTCCTGTTGGAAAACAAGACATGTCAGCACTTTTTAATGTCAGCATCTGCTGAGTTCCAGTTTGAAGTATCCTGAGTACCTCTGTTACCTCATTTCCCAGTCTGTGAGCCGTGTTCATATAGTCTTCATCTGAGCCTAGTCTCAAATTATGATTAGACGATTTACTTGATATCTGTCCAGACGTCTTGTTGATATTTCTCACATTGCCAGCAGCTGAAACGGTAAGCCAAATTAAATAACCAGTTATGTGTAACATTTCACATCTAACTGAGAGACAGATCCATTCTGACAATCAGCTGTAGTTTTTACCATGTTACATTCACCAACAAATGTTTGCAATGACCTGTTAGAATAATGTGCAGCAGGTAGCTAAAGATGAACTTTCTTTAATTTAGATCGATACTAACCTTGCTGAGTCTGTTGGTGTTGGGAATAACTGGGTGGATTGTACTGCATGTAGTCTGCAGGACTCTGAGGGGTATAGGGGCTGGGTATGGGACTGTTTTGCTGGGGTGCAAAGCGAGTACCTGACCCAGATTGTGTGGATGTAAAGCATCTGTAGAGGACGAGGTATTGTTATTACATGTATGAATATTTCTGTTTCTTTTGCCGGATGAAGGTTTGGTAAAGTATGGTGACTTACCCAGAGGGGCTCTGGCGGACAGTGGTTTGCTGATAGTTTGATCCTGGACTCCCATGTACCTGATTCTGAGACACCTTATAATGTGGCATCATGGGCTGCTGAATTAAACCTTAAAGATAAGATTTAATAAATCTTGTCAAGGTCACACACACAAAGTATTGAACACTGGTCAAGGAAACAAGTATTATTGGAATTCCAGCTTATTGTGGAGGAGAGTTTGATCCTAGGAGCTATGCTGTCTCCCTACGAACAAAATCAAATCGAGAACCGCGACGTCACCCGGTATGATGCAACTGGGTCCCTCCCCCCAGAGCCAGGCCTGAGGTTGTGGCTCTTATGCGAGGGCCTGGTGGTCGAGCCTTTGCCTCACGGAGCCTATAGACGAGTAATAAGCTAGTCTTATAGTTCTTTGTTATTTTCATTCACTAAAATGGGTCAAAGACGTGTTATTTTGTCCTTGGGGGTTAGTGATGTTGTACCACATGGTTCTATAATGACAGATTTTTCCATTACTTCTGTAATATTATGAATATTAAGTAGTACTTAGCAAAACTAACTACTACTTAGTTTTGCTAAGTAGTAGTTAAACTAAGCCAAATATGTCCATATTATTACACATCTAATGCAGAACCAGCGTTGTTCCTGACATCTCGAGAAGCATAGTGACTTCCACTACTACCCAATTTAGATTATTCAAGTTTGAAAAATATGACACCTAACATTACATCAAAAGAAACAAACCTCTAATCGATGCATAAGCATAAATAACAAAGCAGGTGATAATGCTGGTAGCTTAAAAACATTTCATGTCATCTTCTGGACTGAAAACCAAAAAGCCACCTTTAATTTGTTGTAGCATAAAAACAAATATACAGTATATTTAAGTGAAGTTTCGTTCTTTGTTTTTCCTTTCCAATGTAGAACATCTGACCCTGGAAATGCTCAAATGAATAATGACAATGGAAACCAAAAATACAGCCAGTGAAAGAAAACGTGCATTGATCTGGGTTGGCATACTTTTGTCCCTGAAGATCTTAGGGTTCCTGGACAGTAGAGTTTGTAGAAGCATTGGCATGTCACCCTCGGGTTCATCATTCCCTAGGTTGTCTTTCAACTCTCTGGAAAGCAAGCAAAAAAAGAACTCACGCTGACATCTTGATTTTAACAAGACCGAGCAAGAGCTGACCTACATCTTGTAAGCCAGTGCGATCACTGACACTGAAACAACACCTGACTTTAATTCCCAATCGTTAATCAACATTTTGAAATGCATGTACACAAACACTGTAAAACAATATCAATTTAAATGGTTTTATTTCCCTTTTAAAAACAAATTTTAGATTTTACACACTATGACAAACATATTATTGGCCCTACCTACAAAAACTATAACTTGTGTGTGGAAGATGTGTGAGTGACACTTACATGTGTTCTGTGGAGACCTGGTTGAGGCTTTGTGCTAGCTGAGTCACCAGACCTTCATCCCGACACACCAGCAGGCTGCCTACCTCTTCAGAGATCCTTCCATTGTATAGGAGACTCTTAGCAGTTGTGGCAGGGAGAGGAGAAGGCAAGGGCAGCTGGTTCAACACTGAGAGGGTAATGGAAGACGATTTAGGTTGGATGGAAAAAAAAAAAGGAAGCACAATATGGGGGGAAAAAAAAACAAAACAGTTTTGGCAAAATGACTTCCATAAATATGTGTAAGGATTGGTTGACAAGAAGAAATTGTCTCATTTTAAGTGGTAGCAATGCCATCTGCTCTAATACAATAGTGTGCTTTTATAATATAAAATAATAATTATGCTTATTACTTTAAAAAAAAAACAAGTAAAAAAAATAAATCCAGACTCAAAATCCGTTTATCAGTTATTTTTTTTAATGTTTACAATGTTTTTAATTACAACAAAGATTTTATTTTTAAAAGTCAGAATTCATGCAAAACTGATCCATGATAAATTCTGCTTCATATAAAAGGGCTACAATAAGGTCATATCTATTAAAGCTAAAGTAAACCATTATTTAAGTATACTTCTATAAAAATGGCATGCAAACCCATTCAATTTGATTGTTCAACAATAAATCAGTCTGGCCTTGTCACACCTTGCTTTGAGTATAAAGTTTATGCAGGTGAATAACGTCACAGAGAGGATATTGTACTTACAGTCTGTCAGGCTAGCAATTCCAGCAAGAGTAGTGATGGGAACATGAGGCATATCACCATTCATGCTGAAGATGAGGTCAAGGTAGTCGTGTCAATGCACAGGCAGCTCAGTATCACCAAATCCTTCAGATTCCTCACATCTCCAAAAAAGCTTTGGGGAAAAAAGTGTCAACAGATAATCAGAATGTTCACTGTCAAAAAGGTGGGATTCTATTACATGTTGCACAGATCCGAGTAGGATTTGGACAGTGTATTTTCTTTATGAGTAAACTCTACATCATCTGGGTTGAGCATTCAAAAAATGTATCATCTCAAAGGTGTAAGACACTGCCAACATAGCTGTACCCCTGAGGCATTGAGTTTAGAGCCTAGCAGCAAGCCTAGGCATGTTTCTACAAGATATTGATTTATTTAAGCTCCTGGTGTCCAGATCATCTTCATTTGCCATGTGTATTTCAGCTTTTAATTTAAACCTAATGAACTGGAACGTACAAACATTACATAAACTCACAGCCAATGAACAACTTTATTTCTATAAGTTGTCTGAGACAACAACACTTGGACTGAGTTTGATCATCACAGTCAGAACTTATGTCAATTTATTCCTATTATTCAATTGTCAGTTCACACTGAGGCTCACCAGGGTGTCAAAATCCGGCGAAATCAACACGAATGACTATTAGATATGCCTGAGTTTACACATCGATCATTATTTCTGGGCTGTGTATAAACACACACACACACACACACACACACACACACACACACACACACAACTTGACTTTTAATTCAACTCCCAGTTAGCCGGCTAGCAACAACTGGAGATGTAGCTAGCGTATGCTAGCTAACTAGCAAGGTAACCTGTATGTGTAACTTGCCGAAGCTAGCATCACAGGCTGGGCATCAGACGCAGTTAGCCGTGGGCTGCCTCCCCAGCGTCGGGTTTACCCTACAGATCGTGCGTGGGTTTAGATTTCAACCCCAGACGTACAATGGCCTTCGTTGACGCATCTGTAGCTCATAAAGTGGACCTCGGACTTGCCTAAGGATGCGTAACCCCGACCCGACGCCAGGAAGGCAGGGGTACAAAGCAAAAAAAAAAAAAAAAAAAGCCCATCACAAATCAGAATCTTCCCCCCGGCTGATCGCGTTAATCATCCCTAGCGGCTGCCCTGATGTGTTTTACACAAACGGCGACAGTTCAGGTCTGAAAAGAGGTTGCTTTTGTTCAATCTGGCTTATTTACCTCTGGATGTGATGAGAAAGAGAAATGGTTCTGGTGGAGGAGGAGGAGGAGGAGCAGGAGGAGTAGGATGGCAGCTGGAGCTGGAGAAGAGTCTCTAGCTCCCTCTCCGTCCTACCGATCAAACAGCTCCTCCGTGGGAAAGCTAACGCCACGGTGATTCTCGTCGGGAGGACCGGAGGGATTTCTTCTTCCGTACGGCGAACATGTCTAACGAGACGGGAAGAGCACCTTGTTATGCTCTGGGTACCGGTTAATTTAAATTAAAATGAAAACCGGGTAACGGAGAAAGAGAAAAAACAGCCCATAGCCTGTCTCTCTCTCAAAATGCCGACCGGAAGAACCAGTTAAAAAAAAAAAATCCTCAACGAGATTGTTTTTATTACAGTTACAATATTAATAACAATAATTATTATTATTGATGCTATGATTATTATTGAGGTAGTAGAAGTAGTAGTATAATTTAAAAAAAAACAACTTAATTTTACATGTCATAAAAACGACACACCCAGTGGAGATCGCAGATTCTAACGGGCCCTATCAAAAATCCCCACCAGATCCGCTGACCTTACCTACCCTAATCTGCCCCTTTCCCCTTACAATCCATTCAATCAGTTTGATTAACATTGATTGGGTGTTATAAAAAGTTATATTCATTCATTCATGCATTCATTCATTCATTCATTCATTCATTCATTCATTCATTCATTCATTCATTCATTCATTCATTCTAAACAACTCTAAATCCTGTGTAGGGTAGCTGGGAGAACCGGAGATTCCGATCCTGCTGATCTGAGGCAAGAAGCAGGGTACACCGTGACAAATCACCAGCTCATTCCAGTTCAACATATAGAAAGACAAGCAGCTCAGTCACGTCCGATCTGCAATTGCTTTGGGGTCACACATTTACCTATATTGTATGTTTTTGGCGATGGGAGGAAGTCAGAGACCCTGGAGAAAACCTGAGCATACACAGGGAAAACATGCAAACATGCACAGACAAGGTGGATTTGAACCCAGGACCATCAAGTGGCAAAAGCATTACTGCAGTCCTTCACTGTTAATACAAAATATGCCAAGGCAAGTGGGGAGCTCCTTTCTCAAATATGTCTGACAGTGTGGACCTGAATGCAGTTCTAAGTACTTCACATCACAACTACCTCAATAAGTAAGACAAGATTTTAAAAAAACAGGAATAAAAAATAGTGTACACTTGACAATAATATCAAGAGTAGAGACGCATCAAGAGATCTTAACAACAGGTATTAAAGTAATCTAAAGACTGAAAATAAAATATAGCCTAACTATTAGAATTAAGTCAAGAATATTAATAACTTCAGCTTGTCCTGTTAGGGGTCGCCACAGCGTGTCATCCTTTTTCCATTTTAGATAAGCACTCATATTTGTCTCGTAAAGTTTTTTGGTTTTTTTAATTTTGGAATGTCATTCCTGCTGCAACCCTGTACATCTATCCGGGCTTGGGACCGGCTAACAGTTGACACTGGCTTATTCCCCCCGCAGCGCTGCAGATGCTGGGGGTTGAACCCAGGGCAGCAAACATGTGACGCTTTATCCCTGAGCTACATCCTTAAGTCAAGAATAGTACAGTATGTATTGAAAAATACAAATGAAATGAAACAAGAGATTTTAGAAGTATTGTAGAAGTGCAACACAAGACATAAATGAGCTTCAAACCTGTCTCCACGAAGCACTGGCTGATTAAATGTGAAAATGTGATATGTTTTTATAAAAATATTCAATCAGCTGTTTACGCTGATATCTAGACAGCGTGTATTGCTTAATGAAAAAGAGCACTGCAAACTTGATTTGCTCAACATCCATCTGCCATTCATAGATGGACGGATTACTAATTTGCTCAATAAAAAACAGTAAATACTGACAAGTCTTAAACGGTATTTACATTTGATCTGTGACATACTGTATACAGTATATATTTGAGCTTTGAAGCCTTGAACAGCAGAATTAAATACCTTTCCCACATTCTCCTGTATTTCCTTACAAGTTAAATCATGTTTTATTTCTGATGTCCTTGTTTTTTTTTACAAATCTACCTTTTCATCATAAAGGTGACATTTCAGGACTTGTCATCACAACGAACACATGAACTGCACATGAATTAGCTGACTGCTTTAAAGCTGCAAATATCTCCTCTTTGGTTTTCTCACATGCTCCAAACTATTCAGGAATGTGGGCATGTAGGAGAGGCAGTCAAAAACATTAACTAATTCAAACTCTCTAAGGGAAAATATTTAGCCCCCTGAGATTTAACACTATAGATTTCAGTTTAAGACAAATCAAGACTGATTCAGTTTCATGAACATCTTCTGCCATTCCTCTCATGAAAAAAAAAGGAAATGTTTTTGCAAACTATGCGGTTTTTGCTTGGTGGCCATCCAGTACTTTTAGTTGGAACAGGAGGCAGCCTGGTCCAGCTAAAACTTTTCAAACTGAAATTTCCAATGTGATTTTCTCAAATTTGTTGAAAATATTTGTGCAATATAAAAGTTCGTGTCTGGGGCAACAGATTAAACGATGAAAACACATTCAGTAAGAAATGCTGCATGTAATTGAATATAATGGTGTAATATTATTATATCTTGGAAAGTCAAACTTCAAACATCGATGGAGTTATTTATTACAAAAACTGACAAAGATCAAGATCAACCAGAAGATAGAGTTGGTGGGGAGAGGATGAATATCTACAACTGCTTCCTACAAATCTGTTGATCTGCTTTCTATACTTTTGTCGTTGTTAGAGGATTTCCTTGCAAAGATTTTAAAAGAGAGGTTTAGTCTTTATTTTTAAAACTAATATATAAATTGTAAAACTAAAGGTAAAAATTACATTGCTGTCTTTGAAAAACAAATTTGAAATACAATAATATACCATGATAAACATTGATTATTTCATATTGATCTTATATTTGCTCCAAAGAATATTAATAATTAATATAAATTATGGTATTGCTTGGTATGATATTTTTTGCTTTTTATTTGTAGAAAGACTGAAATTACTATATTTTTGTATCATATAATCTTTAAGTGCTTTTTTCTCATAATTATTTACTTAGAGCTTTCCAAGGGGACTAACTCAAATATTAAACACAGTGTCAACTGGTGATCATTTGCATTAGCACTGTTAATATTACAAGACCAAATTCATGATGTAACCCTAATATTTCAGAAGTACTCGTAGCTTTTAATTGAATAAAAATTTGCTTTTTAGGCTACGATCAACTTGGCAGAAGTTAAAAAAGTATCAGGCCTGTTGAGGATCTTTTAGATTAGAACATTAGATAATGACATACACGCGCGCACACACACACACACACACACACACACACACACACACACACACACACACACACACACACACACACACACACACACACACACACACACTGTAGTTTCATGAGTGATTTCAAGCGGACCGCGGGGTTTCACGGTAATTACTCTGCTTCAATGGGTTTAACCATGAGCCCCTAACCCGTGACGGTCATGAGGGTTTTTGTCCTCTGCGTTCTGGCGCACCAAGGAAAGGGAGTGTGAGAGCGATTCATCAGAAACCTCAGAGGATTCAACTTGTCTGCGAGGGTTCCCGAACCAGAAGAGCTGCAATCCATTTATCCAATTTGGTAAGATAGCACTTTGTTATGTAGATTAGTATTTCTAGCAGAAACAGCACTATTATATACATGAAGTATATAATATATATAGCCCTATTATATACATGTATATATGTATATATACATATATACTGTACATATAGACATATATGAGAGAGAGTGAGAGATGGATACTTTGCATTTCTGAACATCAGATGAATTCCAGCTCTACCACCAGCGATCAATGGCGTTATTTTCCATCTGAGTAACTATCTGTTATAAAAGTGTCAGCGTCTCAGGCGTGGGCTAACTATTAACTAAAATTTTGGGCTAACTTTTTCAATAAACTGTTACCTGTTATTGTTACAGTAATGCAATGTTAGCCAACATTGGAAACTTTGTAGTATGACATAACATACATAACACTGAAGAAATGCCAAAAATATGGCTTATGCAAAAATGCAGTGGAATTAATATTCTGAATTTTCATAATGTCCAAATTTCCTGTTAATTTGTCTTAATGACAGAGAAAGTCTACATTCTCAAAAGTTAGTACAAAGCACACTTAATTGTACACTGTTCCAGTTGTATGTATAGTTAACTTGTTCATAATTATCGTGCAAATGCATTCTGACTTCACGGTAACATTTTTCTCATAAAAGGTTGTTGAATGTTCAGTCCAGCAATTGGTTATACACAGACCAGCACAACACTTGGTGTTATGGCCTCTGGGTTCAGGGGCATAACACTTAATAAATAAATAACACGTAATAAATGTTTTGTAAAGGCCCTTAGCTTTAGCCTACATGATGAAAAGAGTTTGATGCTGTTTTAAATATTTTCCATGCATGATGTTTTAACGAAATAATTTTTTATTGCCTTTCAGCTGGATGCGCTGTAATCACACAGACGGGATGCCTCGTGGAGAGTTTAATATTTATTTTGCCAGCGGCAGAAGTGGATATGTCAGAGCTGAGGAGTATGTCTATTTATTTTATTTCAAAATCAATGTTCCTTAGAGACCTTACATGCAGCTATATTGTGGTAACTACTATAGTGACATGGCTGCTGCAGTGACAGACAATGCTTTCATCAAAAACATTTTCATTGGATTGTGCTGTACCACACAGAGCAGTGGGGATAGTTCTCCTGGTGGCCATCTTGGCAGCTCTCCTCATTCTGGGGTGTTGGTACTTCAAGAAGAGGAGTGGATACAAAATAATCAGGGTGGGACCATCATACTTTTGTATCTTTCACATTGTAAAGTTTAAGCAGGGTCAAACTTGATTATTTTGACAAATGTAATCAAGTTTTGAAAATTTAAGAGAAATACCAACTATGCTAAGAATCCAATTGCACACATCATTTAATGGTAAATCAGTGTAAATAATGTTGCTTGATTGCGCAAAAATGAAAACTTTGGTTTAAATCTCATTCACCAACTTTTATGTTAATTTGTGTACATTTCACTCCAGTTTTTTCTCTTCAATCTCAATTTCCCTCATATATTTCTCTTCTCTACAGAACCCCAGATCAGGGTTACCAAGTGTCACAGGAGGACAGTACTCAGAGGCAGGACCTTCAGCAGACAACAAGATGGCAATGGCTGACTTTGGCAGTTTCCGAACTGCGGTAAGGAGCAGGCATTTACCCCATGACTGACGTTACTGGCCTTCCATTTTATCTTGCTGTTACTAATATTTTTAGCATCTGGAAAAAAACATGGAAAACAACCTCAGTGGTACACATAACGTTATTTATGCCACCATAAATTATATATTTTCCTAATAAATCCTTTCTCAACACTTGACTAGTTGCACAACACAGCATCCTTGTTTTACCATAATGCTTCAAGGTTCTGAACACAGTGCTGGACATGTGAAGCTGATACAAAAGATTCTTGGGGGAGAGATTATTGAGTCACAAGACTGTTCCAGTCCCAAGGGTAGCATGTGTACCTATGTATGGGAAAAGAATCAAGATCAGCACCCTCTCATATGAGATGGGGTTACAAAAACACAACGAAAATGTAACTATTCAGATCCTGAGGCAATAAGCAGAATTCAAAACAGAAAAAAGCATTCAACTATGCTACAGCCACTGCTGAGTCCATCAATACAAAGAACAAGAGCACTTTAAGTCAAACCAAAATATATTGAATTTGATTGAATTCTCTTATTGAAAAATTTTCAAACGTTTCATTTATATTTATTTTCTCACCTCTTCTCCAGGTTCCTAATGCTCCTCCAGCCTATGAAAAGATTTCTTCAGGGCCACTGCCTCCTCCCTATTCTCCATGAGGGACACTTGGAGACTACACACGAAGACGAGAAGCAAATAGTGTAGAAGAAACTGCAAACTTCACTGTATTTCTAATGCACAATCTGTTGTCATTGCTGATATAGTTACCCCTAGCTCAATATACCAAAAAGTGAAAGTACTGTATCCCTCCCTTTGTAAAATTATTGACACTAACAAAATGTATATACATATCAGGTTGTTTCTATGAACATAAAAAATTCACAAGTCTGTATATAACAAAGCAGCACAAACATACTTGTTGAGGACAGTTGCAATGTTTATTTCCATGCATAAATGTCCATATTTGTTCAATGAAAATGCAACTAGTAAATAACTTTGAAAAATCTATGTGGTAAAAATAAATAAATGTAACCTCAAACCATTTGTATGGGCTGAAACATATAGTACAAACATGATGGAATCCGAACAAAGACATCTGTGTTGTTCAACTAACAGATAAAGTACAGCAAGTTGTGCGAAAGAATAGTTTCTCAGAAATAACTGTTTTTAATGACACTGAAAAATATTACAAAAACTTAAGTAAAAAGTCATTTTATCTACCCTTCATTTCTGCTAATGTACTTCAACATCTGTCAATACTGGCCAAGAAGTAAAAAAAGATGTCTATAACATTCATCACAGGGCAACATTATCCTTTTTAACTTGAGAATTCCATCATAGTACATATTTCTAGTTTGTCTAACCGGAAGGAACAACCGACTAACAAGCTATACGTAAGTTACAACTGAAACTATAGCTGCAAAGTAATTCTTAAACTGACCCCAACATGTTGGCAAGGAATAGATATGAGTCATGCCAAAACTTGGCAACTGGATAGGGATGTCTCAGTATTAACAGAGCTGGCAGTCGCAGTTAATTGGAACACTTTCTGCTTGCCTGTTAAGAGGAATCATGTGTGTGTAGTCCTCCAGAGGTGCTGTTGTGGGAAACCAGCAGTGCATCCATTGGTTTGGGGGCGGCAGTTAACTCTGCTGGTTTGACCTGACACTGAACTGTGCTCAAAACAGCCCCATCAGGGCTAATGAGTAGCTTGGGTGCTACCTTGGTCTGCATACCTAAGGATGAGGCCTGCAGAGAGTGCTTTCCAAGTGCTTGAGTGGTCAGAACAACAGGTGAATGGATGGAGTTCTTTGTCCTCAGCGATGCCATTGTTTGAGCTGGACTGTTTAGTGCAGAGCTGCTGGATGAATGGGGGGTCACCACAGGTGCTGCTTCACAGATGTCGACGATACGTCCGATTGGTGTAACTGTAGCAATGGGCACCGTCTGCATCCTTGACACTGCATTTGCAATTGATTGGACAGACGCTGTAGGCAAAACATGTGTCCGCATGCCAGCAAGCACTGGTTGCATCCCTGCTAGTTCAGTTCTTTTGTTTGCTATATCGTCTTGTCCTATATGCACTGCAGTTTTTGATAAAGCAGTGGCGGATGCATGAATTCCAAGTGTTGTCTGCCGGATTGGTAAGACTAGACTGGGGGATGTGACTGAAACTATTTGTTTGGCAGGAAGAGAACAATTCAACGATGATTGAGATGCCGACAATCTGGCCAAGGGGTGTGCTACTGCAGGAGAAATGGTTGATGAACATCTGATGGTAGCCAGTGATGAGCTGGCATTAGAAAATAAGCCTGGTGCATTTCCAAATCTTGGTGGGGAAGAAAGCAGAGTGGGTGAACCCACAGGAAGTGATGCAAAATTACCAGTCTGTGTGGCTGGAAACTTGGGTAAAGAAGAAACTACATTTGTCTTACAATGTAGCACGGTCGAGCCAAGGCAAGGTGCGGTTGTTGATCGGATTGGTGTGGCTTTGGGATTACTTGGGAGCAGTGATGGTACGACAGCAGGTGCACATGCTACAAAAGGACAACTTGCAGCTGGCACACAAGGCAGCCTGGCAGGGGTTTGGGATAAAGCTGATGCTCCAGGGGTGAGAGTGACGTGATTTGACATTTGGGAACCAATGGCAGTAGGCACTTGTTGGGTAGGAGGGCTGGAGATGATTAAGACATGGCTGCCTGGGCCCAAACCCTGGAGGGGGACTACAAAACGCGTATTGTTGAGGATCTGCGTGCCAGCAGCGAGGGGCGTGGAGGTGCTGATGACTATTCTCTGTTGGATTGTGCCAGTATTGGCTTGGGTATTGGTGGTTCTTGACGTGGCGATTAATGCCTGGGTTTTACTGACAGCAAGGTGAGAGGAAGAACTGAACAAGGTCGTTCCGTCACCAATGTCACTTTGGATATTTGAAGACTGATGAACATGAGTCGCTTGAGCTGGGCTCTTCTGCATGGTAGTGGTCATCTGAGCTGGAGAATTATTGGACAATATATTTGGGGGTGTGCCAAGGTCATTTTTGAACATCTCTGGTGCAATAAGGGAGGTAGATGGAGATGAGGATGATGTAGGGTCTGCTTGTGAGAGCTTGATGAATGAAGGGATGCAGTGGAGTCGAGACGTTGTAGTCAGAGAAGTGTGAGAGGCAAGCTGGTCAGAACAGTTTGTCATGGTTTCATTAGAATTTGTAACCAACACCAGTCCAGTGGTGGTTGTTGGACAGTCTGTATCCAAAATAGACATTGGTGTGCTTTTGGAAGGTGAACACGACCGGACACCAATGGACTGTCCAATGTTTGCCGTCTTCCCTGACAACTGCATTTTAACATCTGGCAACAAAAAAAGAAAAAAAAGTTATTCAACATTTTTATGAAATTCAACAGATTTGACACTGACTACAAATTTAATAAAGTGTTGCTGAAGCAGCTGAAAAAGAGGTTCGCATCTCACTAACCACATTATGAAGTCTACATGAACATTTTGACCATGACCAATTTCACAAAAATTACAAGCTGAATCACTCACAAGCCATCAGGAATACTGTAAAGCATCCTTAAAAGGAGAGGCGTCGCATTACCACTTTCTCCTTTCGACCAGATATTTGGCTACCTGGGTGCTGGCCAATTCAGCACCCAGTATGGGGGCCATACTGGTTAGTATGGCCTCCATCCATAACAATGCATGGTAATAATTCAAGTTTGACAATGAACACTTCCAACTAGGTTTTGTTAGCCCTAATATTGCAGTACCATCATTTTCACGATTGTTCTTCAAGTAATCCCTCGTTACTTGAGGTTAATACGTTCCAGGAACACCCATAAAAAACTGAATTACGTGATTCAGCAACAAACTATTGATTTTATTATTTGTGCCAATTTAAACGTTTATGAACCCTCCCCATACTGATATTGAACCACCTTATATCTGTATTACCTTTTCCCAGACTCATAGACTTTAAAACACTTTTGTATTAAAGAAAAGTGTTTCTTTAATAGACAGAAGTGCGCCGTGTTCCATGAGTCTCTGAATGCAGAGCACACATTGATGCAGTCAGCCAATAGCATGTGAGTACGGTATCACATGACTACATACTAAAAATCAGCAATGTAGTGAAGCTGTGTATCTGGAAGCACTAAGAAGCGAGGGATTACTGTAGTTTAGCGATTGAACCCATGACATTGATCCTAAAACTTGACTATAAAGAACCTGCTGAATTAAAGCAAGATTATCGCTCTAGTTAGTAGCACCTGGATGTAAAATTAATTTGGTTGATAATTTTAGCAGTGCTCAAAGGTATTTTTTTTGACAAAATCAGTTGCTTGTAGATACAAACTTTTTTATGAATAGATTGACTTTCTACGTAATAGCCATGTGCTTAAAGTTGTTTGCCAGCTACTGTAATTTGGCTACTTGTGCAATTAAAAACATTGTTTTGGTACTAACGTGTTTTTTTTTTTCTGTGCATAGACACACCTGCTTGCCAACACCTAATTTAGCATTTTAATACATTTCAATAATGGCATTGGTATTGGAATAACTTTACATGAACAAAACCCACCTGAGGGTACAGTGATGTTCTTGCCTTTGGACAATGTTTCTGAGTTGGGCATGCCAACAGAGTGGCTTGGGCTTAATTCCATCTTTACACTTTGACTTGATAATGAAGATGGCATCAGCTGTACATTAGTGCCTGTAGCTATTGCATGCTGTGGAATGCTTCCAAATGAGGTGGTGGTTGTCGTCACTGTGGGCTGACTGATGAACATGACACTTGAAGTAGGCAGGGATTTTTCAGAACACGTTGTTCCTTTTGATACGGCCGTATTTGAGGCGGAGGAAGGAGTAACCAAAATGAATTTAGTAGGTTGGGAACTCTCATCTGTACTTGGGCGTTTCAGAACAGTCTTGTTGATTAATTCTGCTTGCGAAAGAACTTGGGGAACACTTGAACTAATCAGTGATGGGACAACAGTGTTTTTCACTAATGAAGATTGAAAATGAGAACCAAAAGCAGCCGTCTGTGCTTGCTTTCCAACTGTTGTTGCAACTGTAGAACCAACTGAGTTATTGAAGCCTTGACCTAAAGCTACTGTAGTGCTTGCAGCCTGATTTACAGAAGTGACGCAAGTGCCTGCTGTGATCATGGGATATTTGATAGCAGAAGGGGGCTTTAATACTGAAGAAACTTGGTTCTGGGGTTGGGCCACTGAGATACTTGTTGTTATTGCTGGTATGGTAGTAGGGGAAGTCCGAGAGGAAGTATACTGAGGAAGAGTTTGCGATGTCTTAGAAATGAGGAAGGCTTTAAACTGAGGAGAGATGGTAATGATTGGATTGGCGGGCAAAGAACCCAGTGCATTCTGCTCGGATGATGCCTGAACTTTTACGATACCTGTGTTGCCTCCTCTAGTTGTTACCAGGATAGACTGTGAGTCACGGATACAAACAGTCTTAAGTTCCTGTTTAAGGCCTGTAGATTTCACAGGCTCAGTAGAAATTGCACAAGAAGCAGCGAGAGTTGACAGGTTTGGCATGGCACTTTGTGCTGTGCTATCTTGGGGACTGCTGACATGTGTCCCCTTGAACCCTGCCTTGTTCATGGACCCCTCTTGCAGATGAGGAGACACTGAAAGCGATGGGCTTTTCAGTGTCCTAGTATCTTTAAGGGGTGCAACTTGTTGAAAAGGGATGCGGTTTTCAGGGATGGTGAACCCAGGCACATTGGTGGACATACATAATGGGCTGGCCACTTTACGGTCTTGGACCTGAATGTCCTTACACTGTTGCTGATGTGTAGAAGATGCCTCTTCTTCAGTTTTGTGAATGAGAAGGTTTGAAGGCAAAATTACCACTTGCTGCATGATCTTTTCTCCAGTCTTCTGGTCCACAAGTGGATGAACAGAGATCTTCAGTGAGCCAGCTCTGTCTGTCCTGACAAGCTGGCCAAGTCTCTCCGGTACCTTGCAAACCATCTGGGCAGGATTTATTGGTGCAGTCTGGGTTTGTTTGGCCTGCTGTGACTTAGGAAGAGCTGCCGTCAACGTGACTATTTCAGGCCGTCTTAGAACTTTAGTCTGTTTTAGTCCTTGGGTCTGTATTTGTTGAGGGTTCTGCTGTGAATTGGAAAGAGAACTATGTACATCTGGAAGTTTTGTGGTTAACACTGGAGAGGTAGACAGGGAGATCAATGAGCCTTTGCTCTGTCTATCGATATTGCTGACCCCTGGGTAATCAACAGGCCGTTTCATTAAGGTCACTTTGTTTCCCACACTCTTGGCCAGCAGGGTGGGGATGGGCGTGTAGCCCTTAGGTAGTCCAGCGGTGGGGTGGAGAACGAGGGGTTTAGGTGACACTGAAGCCTGGGATGGTACACTTGATGACCCTGCTGAGTTTGACTCCATGGATTGATTTGATGGAATAAGTTTGGTTCTAGATTGTGGCCCAGAATCAACTGAAGAATTAATGTCACTGATGCCAACATGACCTCTTGCCACCAGACTACAGCCTTTTTCTATGCCGGTCAGTGGATGTTTTAGGTGGTTTGGTGATATGTAGGTCGATGTTCTTTCTCCAGCAGGCTCAGCCACAAACTCTCCGGTACTTGCTGAGAACATAATAGAGATGTCATTAAGGATGCACTAATTCATAAGATAATTATAAACATTAAAAAAAAAAAACACAGTGCAACCTCGCGCATCAAAAATTGCGACTTAACCTCATCCCAGATTTTTGGTAGGCGATCACGTGATACAGTACGCGCATTCTATTGGCTGACGGCATCCGGAAGTGTGCTAAGTTCCGTGAGTCTCGGACTTCCGTGAGACACAAAAGTGCTTTAAACAGTCGATAAGAGTGTGGGAAAAGGTAATACAGATAGAAGGTGGTTTAATATCAGTATGGGGAGGGTTCATAAACGTTTAAATTACCGTAAATAATAAAATAAATAGTTTGTCGCTATATGGCGGAATTTGTTATTCACGTGTGGTTCATGGACTGCATTAACTGCGACGAGGACGCACTGTATTTACATATTTGTAAATATTCTCAAAACTGTGTGATTTAGCTGCACAGCAACCTTTAAGATAACTTTAACTATTTATCTCTGTCGGTACACTACAATAACCAAAATAAACTCATTGGCTGCCAGCATTTTGTAGCAATTGATCTCCTTCAGCAGACTGTCTCAGAAGCTACGGACATTTGTCTATGTTTTCTTTCTGTGTTTGACCGATTACCTCCACTCCAAAGACACCTGGGAACAATATGTTCCAGGTCTTCCTCTTGCGATCTTCTATAATGATCCGAGAGTGAACACATCTCCTTCCCCAAACCAATCTCTTCATCATCATCATTGTCGTCTGATGATGATGAAGAAATACACTCCTCGCGAACAAAGTTATTGTATTCTGGGTGCTTCTTGAAATCATCAAATTCCTTCTTTAAACGAAGTCTGATAATGACAAAATAAATAAAAGAAGACAAATTTGTCACTGGTCAAGCAATTTTGATGTGTTAAAAAAAGAGGTTGTAGTTATTACAGGTTAATTCAGGCTACATATAACAAATAATTATTCTATATTTACCACAAAATGAGCTGTACCTGTTTCTTTGAAAGGCTTTAACAAGTTTTGGTTCCCATGGTAAAAGTTCATTCAATAATCTGATGAGAGTGCTGTGGAGGTCTTTTACTGCTTCTCTCCTATAATACCACCGACCCTGTCAGTTCAAACATGCAAAACAAACCTTAGTCAGGCCACTAATAGTAAAATGAAAACTTGCGTGATCCAATCTAAACAGCTGTGGAACATATGGCTAAATTGACAGACCCATGATAATAACCCACCAATCTCTTCTTTGTGCTTTCCAGGTCATCAAGCTCATCTTCTGTCTTACTGATCAGCTGTCGCAATTCCTCTAAACTGGTGCACACCAACTACAGAGTAGAAATATCAGATTGAAAATAAAACACAAAGGTAATAAAAAGAGGTGTGATGAGGCTGAAATCAATTTATAAATCCAACAGCTGTTGAAGTTATTTTTAGATCATAATTCAGTAAAGCACTAAAAATACTGAAACAATGAGTGCATATTTTAGCATAGGTGTCCATACCATAAAGGATGGTTCAAGTGGTGGTTCATCTTCACAGTTCTTTGATGTTTCAAGCTTTTTTCCTGTTGACAACATAACAATTGTCACTTAACAAACATGTTATTGCTGAGGGGGTACATATGCTATTATGGCCAGAAATGCAAACCACTTAACTTGAACTTTATGTGAAACTAAACTAACACATCAAACTCACCTGTTTTATGTTTTTTCTTCCTGTCTTTTCTTTTGATCACTTTGGCGACTCTCTGCACTGCAGACTTGATTGCCTCAGATGGGCACAGCCTTGTTCTGTCTGCATGCTGTTGTTGCTTGTGCTCTCCCTTCACCCCTGGCAGCTGTTCCCCCCCTGGCTTTTTCTTTCGCCTTTTTTTTTGGTCCAGATATTGTCATTGATTCTTTCTTCACTTGAATTTTGAGTACTCTCAGACGACAAGTGTATCACGGGCCCTGAAACGCTACAGCAGCAATGTCGCTCTTCGGATTTGATACATGTTTTGCCTTCCAAGCAAGAAGACCTTTGGCAGTCCTGGCTGAGACATTCTGTCTCCATTTTGAGGTCAACCGATTTTATTGGAGAGGCTTGTCTCACCAACCGAGCCGGGGACCTACCTGTGTAGCTGTGCTCACCTACATTCAGACAGGGCTCCTGTGTTTCTGGTTTAATGGTGCGCATCGAACCCACTGAGTAATCCTGCTCCTGCTTTAACAGCTGCTTGGACTGATGCTTCAACTCTATGGGCTCTTCCTTCAAATGCATTTCCACACATATTCCTCTGAAAGGATTGTGTCTATGTGATGAGGATGAGTTCATGGATATTTTTGAGTCCGATTTTAAGTCATCACAGGAGTCTCCAGCAGAGGACTCCATTTCGGACTCCTCCTTCAATGACCATCTTTTAAGAATTTTTTTATCATCCTCTGCCTGCCAATTGTCCCTTTTGAAAAGACCAAGTGTCCCTGTGCTCCCCTTTTTGAAGTCATCAGACTTTCCTGTGTCCGAAGAACCTCCATAGCATCTCTTATCACTTTTACTGGAGTCACACTTGATTCCATCAAAATGATCCACCTCTGTCCTCTGCTGCACTTCAACCCTTTTGACCCACACAGAAGGGAAAGGGAATGCTGGGGGTGCACTGGGACTCTGGCAGTAGATTCTCAGGTCTGCCCCACAGAAATGTGGGAAATGTATATAGGCGTTCTCCTTGCTGTCGTAGCCCAGAATAGACTCCCTACATTCATGAATGGGCTGGGACAGCAGAGCATCCTGCACATCTTTTTGTGTCTCATATACGTGATCACAAAGCCCTTTCAGAAGCCATACTCGCTGATAGAAGGGCAACAAGTGAAAGGGTTTCTCTTCCAAAGGACTGATGTCACCAAGAATGCTGAAAAACTGGTGGCAGAGTCCCAGCTGCTCAGCCCGGCCTGGCTGATCACGGGACGCACCGACAGCTCGATACCAGACCATGACCCGCTGCCTGAGCTCTGACTCCCAGCGGCAGTAAGTAAGGGCGGGCCGGCGGTGAAGTGTGGCCCTTCGCTGGGGTGGGGACAGTAGGGAAGACATGATTTTGGACAAAAGAGTACTGCAACGGGGCATCAGCAAACAACGCTCCAGTTCAAAAAATATAATCTCCGGGAGATTAAGGGCAGTCTGAGCCAGACAAAGGAAGTGCCCTATAGCAGGGAGTTCCCAGAGTGTGGCCACAGTGTGGGGGGAAGCATGCGACAGCAAAGTCTGTTCCCACTCCTCAACCTCTTTAGCTGACATTTCCTCTGCCTCCTTCTTCTCAAGCTCACGTTGCCTTAAAAGTCAGAACAAATATGAAGAATCCTGTTGGGTATACTTTGGCAGCTGATTTGAATTCAAATTTTGCATTTTTCTAATCAGTATATATTCGGTTTTCAGCAGCTTTTTTCCCCGTTCTTTTCTCCCAAATATTCACCTTACCTCTTCTCATCCTTGGCTCTTTGCTGCTCTTCCAGTCGTAGGGTCTGGACCATCATAGATTCATGCCCACCAACAGTAATGGTAGCTAGGCTACGAGGAGCCAGTCTCCTCCTGGTCGAGGTGCCCCCAGAACCACGTTCTTCTTCTGCACCAAAACGTCCTTTAGAAGTCACTGCCAAGGTAGTTTTCTCTCGCAGTGTCCTAGTTTAATCGAAGAAGACATTAACCAAGGTGTCAACATGAAATAAGTAAGTAAAAAAAAACAATTCAATCATAGTTACTGGATAATCCAATGATGTAAATAACATTTACCTGGAAAGCAAGGTAAGCTTCTGCTCAAGCATGATTTCCAGCTTTTGAGCCTGCTTGGAGATCCAGTGATCAACCCCATGGAAGCGATAACAGTTCTCCAGCATCAGCCTGAAGTCTGCAACAAACTCCGTTATGCTGTCATACTGTTGATTGATAAACTTCTCCTCCATTCTCTGCAAGCACATCGACTGCCTCATCTGTGCCTGACCCCAGCCGCGGACTCCTTCAATACCATGCTGCACCTCCTGGTAGCCGATGGGATGGAGGAATGGGGCGGTTATCCCCTTGTGCTTGTCTGACAGAAATCCAGTGAATATTTTATAAGCTTGCTCGACCTCATAGTTCATGTCTTCCTCAAAGCTATTGCTGTTGGTGGAAATGCAAACCTCGGGCAGAGATAGGTCACTGTTAGAAAACTCAGACAGGCCGTCATTGCTCAGAGTCAGATGGTCAGGTTCAGCAGTGACATCTCCACTGTCGCCAATACAGTGTAAGGCTACTAAAGTCTCAGATTCACAGGTGCTATTACTGAGCCCATCTTCAGTGATGACCAGGTCAGTTTCTTCAGTGCTGCTGTTCACCCATCTGGACTGTGAAGACATGACATTTGAGGTGGGCTGCTGAGCTGCCGAATCCTGGTTATTCACAGTCCAGCATTTGTTGTGGAAGTAAGGTTGACTGCAACCTGCCGTGAAGTGGTTCATGACATCCTCCTGATCCATGAAGCGGGCACCTTAAACGGGCAACAGGTGTCACCAATGTGAATGTGGATATGACAACAACACTTAACATAATTTTAATGCACAGAACTGTATACCAAGACAATCAATGAGTCAATCAATAAATAAATAAAACAGTGCTAGCGAAGCATTGTGAGTGTTAAATTTACATTATGGTAGGGAATTCATGCGCTCATAAGGAACTTAAAAAGGAACTCATAAACTCATATCAAAATGCTGTTTGTTGACATGATTCTTGGCATGGCAGGTGTTCAAATTATAATTATTATATACGTGTGATGAGATACGAGCATTTTTTCTAACCTCGTGTAATTTTTTCCCCCCAAATGACCAGAAACACAACTTATTTAAATCTACCTGTTCAATCTCGCAAACTTTTTTCCTCAGGTTCACTTGCTAGCTAGCTTGAAGTTACCTCGTAGCCAGAGGGCTAACACTAGTTAAATGAACGTTAAACAAAATTTATTATGTCTGCTCATAGAGAGATGAACAGCGCATTCCATTATCACGTCCCGTTTTGTGATGACGTGAAAAAATAACACCAGAACAAACCGACTAGTGGCAGAACTTGATGCGTTTGACAACATACCTGAACGTTTTCAGTGCGGCTCCAGTCAGATAGAAGGGAACACAGTTTAAAGCAAGCGGCGACAGCTTGATAGCTAGCTTAGCTTGCTATTGTCTCCAATCTGGGGCCTGCAGTTGCTGCGTTGGCTGTCCATACTGAAAATGCTGTAACAATTAAAAGTCCACCGGGTAAAGAGTTACGCAGACATTTCATGTCGTCTGCACACGCAGTGGCGTCCGGTGACAGCAAGACAAATAAAAGAACGTTAGCCTAGCCGCTTGTCGGACAATGCGTTCATTATCAGCAGGGCAGCCAGCTTTTACCACTAGCTCTGCAACTTGACAACGACTTTATCACAGGTAGAAATGTTGAAGTTTCGCTCACATCGGAGAATCATGCGCGATAGTTGTCAGATTTATTCTGAAACACTGCAGAGTTTACAAAAAAGCCACAACCGACTGCTCTACCTTCCAGTACCGTTCACTTCCACCCTGCGTGCGTCCGAATCCGACGCGAACGTAACGCAGCTCCGAATCTGACGTAGCTGCTCGGTCTCGTGCCTCCAGTTTGGTTCATAAAGCTGACACCACGTTATTACACAATATCTGCACTTATATTAACCTTATAGTGAGTTTATACCTCATATCGCAGGAGGAGGTGTATTTTTAGGCAGTTATCAATCGTGGAGAAATAAAAATACACATTAACGCCATGTTTTGTGAACACAACGTGAATCAACGTCACCGGACAGACGCTCATTCATAATTTGAACGCTGAAGTGAAATTCAGTCACTTACTAAACACACAGTACTCCGTGTACCTGAGTAACTGGAGCAGACTTCATTGCTGATTTACAACCGCTAGATGTCGCTAGTGGCAAATTTAAAACTAATTTACAACGAACTGCAGTTTATTGAATGGATTTATTTTTACTTTACGCAGCAGCTCCTTGGTAATTATGGATATAACTGGGAGTGATGCTCGACATTAATCGCCACCTGAGAACAGATCCTTAATATTTAAATAAAAAATAAATGTTTGCTGTGTGTATTAACTGTGTTTTATAAGGTATCATATTATGGTTGATTGCAAAACCTCAAAAATTAAACTGCACTAATAGAATCAATGAACAGCTTGGACAAAATGGAAATATTTCAACTTAAGTTTGAAAGTTATTCAAGCTGGAATAAATGAAGACGGGTGAAGAAGTTTTTGTCCATCTGTGCGGAGCTAAAAACAGCTTCACCCATTTTTGTTCAGACTCAATGCAGGTTAACTCTTCCAATAAAGATCTTATGGGCCCATTAGGTTTATTTTTATAGCCTTCGACATTTATTCCGATTATATCATAAAATTGCTTTATTCAGCATACCCAGTTGGGTCAAGGTACATTAAGTGATTTTTGAACAAACAGCAACACTTAAAATCACTCCCACAAATAACTTTATATATATGCCAAATGGCTCAGTCGTGCTGTTTCTCAGTCGTGCTATTTTTTAAAAATACAATATAAAAAAAAGGCGACAGTAGATTTCAACTCCTATACTTCACTCCTCAACATGCTTTTACACTGTTTGGAGCTTGAACATCCCTCAGCATTATGTTGATGCATTAGATTATTACTTTTGGATTTGGAAAGTAATACGCACTTGTGTCGCACAAATGTAGTGGTGGTTTTCGCACATATGTCAACAAGTGGAGTAGAGGTAGAAACAAACGGTTTCAAATGCTGATCGATCCCCATGTATCTCTGAGTTTATTCTTGTGACCGATAATAACGCCTCATCTCGTGAACACCAGGCATGGCGCTGCGCCTTTAAATACAAGCTATGCGCGTTTGAACGTTATTACGCGAGATTTGCTTGGCGCCGCGACCTCATGTGAGGCACCTCCTGCGCGAACCAGTCCGACGCTACATCTGCAGAGAAAATCGCAATGGAGCCCTGAACATTTTTCATTTTCTGTCTGATTTAACCCCCGTAAAACAAAAAGTCGTGTTCAAATCCCGCTCCATCCGCCACTTATTTGAAGCGTAACGGGGCGGTTGCAAAGATGTGGATCCAGGTTCGCACTATAGACGGGAAAGAGACGCGAACCGTTGAGGATCTTTCTCGACTGACCAAAATTGAGTCTTTACGGTTGAAAATACAGGACATCTTCAGTGTAAGCCCCCAACAACAGCGCCTGTTCTACCGAGGGAAGCAGGTAAATGTGACCTAACCTTTTGTGTCATCCCGTTACGCAACAAAGGAGGGTGTTTGATGCTTTGGCAGGATTTTGGTTCTGGTGGTCTTCGGATGTTTCGGACCCGCGCCGAGCTTCCTGTTTTGATAGGAATTCATCACTAGTTCTTGCGCAAGGGCCCGGGTACTTAACGTACCAGACATGAGGGGAAAATGGCTCTTATGTAACTGTATGTCCATATAATCCTGCTATATCACATTGTTTGGGTTGGCGCCGACGGGACCCGCATGCAACAAATGTGTCACCGCCGAAGATGTTGTTTGTTTACGTCGGAGAGAAAAAGGGGCATCGCCGTAAACACGTAAACAAGCAGCGTCTGATCACATCTACCTAAACCCCACGCCTGTCTATTATTCTTGTCTGAGCCCAATAGTAAGTCCTCTAGGGTTGTGCATGTGTCGTGTTATGATGATGTTAATGATAATTTGAGGGAGGAGGGGACTCCTGGTTCCACGTGCCGTGACATATAAAAGCAAGTGTAGTTGTGTTTACACCCATTCCTACCAGCGAGATGCACATTTCAACGTGTGTTTGAATGATCGCTACAAAATCGGTCGTGCAAATATCAAGTCAGATAGAACAGAGAACCCAAATCACTTGGGTGGTGAGTACGTTGCCAGACGTGTTTGAAATTTAATCCAGTTTGACAAACAATTTTACTCCAACCCAAGATAAATATTTCTAGATTTCATTGCTGATTCCACACCAGTATTAAATTATGCTTTTTTGGGGGGGGGGGTAACACCCTGAACCTGTCTGCACCAGCAATTCAGTTCATGAAACAGCTGATGAGTTTCCACCTAAGATTTCAGGCACCCTCTGTCTAGAATTTTTTCAAATGAAGACAGTTTTAATGTTTAATTTTTTTTTGAAAAAAAAAAAGCAGGTTGAATAAGTAAAAAAAATGCTACAAACATTTTGAAGGGATCAGCATGGCTTTAATCTTTTTAACTGATTGTTATGTAAATGCTAAGTTGCATGTGTTATTTTCTTAAATATGTGATACTGATAATAGATGATGTCATAGAATTACCTCAACTTTTTATTGGATTTGATCCTTTTGTCTGTTTTTCAGTCGTTTTAACACATTACACTTACATCTGACAACTTGATTTTGGATTTTGGGCCAATATGTCCTCATATTTGTGTTTTGAAACAAGAAAACGTCATAAAAATTATTGATTTGAGAGTAAAACTACAGAACACTCCGTGTTTTGGATTTAGATCTATGACCCGGCTGGAAGATGTAAGAATTCTACTGATAGGAAAGCGACACTTGATAGAACCATGTTGCTTTAGTGGCACGATAATTCAAACATTGCTGTGAACAGATATTTATGTACGTTTTCTCTCCCTAATGCAGTTACTGAAGCACGTACCATGCTACTAAGTGTTATTGTTCTGCAGGAAGAGGGAAAAATTAACTGTCACCGCCGACTGTTCTGTCAGCCACGTGTGTTTGTGTGTCTTGACAGGTGATCGGAAGCATACAGTTTAGAGTGAGTGTTATAGTTTATAAAACACTTAATGATCTTAATGATTTTTACTATTACAATGGAACATAATTATATCCTGTATATCCTTTGTTCTGTGTGCATCTGTCGTCGTTCTTGTTGTTTTTGTCGTATTTGTTCACATATCCACCGATTCGGTGTCTGATGGAGGATCAACATAACAGAGAGAATGACTGACCCACGGTGTCATAATTTTTATAATGTGTGGGAGGTTTGTGGAAGCCATCATCCTGCCATTAATAGATGGAGGATGCCTCTTCTCTGCTTGTACTCACTAACGGACGCCTGCGCTATGATTTATTTAACATTTAGCTTAACATTACCCAACTGGTATTCACACATTATGACTCAGCCGAGCCATTATGCTCCTCGGCTCAAACAAACAACCCACCATGACGTTGTGGTGTCATATTGTTTACATGAAGTCTAACATTTATACATGTCAGGTAGAGTTAGAATGCATTTGTGAATGTTCTTTTACGTCTTCAAGTTGTCTGTAACATTCTATTGTATTATTCCATTGTAGGATACTGTACGCGCATCCATCTCTGCAGACTCCTGCATGTTTTAGATGACCATCCTAATAATGCTTAGACAGTGCTGTGATGTGGTGTGATCCAGTGTTAACATGGACGTCTTTGAAT
Organism: Antennarius maculatus; assembly: GCA_013358685.1. Classification (NCBI taxonomy): domain Eukaryota; kingdom Metazoa; phylum Chordata; class Actinopteri; order Lophiiformes; family Antennariidae; genus Antennarius; species Antennarius maculatus. The sequence continues at coordinate 8,458,624 of CM023623.1, read as the reverse complement.
GCACCAATATCATTTTGGAAGCGGCGGTTTCTAGAGGTATAGAATTTTACACCGGTGAGCTAATTCAATTCTTTTGAGCGATTTTTCCAGAAAAACATCAAATCATGTGCACTCTTGCTTCATCAGCAATTAATTCGGTGTCCTGATGAGTTGCTTTGGTCTGAGCGGCGGTTTTTTAAATGCGAGGCCTTTGCGTGGTAAAATCCCATGCTTCCTTCATTTTACTGGGAAAATGCATGCGTGTGTGCAGTAGTGGTGGTGGTGGTGGTGGTGGTGGAGGTGGGGGGGGGGTGATTAGGGGATTTCCATGTTTTAAAGTAACGCCAGGACTGAGCGAGTGACACGCACAGCAGACAGTAGCTAGTGGCCTTTGCGTGCTGGAACTGCATTTCTGTTGGGATGTGGACTTGTAACAGAATAACTCAGTCTAATTCCTTTTCAAAATGGCGTCTTGTTTTTCCCTCTAGCTCAGTGCGCGCGCTGCCTCGCCAGTTCAAAGTCATGCTTGCCCTTCAGTCAGAAGGGTCTCGAGCCAGCAGCTACACAACTTTGCCTCCTTGGTTTTTTTTCTTTCTTTTATGGGTTTTTCAGTTTTGTCTGCAGAAATCCACACTTGGTCTCTTAATTCACTTTTAACAAAAGCATTTTTCTTGTCTCTCACATTCACACGCAGGCAGACTTTCGCCGTCTGCTGCCTTCCTGCTCTTCGCCCGTACTCACTTTACTGGTTCAGGAAACATTTTCCCTGCTTATTAAGTGGCTTAAAGCTCAGCCCGTGTCAAGTCTGTGTCTTTGCTCTATAAATGTTCGTTCACTGTTTTGTTTTTTTTTGTTTTTCCGCTGAGGCAGCAACATGTTTTACATCTAAATGGTTTCCACTGTTTGCTGTTGCCTATTGTTGAACTATGGACCGTTGCCGTGACCTAGATATTGGATTTGTTGCACTGTCATCAAACAGATGACAATATAGTTTTCCTTCATTATTATAAAGCTGTAGACTTGGTGGAGAACTTGAGGGGAAGTAGAGTTGGGTGCAGCCATACATGTAAACAATCACACCTTTCTTCGATAGATAGGCCAGACAAAGAGTCAGGCTTTCACTCCAACGTGTTTTTACACTTCCACCACTCCTAGCCTGCTTAGTGATCTCCTGTCAGTTCATTGTAAACAGCAGGGCCTCCTCTTCCTCTCCTCAGGTTATACTGTTGATCAGGGTTTCTTAGGTTTACTTTCCATTGTGATCAGAATGTCAGCAACACAGCATTGCATCCTGCTAGACACACATCGCTGAATTTTAATCTACTTCATGTCATGAATGCAATGTTTTGTTTTTTGCATATGCCCGTTTGTGGACTACAGTACTTAAATTATAAGTCATGAAACAGAAAAAGTTGTTTTTCTTCCAAATCCCAGCTCTTAACAAAGCAGCAATTATAATATAATTATATGTTAGTGTCAGAAGAACGGTAACATTTACATGAAGGCTTCAGACTCGTACTTAAACTAAATAACATTAATATTCACCATTTTTTTGTCCCAGTTTTCTCTTCACTAATTTACACTTAACACACAGCTGGTATCATCAGGAAAACAAAGATGATGATGTCATATTATCAAAGTCATTTAATCCATTTTGGTGGAATAAAATTTCAATATGAAAGCAATTTAGCTGAAAAAAAAAAGACATTGATCACCTTTCCAGGTATTTCCCAAAATAACAGTGGAAATGTTTTTTTTCGAGGAGGTGACTGGCTTCTGGCAAAATGAACGATATACGATCAAAGATGGGAACCCAGTACATGGCAGGCCCAGAGACACACCCCCCCCATCATTGTTTTTTGGAAATCTGACCTGTTTTTCTCAGCATTTCACTATGAAAGCCTGTGGGCAGAGACGGCGGTGAAGAACAAACCGTGTAGGAGGAACGGCTTTGGAAGGCCTGCCTCAGTGAATCTGGCTAATTTCTGCTCTGCTATGAAATCTCCTCTCCTCCAGCGGCGCGTCGCTGGGTCGGAATTTATGCCTTTAAATCTCATCTTGGAGCTAGACGCTAATATTAAATAGCTTACCATGATTTCATAGTCTTTCAATTTAGATCCACTTTAACGCACCGTCTCAGTATATTCTACCATTTATGCAGGCGTTAGAAAATAAGTAGGTGTTGCTTGGTTACTAAAATTTCAGAATTATTTCCACAGAGCGTTAAAAGCCTTAGAATTAGATACTGTACTGTCTGATGTTAGAGCCACAATAATGTGTGTGAGATTACATCCATATTTCTTCATATCCACAGTTTCTTTCCTATAATTGGTGTCATTGGCTGAATATTTATCGTGAAATGAGGAGATGCCACATCGCCGGTATTAGCCTTTTAAATTTATCTGCGTCTGCATGTTCAGTGTGGTTTGAAACAATGGCAGCAGCCACAGGTATTTCTCTTTGTATTTTCTCTCATCTTTTGTTTGAGGTTTTCTTCTGACATCGTGCTTTGGGTTCCTGTTACAAAATGAAAAAAAAAAAAAAAATTCTTTGAAAGACCGGCTCCTTAAAAGCAGCAGAAAAAAAAAAAAAAGCCTTGTTGAAGGGTGTTAATTTAATTTCACCCAAGAATGTGAGACCCATGTAAATGGGAATACACACACACACACATAAACACAAAGGACGTGTGGCTATCGTTGGTTTGTGGAATCTTTTAAGTCAAGCGCTTCTGCTTTGTCGTGGCTGAAGTCTCGCCAAACAATAAACGGTCTTCAACTGAGTCACGTAATGAGCATACTGCACCAGAAGCAATGCTTTTCTGCTTCAAGTTTGATGCAGAAAATGTCACATCCTCGACGATGGCGTTCGTCACACACCCAGATATTCAACACGCTAACATTTCTGTCACAGGCATCTTGACCTTCAAGAATTTCTAAAGCATTTTTTTGGCCGCTCTTTGTTTTAAGGTGTCTTTGGGTGATAATTAATGACGTCGGTGCTGTAACATCCCGCACCGGAGGCTGATGAAGTCGACGTGGAAAACGGGTACAGCTTGAAATAATTTATGAGGATTTGTGTGGTGCATGAAATTCGACGGTACGTTCTAACAATCATGCCCGTCTGCATAATCCTTCATCCTACCTACCACCAGTAATGTCCGCTGCACATGATACAGCCTGTGCAGGACATCTTCTGTTAGTGTTCTTATAGTCTAGTGTCAAGCAACATGAGGCAGGATGACTGAAAATTACTGAGGCTAAAACTGAGAAGCAAGTTAAAACGTTGGAGACAAAGAAAAGCTGAGGAAGACTCCCAGAGAATGAGGCAGGCAGGTGAGTATAGCAGGCTCCGTTTGCGCCGCTACGCTTCTGATGTAAATTTCATGAGACTATTAAGAACAGGGAGGGACGGGGAAAATTGCGCTCGCTCCCTCTACCTACGCCTTTGACCACGCTTCTCCTCGCTGTCAACGAAAGAGGAGAAGGAAAAACCGGCGGCCATGCTCGCCACTCCAGGACAACAGGCTTATGGGATGGAGGCTGAAATAAATGGATGATGCCTTTTTTTTTTGCACATGTACTTAACACTCAGTCGTGCAAAAGGAAATGTGGGTTCTAATGGGACATCATTATTTCAATTTTTTTTTTTTTGGCTCCCCTGATCATTATACAGTAAGCTGCTGTGCCTGAAAGGGTCACGCTGATCGTTCTTGGTGGTGGTGGGTTTGTGTGTTGACAGAGATTATATGAATCAGATTTGTAGGGGTGGGGTGAGGTGGGGTGGAGTGGTGGTGGTGGGGGGCTGCTCTTGCTTGGTTGTCATAGCAACCCAGTCATTTCTTTCCCCCAGCTACGTCTCCTATCACTTTAATTTATGCGCTCATTTTTTTATATATTTTTTTTAATTTCCTTGACTTCTTGAAGAAAACCAGTGTCTGAGCGGAGCTACAGTTCAGCACCCAATTTCTTTTGGGCCAACGACCTCAATGAAATGCAAACTGGCCCAAATTAGTTTTTTGCCATGTGATCAGTAGCAGTCATGAATTGCTTGTTATGCCAAATGTTGTTTTCCTTTTTCATAGGAATTAAAGAAGCTGAAGTGATTTAGCCGGTCATTCTGAGAATATATCTGTGTTCTTATAATCACCAGCTAAACGATCATTTGAGAACAGATGTTGCAACAACTTCTGGTTTATTTAAGGGCGTGTTGATTTATAGTTAAGTGCTGGTGTTGTGTTTTATTGTCCCCTGTTTGCAATAAGAATACATAGTTGTTTTATCTCACTGTGCTCAATGTCGTCTTCACTCTTTGGTTCTCTTTGTTTGCCCTTGACAAATGACCTTGTGTGTTTGCATGAGGGCATCACGTGGTGCCACACTCTTCTTGTCGTATCAGTCTGATGTGTATTTATACTTTTTCATGTTGTTTCAGTTGAATATGCTCAACGTTTGCGACATTTTGTTTGGGAGATAATTAAGAAATGATCAGTGCAATATTTTTATATCAGTACGAATTCATGCATTTCAAGAGATTTCTGTTTTTTTATTGCCTTTTTTTTTTAGATGGAAGATGGCCAGACACTGTTCGACTATAATGTGGGTCTCAATGACATCGTCCAGCTGCTGATTCGCTCAAAGACTGACCCACCAGACAGCCCCGCCCCCAAGGATTCCTCAGGTGTTGCTTGCAGTTCACCTCCTCCTCCTCCTCCTCCTCCTCCACCTCCTCCTCCTCCTCCTGACCACAGGTCGGAACCCCACAGCTCCCCACCTCCAGCCTCACCTGCTGCTATGGAAACCTCCACCAACATAGACAATGACAGCGGCAGTGTCACTATCAGCACTGTTAACAAAATCAAGCCAGACACCAGCACTACCAGTAACTCAGCCAGTGCCAAAAATGGGTTCAAGTCCCCCAGTCCAACCCAAGACACCCAACCCCCGACGTCCAGCAGAAACACACTGATCGACCCAGGAATTGGTGTGTACAAGGTGAGGATGGTAGTGGGAATGATTTCGATTTTTTTCTTTGTTTTCCAACATTTGACATGAAACCTGTTGGTTTGACAGACTGATTCTGTCCTGTTTGAGACACGTTAAGGAAAGGCAGTGAATGCAGGGGGAGAGAGAACAAATCATATGGGATGTATCATTCACTGTGACATTTAACCCGATTTTCATGCATTACTGCTTGATGGACAATGCCAATTGATTAATATGTCATGATTTTAAAATGCAAATAGAATATTTTTGGACCTCTAAAATTCTATTATTATTGAAGTTATTTGAGTAATCAGCTGACGTCAGCCATGTAAGTGTTGAACGAGTTTATGCAGATGATTCCCTAAAATGCTAGAGTTTCATTAGACTTGGAATCACTTCCTTAAGTCTTGTCAGCTGAGTAGTTTTTACAGAGACATAATTATAATGTTTGTGCATAATATGATATAATATTTCAATTGTAATTAGCAGTCAGTAATTTTTTGTGAAATTTTATTTTGCGCAGTGGTTAGTGCTGTCGCCTCACAACACGGCGGGTCCGGGTTCGAGTCCCGCTCTGTGTGGAGTTCGCATGCTCTCCCCGTGTTTGCGTGGGTTCTCTCCAGGTTCTCCGGCTTCCTCCCACCTCCAAAAAGCATGCGCTTCTGGTTGATTGGCCAGTCCCACATTGCCTGTAGGAGTGAGTGTGTGTGTGCATGGTTGTCTGTCATTGTGTGTGGCTCCGCGGTGCACTGGCGTCGTGCCCGGAGTGTCCCCCGCCTCACGCCCTATGCCAGCTGGGATAGGCTCCAGCTCCCCGTGACCTGCTACAGTAGATAAAGCGTCAGAAAATTAATGAATGAATGACCTTAGTTGACCCAAGAATTTATTTTATTTGTTGTAACGTCTTCCAGTGACGTTAAAGTGGTAACACTGAAATAGACAGATCATTACTTATCCCAAAAAGTGCCAGAAAATAGTTATGAGATAAACTAAACAGTGCTGTTTCTTTTGGGAAACGGTGACCCAGTTACTCCTGGTAATCCCCAGACCTTGTTTGTCAGCATGTTGATGCAGGAATTAATTTCTGTCTAATGAATTCCACCGTATCACCTCCTGAATGGAAACATGCATCTCTTCATGGATGAGACGGAAAGATTAATTGCATCCATTTGCACCGAGTTCTACAGCTTATTAGCTTAGTTAGCTCCTGTCTGGACCATGAATAGATGTTCTAAAACAAATGACACTTTTCTACCTTTGTGTCTTCTCAGATAAACGAGCTGGTGGACTGCAGAGATGTCAGCATCGGTGCCTGGTTTGAGGCCAGCATCGAAAATGTGACACATGCTCCCAAAGGACAGATAACACCTACTAAGGGCAAGGTAGGCCGGCCCCCGAAAAAGGCTAATGGAAAGCTGGAGATGGAACAGGGACAAGTTCATGGCCAGGGCCAAACCACAGACACTAACAGGAATAATGTTGTGTTGAGCTCTGAGAGTAACGGAGCCTCCACCTCTCAGACAGACTCTACTGCAGCTTCAGAGACCAAAGAGAGAGAAGAGGACGTAATTTACCACATTAAATATGAGGAGTAAGTAAAACGGCTCGTTTCACTGCGGAAATGCTGGACCAGAATAATTCTAGATGTTAAACTGCTCTTCATGATTGGAATCCTCTCTGCTGTGTGTTCTTTCTTCTTCGCTTACGCCGTGTTGTGGCTCAGCAGTGAAAATGGCTTCCTGCTAGCCAATTATTGCCGTGTTGTATTCGTTCATGCTGCTCCTGTGCAGCGCTTTCAGTAAAAAATTTCTACCAAACATACACGTGTGTGTGTGTGTGCGTGCGTGTGTGTGTGTGTGTGTGTGTGTGTGTGTGTGTGTGTGTGTGTGTATTACCAGTGGCTTCAAGCATCAGCAGCATTGGTTTGATGTGGTGAATTGCAGCCTCCACTGACAGGCCAGGAAATGGAGAGCGAGGGCGGGGGGGGGGGGTGTGTTTGTGTAGTTGATGCTACAATTTGGATTCTATCTCCTGCACATTCCCATTCCAGTAATTCATTCAAAATCCCATGTTTCCATGGTAACTTGTGAGTTCTCAGGAGCATTACTTCTTTGCTTGTCTCCTTTCGCTATTGCCTGTAATTGCTGTGAACGGAACGCTGGTAAGACATAGACACCTCACTGCGTCTATCCTGATATATTTGTGTGTGTGCGCGCGCATGTTTATTTTGTCAGTTATGCCAGAAGAAGTTCAATCATAGGTTGGTTGGTAGTAAATATGTGCTTTTGATCCCCATTTGACATTGCAGAATTACTGACGTCCCCACTGTTCTCTTATGGTTTTATTTATTCATTACAGTAAATTGTTTTTAGGTCAGGTTCATAATTTGCTTTATTTAATATCTGCCGGTCAGTGAAATGAAAACGCAAAAGACAACAGAAATCCCAGGTTTAAACCACAGGTGTCAAAGTTAGTGCATCTGCAATTTATTATTTGTTTCTCTGACTGACTTGGGAGTTCAATTTCAATTTTTTTTTTTTCCCTCTAAATTGTTATTGTGTTTTCATGACATCTTTTACTCAAATACTTCGAATCCGAGTCCTGAAAGCCATTTCCAGGTTTCCTCCATTGATTTGTTTGCCAGAAAAGTGTCGAGTGGGTGTAAAATTTGTCCGCCTTCCTGCAGGCACGCACACTCGCAGACACCCCCCCCCCTACCGCCACCCCACCCCCACCCAAACACCTCAGCATAGTCTGAAAAAAAAAAAATCATCCCTATGAAATTAGCTGCCATGTTTCTGTGTGTGTGTGTGTGTGTGTGTGTGTGTGTGTGTGTGTGTGTGTGTGTGTGTGTGTGTGTGTGTGTGTGTGTGTGTGTGTGTGTGTGTGTGTGTGTTTGTTCTGCAAGACTCTCAGACACGGGTTCATGGTTGAATCTTGGCTGAGCTCATCATATATTTAAGAATCTTTGTAGACTAACAGATAAACATTAAAAATGAACAAATATTATGTTTCTGTAGCTTTAGGGATTGATTTGTTGTAGGTATGTAAATGGAATGTTGTTTTTTTATTGGTGCCTCATAACACTGTCGACTGGAGCTTAAAAGATATGTATTAACAAATCTCATAGCGGTTGAGGCTTAAAACTGAGACCATTACTCCCACATATAGCATTACCTTGAGATACAAGTTAAATTTGTTCCGTAACTGAGCTCGTAAGGCAATCTGTTCATATCTCAAACAAATTTTCTCTGTTTATAACAATTAAAAATCATTTTAACCTGTTCCAGCCTTGTAATAAAAGGTTGTAAAAATCAGCCAATATATACATGCATACTTTACATGTGTATCTTCTTCTTCTTCTTTTCCTTTCGGCCTTTCCCTTCAGGGGTCGCCACAGCGAATCAACCGCCTCCATCTAACCCTGTCCTTTGCGTCCTCTTCTCTCACACCAGCTACCTTCATGTCCTCTTTCACTACATCCATAAACCTCCTCTTTGGTCTTCCTCTAGGCCTCCTGCCTGGCAGTTCAAAACTCAGCATCCTTCTACCAATATATTCACTATCTCACCTCTGGACATGTCCAAACCATCTCAGTCTGGCCTCTCTGACTTTATCTCCAAAACCTCTAACATGTGCTGTCCCTCTGATGTACTCATTCCTGATCCTATCCTTCCTGGTCACTCCCAAAGAGAACCTCAGCATCTTCATCTCTGCTACCTCCAGCTCTGCCTCCTGTCTTTTCCTCAGTGACACTGTCTCTAGACCGAACAACATCGCTGGTCTCACCACAGTTTTGTACACCTTTCATTTTAGCTGAAACTCTTCTATCACACATCACACCTGACACTTTTCTCCACCCATTCCATCTTGCCTGCACACGTTTCTTCACCTCTTTTCCACACTCTCCGTTGCTCTGGACTGTTGACCCCAAGTACTTAAAATCCTCCACCTTCTTGATCTCTTCTCCCTGTAACCTCACTCTTCCACTTGGGTCCCTCTCATTCACACACATGTACTCTGTCTTACTGCGGCTAACCTTCATCCCTCTCCTTTCCAGGACAAACCTCCACCTCTCTAGCTTCTCCTCCACCTGTTCCCTGCTCTCACTACAGATCACAATGTCATCTGCAAACATCATAGTCCATGGAGATTCCGGTCTAACCTCGTCTGTCAGCCTGTCCATCACCATAGCGAACAAGAAGGGGCTCAGAGCTGATCCCTGATGCAGTCCCACCTCCACCTTGAACTCCTTTGTCACACCTACAGCACACCTCACCACTGTCTTACAGTCCTCATACATGTCCTGCACCGCTCTAACATACTTCTCTGCCACTCCAGACTTCCTCATACAATACCACAGTTCCTCTCTGGGCACCCTGTCATAAGCTTTCTCCAGATCTACAAAAACACAATGCAGCTCCCTCTGGCCTTCTCTGTATTTCTCTATCAACATCCTCAAAGCAAATACTGCATCTGTAGTACTTTTTTTTGGCATGAAACCATACTGCTGCTCACAAATGCTCACTTCTGCCCTTAGTCTAGCTTCCACTACTCTTTCCCATAACTTCGTTGTATGGCTCATCAGGTTTATTCCTCTTTAGTTGCCACAACTCTGCACATCTCCATATAATTACATATAAATTATGTAAACTAGGATAAAGTCCGTTATGTACTGGTGATGCCTGGAGTGTCCCCCACCTCTTGCCCGTTGTCCGCTGGGATAGGCTCCAGCAACCCCTTTGACTCACACAGCAGAAGAAAAGGATGATAGAGAATGAAAAGTAATACTAAAGTCACGAGCGCACCGGAGCCTCGTCTTTACTCCATGGCTAACACGTTGGAAAGAATGAGATGCGCTCTCAGCTGATGTTGTACCCGTCCGCCAACTAGCAGCGGTGTCCCGAAGCCCAGCCTGTAACTCGGATTTTCACTCGTATTTTGAACAACAACATAGACAGGGCGATGGCTCGGGTTTCAAAAAACATGTATATTGAGTCACTCGTATCTCAAGGGCCTACTGTATACAAAGATTTTCTGAATGAGTTCAAAACTTAGCCTAAAACAAGGAGTCGTAGATCTGGAGCGATCAACGGAAGCTCTTGGCCGATCATATCAATCTTGAAGTATCATTTTTTTCAAGAGTTTCATTTAAGACACAAGCGGTATTGAATGGGACCTCTCGCCCCATTGTTACTCAGATCTCACTCCCCAACATCTGCAAATCCACATGTCTCTGAATTTGCATGTTGCACTGGCGTCATGCTTGGAGTGTACCCTGCCTCACACAACAAATCCGTTGGGATAGGTTCTAGTAACCACGTGACAGCAGAAGAAGCAGGTATTAAAGATAAATTATTAAATGAAAGAAAAAAGTTTTACGGCAGTACTTTGTGTCCACTATGTGGCACTAGAGAAAGTCTAGTGGTTATATGACCTTGTTCAGTATATAATAGGGAGACGGTGTAGTAAAAATGTCAATGTCAAATGTTAAATCAAATGTTTTTCACCCAAGATTGACTTCCTGTTGCCAGCAGGTGGCTCTGTCACTAACTGACTACTGGCATACGGAAGTGTGGGCTGGACAAACATTGGACAACGTGTTACAACAACTTCCTGTTTCGTGACAAATTATTAAAATCTGTCGCACTTGCTGTGGCAACAACTTTTACAATATGCAAAAAAACTTTTCATCTTTTTGGTGTCAGGATTGTCTTGATGATCCCATGTAGTCTATCACATAAAGTCTCTGGAAGGAGTTCAAGTTCAGTTCCTGTATATTACTCATCAATGCTAAGTTTAAAAAAGGTTATGGCTTCAAGATGTATTTTTTTCGGTCTTGATTTATATATTTATGGTTTATTTATAGTTTAATCTGGCTTCATTTTTGAAGATCAGATATTTACAAAGTTTGGAACAGGTTGGGCCCTGAACAAGTTTGTTATAGGAACTTCCTTTTTAATAGTGGAAACATCAGAATTTGCGTTACCGCCTTGGCCACACTCTTCAAGCTATGTTGAAAATTTTGGGATTTCTTTCATCATTAAGATCTTTAGAATCTTTGAGGTTGATCTGGTTAGTTTAGGAAGGGAATTTTTCCATAAATATGAACTCTGTACAATCACATCTGTTAAATTCGTTTAATACAATCATTCTGCTTTTGGGGAGGACTTCTTTAGACTTCCTGCCATTGCCATTTTTTTCTCTGATTGGCAAACTGTTATATGTCATCTTTCCTATTCTTAGTTTTTTCTTTTTCATTGAGGATCTCTCTCACTAATTCATCTTTAGTATGACACGGATTTGAAGGACAGATTTTTACTGTCATAATTCTGGGAGTTTTCTTAGAATTTCATTGCTCACAGCAACTCTTACTACTAAGAAGTGTTATGAATTCTGGGTAACGGTAACATTTGGTACGACAGTTCGACCCTTTGGGAAGCCACTGGAAGGAAACACGGATGTGTTCTCAGAATCAGTTTTACATGAATATTTCCCTACATCACTTTCGAGGCTCACTTGGATGCTTGATTATAATTGACCTTTGCTAATCCTATTCTTAATGTGTTTCTCTCGTGGTGTCTGCAGTCACACCGGATATGGAGCTATTGTTCGATGTTATGCAGTTGTTTTATCTGAGAAAGGCAGTGTTATTTGCTACTAATTTAGTAAGCGACAATTAATTGAGGGGCTTAAGTTCGATTTCAGTTGAGTTAGTTAGTGCGACTAATATTTGACATGCTATTTCAGGAGCCCTTTTCCTTTCTGGACATTTTGACCCGTCACAGTATTAAAACTTCACAGAATGCTGCTGTAATTAATGAATGTGATGATGTTAAAAAACTTTTTTTATTCACAGCTTCAGGGTGTTATTTTTAAGCCCCAATCTCAGCCACTCGTTTCTTACGGACAGCAGTGCTTTTCCTACTTAAACTTAGTCACAATGTCTGGCCTACTGGACGTGTTAAACATGTTTTCAAGCCTTTCTTCGTTTCTGCTTATCATCTCGGACTGCAGGTGACAAGATAAAATTGAATATGAGAACAGTTTCACTGTTACAGCCGTGTTGATTCTCCTGTAGCTGTGTCTACACAGCTAATGAATCTATAAATTTTTAAAGGAAATACAAATAAAATGTCTTAAGTGCTTCTGTAATAAATTGCTTGGTTACATTCTGCATTACTGCAGTGTTATCTGCAAAGGCTTCAAAGGCCTGTATTGGTTGGCCTCTAAATGAAAGGAGATCTCTCAGTGTTGTTCTGTCTGACTTAGATTTTAGAGAAATGATGATATCTGGAGGGACATCATTCACTGTAGACTACATCAGGTTAAAGTGAACAAATCGGTCCCGAAAACACTTTCTCTTTTTTCCTACATGACTTAACTTTGTCATATCGACGTAGTTTAGATTCACATTTTCAAAACATTGCATCCATACGTTTTGGCCTCTTTTACTGTCAGAGATGAGACTGGGAGAGAATGCAGTCTCTCCTGGTGACTGAAGCAATTATATGTGGCTTGTTTCACGTCAGAATAAGTTTTGAAACGCCGCTCATCAGCAGAAGTACATTTTTCTTAGGGAAGTGATGTCTGGAGGCTTTGTGTTGATCATTCATGTTGTCTCAACTAATTCAGTTTATGTCAAAGCTTCGGTTTGGTACATTGATCATGCATTGATTAATTTGTTGACAGGATTTTGCTTCGTTTGCTGCAGGGAGCATGTCGTCCTTCATTCCAGAGCTCAACGAAAAGTTCAATATTCTGCTAAATCCGAGCTTTGGGTCTCGCCGCTGTCATAATGTAAGACTAGTCAGGTTGAGTCAGTGTGGAGAGATTTAATACATGATGCAGCAAATGTTACACCTTACAGCTGGGTTGTTGTGTTTTTGGCTTGTGTGATATCTGCTGGACACATAATGGAAGCAGTATTTCAGTGGAAAACTTTGTATTACTTTTCCAAAGAAAGTAGTTTTAATGATTTTTGACAAGTTACTGAGAAACCACAATTTTAATTTGTTTATTGCGATATTGTGTGATGTTGTTTCACGTCTATATGGATGCCGAGATATGCTGCAGATACATTTTTTGTGTACGAAGGCTGCAGAGAAATGCTTTTATTTGATTTGGTCTGATAAATAACAGTATTACTTGATTATATTTGTTTATCAGCATTAAATAATATGAAATAACAGTACAGAAGGGGTAGAAACATTCTATGTTGTCATTAACGCACACAAAACCAGCATGGGCTTCAATCACAATGCACTTGCATCACATCGTATAGCCGGTAAATGTTCAGCTGTAAATGTTAAATAGATCTGAGGCGGCAGACGATGATGTTTCTCCACTGAGATGATTGCAGTGATATTTGATTTTGCTGTGAAAAGAATACAATCTTATTTTCCTGTCATCTGTGTAGGTCAGAATGCCCGTCTCTTAAAGTCCACACTGGCGAAATAACATGTAATCTTATTAAACATCACAACAGACTTTATATTATTATTTTATAGTATGACAAATGTTTCTGATGCCTCTGCAGAACACGTATGTCTGCTTCCCTCGTGCTGCAGCATGTTCTCCTGTTCATGCTAAGCTCCATTGTTCTCTGAGGTTGCTACGCCTCTCCTTGTGTGTGTTAACATGTGTCTATTTGTGTTGCTTCTTTATACCCCACAAGCCAACCCAACCTAAAACCTCCATAATCCCCTGGGCCTTAAAAAAAAAAAAAAATCCTTCCGCTGTTTTCCAGCCTTGTCTTCCTGGGAAAATGCGTAGGTCGTGCACGGCGACTCGCTCACTCTGCCTCTGTCAAACAACCTTACCTCCATTCACAATGGCCCAAAATATGTCGCATTGTCATCTTGGTGCGTATGTTGAGTAGATAACATCTTAAAATGTGAGCTATTAGAGCCATTTTTTCAACAATGCATTGCAGACGGTTTGAGAAAATACCCAGTTTGGGCTCTGCAGACTGTTCAGTCATGCGCACAATTCTCCACTTTCCCCTTCACCCCCTACCGTGTCGGCGGACCTGAGTGTGCAGAATGTGGTGCAGTTAAAGTTGAGCATTAACATATTGTTAACAGCTATAACGGTTACCAGCTGTCGGCAAGTGAGAAAGCAGTCAATTCATGTCAGACTCCAGCCCGATTCTTAGTTAATGATAATTGGCAGGTGGGAAACCTGCAAGGTTAGCTGATTTTAGCTTAGGGCAATAGCTGTTGACTCTTTTTTAATAAGGCAAAATCTGCCTATTTACCCCTCTGGAGTTTAATAATCCAGCCAAAAAGAGGAGAATGGAAAAACTGCTTCAGTAGGAATGTTTCATTTTTCATTCACAGAGAAGCATCAAATGTTTCAGACCAATAATTTATCTATGTGTATAACAAAAAAGAGTAGGGTCAGTAGAAAAGTAAGAATGTGTCATAACAGCGGTATTAAGGTTGCTGCATCAAATTTATTTTCTGTAGAGATGGACGGCAGCCATAGGAGTGAAAATCCTCTGTAATATGTCGCTCCTCACCGGCCAGAAATCTGGTGTGTGCAAATGACTCTCTGTATATGTAGAGAGACGTCTGTGGGTTTGTAAACTTGGTAGAAATGTGGGTTATTTAGAAGAAAGTATTTATGGGTAGACCTAACTATTACAACTAGTCCAGTCCAGCATTTTTGACTTAAACTACCTTCTTACCAGGTAGATTTTGAGGTAGAATCTCGGAATCCTTGACTATCTCTTATCGAAATTTCTACTGTTTTTTTTTCTACCAAACTGCCAGGTTTTTTATTATTATGTATTTCCGTTCAAAACTGTAATAATTTTTTCCCCACCCTATTGTTGTATGGTTTAATGTCTCTAAACATTTGGCTACAACTAATATCAGGTAATAACTAGGTTTATGTGAAGATGAAGATCTTAACCCCTTTTTCTTCCCCCACCCCATCCAGTTACCCAGAGAACGGTGTGGTTGAGATGCGACGTGTGGACGTGAGGCCCCGGGCCAGGACTCTGCTGCGATGGGACCAGCTCCAGGTGGGGATGCTCGTCCTGGTCAACTACAACATGGAGACGCCGGAGGAGAGGGGCTTCTGGTTCGACGCCGAGGTTCAGAGCATCAACCAAACCTCCCGCACCAACAAGGAGCTCCGAGTCAAGATCCTCCTGGGGTGAGGATCTTCCTTATTAGGTGGGAGGGTGACACGTTGGGTGTAAAGATATGCTGTTTTATTTCTTTGGTTAGAATCTTCTGTCTTTTTTCTTCTATTTCTGTGTGACATCATCAGAAAGGCTTTCTTTTCTAGTCTTGTCATTGTAATCCCTCTCTTACCCTCCTCTCAGGGGTCCCGGAGATGTAATCGGGGATTGTAAAGTTCATTTTCTGGATGAGATCTACCAGTTGGAGAAACCCGGCGCTCGTGCACTGTCAGCTTCAGACGGACCATTTAAACGTATGCACTCACGTGTAAAAATAGAGGCAGAACTTGAACGTAATTGTTCACACATTTTGCATCTTCAATCCAGGAAAGAGCGGGCCGGAATGCAAGCACTGCAAGGCCGACCCAGACGCGGAGTGCCGCTTCTGCTCCTGCTGCGTCTGCGGCGGAAAGCAGGATGCTCACATGCAGCTGCTATGCGACGAGTGCAACATGGCATTCCACATCTACTGCCTCAACCCGCCACTCGCCACCATCCCAGACGACGAGGACTGGTGAGAGAGAGAGAGAGTGTGTAGCTTGGCAATAAGTCATCAGACCTTGCACGTCGTAATTCATTTGAGATTGAAGATTAATGGCGTTTGGTATGAGCTGAATTGAATTCCAGCGGTAATTAAGAGGCGATTGAGGTTAGAATTAAATTGAAATAATGACAGAATACAGTCACAGGTGTAAGATTATCTAATGTGGCCATTTAGTTAATGAAAGGGAAATCTCAACCTTCCGTTTCAGGGACTTGCATGTGTAGCTTGATAAATTTATGTGCTTTTATGCGCGCACACACACACACACACACACACTGCATACATTCACAGATGCACAGAGCAGATTTCCTCTCTCTCTCTTCTAGGTACTGTCCCACCTGTAAGAATGACACCAACGAGGTTGTAAAAGCAGGAGAGAAGCTCAAAGCCAGCAAGAAGAAGGCCAAGATGCCTTCGGCAACAACTGAGAGTCAAAGAGACTGGGGAAAGGTGAGACCCAAAGGCATGTTGAGTTACACGCAGTGCACCTCATGGACTCGCTGCTCCTCTGTAGAACTTACTGTAAATTTTATTGTTGAGCCTGAGGGGTGTCACAAAAGGAAGCAAAGGCTGTTGGTGAAGATGGAAAGAGACGGCTGTGTCTTGAGGCGGCGTCTTTTCAGGAGGTCCGTCCGTCTCACCGTCCCGATTACAGCATGTCAGGCATGAATAGCTGCACAATTAGTCATGGTCTTGATTCACATGTCCATGTACAGAATCCAAATGTCCACGAACACGGGACTGATGTTGCTTTTTGCCTCAGTCTGTGACAACTTGGCTTTACACCATGTGATTCTCCCTCATCCAATGATAACATGGTTTTAGGTCATGAGTTTTACAGCCAAAGTCGCTGTGACCCTCGCCAAAAGAAAAGGATTTTGCAATCCTAGAATTCACTAATTATGATTCATTTACGATAACGTTCCACTCAAATGAGGTCATTTCTTATCCAAAAGGATGTGCTTCGCCATGATTTCATAATACTCGGCAAAATCGTTTTTAGCTATAATTTGGGAGCAAAAGCGGAGATCTTGATCCATGAATGACAGCTTTAAGATGCTCATGTTTTAACTTGAGTTTGTGTTGCAGTCCAACAAAAAATTCATTGGATTTACAGATTTGCATAAGAGATTGTGTTGCATATTATCTTGTGGAATATTCATAACATGACTAATGAACAATCTGTTAACCCCTATTTTTATGAAGGTTGACAAAATTACATTTACAATAAACTGAAATCTTATGCAGAAATTGAGATGTGTACTACTGTTTTTTTTTTTTAATTATGTAAAAAGAAAGTGTTTTAACTCTTTTCATGAAAACCTTGTCAAACAACGACATTTAGAGATATCTTCAGGCCCCTTTCCATTCTGGCTTGGCCGTCTCTCTGATGCCTCCCTCTATAGTGTAACATGAACAATGCCATTAAGTGTAACTTAGCCACTTTCCTGGATTTGACAATGGAAAATAACTAATTTCTTTAGGAGAATGCTTTCTCTGTGGACTAATTAAAAACATTCCAGCTGGTGTGTTTAGGCCTATTTAAGCGCTATGAGACGGGCAACATTTATAGTAGTGTTTCTCATAATTACCAGTTTCTAACCCTTAAAATAAAAAGCCTTTATTGTCTTATCACTTTTGAAAATCTGAACAGCTCCTAAATGGAATGTTGATAATTTCAGAATCAGTTCATCACAGAGAAAAGTGATCAATGCGGCTTTTTATCAAAATAATTTCCCTGCTTTGCAGCTTAAACTTGTTGTTGTCTGTCTTGATACCCTGATTGCAGGGTATGGCCTGTGTGGGACGAACCAAGGAGTGCACCATTGTTCCTTCAAACCACTACGGACCCATTCCTGGTGTTCCTGTTGGAACCACCTGGAAATTCAGAGTTCAGGTTAGACGTTATGGCCATTGATTTATATGATTTATATTAACAATACAATGTGTAATTGTGGATTAACTGTCCCTCACATTTCAGGTGAGTGAGGCGGGTGTTCACAGGCCGCATGTCGGTGGTATTCATGGGCGCAGTAACGACGGCTCCTATTCCCTCGTCCTGGCTGGTGGCTTTGAAGATGAAGTGGTGGGTGAACCTGGTATTTCACCACATGCAGATAATGAGGGAAGGGGCATGTTGATCACTATTTGTTATGGTTACCATGACTTGCCGTAGGACCGGGGGGATGAGTTCACCTACACGGGCAGCGGGGGTCGTGACCTCTCGGGAAACAAGAGAATCGGAGAGCACTCTTTTGACCAAACGCTGACACACATGAACAGGTACAACACGTAAAGATGACACGCTTTTCCCAGTTTTTACATCTTATCACGTTCAACGAGGAGGTACATGGAACACAAACCACTCTGCTGCTCATTAGTCTGTTGTTTTCAGTCCAGCTTGTCCCTAAGTCTGTGTTCATCTTGTTTATTCGGTTTCACACAAGGTGCTTTGTGCTCTCTTTGATGAGTGGGAAGTATTAATTCCAAATGAAACATAATAGGCTAGTCCTTGAAAGACTGCTATCATAGGTCATGTGCAAAACACTTACGTGTAGGAATAGAACACTAATCTACTGCAAGATAAACTGCATGTAATTTTTCTTGCAAATGCTTTTTTTTCAATAAGTTCTGGCATAAAAATATTATTATTTGCATAGACAGACAAAAAAAAGGAACATCCAATAGGATAAAATAGTAGAAGAGGCCTACAGTTTATTTGCATGGATCCTCTCACTTTAGTTAAGCTCAAGATGTCTAGTGTGCATGTTTAAATAATTCACGTATCGTGTTTTTATCTTAAAGCTATTTCAGTTGTAATAACAAAAACAGGATGGTGCCTCATCACCATTATTTAAAAAATCTGCTGCGTCAAAATTGTGTAAACTTTCCTCTGTCAGTGGGTAACTCTTGAAGTCTGACTCCTGCAGAGCCCTGGCCTTAAACTGCGATGCACCCCTGAACGACAAAGACGGGGCCGAGTCGAAGAACTGGCGGGCAGGAAAGCCAGTTAGGGTCGTGCGAAGCTCCAAAGGCAAGCGCATCAGCAAATACGCTCCTGAGGAGGGCAATCGTTACGATGGTATTTACAAGGTAAGGGTTTGTTCAGTTACGTTTGTTCAATACAGGTTTGTTCAGTTACAAACAAACATGTAACTCTTTGGTACCTGTTGACGTAAAGCACATTTGTCAAACTCATGGCTCAGGGGCCAAATGTGGCGCGCCACATCATTTTATGTGAGAGCATGACAGGTCAGGGTGTCTAAATATAAATAGGTCAGAAGTGTGCTTTGACCAAAAACTACAATTGATAACAACTCGTTTATATTAACATGTCTTGTATTCACGCATGTATAAGGATAAGGGCCTGACATGCTGTTTTTCTATGTTTTATTTCAGTTTCACAGATCTTCTCAGTAAAATAACCTGTCTGTCACTTTTGATATTGTTTACTTTTTCACAAGTGCCATAATTGTGTCATAATCTGGTCATAAAAATATTTATACAATACCTCCACTAGATTCCTGCCATTAATTATCCACTAAACCTTGGGAATTCTGAAAATTGTCTTCTAATCTATTTCAAAATCTTCCGGGGTGAAGTGCTCATGGCAGATTCTTGGGTCTTTGGTCATTTTGACCCCGTTTAGCCTTGCTTTCCATTGTTCTCCAATCTTTCCAGAAGGTATTTTGAATAAAGATAGGTTCTTATCTCTGTGTCTAACTCCGGTGGTGTTGGAACAACCATTCACTTCACAGGTAACCATGATTTTATCAGATGTATCGCTTCATTGATTGTATTGTGTTGTAATGATTGCCCTAACTGATGAAGCGACGGGTGTCGCCGATGACGTGACCCCTGCTGGGGAGCCCGATACGGAAGCTGCTGCAATGCTGATTTTAAGGTGTCCTTACGATAGGGATGATGCTAGACATCAGGATCAGGATTTCCTATACCTTTAGAGGATTTATTACAACAGAGCAACAAGGAAACATATTTTTTCTGTGCAACTTTAATGTTTAACTTGAATAAATAATAAATTCAGTTTTTCAACATTAAGGAGTAGTTACATTTATTTTACACTACATTGAGTTGCATATAGTTACATTTATAAAGTACGTCTGTCCCTTTGAGGACAGCCATGATGCTGATGTGGCCCTCGGTGAAAATGAGTATGACACTCCTGAGGTAGAGCAACAAAAATGCCTGAAAACGTCTGTGAATGTGATCCAATTTATTGTCATTCCGGTTGTGTTTTAGGTTGTAAAGTACTGGCCAGAGATCGGAAAATGTGGCTACCTCGTGTGGCGGTACCTCCTGAGACGAGATGACCAGGAACCAGCCCCATGGACACCCGAGGGACTGGAGAGGATAAAAAAACTGGGCTTAACTGTTCAGGTTAGACTGCTAGTGTATCCTCATGTATGTTACACATTCCTGAAGGTATCTAATTTTTAGACATTAATGAAAAGCAGACCATTTCACTTTTCTAAATGCAGTAGTCCTCCTAGCGCTCGTATGTCTCTCCTGTGACTGCAGTACCCTCCAGGATACTTGGCAGCGATGGCCAACAAATCAAAAAAGGAGGCCTGTGCCAGACGGGGTCGAGGGGGCCGGACTAAGCACTATTCCAACAGGGGTAGGCCATGGAGACGCAAGCTCAAGGTGAAGGAGGAGAATGGAGAGGAACAGCAGGAGGAGGAAGAAGAGGAGGAAGAGGAGGAGCAGCTTATGGCCAGCGTGAACGAGGAGCTGCAGAGTAACGGAGAGCAGAAGACGGACAGAGATAGCGGTGGGTACTTGCACAGATGAAGCTCAAAAATGGTCAGACGAGGTGGTGTTGTGTAGGGGACAAGTGAAAGCTTTTCGATGGTTTCTATATGCTATATATGTGATCGGTGTCTTTTTTTTTTTTTCTTCAACTCTCTAAGAGGAGCTGTGGTTTTGTTTAAGTCTTATTTGTGTTTCTGCACTAGAATTGTCACCAGCAGCAGAGCCTCCGTCTAAACGAATGAAGATAGAGGAGGCCTTCCAGCTGTCGGAGCAGCAGCAGCTGCTGATCCGGGAGGACACGGCCAACAAGAAACTCTGGGATGAAGCCATGGGAAACCTTAAAGAGGGACCGGTATGAATCCTGGATTTCTGCCTTTCCTTGATAGTGTTTTTTTTTGTTTTTTTTTTTGGCAGAGCTAAATGGAACCTGAAGACCGCTAAAATGTCAGGAACATATTTCTAAAAAGTCTGCTAAGACATTTTTAAAAGTTGTTTTTCTACAGCTGTAAAACATTTTCCATTTGATTCTCTCTGTGTCCACGTGAAGAATTTCCTGCGCAAAATGGAGCAGATCTTCATGTGTGTGTGCTGCCAGGAACTGGCCTTCCAACCCATCACCACCATCTGCACACACAATGTTTGCAAGGTGCGTGCCGAACAGACACGCGTCAAATCGCTGCTTCTCAGAAGTGAGTCCGCTTGCGTTACATCTCCTGTCCTCTCTCCTCAGACTTGCCTCCAGCGGTCTTTCAGAGCGAAAGTCTACACTTGCCCCGCCTGCCGTCACGATTTGGGCAAAGACTACGTCATGACCCAAAACGTGACGCTTCAGATGCTGCTCGATCAGTTCTTTCCTGGTTACAGCAAAGGCCGATGAGGTCGAAAAACACACCAAGTAGAACGCGTAGAAACGCACATAAAACCCACGTTGTGTGCATCTGAATATACCATCGAGTACCTAGAGCTCCACTTTTAAACGCATTGCGCACGCATACTGTACTTACCCACGGGCAAATGTATATTGCATATACAGCCATTTATGTACACAATCATTCATACACAAACAACCTCAGTAGGGACTGACCTCATCTGTTGACTTTGGACTGTCTCCATTTACATCACCAGCCTGAATTCAACCAAGGACATTTGTTAACTCTATTCCTTCCACACAACGACAAATGCACAAAACTGCCCCGATCTATACCCACTACCCACCTCAAAATGATCCCTTGTGTTCGTTTTTGTTTGTTTTTGTTTTGTTGTTACTGCCCCTTCAGTGCATTATTTACCGTTAACATAAAATTGACACACAGCACAATGTTTGAGGGCAACACCCCCCCCCCCTCCCTGGTGTCAACATGAAATCAGTTGATAAACGCCTGCCAACCTGTACACATTTTGTGTACCATGCACACAGCATCACACCAAATATACTGAGCTGAGCTGCGTTTTACAGTGCTTGTTGAATGTGGTGTAAGCACAGCAAACACCTCTTGAATAATTAAAAATAAGAGCAAGTAGGTCATGGGGGACGTCCCTAGAGTTGGCTTGTTGCCGCAAAGTGAAATTCGGAAATCAAGAATTAACGAATGTCAATACGTCCAAATGGAACACACAAAGGTTTCAGACCCTTGAAGCACTTCATCATCGACGTACAGCAGAATTTTTGTTGATTAATCAGGAACTTGTGGAGATAAATTTAGCATTTTTACTGGAAACTATCTCTAGTTTGTTTGGAGCTTCAGGAAGTCTGATCAGCGGCAGTATGTACTCGGTTAACGCAGCGGTGGTCAACAGGTGCCTGTTTGGACTCATTTATTTCCCAAACGTACCAAAGACAGGAGGCTGTGAGGCAGCTCAGGGGAAACTACTGGTTAGACACCCGCGGTACAAAGTTAAACTAGTGGAATCACAACAACAAAAAACATAACTTAGTACATGTGAGTGATCAACAGGATTATAAAAAAATTAGCTTTTTATAATCCTGGCACTTACTGTTTTCATGTAAGAATACGGTGCAAGATAAAAGCACACTCCTTGGATTCATTCAATAGCATTATTGAAATGATGTTAAACTTAAATGTTATGTGTCATACATATTTACACATTGTTGTACTTTAGATGAGACTGTTTTGGTGTTTCACGTTAATTTGTCCACCTGAGAAATACTTTAATGAGGTAAATTAAGGATCGGCAGGCGGCCCCGTCATGCTTAAAAAGCATGGGGTGGACTACTCACGTTGAAGGGTGTGCCGCTGTCTATCACTGGTATTGCCTAGCAACCACAATCAAACAGTACATCACAGAAAGAGCGATAGCATGTTGCGTGCTCAGCAGATATTCATCTGCTTTGGTTATTTCCGGTAGATTTAGAATAATACTTAACTGCAAAGCCACGGTTATCAGGCACAATCGGCTTCCATTGTCGCAGAGCCATCGCTGGTGTGAACACACAGCGAGGATGACGAGTTGTTGTCAAAGTACATTCCTAAAATTGAGATGCATCCGTTTCAGTAAGCTTGGAAAAAAAAAGGAACATATATTTCTATGCACTGCGAGACCAGTCTGACATAGTCACGTATTGTTCATTAACTGTCCAGACCAGTTAGACAATAGGATATTGATAAGAGTGCCTTGTAGGACGAGCAAAAACTGTTGTTGGCATCCAATGCCCGTTCAGTTTTCTAACTTTTTGTTTTTCTTAAATCATAAATTTGCTGATGTAAAATCATAATTTTGGTTCTGATTCTGGATGGCTGCACTTTTTTAGATCATATTTAGCACTTCTTTTTCCAATGAAAAAAAAAACAGTTCATAGACTATGAAGTAAAGGTTTGATAATTTTTTTGTTTGGTTTCAGGTGCTGAAAATTTTTTTTATTTTGAACGTGTAGAATCTGAGAAGGCAGAAAGCAGAATTAAACCCATGTCGCTGCTGAGGACTGATTTTATTCATACGTGGCACAAATGAGACCACCTTAATATTTTGTGTTTTTCAAGATGACGTGTGAGATCTGTGGTATGTAACAACGTAACAGATTTCAGTGATTTTATTAATAGGATATTGTGGGTTTCAGTGAACAGTGTGAATCAAAATAGTTTTCACACATTATACTGAATGTTTAATAGGAACGTGTATATAGAAGTTTGATTTATGTCCCTCATAGTCAACTTTATTGTCAAATGTACCATATATGCACAATCCCATAGGCAGAAATTTGAAAACCAGGGTAGTCAAATAGATAGATTTGGGCCTACATTAATAATTTCAAGTCCCCTGAGCCAATTAAGATGTCATTAGATGGGTTTTAAAAGCTTAGATATATATCAGCTTGGGAAATAACTAAATGTATAAACGTATTTTAAACAAAACAGAAACTTAAGCACTTAATTTTGTGTCACTTGATTATCTCATCTGTGGCAGAAAGATCCAAAATATAAATTATGGTTATGTTTTTTTTTTAAACATTTACTATTATAGATTATCCAAATATAATACAGCTCAAAGATGTGGATTGTCTTCAAGTTAGGAGTGCTTTTCCTAACTTGATCATCTTTTCCAGTTCTAAGATGGTACTATAAAATGTCCAGGGTTGGCAGGTCTTATACACAAACAAAAACACCCAGTGGATGACATCAGCCCGGTCCGTATCTGGACCTGGAGCGTGATGCATGTCTGATCTTGGATCTGAAACCATTTCAGCTCTTGAGTTTTGTGGGGAAATTTCCTCATTGACATCCCGTTCACCTGTGATAGCCTTTAAGGCTAAGCCATGTTTAACGCACAGCTAAGCTGAGATGACATGTTGTGCATCGGTTTCTTGCTACCCTACAGATCAGACGTGAAATCTGGCTGACCCCCCCACACCTCCCTCCCTCCTCAGTTCTCACATCACATCCTCATCTTTCATTTGCAAGCTGTTTGTGGTGGCGTCCTTGTTTCTGCTGTCATTCAGGAATCTTTTTTAATAAACAACATTCAAGTACAAATACTGCTATGGTCTTTCAAGCTAACTGTGATGTGCATTATTTCCACTGTTGCTCAATCTTGTTCAAACATTATTTTCCTCCTGCGGGTTAATAGCCCTCCTTTCTTTCTCTGCTGTGACGTTGGCCTCTCCTCTTTTCCCTCCGTGAACCTACAGTACTAACAATTTTTAGATGTCTTGTGGACACTTGGCTTCAGTGCTGTGCTGTCTTTTATTTTTATTGCACTCTTGAAGAAAAAAAGTTTGAAAAGTCTCATTTACTTTTCCTAGAATGCTTACTATGATCAATGTCTACACGTCATTTTTCTAAAATTTTAGTTTTCTTTTCTATTTTAATCATCTCTCATTTTCTATGTGGCGACGTCTAAGATTTGCAGCATATGCCAGTCTGAGTTTCATTGCTTCATATTGTGATCTGAAATTTTATACATGTCATAATACTTGATATGTACCTATTAAATATTTGGATTCCAAACTTTTGCTTGTTTTTTGTTTCATATTGGGAAAAAAATACATTTTAAAACTTTAAATTGGAACTTATTCTCACTTTAGAGGCAATAACATTCAAGATGAAGCAGTTTACAGGAGACACTGTCAGCAACTAAAGCACCATCTATCAATAGTAAGTTATTGAAACAAAAACGGAGCCAGAATCCAATGAATGCATTGTTTAGCATCCAGTTAGACTTTGTACTTGTCGGTTGCGTGGAGCCTCCTGGTGGTTTGAAGACACAGGAGACTGTCTGGACATCTGCCCCGCTGATCTTTTGCAACAGTCCTGATTTTCTTCTATTGAAGAAGCATTTGATACTTTTTGAATTATGGCAAATTTTTTGTCTGGCAAAAAATAATGGACTTTATAATGCAATTATTGCTCCTCCACTACAGTAAAATTGTTTAATCAAAGTCACTCTTTAGAAATCTTCTGTATGAACCTCACTAAATGTAAACTTATGTTTATGTGGGTGTGTGGAGAAATGCATTCAATCAAGAAAACTTTTTAGTTTTATTTATTATCACAGAAGCACAAGAGGTACCACTATGTAGGTGAACAACAAACTATCATGGAAAAAAGTTTAGAAGAAATGCTAATCCAAAAAAAAAAAATAATCCAGTATCACAGCATTCCCCTACCCCCCCAAACTCCAAGACCATGCGCCACAATATTGTCAGATATATATAACACAAAGAAGCAAAAGCACTTCGGATTCATTTGCCTTAAACTTTGTACCAATACATTTAACACTGCACTGCCTCTACCAGACGTGCATTCATCTTTTTCATCCAGCTTCGGTCTACATGGGATCCTATTCAGCTATTAAGTGTTTCAGGTGAAACACCAATTACAAAACATCCAAAACATTTAAGAGGCTGTCAGTCCTACAATATAAAACTGGTTCAGCTGAAATATAATTCAAACTAAAAACATGCAACAGGATGAGAAATCAGAAGCCATTAATCATACAAATCAAAAGAAAGTTGGAGTACCAGAGTGTGATTTTGTTTACTTTATTGTCGTACATTAAAAAAAATGAAGAATCCTCTAATCTACCAAAACAAAACAAAGACTTCACAAGAAATGGTAACTATGTCTGAAGTCAACTGAAAAGCTTTGACATTTGCAATGTGATTAGCTTGAAATAACAAATTCCCTCCTTCAGGTGACGACACCAATTAATATTCAATGGAAACTAGAAGATAACATGGATAAAGGATATAGGAGATGCACATCTGCCATTCCCTTGAACACAAAATGCACAGGAGATGGCAGCACGGAACAGCTACCACTCAGCGTTGAACACGGGCAAAGGTGTGGATGGGTAAGCAGGGACATGATGTACAAACACAGAATGTGCAGGAATGGGATAATAAACAGAGGGGACATCCAGCAGGTTAATCCTCATCCGAGGAGTCCCCGTCAAAATTGTAGGCCATGAAAAATACATCGGGTCGAGGTGGGACGAGAGCATGGCCCGGTTTCACAATCTCAAAGCCCAGGAAACCGAATGTACGCACCAGTTTAGCTGTAAGAATAAAGCGTGTGGAACAAATGTTAACAATACAAGATAAAAAAAACAACACAGAAAGCAAAATAATTATGAAATCCATTTTTTGGGGTGTCAAAAAGGTAGGTGTGTGTGTGTGTGTGTGTGTGTGTAGGGATGTGCACGTACCTCGATCATCTCTGCTCTTGCAAAAACAAACTAGCACGCTAACCACTTTCAGATGTTCTTCAGCATACTCCAAGAGAGCAGCAAAACTGGGGGGTAGAGAGCACCATGGATTAGATAGCAGAAAAACATTTTCTCTTCAAAAGAGATCCCATTTCAATAAAAATCTGCAGAGTTAAATTATCTCTGATCTTTTAACAAGACTTGTCTGTCAGGTTTAGCAAAGCATCATGTATTACCCCTCCTTGCTGCCTTCAGGAAGAGGGCCAAGAGGTATCTCCACATAGAGTGCACCGCTGCACAAGACAGCATCCCACTGTATGGTCTTGCTTACGCAGGGACGACTTTGGAAGTGGAGTATCCTTGGGCGACCATTCCCTGCTGGTTCCTCAGTTACAGTCAACTTTCGGTCCTGAGAACACAAATACGTGTGACATCCGAAAACAGCACTGGATGACAAATGTCTTATATTTCAATATAATTTAAATAGGATATCAGTGTGGCTGAATGTTTGCAAGCATATGAGCCGCATTATTCTGAAATGGTCAGACGGAGAACATAAACCTATAAATAACGCAGCCTGACTGAATAAATTATAACCCAGTGTGCCTTCACCAACACTGACTAACACTGAATCACGTGACAGGAAATGGTTTCAGTGGGCGCTCTGATTCTTCTCTTGAAAACAAATACTTACCCTCTGACTATACTTCATGCTTAAGAGAATGTGTGTGTCAAAACGTACTGAGTGAAGCAGCCGAGCTGAAGGAGCGTGATCCCGTGTGCCATTCCCTCGCCCACCTGGGATCTTCAGGGGTGGGAGAGGGGCATCAGGAGCACCACAGAGGCCCCGGGCTGCGGGTACTACTACAGTGCAAGGACAGACTGGGGGGAGGATAGAAAGGAAATAATCACTAATCACAACAGAAAGAAAAACCATCCACAATGCCTTCATTTTCTTCTGTAAAAAATATGTTTGTGGTCTTCATGTCGTACAGCCCTATGGCTTTGAACAACTTTGCAATTCTGTTCCAGGAAAAACTGCAGTGATGTAGCCATAAAATTAACTGCAACAGGAAAGTGGGTTTTTTTTTTATTCCTACAACAACATAAATGCTACTGCAAACAGTACCATTTATTGCATAGACTTTGAAAAACACTTTGAGCGTTATCATTTCAAAAACAATTATCTTTTTTTCGAATGGCTCCTAAAATGTCAAGATTAACAAGTAGCTCACTATAGCAACTTGAACTTTACACCTGAGCGGAAGTCAGCTGAGTTAGCACCTGTTCAGCAGTTACTACAGTGAAAACATTTGATCCATTTAATCTTGCATTATTTGGAATAAAACAAAATTATTCAATTGTGATAACTGCTTGTAACTTAAAAACACTACCGTAGGTTTTCTTTTCATCATTATTACATAGCCAGGGATGGATGTTCACTCAAACTGAAAGAAAAACGGTAAGTTTATGACTGAAAAATGTAAAAAAAAAACAAAAACTAATTGGTTTCCTCAACAAGATGCCTAGAACTAATAAAACTGTCCACTAATATTTGTTGTTACTGTACCTACTGAACACTATCTGTCAGTTGCGTGATGATGATGAAATTAACTCGCCTGTCAGATCATGAGGTCAAGAATCAACAAAATAAGCCCCCCCCCTTTTTTTTTTTTTCTAGTTTTTTGCTCAACGGTCGGAATTTATCAGGACTCAAAGATGTCGTTGCGTAACGTGGCGAACAATGTTCAACAGGCAATTCTCGTTACCAAGTTAGCAGCGTCGTTGTAATTTCACAAACACACACATGTAGTTGCTAATTTACCATTAAAAAGCACGTTTCAAAATTCTGTTTGAACGTCAACACGGATGACGAAACACTTATACTGTATATTGATATTAAAAACCTTTTAACGGTTTACCGTTTGTGTTCTTCGGTGACTAAAAAACAATCACCTGTGAAAAATAAGTGATATTTTACCGCATTAATGCTGCTTGGTTAGCTAGCAGTCGGAGGTAACGAAAATGACGTATCTCAACTTCCGACTATGAACATAAGCTAACGCTAGCTAGGTAGAGATGCTATAGTTGTCAGGCGAACCAGTGAGTCGATGCGCTTGATTTCAGGATTACATCTCTTATATGAAAGTTGGAATTCCGTCTGTCACAAACGTGAAGCTGTGAAATATGTGTGACAAATTAACTACAGGTATAAAATAAACATAACGTCAGTTACTTCCGCCTTCACAGACAGCTAGCCAGATTGGATTAGCCACCCCTCCCCCCCTTTACGGCTCGGTGAAATAGGTAAGACATTTCCTCGTTTACTTACTTCCCAATCATGTCACAAATATCACTATTCAAGTTCGCCATGGTCGTAAAAGACTGTTGTTTCCCTTCTTTCTCGCGAGCAAAGCAATGACTGTTTAGGATCCGCTGGAGGTTGGATTTTACCATCCGGCCTCGGAGAGAGACACGACGGGCAGACTTCTTTCTGCTATGCTCGGCTACGTAGTGGGCGGTCGGAGAGTGGGGAACTGATAAATAACACAACTATAAAGGCACTTGCAATAAAGCTAATCATTTCCGTTCATTTTTTGTTTCAAAATAAAAGTCATTTCGAATAAAGCAGCAGTTATCGGATTGATAGCAAGAGAAACAGCCGTCGTCAGTATGAGAAAAAGAGAATTAAAAAACGTTAAATACATGGGTTTGCCCAAATAACTGCCAAAATAGTAATTTTAATTTATTAGCCATATGGTTTATTACTACTTCTTATCAAGATGAAAACATATAATTTTATTTTGAAAGAAAAAAATTGAGAGGAACGTGATGAAATTTTCTTTTCTCATGCTTCACAATTCTGCTATTAGACTAACGGTTTGGAGACACGTAGAGGTAATCATGCTCGTAACTACACGACCATAAAGACACCCAAGGTGATCGACTGGCCTTGACTTGTGATGATTCACTTTAATAATTCAATGCCAGGTCGGAACAGCATCATAACCATACACGTCATGGTGACTGTCGTCATGCTCCGGTCTATGTAGTTATGGAAAAGTACAAGAGACTGCCAAAAACGTGCAACCAAATACTTTCCTCGTGATTATTTAATATTCCCACTAAAGCCAGATTCTTATGAGTCAAGGGCATCAAGTACTTTTATTTTAGTTCTAATACTGGTATCACTACTCAAGTAAAATTTTGAATCAATAACTTTTGAAAGGAAATTCTATCGCACTGTATAAAGTACTGATTCCAAACAATTCTGATTCTAATCTTTGGTCCAATCTTGATTAACACATCCTGTTCTAATTGAAATTGTCGTAGTGAACAGGGTGGGGTTTAAAAAGCAAAAAAACATGTCATCTGTTTTTTCCATCTTATCCACACGATGGCGACAAAGCAGTATAGTCCAGGTATCCAGCAGGGCCTCGTGTGTCGCATCATGATCAACGGTCAATGTTGCTTATTAGTTTTACAGCAATTACTTTACTATCGAATCACCGAATTTGTAATTGAGACATATTTAATCTGAAGCTTAAGGGAAATATATGCATCCCCGTCAAACATTGTACATCTAATGGCATTTTACTGAATCCACACTAGCCTACAGTCATTAACTCAATATGTCTATGAATAAAAATATTTACTAACAAATATTCACTCTAGTAGTTGTTTGTTGGCATTACATTTATTTTTAAGTAACCAGGCAAAGCAGTTGGCTTTCCTTGTTCAAAGACATTGTGTATTACCTACCTCATCCAGTGAGGTGTGGCTGTCTGGGAATACTGTAGGATTGCAAGCAAGATGACACAGTATATATCTTTTCCTCATTGTTCACGATATTTATTCATCGATTCATGTCAAAATCCTGACACCTTTACACCTGCCCTTCTTCTCCTCCTGTAGATTGTGTTCATCTCAAAATAGAGCGTTTGCAGCATGCTTTACATTTATAACTGAAACAACTGTCAAACAAGAACCAATGCAGTCACAGACTGCATCCAGCGACACCCCTGAATTAAAAATTTTTACCCTGCCCTACTTGCATAGGATCAAAGCTAGTGCTCTGACCTACTGTCATTGATCAAAGCAGTATATTTGATCTGTGGTCTTACACTGGCCTTCTCCCTTGTCTTTCTATTTTATCTGGTTCCTGAGTCTACAAATGTTGAAATTTGACCTTGACCTAGTGTTCTGAAGGTCAGGGTCATCATCTCATTTTCATCCCCTTTGCCGCCCGAGTAATGTGCTTTTTGTTTCATCTTTCTGTCTGCAACGGTTGCAAAGATATTTGGTTGACATACAAACGGACGAATGAACAAACATACAAACACTGACAAATACAACACATAACCGCTTTGAAGCGGGATCTAAAAACTATATTTGTCCCCGCGGAGCAATTGAAGGCACAAAAAGCAGCAGTGTTGAACTGCCAGGCAGGAGGCCTAGAGGAAGACCAAAGAGGAGATTTATGGATGTAGTGAAAGAGGACATGAAGGTAGTTGGTGTGAGAGAAGAGGATGCAGAAGACAGGGTTAGATGGAGGCAATTGATTCGCTGTGGCGACTCCTGAAGGGAAAAGACGAAAAGAGAAGAAGATTGATGCAAAAGACAGGCTTAGTGCACAAAAAGGAAATGCAGATTGCAAAGAGCAAAAACTAGACGCAATACACAGAAAACCAACACTAATACACAATATACTGTATATACATATATATATGTTTATTGTGCACAATATTAACGGGTAAATGCAATGGGGTAATAAAGATCTAAATACCATGGAAATTGTAAAACTACAAAGGCATCCGACAGACCCTTCATATTGTGGCAGCATTAATATGTGTTGGTATGAATGCAGTCATACAAAAGTGATCATTATCGTCCTCTTCCTAAACATTCTGCGTGGATTCCGCTGCTTCGCTTTTCCGGAGTGAACCGCCCACTCGCTCCATCAAGTTTGTCCCTCAGCGCGATCCGTAGTTCGCTCAGAGAGAGAAAAAAAAAAAGAACGAAGCAACGCCTGAGAGCGACGCTCGCAGCTGATGTTCCACTGGCTCGAACATGGAGAGCGACACCGCTGTCAGAAGAATAAAACCCCCAGTGACACACAGTTATGTAGCGCAAGAGAAATACACTTCTCGGGACTGGAGCGGGAATAACGGCTACAGCAGCGGCACCAAAAGGAAGCCAGAAGTGAGCCTGTACCTGCTGCGAGAAGGGCTAACTGCCTGCCTGGTGTCCGTGTTTATTCTGGGGCTGTGGGGACTCGTTCATCTGTCATTACAGCAGCTCGTCATCGGAAAACCCTCAGGCGATTTCAACGTACTGAGGGCGAGGTGAGGTTTTTTTCTTCGTTTAAATTTAATGCTATTTTTAAAAGTCAGAATTGTTCCAACAGTCTGGATGCAACATAACATTCGGCTAACATGTCCTCTAGTTTGACAACAGACCCGCCTAGAAACCACTACCGGTTCCCCTCCGCCCTCACCTTCAAGTTCACACAGGTGTGCGCAACGGTCCGCTGCGGTCAGGTGGGAAGAGTCTCCGCGTTAGCAGAATATATCATGAAGATCTTAGAAATAAAATCAGAGGCATTCTGCCTTTCGATGGAGGTGGATCCATCTTGATCATTTTATCGAAAGAGTTCAATTCATTTTTCTTTAGCTGCAAGAAAAGTGTTGATATCATTTGAAGGCGCATTTAAGTTTAGATGCAGTATTTGGATGTTTTTTTACTTGCTTCAGTGTGATAAGATTATTATTAAAAACATGAATGTAACTCTCAAAGTAAGATTAGACACGGACAACTCATGATCATCCATCACCAGGCGTAGTTCAGTCCAGACTCACTTTTGTGCGCAACTGGGTCCAGACCGGAACAAAGGCAGTACTTACAGTGGAGACAAACACTGGAATGCACTGGATGCCAGTGGATTGGTAGAAACACTGCACTGCCTCTCGTGTATCTGTGATCTGTGAACCCAGATTTGGGTTATTCCACAAAGCATAGCTGTCTCAACCTGAAAGGTTCCCTGTTGTATAATGTTGTAAAACATTGTAAGTCATTATAATTGTATTGGTCAAACAAAAAGAGTGATTATGAAAACGTGATCATCCTTATGTGCATATTTGTTTTGACCTGGAGCGTGCACTTGTGTTAGATGTTCAACAACACTTTTTCCACAAAAGTTGTCATGCTGTTTAACATGTCAGAATGTACTTATTTGCAGTTAGTGAGGTTACCTGGCAACAGGTTGGAAACATGGATGAGTTTAGTAGCCTGCAGGCATGTTGAGTCTTTCCGAAGTAAAGATGGGGAGGGAGGGGGGGGGGGGGTCACTACTTCATGAAAGACTGTCCTGGCAAATGATTTAAAAAATTTGTTCTCAATGCAAGATTGAAAGTGTTCAGAGTCATGATGTCACTAAAAGATTCAGAAAACCTGAAGCATACAGTTCAAAAGTTGAAAACTGTGATCCTATGGACTTATGGGTAATGGTGCACACGGCACCAGTAACCTGAACACCTGTGAAGGCACCATTAGTGCTTAAGTATCTATACTATACAGATGTTAGAGCAACTTGTTCTGCCAAGTAGATAGGATCTTTTTAAGGGAAGGTTCTGATCATTTTAGTGAGACAATGCCAAACTGTGTTCTGCACATATTCCAACAAGCCACGCAGAATGCAGGCTCGTGATCGTCTGGGTACAAACCAGCCGGTCTGCAGTCCTGACTCCACTCTCATTGAAAATACTTGATGCCTATCTGTGGTAGATAAAGCTTAAGGTCCCTTAGTGCTGTTTAGTTGCGTGTGCGAGGTTATAATCCTGCCGTTGTTTTGCACATTAATACTTAAATAGTGCTGAATCTTTGCTATATAGCATCTGTCACTTGAATTTTCCATCAGGGATGAACAGACGTTATCTTTCTGTCTAGTCTGATTATAAATGATCAGTCTGTTGATTTGAATGATATATTTTGAAAATTATTTATTATATTATCGTGAGTTTCTCAACTGTTCAGGGAAGCCATATTTTTGTGCTTTACGCAATTGTCACTTTAAAAATCTTTTTGTTTTTTGATCAGAAAATAATAAGCCTTTATGAGGCGTTGTCATGTTAGAAACATCTGGTTCAAACTTTTCTTATTCAGACATTTTATCGACAATTTATAGACAAACAAAAAGATAAAGATGATTTAAATTTGAAGCACGTCTTCTGAGTTGATAGAAATCATTATACAACTTTCCAGCATTCACAAATTCATGACTTCCACAATGCTTCTTATATCAGAGGAGGATCAAGGCTGTTAAATTTGAGGTCTGAGGGGGTGGAGGATGGGATTTGCCCTCATTTGGCTGGTTGCCCTATAAATGAGTTTGGTGAACGGCATTCAGACTCATTAGAGCTCTGAGCTTCTTATGTCCCAGTCGTGGCTTTCGTGGGTCTGTGCCCCGCCAATCCAGATGTGAACTAGATGTGAACACTCGGGAGAGTTTGTATCTCTACCAAAATCTGACGACCAACACACGTCTGTTCAACCCTAACAGTAAAGAAATAAGGCAAAAAAAAAAAAGAAATGATCTGATGAAATTTTCCTTTGAGGATTAATCCAGTATATAAAAATAAATA